>JALXJV020000018.1:28844667-30044667 GCA_024633595.2 Lepomis macrochirus
AAAACGTTCCAATAAATATTCTGGACTAATGGTCTGTCACCATGTCAGTACATTTAAACTACTGCTTGCACTCTGAGTAGAGGGGTGTGTATGCGAGCTATACCTGATAACAAATAATTCTTATTTATTAGCCTAGTTGAAGACAACATGTCGCTGTTGTCATTTTTTGTAATGTTAAATGTTTTTAATAAATTAAGGCATGCGTGTTGAAGTACATAGGATTTGTTGTTTTGTTTGTATTTTTTGTTGTGGTATCGAATTGGGCATCGAGATTTGTGGAATTTCACTGGTATTGCTATCAACTACAAAAATCTGGTATTGTGACATCCCTACTCTGCTGACAGCTGTGTAAAATGTGACATGGCTGACGTCATGATGGGAGGATTAAGCAGGTGAGAGAGAGAGGTAGAGAGAGCATCTGTCCTGTAGTTTTCCCTCTGTCTTACTACAGTTTTGGGTCTATTAACATGTCCCCTATTTTCTGTCTCACCACACACACACATACACCTACATGTAGAGACACACACTACCTTTTCTCACCATGGCCCAGGGTGAAGGTAAACAAGCTAATGTTTAGATTTCACGGAAGTGGAAACTGATCCTGCAGAGTCTGTTCTGTCACTCAGCAACTTGCCTGTTTATGTTTGTCTCTTTGGTAAGTATCTGTGAGTGGCAGCATATGTGAGCATTCAAGTCTGTGTGTGTGTGTGTGTGTGTGTGTGTGTGTGTGTGTGTGTGTGTGTGCACGCGGCACGTGTTTGAAGCCTTTGTGTATAAGCAGGGGAATTTGCAAACTTGTTGTTGGTGGCCCCCGCCGACATTGAGCAGGGCCTCATGATAGTGATGATGGCTATAGGAATTATTGAGGGGTGATAATGGTGGTGATGGTGAAGCTGGCAATGCTGTTCTTGATTTTGTTAAGATACACAGTAAATAAAGGTAAATCAACATCAAAGGTCTTTCAAAATATATGATGCCAAATAACAATTCAAATAATTTGAGAATTCTGTGGCACAAAATTATTCCATGCATTTGTCAATACATTTTGAAATTGTCCTCACTGTCCTCAAAACAACATTTGGGAGAGCTGCAGAGCTAAAAATGGACCACTAATATGGTAAAGGAATTTATTGCTTTGCCTTGATAGTTTTTCTTCATCTTTGGCCTTAGATTAATGTTAAAGATAACCTTTATCTTTCATATTATGAAAATATGTAATTAGTAAACACATTAATAATGATCAAGTAGGGTTGCGCTTTATTTAGACCATTACACTTTAGATTTATCTCAATTGTCCCCATGAGGAAATTAGTTTTCACAGCAATGAACACATCAGAAAACAAGGTCTTTTATTTAAGGCAGCTGTGGCTGAGGGAATCAGGCATTTCCCAAAGCAAGCCCTTTTACAGAGAATTATTTTGAAGTCCGGCCTTTATCACTGTCACAACTATGCAGGTGTAGTGTCTCTTAAATAGCAAAAACACAAGTGAATCATTGTAAACACATTAGAATATTGGTTGGTTTGTTAACCAATGATTGGTTGATTGGTTAATTTGTTAACCAATAGTCAGGAGAAACAGCAGGAATGTTATGAATATGTGATTTGTAGCAAATTGATGAAAATGTGCAAAAACACTGGTATAGTCCTTTAAAATTGCAAATTTAAGTGCAAGGTGACTCTCAGCCTTCCATGAAGTTCTCCTCTTTTCTTTCTTTTTTTTTCTCCACCACTACATTGAAGAGGACGACAAGGGCTGTCAGAGAAACACAAAGCACTCGGGGTTGCGTGTTAGGAGCCGCCTGAATGGCACCAGGCCTAACGAGAGCCCGGCAGGGACACCGAGGTGGGCCTGGCACCTGCAGTCTGTCTCTCAAGGGAAGTGGGGGCTCTGTGTGTGGGAGTGTGTGTAGGAAGGGAATGCGAGGTGTGTGTGTGTGTGTGTGTGTGTGTGTGTGCGTGTGTGTGTGTGTGTGTGCTGTCAACAGAGACATGTATGCATGTATCTAGGTAGGGGTTGTAGTTAAGAAGTCACTGTCCACAGCCAAGGTACATTTATTTGTCACCATCTAACAGGTTGTAGAGTGAAATAGAGTCTGTAACTCCCTTCTGCTACGTAGCAGACAAAATACATTATATAAAAGCAATTATAAACATGGTTAACATAAGTGAACTATATTCAATGGAGCAGTGCTGAGGATGAACTTGATTTTTAAAGTGTGATGGTTTGGGGGGAAAAATAGTTTTGGCATAATAGTTTATCTCTCTAACTGGAGCTGCAATGTGTAATCGATTAGTTGGAAATTAATTGGCAGCTATTTTTATAATCAGGTTCCAGCCTTTCAAATGCGAGGATTTGCATCTTTCCTTTGTTTGAAATTATGTTAACTCAATATTGGCAATTTCTGGACTGCTGGTCACACAGAATGATACATATGAAGATGGCAACTTGGACTCTGATCTTGTGATGGACATTTGTGACAAGTTTCTGATGTTTTATAAACTAAAAATTGAGTAATCAAGAAATGAATTGGTAGATTAATCAGATCCTATGATGCTGCTCGTGTAACTAAATAGGTGATCAGTAAGTATTTCTAAGTCCTCAGAGACAAACACTAACAATTAGCTTTGCTTGTTGTCGTCGGACTGTGCATGTTAGATGATATTCAAAGGCCCTTTCACACTCCTTCATCCCCAGCTGACAACCTACCTCATGCAAACTTGTACATATAATACATACCAGAACAATTTAAGTACTGAACAAATTAAAAAATAATCAGAATAACTGTTGGAGGAAAAATATCGGTCACCAGTTGTTTCTGACGATTTGTCTAAGGCAATGACTTGACTGGGACGTTTAGACGTTGCCCACAGGCTCTGGGGCAGATTATGGAAACCAGACCTGGCGAGTTTACACCAAATTCAAGGCCCCATAGAATTAAACTGCGAACTGCGGACAGCTCACAGGAAACGCCTCTTTGTAAAGCAAACATACATGTATTTTATGGCAGCCGCCTTACTGCTTTTTTATTTTAGGCTCCAATGAGCCGACATTTCAACATGGCCTCGGTCTAATTTCCTCCGCTTTTCTTCACCTTTTTTTTTTTTTTTTTTACTGGTTGGTGACCCTTTCCACACATGCACATTTGCCCACCTTTTCCCCTCAAAATAAGCGAGCTTTTTTGGCAGTGGCCATTTTTATTTTCATGGAGGTGTGAGAGCCTGCCTGTCAGGGTTGTTTTGACAGATTCAGCAACTTTATTGCAGAACCCAGGGCAGCTGTAGGGGTGCCCCCCTCACCTCACCCACAAGGAGAGGAACACAGCTGCTGCTACTTCTTCTCTCCCTCCTCCCTTCATCTCAGCTTCCTCACCTGGTCTCCATATGATTGTGACCCTCAAATACACACTCACCATAAAAGGTAAAAGAGGTGTGACATCTAATTCTGTAAAGACCATAAGCTCAACAACACCATGCATACAAACCCTCTGACGCTCACACACACACACACACCTCTATGGTCTTACCAGGTTTCTGACTCCTGCTGGGGCCACACATGCTAAAAATTTAAATGTGTAAATTCATGACACTGTAGGACGACAAACAAACGGTCCATGTGTTAAACGAACTTTCCAGGTTTATTACAGCTTAGGTCATATTTTCGTAATCATTCATCATCCTCAGTATTAATAACAGTGTACTCACTAATTTCTGACATCTGTAAACTCAGCGACATTGCTTAAAAGAAGTGTTCCAGGGCTGAAAACACAAGCAGTCAAAAGATCATGCAGGTTTTAAACAAAGCCCCAGATTATCCACACTTATTTGGAGGATAAAATGAAAATAAAATGATTATACCTGAACTCTTTGTAAAACATTGAACACAGTTTATGAGCAAATCTGATGAAGCAACATGTGCAACATGTAGTTCTGTCCTTTTTGTTTTTAATGTAATCTGTTGATAAAATAGTGTGGTGGACATTGGAATATTTATGTTTTGGTTAGACCTACCTACTTGCTCTGCACCAGCTGACACTTAAGAAAGACACACTGCTGTGCATGGGGTATCTTCAGCTCTTTTGACAGTTTATAGACAGGTTACTCGTGCAAATAGAGTGATTTAGATCAAACAAAAGTTGAAATTAAAAGCATACCAAGATTGAAAACCGTTTCAAAATCTACTGTATATGGTTTTGTAAGATAAATCTGACATTGTGCAATTCTTTTCCACTGCATGTAGTAAAGGTTTGAAAATACTTTTTAATTAATGTAGCTAAATTGCAACCTTTTTCCCCAAATAAGTTGCTCTACCATACCAAAATACTAATTTTCAAAGAACAAATATCAAATGTTCAAATGGTTTATGCTTCATTTCGAAAGTACAAGTCTTGACTTCCTCCTTACTGTGAGTATGTAGGACAGTAGGGGGTTAACAGCGGCAGAGTTATTTGGTTCTTGAACATGGTGGCCTCGCCTGCCGGATGCAAGTTTGACTCAAGGGCAAAATCCAGAGTGAAAGCCTCTCATGTTTTTGACTAGTTGCCAACTCTGCTGCTTTCTGTCTCACTCTCTCTCTCTCTCTCTGTTGCTCGCTCGCTCTCTCCCCTTGTCATTCTTATCCCTCTCTCTGCTCTGCTGTCCCCTCCCCTCACTCTCTGATTTACTCTCTCTTCTCCCCACTCTGTTCCTCCTCTGATCTGCTCCCACATCAAAATCAGGACTGACATAAAGCAGGCCCAGTGTCCCTCTGAACACAGCGTGGCCTCTTCCAAAATTATGTCATCTTTTTCGAAAGATGTAGTGTGTAAATCTCTCCCAGTATACATCTGCTTTAGCAACAAACAAACAATATATGAGATTTGAAGGAACTGAAACAGGGTTGATAGGCTGTTTTATACTGTATGAAATGAAGCTTTGGGGTGTTTCCACACTTTGAGAGCTTTTTCTTAAACCATGATCATTTTGTCCAAGAGATCGGTCGGTACATTTGAAGTGTGAATGCTGCTGTCGAGTCCAGGTGCTAATTATAGAATCAAATTCTGGTTCACCCTAAAATGTGGTACAAGGGTTTGCCTCCAAAAGCTCCTGGAGTTCAAACCAAATGTGAAAGTCAATTGCATCTTGTACCAGAAGCCGCATAACAGTATCTAACAGTAATAAAAATTTACTTATTTTAGATTAACATGATCTCCATGAGGTTGTGCACAGAGATAAAGCCACAAAACACATGTATGGTGAAATGTTGTGAGTGCTCTTCATTTAAAGTTCTGCTGCATTAATATGTGCCACACACTCAGGCATGACTGAATTCTGTCGCTTTTTGTGCGTGTGCTTTCATGTTATGGAAGATGCAAAAAACTGACATAGATGCCGTGCAGTCTTGCCATGGATGTGTGTTGCACAATCAGTGTACAGAAGGAGTCTTATCTATGAAAACAAACTCCAGCCCAGAGCATGGAAAAAAACAAACCTGGGTCTAGATTCAATTATATAAAAACAAGTCTGAGAACACCTTAAAACTTTTGTCCTTGAAATTAAGCTTCTCCGCAAAGCAAATTCGATATCCATCATGGCACAATCTTGTCATCAATTGGCTGCCACATCCCAGATTGTAGCAGCTACTTTCACTGATTTAACAGCAAAGTAGGCTGCTTTTGCAGTTGCAGCAGATAGAATAATTATGATACCAAAAAAGATGATGATAAACCTGATGATAGTCACATTTGCTAGCAATTAGTCAGTACCCTGTGATCATTTCCCAAATCTGAATTCCAGAAGTAGACCTCTCTGACCTTTCTGTGAGCTTTTGGTTCCCATCTCGTTCTCTGCATTTTTTGTTGTGTGTGTGTTCTGCATAAATCCAGGGTCTTCGAGTCAGTATGACTCACCAAGGCCTCTGAGGATTGTGGACTGACAGGTTAGGAAACCACATACAGCAAATGCCTTTAGGCCGGGAACAAAGTCAACTGATGTCTCCTTAGGCAAGCTACTTATTCAGCCAGACAGCCTGCAATCGTCCTGCGCTTTGAAAAAAGGACCAACAAGAAGAGTTTTTAAAGAACAGAGAGCTTTCACCAGATGTGCAGGGAAGAACTTAGTCATCATGTTCAGTATCATTGATCCAGTGTTTCCTCTCATTTTTCATTTGATCTGACGGGAGAGTGAGCAACAAAGCAGATCTGATCTTGATATTTAGCCGCACCGTGTCTAAGCTTCCATCTAAGAATAAAACACCTAAATTGCGGGGGCGTCCTTTTGTAAACAGTTTGTAGACGTAGCTCAGAGCAGGTCAGATTGAAGCTGGCCAAGAATGTGCTCAGCAACAGTGCTCCAAGGAGAAGATTCCCAGCATTCCCAGCTGGTTAGGGAGAGGTACCGGCCTTCATAGATAGGAAGTCATCTGTCATTAGGGGGTAATCACTTCTTGAGGAGGATTGCAATGCCTGGAATGATTACTGTTGTTATCTGCTGTGAAATTTGCTGCAGAAAGAGCGGATGATTTTTTTTTTTCTTCTTTCTCTCAGTTTTCCCTCTTTGTGTGTTTTGATCAGCCTGACTGGTCAAGTGTAGGCCCCACTTGTTCAAATGTTTATCACCATCGCACTGTGCTTGATTTTCTTCTGCAGCATAGCACACTCACCCAGATTTAGTAGTGTATGAATGTGTCAATGTTGACTTGAAGCTAGTTGGTATTTCTTACCTAGGGGCATTTCTAATTAGTAATGGCTCATGTGTAATGATGCCTATCATGTCAGTGGTGCAACAAGGTGGTTGCTATCCGTCATGCAGACTTGTGTTAGAAAAACATAATTTTTTTTACAACTGTATTTGGTCGGTGCTGTTTTTCTGTCTCCCACGCCACTTATCTGTGTTTGTTTGTAGGGTTTTGGTCCTGTAATCCTATCAAGTGGCTTGTCTGGGTCCCTTGGTCTGGCTGTTTTTGTCCTCTCCTTTCTCCTTCCCAACCTCCTTCTTCTCTTGCCTTCTGCCAGTCGAGCCAAGACTTCAGGTGGAATGATGCCGTTACGAAAAGAGCCCGTCAACGCTTGCCCAACATGCCAAGCCAAGTATTTGTCTCACGGGGTCCCCCTTCACCTCCTCCTTCCCTTACCCCTCCTTCCCCTCCTCTCCTACCCCCACCCCCGGATCCTTGAGAACAGGAAGTGTATCTTGTTAAGTGATGGATGGGCCCCATGCTCTTGCTGAGAGGAAAGGGGAAAAAAGCCTTTCTTTTCCTCCAGGGCAGTCAGATGAGTTTAGCAGTCTCAAAGCTGAGGGTCGGCTCTGCTTTTTGGGAGCGCCTTGGAACCCTTGGAGCCTGAGCGCCTGGAAGCCATGGGCAACTCTCCATTATGTGTGTAGAGAGAATTAACGGCTGATAAAGTAGCAGGCGGCATCTTTGCACTAGAAAAATCGTTCAGAAATTAAAAAGACCAATTGGAAGAGCGTGTACAGGAATTGTGCATTTATGTGCACGCTCGTGTAAATACATTTGTTTGTCAGTGTGCATGGGAGTGTCTGTCTGTGTGAGTTATTTAGACAGGGGTCAGCAGGTTTGTGTTGGCATGCAGCCACCAGATACTTCCAGGGAGAGCAACTCAGGAACTGTCCCTGGCACGTCCTCTGCATAGTGCAATACGCACTGCCGAGACTGGCTCGACCTGCTGTGACAAACAACCACAGACTGCAATCCCCACTGCACTCGTCTCACCTCCTGCACACACACAAACACCAACGTGTGGGAAGAATCATGACATCAAACTAACTCTCACGTGTGTTGTTTTATAGTTGTTTTGCCAGATGCATCTTATCAAGTTCCAAGTCTCATGCCCTTATGACTTTAATGCTGTAGCCCTCGATCTTGCTATGCGTCCGTCTCTTAACAGGTCTCCCCAACAGCCACCCTTTCTCCGCTTTAAATCACAGTGACATTATTTCTTTCTGTCCATTTTATGCCGATGGTTGTGGGTAATGGTTCGTCACCCACAACCAGACCCTCTTCTCATATGAGTAGAAGAATCCAGATACCCGAAAAACAAGAACATTTCTTCTTCTGATCCATTGCTCCTTTGTCAGCCATGGCTCTGTTGTGGTTACCTAAGGTCAGCTACTAATGCTTGTCTCCAGTTTCCATCATCTCATGTTCCATAGACATACACAGGAACACAAAAAAGCAACAGATAAAAAGCAGGAAAACTGTTCATCACCCCAGTAAACGAGAATTGGTTATCCAGAGGGGAAATAAAGAAAACCATAAAACAAAACTTCTAACATTGCATCCAGCACACTTTGTAAGCAAATGGACTGAAAATGTGACATGGCAAGGACCATTTGATGGCTCCCGTCATAGTACCTTCAGTATAGGGCTGCAACTTGCAATGTGTTACATTATTCTTGAGGTTCAAAGTTAATATTCATCCATGGAAACTGCGGGTGTCAAAACACCTCATCTTAATGTCCAGTTAATAGCTGTTCTGGAGCTTTGATTATATCATAGAATCTATGAGAGAGTTAGTCCAGTTGTCATGGAAGTGTGGCTGTTGAAATTTCCATTTTTTTAAGGCAAGACTTCTTGCCCATGTTGGCTTTAAAGTTAAAGTTCAAAGTTAGTTCTTGATATTGATGTTAGGGATATGGTAAAATCTTCACATTTGAAAAGCTGGAACCAGCAGGTGTTTTACTTGATAAATAACTAAAACTGAACAGAAATGATCAGAATTGTCATTTCAGCATTACTTTGGTGCTTGGGTTATTGCCGCCCTTTAATGAAAACAATCTAAACCTATGCAGGTTGTCCTGCCTTACCCGTCACGCAAACGAGTATGTAAAAGAAACAAGAAGGCTGTCAGGCTTGGGAGATGCATTATGTGGTGCATGCAGAGAAGCAGGAAAAGCACTGTGATGACTATTTTAAGGAGAGTTCAAAGGCTGCTGGTTCGGTCCCTCCAACCTTCACTGATCCCCCATGACGTGACCTCCTGCATGCGTCTCTGTGTGTGTCACCTGCCTCGTCTCTGCAGGCCGGAGTTTAGCCTCACTGTGGGCCTGTCTGGCCCAAAGCTAGGGACTCCACTGTCTTTACAACCAGGTCTCTCAGAGTCTTGAGAGAAGAACAACAATGAAACTGCCAGTTCTAGTTGATGTTTGTTTTTCTGTTGATTCTTCATTCTATTGCTACAATTAAATGGTAATTCACTGAGAGGGAAATGCATTTTAGAATTTTCAAATCCTGCTGTTCTTCTGCAAGCTGGCTGGTCAAATGGATACACAACCTAAACCAAACAATATGATACCATACCACAGCCTGTCACGGCCTGGCTAAGGAGAGTGAAAGGAGACAGGGCATATTTGTCTGTCCGTTTGCCTGTCTGTGTTTGCGAGGCGCCTGGCACTTAATGACGTCTGACAAGCGAGACAGCAGCGGCTTTGGGTAGTCAAGGACTGTTTTGGGGTCACAGAGATGTGATCTGTAGGAAGTGGAGGGTATATCAGATAACGTCAACATTGTCTCCACGCTGACTGCTAGAAGTGGAAAACTTGCATTTCACAGTTTGCATTTAGGCATTTGGGCCTGTTTAATGAAGCGTACAATCAGTGCAAGCATAAAGGAAGCCCTATATCTCAACCATACTAAGCAAGCCATAGTGTCATGACACTGTTTTTGTGATTCCAAAGTGATCACGTACAAAAGATGTGCTGAAAAAGGTTTAAATAAAATAATTTGATTTCAGTTAAATTTAACATATACCCTCAGCAAGCTAAAGGGGGGTTCACTGACTCTCATTATTGATGTGTAAACCTTAACTTAATTGACTTGTTTGTGATCATTTTTTAAAAAAAAGTTGGTAAACCAGAGGCTGTCTTTTTTCCATCCCACAGGCTCTGATGCGTCCAGGTCGCCTCGATCGAATCGTCTATGTGCCTCTTCCAGATGCTCCAACCCGACGTGAGATATTTTCCCTCCAGTTCCGCAACATGCCTGTGGCTCAAAATGTGTCTCTTGATGACCTGGTGACTCGGACGAATAAGTATTCTGGAGCAGAGGTGAGTTACATTTTCTATGATTAATTTAAAGTATTAAAGTACAATTATATTAAAGTACAACAGAAAAAGACAAGCAACATAACACTGATCCATTAGTGACTGCCAAAAATATGTAAGGCCAAAACTCATTTTGGTCATTTAGCTGACGCTTTTATCCAAAGCGACTTACAATTGCTATACATGTCACTTGCCTCTGGAGCAGCTAGGGCTTAAGTGTCTTGCTCAGGGACACAATGGTGGATGGGTTAAAGTGGGGGATTGAACCTGGGTCTCTCACACAAAGGGCATAGTCTTATCCATTGTGCCATCACCACCCCTGATTTAACATTAAATTTCCACTCACTTTATTAGCATTCAGTGTCAATGTTTTCCTTTTGCACTGGGATAAGCAAAATATTTCTCAACTCTCAAAATCAATAATCAGGCCACTACAAACCAATAAACTAGTAAATGCAACTCATGAAATAAACATAAGAATTTTCATCAGTCAAGTGTCATTTTTCTTACTGCTTATTCAGCGGTCTGTCTCCGGTTAAACTCGATTTAAAATCTAATCTGTGCCTTTAACAAAAGTATTTTAGCATTGTTGTTTTTGCTTTGTACAGCTTCACCAGATTTTAATATATTACTTTGACAAGCATGCAGTCAACTTTTCAGATTTGTTTCATATCAGCTGGGGCTGATGTTGTTGTTTTGAAATCTTACGAAACATCAAGTTTAATAATCCAGTGCAAATGGTGCATTACTCATGAACTCAAACTGTCAACTCTGCTGTCACAAGCTCACATCTTTACCTTTTCACCATAACTGACCTCCAAATAAGAAATTGTGGGCGTGGCGTGCCTTATTGTGACATGTTACTGTGCTTTTTTATGATGCCTGTGCCGTGTCACAGAGCGCTCTCTTGATCTCACAGCAGACTGGGAGTAATTGTACAAACACTCTTTTGTGTGACAGATTTGTCTCTCTGCATTTGTCTGCCGCGTGATTCACATTCATTCACAGTCTTGAGCAGAGAAACTGCTACCGTCCTGCAAGACACAAATAACTAAGAAACTGTAAGAAAAGTGCAACATTTTAACAGTAAATCACCTTTTGGCCAAATAAACTCATTTAGCAACTTATAGTGTGGAAGGTTTTAGCCTAGTGTGCCTACTGCATTTTGATACAGAATTTAAAGGTGCTTGAGTCTGCTTCTCTCTCTCTGTGTCTTATTCTTGGTCAGGAAAATCATGTTTGTCTTTGACCTACAATGTGACTCACAGTTTATGCACCATTCGACAGAAGAAAAAAAACATTCCTAGAAGATGTACAGTTTATCTTTGCTCTTGAATGTAAATCCCAGATGTATATTTAGACTGCAAGGGTCATAGACATGATAGAATTGTTATGCTGGTCTTCTGACAGGCTCAGAAAACAACCGTTTTTAAAAGATTCAGACACTAGCGTGCCTTGGAAGGCCATGAAAAGATTTCATTGTCCCAGTCATGCTTTCTGTGTGACATGTTTGTGAGTACCGCCGTGTACAGAAGAATCTTAAATTAGTTGTTTCTTTCATTTGACTGCCTGAAATTGTGCAGGAGGATCACATTTTGACAATCTTATAAGATGCAAAAGAATCCTTTGGTGGGTACCCAGCCTAAGTAAGTAGACTCGTAGAACCATTTGTTCCATTATTTTTGAATCACAATCGCAATATTGTTCACAATAACCACATTATGACTTTTTCTCCAAATCGTGCAGCCCTATTAATGAGCGTGTTTCACAGTTTCTTTTTATATTTTATGTACTTAATGCATGTGTGCACTCAAACCTTTCTTTCAGCAAGCTAAAAAAACTGTTTATCTGTTCTAAAATCTAGTCTCATCATGACAGGGAGGTGTTGAGGTGTTTCCGTCTTTTCTTTTGACATTATGATCTCTGGAGTACAGTCTGAGGTTATCTATAGGGCCTCCTCATATGCTGAAATTACATGCTCTCTCCTTGAGTCGGCAGCCCCCACCTAAAAAGCAGCCTAAAGCAGGAATACACCTGGTGGAGGTATGCAGTAAGAAACCAATCCCCCACTATCAGGTGTTGTGTTTGACATCGGGGTTTCTGGTATAGTGTCTCATCTGTGGAATGGAGGTTTGCAGTCACTTGCCACTGTGTTCTTGAAACTGCACAAAAATTCAAAGACATGCCACAGTCAAGCTGAAAACAGTTCATAGGTGGGAAAAAAAAGCTTGGTCTCACCTGTATACGTATTATATTTTACATGCCAACGCTATAGATGAAAATAGATTAGATGAAACTTTAAACTCCCCTGATCACTAAGGGGATGTTTGAGAGAAAACAGGATACAGATAACAGAGCACTACAGTACTAAAGTTAGTGCTGTGTTTGCAGGAAAAGAGCACCAAGGGGCAAATGCAACAAATCAAGTAAATAAACAAGTAAATGTCAACTGACTGTTGATTAGTCACATCTTGACTGGCTGTTCATATACTTGCTCTTCAGGACAGGAGGTTTGACCTTTTAACAGTAAGGCTCTTTACAGCTCTTTACAGCCACTTTAACCAGATTGACATGATACCTTCTAGGTCTGGACCCGAATATTTGAATATTCAATCACTGGGTATGCATTCAGTTTTCAATTTCGAGATTTGAATATTGAGGGTTTTTTTCGCACGCTTGACCTCCTCTCACAGCAGTGAATGTAATGCTCCAGTTCACATCAAAGGTAAAACAAAACAAAGCTATCAACTGTGTGGGAGCACTTTCAACTGACTGATGACAACGGCAGTGTGGTAGTTATGGGGTTTATTAATTTTACAATTGCTGAATTTCATTACAGATCAAAACAGTCAAATAGCCTACATTTTAAATTTAATCAGTTAACTGCAGGCTACAGCAAACAAATAACATAATAAACACAGTTAAGTAGTTATATTAGGCCTATTGTAAAAGAAGAATATTTAGTAGGCTATAAAAAAAAATAAAATAAAGCCAATTTTGCATAATAAAGTGTTGTTTTAGTTTCGCTACTGGAAATAGTGCCCATTCAGTCCTGTCCTCTCTCCCTGGACCCCCCTCTAGCTAAAATATGCCCGTATTCTGCCCTGGACCTGCTGGGCTCAGCAGCTCACACTCTGGACTCTCAGTTACGGTCCCCCCCTGCTCTGCACAGCAGCCACCAACCCTGTTCTGCAGGATCTAGTCTTTGCACTCTACCTCGCCCCAAATATGTCACTGCAATGCAGGATGGATCCATGGTTTCATGTTATTTATGCCAAATTTTGACCCTACCATCTGAATGATGCAACTGAAATTGAGACTCGTCAGACTAGGCAACGTTTTTCCAACCTTCTATTGTCCAATTTTGGTGAGGCTGTGCGAAGTGTAGCCTCAGTATTCTGTTCTTAGCTGACAGGAGTGGCACTCGGTGTGGTCTTCTGCTGCTGTTATTGCCTTGGTTTGAACATTGAGAGTAGCTGGTCCTCTCCATATCTGTGTGTGAGCACTGAGCCATTATATTTGCCTTGGCATGCTAACTGGTAATGTAGTAGGCAGCTGGGTGAACCACAGCAGTCGAGCATTGGTCAGCCGTGCGTCAAGCTCCATGCTGCCAGGGAGTGAGCTGGGTGAAGGGGGGCCCTCATAAATCAACAGCAAGATGCTTATTGGAGCTGGAGGCCACTAAGAAGAGTCCAGTTTCAATTTTCACATCATACACGCTGTCGCTGACATGCTACATCTCTCCCTCTCTTGTTCTCACTTGCATGGATCGCATTTATCTCTCTCTATCTGACGACTTGTCGTATGGAGGCTTCACAGTTATGTGACAAATTTTCAGTTAGTGTCATCATGGAACTTGAACAGTGATTTGTTTGGGGTCTTCACCTGCTGCAGCCTCACTTCCTTATAAACAGCTGGCTAAGTTCAGATTCTGCATGCTTTATTGGTCCTTATTAACAAACACTTTAGGAATATATTAAATTCTTCTTTGGTGTGTTCTGTCAGTAAGTTCTAACCAACCTCATTGCCTTATAGCCTGCACCTAGTCACATGACATTGATGACAAATTGCAGGTGATGTTGTATTGGCAGCAGTGAACAAAAATTAACACTCGGATACGTTGGGCTGGACAGCCTTCAAACAGTGTTGCTTCCTTTTGATCGCACTCTGCCTATTATAATTTTATTATAAAGGTATCTGTTGTACTGCCAGCCTAAAGACTACTGCATTTTTCTCATTGTTGATGCATGGCAGCTTGTGGGTCTGCATTTACATAGCTGTAATGTGCAAGCTAACCTGGAGATGCTTTTTTTTTTTTTTAAAGTGGTTTGTTCATGTGACACGTTAGTGATCATGGTTTGGGCTACAGCCAAAAGACACAACACTAGACACAAGCAGTATTGTGTAGGAGCGGACAATGTCTATTTCTTACTTCTAAATATTTTTATGTTTTTTACATTAATCTGATCAACAATTAAATAAAATTTCATGTGGCACTATGCACCAGAAAATATATGAAGTGTGCAGAAGATGAAACCATCCCATATAACTTGACAAATAACTGGAGCACCTACAATGCGATGTTATTCAATATAGTAGCCCTGCAACAAACACCATCTTGGTGAACTTTACATTGTTAAGCCTGTTCTGAGAGGTGTTCGCTGTCTGTGGTAATTTTGAAGAATTAGCTTATAATGATGTTTAACTTTGTTGCATTGCATTGTATGCTTGTTCATTATATTGCATAGTTGAAATAGATATTGTATATTTAAAATAATGGTCAAATGAATAAAATCAAAAGTTAGGTTTTAAGGTTTAATTAAGGATACAGTTGATAAGAGTAAACAGTCTTTTCAACATATTGCTCCATTCTCTCACAGTCACACCTGGATGTTGCCCATTACAACCACAGTCTTATCTGTTGGACACTGACATGAGAACAATTGAAGAAAAAGCTTAAGGTGAAACTCACCTGCTTCCCCCGCCCAGCTTTATCCTGTTGGTCCAGGGATCAAACTGGTCACCTGGTTATAAGCTCACTTCTTCAACCATTAGGCTGCCTCAAATCCCTCAGATAATTAGTTACAATGGTTAATGTTTGTTTTTGTTACTGTTATTTGTTTTTTTTACAGTGGTTTGAATTCCCCACTATGAACACATGAATCAAGAGGGGGTGATTGCTCAAATGTTTGCGTATTGCACGTAGTGATGATGGACGAATGGGTGCATTGAGCATGTTTCGGTCCTAAATCTTGGCAGTCTGACTATCTATCTGAAGCTTTGACTGTAATTACATTCTTGGGATTTCAGACTTGTTGGAGAGGAGAGGAAGGCAGGGTCGAAAGGTGTAGTAGGAGAGGGGGTCAGGCAGGAGGACACAGTTGCTGTCAGCTTGGAGTTAGAAGCTTGTTAAAATCACCTGTCTTCCTACCTGCCTGGAGCTACATCTGGTTTCCTAACCCTTACCTTCCCACTAAACCCTCCACCCTCCACCCACAACACACACACACACACACACACCTTTAACTTACACCCTCTCCGCTCCTTCCCACCCTCTGCCATCACTTTCCTGAACAGAAGCAACATTTGATACTGTAATCGTAGTGTTGTCTCAGAGAAGAAGAAGGGCTTAACTTGCTCCTGAGGGAAGGTGTGATGCTACTTCACGTCTCTCTTTTTTTTCTTTTTATGACCAAGCCCTGACAGGAAAAGACCTGGAGGATTTATTGCACCCTGTCACATGCAGAGTTTGTTTCCAGGCCTTGTTTGTAGCCTTGCTGAAAAGCTAAAGCCCTCTCAGGTTTCAATACAGCACTTTAAAATTTTAATATAAAGAGATTTAAATCAGAATGGAGGATTCTTGCTATCAGGGTGAGACTGTTTTCAGTTTCTGTAAAAATATGAGCTAACACTTGAACACACTTACATACTCATGCCTGATACCAATTCTTATGCAGGTTTCAAACTCAGTTGCACACGATGTGTTTTTAATCTACAATCAGTATAAATCCAACTTTACATGTTTTTTCTGTGTACATAAAGAGTTTGTGTAAATTGGAGCTTTATCTGAATCCATTAAAAAAATAGGAAAGTACTGATCCTGCAGTACTTTCCTATTTTTTTCTAAAATCTTTGGGAATGGTTCCTTCTTAGCGATTGTTGTGGCCCCAAACAAATTAAACTCAATACGACGCCTTTTAGACTTTCCAACTCACTGCCTTGTTAGCCAAGTCCACTGACTTGGTTAGATGGGGTTGATTAAAAGTGTAAGGCTTGATATTACAGGATGTCGGACTGAATGAAGTGTATTCAGAACACTTCAAACAGTGCATCAATCAATATGATCAGAGAGGGTTTTGTTGATCAACACAACAAACACCTATGCCCTGATAACAAAAAATCAAACATCAGTCAGCGTGTTCTTCATGTCCTCACAGTCATACACCTTCGTTGATCAATATTAAATAAATTGGTGTTATGTGCTCATTGACTGCTGTTAGAGAGACAACCAAGCCGACCACAGCTTTGTAGGCAGGAATACAAATTGGAACCTGTTACCTGTTGACCGGAAATGATATTAGTGGCAGCAAATTTATCATTTGAGGACACATCACTCGCTACTCATCTCGAGCAAATCACACATAAAAAAAGTGTCAGCACTAAATAATCATCTGATATTTTCATTCATTTGTTTTGCTGCTCTCTTTTGCCGATGGTTGAACACACATATTAACAGTTAATAAAAGCTTTTCTGCTTGTTTTTGTAAAGATGTTGGGTCTTCTTCCTCTGGAAAAATCCTCAGATGCACAAGATTGATGTGTTTTCCTCACTACTGCTTGATTTGGAATGAACCGGAAACGAGTAATGACAGTCACTGAGTGCACTTCTCAACTAAAACTTCATTAACAGAGGGTGTCACAGAACTCCCAGTGCTGTGTGATTGGCATGTAACCTCCAGGAGGTGAAGTGCAAAAACACCACAGCAATGAGTACTTAGTAGATGTTGACAAACTGTTGACAAAAACATCAGGATTTCCCTGCATGAACAGGAAGAACTACCAGTTGCTGTTTGGATGCAGAACATATTGAGGTGATTATAAGTGACAGACAATGCCAAACCTGCTGCCCGCCCGTCTCTCAAGATCTCACAGTGTCATAACATCCATCCCCCTTGAAGAGGGGGTTGGTTGTTAAGGTATTTTAATAAAACTTCAAGCTGCAGCATTCAGCCGTATCAGAATATCTTTGTGTTCAGTCACAGATGCCTTTGACCGACCGCAACCTCCATAGCGGTGGGTCTTTTCCCTCCAACAGGGGGAGAACTGTTTGGTCTAAGCCCAGGTGTCTGAGACGCTTGGCTGACAGCCATTCAAACTCACTGGCGCAATTGTTTTCTCAACTCTGAATTTTTTCTCTTTTCACACTGGTAGAAGCAAGGCTGTTCCAATGCAGGACGTACAAATCAGACAGCTCAACAGTCTGTCTTGACGCCAATGTGCCTGCGATGCTTACTATTCAACTTTCCTAGATTACTGATCACCTCTGCAGCTCCCTGTCAACAAAGTCAATGTGTTAAGTTGTTATTTGATGAGGATGAAGTTTGGAAAGTAGTTTTGGAATGATGAATATGTTTTTATTAAACCGCACATTTTAAAATAGAAGCCTCAGCAGACACACTGGATTTGCAGAAGCTTGTTTGCAACGATTAAAAGCCATAAAAGGAGTTTGATCACAAATAGGCCTTGTGTTATGACACATACACATACACACACACACACACACACACCCTCACAGGAAGACAAATGGTTTCCTCTTAACACCTGTTGTGGTTGTGGCTGTTCCTCCTCTGGCTCTGTGTGTTGTCTGTCTGATTTATGACCCGGTATTTGTTGTTGCAAAGATTTGTATCACCAAGGACATAAGCGCAAAAAATGCATCAACAAAACGTGTTGCTGTTTGAATAACAGTGACATTACACAACGTACGAAGCTGATATACACCATCAATCCGAACTCTCTAAGAAAAAAAATATATCTGTAATCACCATTAAATAAACATGTCAGCCTTGGTGGAATGCGTGTCTGACGAGATCTGAAGTTGGCAGTGATTTTCCAAAATATGGTTTGCGCGTGTGTGTGTTTTATTTTCTATGTGGCTGACCACAGAAGCGGTCACGCTGCCACTCAGAAAAACATAGTCGATATGGAAAACACAGTCAATAGCTCAACAAAGGCTGTAAGGAAAAAGCCTTTCACACCTCTGTAACTCTGTGTGACTGTCAAACACCTCACCTCACTTCCTCTCCAACAAGCCTTTTGCTTCTTGTCATTGTGAATATGTTGTTCTTAGTCGACACTGCAGGTTAAATAAAGGTTGAAAAAGAAAACATTTCCTTCAACGTTTCAGCCAGCAGGCTGCTGTGGCTTTGAAAAGGCCAGCAATAGCTAAGAGGGAAATGGCTCCAATTGGCCCTGATTTTACATTTTATATATAAAGCCTTCGCTGTGGTTTATGTGCAAGTACATGGTGAGCACAAATTGAATCTTTCCTCGGAAATATGAGCCCTCAAGCGTACTAGTCGCACTGTTTCCCTTGGCCAGGCAGGAAGACAGAATGTGGGTAGTAAAAGCCAAAATAGAAACAAATGGAGCAAGAAAGAAAGAGTAGAAAGGTAGGAAAGGACAAAGGGAGTGTGGGGAAAAGTAGGAAGAGAAAGAGAAGTGGCAGCCAAAATGCAGAGGGAGATAGACAGGAAGGTAGAATAACCTGAAAGTAGCTAATAAAACTACAGCAGAGAGAAGACACCATCAACACAGTTTTAATAATGTAAAAATAAATTTCTATGTACATTGTGATATATCACCTTAAAATGCTGAGTGAGACTGGCAACAGTTTAGCTCTCCCAACTGTTGTGTGCACTGATTTTACACTTCACAGTCTGTTTACATGTGTTGGGGTGTATATCAATGGGCATTTGATTCAAGTGTTAGACATTAAACAAACTTATGGTGTATCTGGATTTCACTGCTGGAACAAGTTATCCTGAGTTAAGTGTTTTCAGTCTCCCAGTTTTGGCCAATGAAGCTCACACCAGTTTTAATACATTTTATTTTTTGGTGGCAGGCTGTTTATGGTTTGGTGTGACAGTTACTGTAGCAACAGTAACTGCTAGGAGTTAAAGAGTCAGTTCGCCCAAAGTTACAAAAAACATTTTATCCCAGTTCCCTGCTTAATGTGTCCAGCCATGTCTAAAGTTTTGTTTTTTTTGTTTTAGGATATCCCTTCATTTTCCCAATTTCCCAGTTATTCTTGAAAATCCATTTGATACTGTAATAAATTTAATCCACAGGTCTTTTGTGACCAGTTTACTCTGTTAAAAAAAGTCATAACAAAGAGGTTTGAATGCAGAAAAATTAATAACTTTTATGTTTTATGTTGTTTGTACTTAATTACTTAAGGGTGTGCTGATCATGAATTTTGTGGCCGATATTTCAATTTCTAGTAGGTTAACAGCAGTGCAGCTCATCCTCGCCAGACAATATAAATGTGCAAGACTGCATCATCTAATCAGCTGTTGTGATTTGTGATCAGCCTTTCTAGAGGCCACCGGTCAAACTATTTAGAACAAATATCGACCAGTAACAATTGGTTGCCAATTAATCAGAGCACCTTAGAATTACTAATACATGTGAACATCCAATGCATGTATACAGGTGCTTTGTACCTTAGCATGTATGAAAGATGACTCAAACAGGAAAAAGAAAATTACAGTGGAGCACATCACACGTGTGGAGTTTTACCTACCTTGACATTACCATACACACACGTATTTCATATATACACACACACTGACACACACACATCAGTATGGGTGTGTTTAATAAATATGCCATACCTGCCTTCCCAAGTGCAGGGAAAATGTGAAGCTTTCATTCGTATGATTAAGGAACAAGGACAAATATGCTCTTAAAGGCCTTACACCACTATATACGATATATCGGCTGATAATATTCATTATTTCTGCTTTTCAGAAAGACATAAGATAAACAAAGATTATTCCTAACATTTTTATTACATGTTTCTCATGTTACTTTAATTGAGTAGTTTTTTAAAATCTACAATTTTACTTTTACTTAAGTATGTTTTGTTTAAAATATTGTACTTCACTACATTTTAATCACATCCCTTACTAAATAAAAAAAAGTGCAAGCAAAACTCACAGTGTAAAAATGCTTCATTAAGTTACTGCTACTGCAAACTGAACATTTCCTGCTGCTGCAGCTACACATTAAAAGCATTTAACTGGCGTAACACAAGTTAAGTTTTATTTTGAAGCAGTCACAAGAAATGCAATCTGTTTGTAAGTGAGATTAGCACTAACCTCTCTCATTCATCAAAAATGCGTCTACACAACAACTGTTTTCTGACAGCAGACCAGTTTGAAATACTACAGTAAGTAATGCAACAGTCAGACACAGTGAGCTGTTAGATGAAGTGCTGCATGCAACAGGCTGCACACCGCCACCTCAGCCAGATTAACAACCCCTTCACTACACCTTCACTTTCGCTGTTCGCTGTGTCTTGATGTTGTTGTGTGCAGCATAAAGTCAGACCATGACTGTTCACAGAATTATGGAAAATACCATTAACTACCTGACAATAGTTTGTTTAGCTGCCCCAGACTTCTTTGCCCGGTTGAATATATAATGCCAATTAGAGTTACATTTACAATTACAGATTTTAACCATGACTCCTCAGTGAACTCCTTGTCTGCAGTCTTATTGCATTTTCTAGTTAAGTAGGACTATGTACTAGCATATGTACATTTATCATATGGCTTTAGGTCTAGCATGTTTTGTTGGATTTTGTTCACACCATTATAAGCGTTCATTTTGCAAAAGTTGAAAATAATAAACAGTAATATGCCAATTGTTTTTGAAAGTCCTGCCCCCACAGTGTCTGCTTAGAAACAATCATGCCCTTGAATAATATATAGGCTGTAAATAAGATATTAAATCAGAATAAATAAGTTATTTTAAGAGGTTAAAAAGTAACTAAGTAACTTTCACTCTGAGTAAATTTTAAATAAGCTACTTTTTACTTTTACTTGACAGATTTTTAAACTGTTAATTTGAGTTTTACTTAATTAGAATATTTTTTTATTCTTTCAGCCTCTGGTCATTATTTAAGTAATCTCTTCACTGTGAACACAGATAATCCCGGTTGTGGGTTGTCCTTTTTCTGCTTGTCTTAGGTCAGCTAAATGCTATGTTTTTTGGTGAATTTGTGGTGATGTTGCCAATACGGGATTGCATTTTGTTAATTCATACATATAATCCATTAACATGTCTGTTTCTAAAAGCATTCTTACTTTACATTTTTCCCACACTTTGCACAGTACTGTACTTATACCAGATATCTTATTGTTTGAATTTAGCCTCAGTGGATGGAGCAAAAGGTCCACCTTTTTGTGCATAATTGTTATATGTTTAATGGCAAAGAAAGTGGCCAAATATGCACAAAAGATGTGCAATGTAAATTGTATTCATCAACTTTGAAAGACTATTTATTCGGCCTGTACTGTGCCTAGCTCACCTCTGTATATAGACATTATTAACTATGATGATGAGTGAGAGCTGTGTTTTTTATTTTTACAAAAGCATGAATAATATATGATGTGAATGAATTAGCACATGCATTCAAAAACACACTTCTGCCACTGTTTGTTCAATAATACAATAACAATTACTAATGTACCAGCATATTATAATATAATAATATGTAATGTGTATGTTAGTGTAAGTATTCATAAATGCAAAGCAATATAACCTGCCACATGTGCTCCCAGTTTAGATATTAATGAAGAATTTTAAATTGAATTTGAATTGAATATTATAGCACAGTATGGTAACATTGAGGTTGCAGATCATTTTCTCAGGCCTGCACGTTTTTACTCCAGCATACAAAGGAGGACTACTTGTGTAATATGTTCCCTTTGTCTCTGTTGTCTCAGCTGTAACATGTCATGGTGAGGTAAAGCCCACACAAACACACTTTCATCATCAGTTTTCTATGGAATCTGAATTCCTCTGCTGAGAGCACAAGCATGTGCACGTTCATGCATGGCTCACACACACTTCACTCTGCTATTTATGATCATGTGCCATGTTTCCGCCCTCCCTCTTCTCCCCTTCTCCCCATGTGACTCTCCTCCCTCCATGCTTAACCTCACCTCCCTCGCTTTAACCCTCTCTCTCTCTCGCCTTGTAATCTTATATAGGGTTCACATGGAGCTCTGGTCAGGCCTCATTTCTCATGGCGAAGTAATGTCACTGCAGACACTTCCTTTACCTTTTTGGAAGATGAAAGATTTTCTTTGTGTCTGAAAGTTTGGGTTCTGCCCTTGCGTTGTTTGATATATATTATTTAATTTTCCTTCCTGTGGTGTGGTTGGGGCAGTTTTAGGGGAGGAAGTTAATACTTTCATGCCACTTGCATAAGAACGCCACAGTATCATCTGCGTGCACATATCACTGCACATCGGTCTGTGGTTGTGGGTATGTGTATGCATACATAGATTTGTACCTGTGCATAAATGCTGCTTAGATCATTTTTGGTGCACTAGCCTATGCTACAAAGTGCACTGGTCCTTAAACTTTATCTGTGTGGTCTTGTAGGTGCAGTGTTTTACGTATGAGCGTGTTCACATGTGTGCAAATGCATCTCGGGTGCATTATTAACTGTATGTGAGCAAGTGCAGGGTGCTGAGAGTGTGTGTGATTGGTGGTGCGCTATATGTGTATGTGTGCAGGAGTGATGGAGGAGAGATTTTGTGGGAGGTGGTGTTCGGTGGGACGGGGCTTGCTCTTGTAAATGTGGCCGTTTGTGTGTGAGGGAGGGGGTAAGGCAGAAGGGAGGAGGGGAGTGCTGGATGTAGCCAGCTGTAGACACAAGGCGGATTGATAGTAAACACGCACTCCTAGTCTAGTGGATGTGCATGCCGGTAGCCAAGCTAACAAGCCCTTCATTAAGGCGGTCTGATACACTCACTGAGAGCCTTTGTTGAAGTAGGAAGCAAAAAGTACACCAGACAGATTTGACCGGAGAACGTTGGTATGCGGTACAAGCAGTCGCAAGTTTTTTTTCACCCCCTCCGCCCTTCGAAAAGGGGTTATTTTTGTCACGCTGAACAGGTTGTCTCATGGCACGCACCCCTTCTCACCTCCTCCAGGGAAAAATCGAGACTTGTGCAGGATGCATTTAAAAATTGAAGCATGTTACTGTGTGCTTTTGGAGTTTTGCATCAGTACGCATGTGTTTATGTTTATGTGTACGTTTACATTGTTTTTGTGGGATGCTAATTTACATGTTTGTTGTATGTTTTTTTTCCCTATTTTCATGAACCAGTATTTTTATATTATTTCTTCAAAATGTTGAAATGCCTAATGTTCTATTACACCCATTTATCTCATTGTGCAATGTCCTGTTGCTAAAAAGTGTTGGGTGTGTTTATGTAACCCCCACTTTGCTATGTTCTTATTTATATTCTGTTATTCTTTGCTGTATCATTTTACTATTTTTCTGCTACAATGGCCTAATTTCCTCTCTAGGGTCCTAAAAGTTTCGTGTTGCCTTATCTTACAAGGACAACAGGACCTCACATACTGTGCTGGACGTGCTGTAGTATATCACTCTACATATAGTATATACATCCAACATGTTATAGCTTGTGTGCATTCAAGCAGCATAATTTAGGGTGTAGTTGTGGCTACAGAGAGAAGTGCAGTGCAGTGACCAATCGAGCATAAAGGCCGCTGTTGTATCCAGGGTTTCATGTAGTGACACCCTAATGGCTGGAAGCATGGCAGGCGAGCAAGGGCCTGCAGCCCTGAGTAAAATGTGCCCTGCATGTACCCGTTCTAATGTCGATAGGTTAATAGGTTATTAATAATTATTTGTTTTAAACTGTAGACCTGGCTAACTCAAGCCTGCAGTTAGTCTAAAAAATAGCCATGGGTTTCTCACTTTCTAATCAGCCATAAAACTTTCCACAACTGTGTAGCTTCAGCTGTTTATAAAGCCATTAATAATCATGTTTTCCTTTCTTATAAGCTATCAGGAATTATTAGCAAGTGTTGAAGGAGTCACAAATGGTAGTAGTATGTTGTTAAAAAAAGTTTGTTGTTTTTTACCATAACCCAGAAAGTTTTCAGTTGTAAATTGTAATAATAAATTTCGTTCTGCGACTATTTTCCGCAAGGAAAGTGGTCAAAAGGTTTTTTCACAACCTGGCAACACAAATGTTCTTATTAACGGCTTATTGCCATTACATAAGGCAATAACAAGTTATTTCATGAATATTAATAAAGCCATTACTTACAACCTACAAATACTTTAAAGCAGATCTTTGAAAGTGGTACCCACATATCTAAACATTCAATAATACTACAAAACCAAGACAAATAACAGAAACCAAGCACCACCACAGAAAAATCATCATAACTTCCACATTGATATCAGTGGCTTCTACTTAACTTAATCTCCAGCAGAGCTGAATCAGCAAAACTGAAGAAAACTGCTGTAGTTTTTACTGTCAAGAGCTAGACCAACTGTTACAGTTTACTCTAAACTGTTCCACATGGCACATGTCTGTCACCTGAAGGTGTTGATGGAAGTGAATTTCAGCTTGACTAAAATAGTATTTTTGGATATTTTTGAAGTTCCATATTGGATTCAGACTGTCTTAATGACTTCTACATAGAACCACTCTATGCCTGTCTTTCTCGCTTCCTTTCTTTTCACAGAAGCAAACCTTTTGCCCATTTGAAGATCAAAAAGAGATCTAAATGACTTTTCCTGTATGAAACGACCAACAGACACCAGAGGTAGATGTGACTGCCAACCTTTGGAAAACATGTCATTATGGTAGTCTGACCCCCTCCCACTCACTACTGCAGTTCACACTGATTAGACTTATATATGACCTTGCATACATTTTAGTGTTTAATAATATGTGTGTGTTTGTACGTTCATGCATGTGAGGGTTGGTTTTCAGAGGGGTATGAGAACCACCAGGGGAAACTTGTCATTAGAGGAATATGTGGAAACAAGGATGTGGTGGACGCTCCAATTGAGTATCTATCACTTTTCCAGCGACCCATTTAAAAGCTCTGCGGTTTAAGAGGCTCTGCTGACATTTTATTAAGGTGGAATGACTGACACAAGGATTTCAGACATTTCTGGTGCTGTTGGCAGTGGGGTAGGAAGGAGCTTTGAACTTAAAACTTTTCCTGGTCAGGACAATGGTGATGAAACTAATAATATGCTTTATGTACTTAATATTATACTTGACTTTTTGTTTACTTGATATTGTCACTCATTATTTTTCTACTATTGCTACGTCTCTCTACTCTTTACATATGATATCTATGATACGCCTGTCTGTCCTTGAAAAGAGATGTATCCTCTGTTGTTCTCCCTCCTCTCTTATTTTTCTATAAGATTTTGGGGTCTTACATAAATTGTAAAACTCTCTGAAACAAACTTGTGATACTGATGACTGGGACGTTACAGTGCGAGTGAAGGTAAATCAGTGTTTTAATCCCAAAACCAAAAAAGTTAAAAAGAGCAATTAAATCTGAGCTCATCCCACCGGTAAACGGCACAGTTGTAGCAGCAGAATCCAATATGACTACAGGTGTTTATTTGTCCAAAAACTCACGCACTCTCTACTCCACAGCTCCCCGTCCCTCAAGAGCTGTCTGTCGGCCAGCAGAGATTCAGTATCTCGCTCTGCCTGGTCCTCTCCAAACAATGCTCTGAAGCTGTCTGTGACATCCGGACAGTCTCAATGCTGAGCTGCAAGTCTATTGCAACACAGCATCATGCAACATTCTTGCCTTCGTCTCGCCGGCAGCGCGTCCTCCACACCGCCGACAGGAAATCACATCGATCCCCGACTTTGTTGCACCACGCCCAACCCTTGCTTCGTGTTTGGTCTGAATGCACAGTGCCACTAGAGGTCTTTGTCAGTTAAGCATAAACACATGTTGATTTTAGGCATTTTCACAAATGACTAATGCTTTTTGTTTTTCTTGGGAGTAGAATCTCCAAAAAACATCAGACCTGATCTGAATACACCCCAGTTTGTCCTTGATCCAAAATCCAGCAGACTCAAAGCTAATAGAGAGTCTGCTCAGATCCACTCAGGGTTCTGACATATTGACACACTGTCCCACGACCTTTGCCAGCCTGATTAGACTGACTATAATTGGGTCTTGTCTTGTAAAGGATGAATGGAGTAGATCTGTGAATGTCTCTTGTACGATGAACTTGGTGTCACAAAGAATGTTTGTATCACCAGCAAACGTCTGCTGAATAAATAAATTGAAAAGAATGAGTCAGTGAATATTTAAGAGTTAGTCACAGGCCCTACTGTTAAACCTGAACCAATTGCAATGGAAGAGCTTACTGTACAAACAGTTTTTGCTTCGTCATCAGAACCTCTCTGTTTGACTCACTATCAGGCTGACTTTTGGGTCATCTTGAGTCAGCAAATTTTAGTCTGCCCCGAACTGAGAGACTCTTGATGATTACTTTTTTTTCCTCGTTTGCTTTGCCTTTATGACTGGCTCAGTGCCACATCCAGGAGCTCTAAGCTCACCCACATCACCGGACAGCAGCCACTGCAATGCATCAGCTTAGCCCTCTCCATATATTTAAGTGATTGCTGACATAATTTATGAAGGAAATGAATACTAGTCTGCATTGCAATAAAATTTAAAAAAGAGAGAGAACTATAATTTATCAAGCCTGCCACAAGTCAGCACTCCTTAACACCCCACCCCCCCCAAACCCCACATCTTATTTCTGTGCATTTGCAGTTTTCTTCTTCCTCCTCTTTTCCCTCTCAGGAGTGCGGGGGGCCATCTTTAGGGGGTGGTAAATTACTTTTTGGGGGGTGGTCAGGGGTATCAGGGTGGTGCTGGAGGGGAGTCAGTGCTGGACTTTTGGCTCCAGTCTAGGAATGCCTTCACGTTTACAAACAAACTGGCTCTTTCGCTTGCCCTGTTTGCCTTTGTGGCTTTATGTTTTTTTTCAAGGCCTGTACGGGCAAACACACAGCAGGAAACACTGGCTTGTTGATCGCCTTCACAGACCAACTCATAAAGCCAGTGAGCATGAATGTGGGGGCCTGTGTGTGTGTGTGTGTGTGTGTGTGTGTGCCGTTTGTGTACTTGAGAGCAGCTCCAGACATTTTTTCCCCTTTTTTAATAAACCCAAGGGGTGTTGTGGAAGTAAACAACCAAATAATTATTAACCATTGAATCATGACATTGGGGCAAAAGGAGGCTAACATGTACTGTAAGTCTATTTTCAACATAAATAAGAAATTACAGTTTGATTGTGATGCAAAGTTTGTCTGTTCCTGTTTATGGATGTTGCTTGGAAACTAAATCACATTGTTCAACATGTGGCATCTCCCTTGCTCTCTCTCACTAACTCCTTTCCTTGCACACTCACCCGTTTGTAAACAGGGAACCGGGATGCATGGCCTCACGGTTTTGCATCATTATTACTGACAGGCCTAAATGTCTTGAATGATGGGAAACCCTCATACAAAATTAACCCGGCCCTTCTGTGTTTACCCTGTCTAAATCATGTTGCTCATTGGCTTGAAACAGAAAAAAAGGACATCTGGAAAGCACCTGTCCTGGGCTGTACATGCTATACAATATTAATCCTAGTACTTGTTCCCATGTATACATTCTTATAGATATTCAAGATGAATATATTTTTTCAACTATTGAATGACTTGATATCTAGAGTTTTGGAATAATATTCTTTACTTATACCTCCTTATAGTTTGTGTAGGTGTACTGAATGACCTCAGTTGGAAGAGTACTGAGCATTACTAACTAGTTGCATAGAAAACCAAGCAAACTGGCAAACTGCTTTTTTAAACTATGCATAAAATGCAATCTAATTAAGGAAAATAAATTCCTTTAATGTATTTATTCTTCTTAATGCTTTGCACTATTGTATGGGCTTTTGTAGCCTCTACTAACACTTAGCATAGCCACAACCTACCGCCACTGCAAACAATAACAATAAAGATTAAAATTATCAATCAAAAGTCGGTTTTGTCACAAAACCTTTTCATGCTATCTATCTTTCAAAGAGTAGCTCAAATGAAGACAGCCTGGCTATGCTTGCTTACTAACATTTGCCAGCTAGCTTCATTAGCTAACAACTACTTTAACCATCTTGCTCCTCTCCCAACCCACCAATTTTAACTGTTAGTTAAATGTGTACTCTAATATTAAATTTTAAAAAAACTTTAGGAACAGTTGAAAGTAGTGGTCTTCATGGTGGGAGCAAGATGGACAGTACCTATGTTAGCTGGCTAAGCTATTGTTTGATTGACAAAAGTTCTAAAAGCTGAAAGTTTTAGAACTCTTAAGATTATGAGGTTTAAAAAAGTAAACAATTATAGCTTGAAGCACAGGCTTACATATCATGCATAACATAATGTAAATGTACAGTTTCTCAGTTTGTTGAACCTTTTGTTGGCAGGTAGCAGTGATTTAGTTTACAGTACTTGTGTATTGATACACATGGTCCAAAACAGCAGGACCTCACATCCAGTGTAAAGGGACAGCGCAATATACATGATAGTTGTTAACTGTTTTCCTGCATCACTGTACATATATTTATTCTGTATCAGCTTGCATGTCACAGCTATACGTGTGCCACACACTGCGGCTGCAGAGGGAAGTAGAGGGAAGGCCAGTAATCAGAGTTGCTTTGGTTCAGTGAACAATTTCAGTGGACCAAAATTGCTCTACATACTTCCACTGTTCAATATTCTACAGCTCTGCTGCATCACATGACCGCCTGTTCTACTGACCTCCCACCAGACACTTCATTATCTGTGGTTGTATAGATGAATAGTTTCCTGCAATCTGTTGTTGGAGGGAGTTGTGTAAACTGCCCTGCCTCAGAACAAAGCTTTGCTTATAGAAAGCGAGGAGGGTGGCATTGCAGGAAAAGGTGCCTGTCCTTCATCAGCCATTGCCACCGATTTGGAAGTGAGTCATTGCTCTGCCGTGCGCAGAATCTCTCCCAAAGGTCACCCGCACTCACTGCAGCACTCCTCCATGTCAGCCGTTGTATAATTTCATTAGTACTGTATTAAAGAGGCTGCAGGAGGAGACATGGGAGATCAGAAATGTTAGTTAAACAGACATTTTATGTCATTGAAAAATAATCATCGCATAATTAAAAATAGTTACTTTGCAGATTGAAGGGCAACAGAGGAGGAGCCAAACATTGATAACCTAAAACTTACTCAAAGAATAAATGCAGTTGATGAACAAAACTTACCTCTAAAGTTTAGTAATTGTTAGCTGTTATTTATATTGTCATTAGAGTTCCTTGTTAGTTTTTGAGTTAACTCATGTTCCAACAACCTCTGGTTCTTTGGCTACATAAGACATCTACTGTGATTATTAAATATGTTTTGTCTCCACGCCCAAAACCAAATTTCCACTAATTCTTTTCCAAAGTGGGTAAGACTTCAGTTAATTTCTTGTGACTATGTCAGCTCCTTCCAATCTGTAAACATATTATTTAAGGGTTATATGATTGTTCGTTGTTGTAGATATTATATACCTTCTGATTTGTCCTACTTGTCCCTCTGTACTGCAGTGGTATTTATATGAAAGACAAAGTTAAAAAAAAGGTCAATAACACAGCTACCATTCAACAGTTTGTCAATGAAGTCGATCAGCTTCTTGAATGCACTCACATGATTCAGTGGTGTTCAGTGGATGGACCGCTCTGCCTGACAGCTGAATATCTGTGTCTGTTTCCTGTCCCAGATAACAGCAGTATGCAGAGAGGCTGCCCTCCTGGCCCTACAAGAGGACATCAAAGCTCAGCATATCGAAGCCAGACACTTTGAAAGTGCCCTGAACACTGTGAAGCCCCGGATTCCCGACTCTCTCATCCAGTCGTATATCAGCTATCAGCAGCAACACAGCGGCCTGTGCTTCTTCTGACCATGCTGCTATGAACAAAGTCTCAACTGAGGAACTTTTTCAAATATTGTTTAAAAAGAAAAGGTTTTCAACTGCCCCCAGCTGCGACATAGGAAAAGAAACTGACACAATCTCCAGCCCAATTTAAATGTTAAATTTCTCTTTTGTAGCTGTTGTGCTAAGTTATGCAACTTTTGTTCAAGTTTCTGTTTTAGAGCTACTAGAAATACAAATGTGGTACTGGTTTGGCTTTTACTATAGGTTTCAAAACAACACTCTGGTGACACAATATGTTGATCACTCAGCAGGACAATATTGTTTTATTCCTTGGTTTTGAAGAAGGAGCTGACATGTCATGCTTGATCATCTAAAATATGAATGATGTATTAAATGCATTATTTATGTTTTCATTGTCTTTGTTTGCCCTTGTCTTTTTAATAGAAACAGAACATTACAGGAAAAATAAAAGCTCAAAAATAAGCTAATAAGCACTAATTATATATAAAAGATGTATTATAGCACAGACTGAAAAAGAAAAGTCTATAAAATACACATATTTTAGTGAAAAACATTCATCCCTCCTAAAATAATGTAAAAGGGCATTCTTTTTCAGGCCAACAATGAGGTTTGATGGGAGCAGGGAATCAGTGGATTTTAAGACTTCCCATGCATTTGTCTATTTTTGCTCAGCTTCGCGACTGTACATCCAAAGAAAATCTTTCTTTTCATTGTAAAGATTTATGGCTCTTTAAAAACATGTTTCCTGTGGAATTTTGAATAACTTTAAATATTTTCACAAAGACAGAAAATACATTTAAAAACATTGCATTGCAAGTCCAAGGTTGGTCAAACGTTTTATAAATGTTTATACAGATAGTGAAGACTATGATCCCTCTTGTCAGAATATTAAATATTATGTTCCTTTCCACTAACATATGGAATAAGATAGTGGAATTATACTTTTATCTGGGGACCTTCTGGACCCCTTAAGTGACCCCTGACAGTTCCTAAACCCCTAGTTTGGGGAACCGCGGCTCTATATCCACGGGGATGAAAAACAGCCTAGGCTGGTATATTCATCACATCCATCCATGGAAAATCAGCTAATTGCTGTAATCGTGAGATTTCCGTCCGCACTTCCGACCACTAAGAACAGGGATCCAGGCGGCCATCTGTCGGTCTACCATGATTTGCTTTATCACCAAGAAGCTGAATTTTAACATTCAGCCAAAGAAAAACTCCTCAGTCCTTACTGCGCCACACAGCCGGTTTATAGTTGAGATTTTTCCGTATTCTTTTTAAGTCTTTGTAGATCCGAAATGGCACTCTGGAGGTCACTCATCTATTGATTTTTTTCATTTGAATAGGATAAATTGACTTTGTATTGAACTTCCTTTTCTCATGGATCCGGATGTAGCGCATCCGCGACACCAATCAAACCAGACAGTCAGGAACAGAAGGGGGGCAGGAGAGAGGGGGGAGTCTTTCCCCTGGCTGCAGGGCAGCTATTTTCTTAAGGTGGTCTTGGACTAAACCACCAACCACCCCCACCCACCCCCCATCCAAAAATCGACCCATTAAACTCTTCAAATGGTGGGAAAATGTCTATATCATAGTGTTATAAGCAGTGCAGGCTCGTCGCAGCACATTTATTTCCTCTGATGACATGCGCAAATGCGTAATGGGAACATTCCAAAGAGAACAGAAGACATCCTGTTGATCCTTCCTGCATGAATTGTCCATAAAATCACGCAGTTGTCTGTAGCCTGCAGACGGGAGTTTCCAAAGTGTGGTTCCACCATTGGGATTAAAATGTTAAAATCCGTTATTATTGTTAAGAAAAGAGGTCTTTAACTTTTATTTACAGTGTCTTTACAGCCCTCTTTAAGATCCTTGAAAGTCTTCCACTCCTATTTATAAAAGGTTTTTAATTCATCTGAAATGAATTTGGGGTTTCTTATCATATCTGAGCTGTATTTTATAAGAAAACGCATGTCATTTCATGGTCACGTTAAAAACATGTTAAAAACGTATCTGAACCCCAACATATTTAATGCATTAAATTGTACAGCCTTATTTCTTAACCCAAAGCTTAAGTAATAAATCAGGTTTTTCAGTTTATGTGAATGTTTCTGTGACCAACACAAAATATCATAATGCCTTTATTAGTCTACTATGTCATTAGTGTATTAGTAGTAATACTATGCTTTTTATAAAAGTTTATATACCTTTCAACATGGTATTTCACTTTATATTTTAGAAACAGTGCAAAAACAAGATCCAAATGAGAATAACCTACATTCATGAAAATGGGCTTCTAGCCTACTTGTAAGGCTTATGTACCAAAAATGACAAATCAGCAAGAATATAAATAAATGGCGCCTTTGTTACATCACTATTAGTCACATTAACCGTATTCACGTCATTATTCATAACCCACAAGAGCGGAAACTAGTGTTTTTTTTTCTTCCTTGAGCCCTCTCATCGAGCCAACGCAAAATAAAAATCCGTTCCACCTTAACTAGTGCACACATCTCTACCGCCCGGCCTTCCACATCTGCCCAATGAATCAGGAGCGGATGCGATGTATCCTTTTTCAGTGGAGTGAATGGCCAATGGGAGTTGGCTTGTCGAGCAAACACTGAACCCTGCGTTCCCATTCATTCAGTGCTGAACAGGCCCGCAGAGCTGGAGAGAGCGCATCGCTGTCTGCGACCCGACGACGTTTTTTTGCGAGCGCAATAAGTAGCCAAACAGCCAGAAGTCAAACTCAACTCTCCGCGGACACACGAAGAGGAGAAAGTCTTGGATATTCACTCACTCGTGTCTGATTTCATTTCTCCCTGACGTTTTTACGCTATTTTTATTTTACAACTATCCCTGCGGGACTTCTATAACTGTGTTGTCTTGCCTAAAGATCGGCCTCCAAGTGCGCTGCAGTTCTCCTGCTGCCTTCCCTCCCTCCTCCATCAGAGCTCCACCGTGGATTTACTTTGTTTTATCCGGGGAGGAATGGATGCATAATCCGCGCTGAACTTCTATAAAACTAACTCGAGAAAAGGGAATAACGCAAAGGGATACACTCACACTTGGATTAACTGGCTGTGAATGTTATGCATTAGAACTTTTAGTCTACCTTTGGACATTGCCCCTTCCTTTTGGATGGAGTTTTGGTAGGCTATTTGGTTGATGGATTCGACGTTATGGATGGTTGCATATAGGTACGTATCTTCCATACAATGTTACAACCGTTTTACGCATAATAATGAGCTTTTATGGTTTTTATTATCAGATAGTGGCGCACGTAGCGTCACAGTATGTGCCGCTGTAGCGATATAAATGTTTTGTTACACTGGTGCACGAAGGGTAAGACTTTCCGTCTCAATGTCAATTTGTTTGGCAGGGGGGATAAACACCCGCAGCGGGTTTAATTCATCACGATTAGTTGATGAAGTTGATGGATTTCCATGCCTGTGTCTTTCCGTGGTTCTGATGTAACAAACACCCTTCCCCCACTGCGGTTGTTTTCATTCATAAGTTTTTCCCCGTCTATTTACATGGGTCTGTTAATGTCTCTTGATCTCCGGCTCTGTATTTTATAGGATCCTTCTTTTATTACTGCGCACGACGTCGTCCCATTTGATCGGGCTCTGTGCAGATAACTCTCTGTAGGCTACAGTGCGCCATTTGACGCGTATACTATTAAAAATAATATTTGTTTATAAGTTCATAAGAGACACCATCGATCAGTTCTGCTTTGGCTGCAGTCTTTCTTCCTGTGAGGTTCAAGTGTTTCACGGGGGCAGCCAGGCTTAGTGTTTTTGCAAACTGAGTAAATTTTGGCCTCGTGCAGGTCAGTGTTGCCTTATAGGCAAGGATCAAACCTAAAGTCTTGATAATGTTTATCGCATAAACACGTATAATAGACACATTATTTGTTTCTAATAAACTACAATAAAGGCCTATAACGTGAGATTAAGTTTTAATCTGACAACTTTCAAGCGCTCGCTCCGATTTTTAACTAACGTCTATATTTTGTCGGAACTAGATCTGACCTTTAGGTTTTTTTTTACCCTACTTTTGTCCCCGTTTCCCCCAAATCCTTTTTGGTGTAGTAATAGAATACTAAGTGAGGCAGCTCATTTAGTTCCCTTGGATCGCGTCCTCATTTCGTCGCTGCGTTGCATTTAAATGTTAACGAGTCATACAAATGTAAATGAGGAGGGGAAGTATTTGTAGGGCCTACTGAAGTTTAGATGTGTGCGTGTTGAGGAGGAAGGTACAAAAAGTCTTGCTAATAGTCAACTTTTTTCCTGGGATGCCTCACTTAACGGCATCAAAAGTGACATAATGTTTTGACAGGATGAAACACCTTGTCTGGGTTAACTTTAAATACACCATCAAATATTAAAATAGACATATTGCTTATTTTATCTTAAAAATAAAACATGTTCAAACTAGTGATTTTTGCTGCTGCAGAATAGTTATTATTGTTTAGGAATAATAAGAATGATATTACTAATTGGTTTTGAATCTGAAATGACCTGGGAATCATGTTAACACATCTTCCATCAGGGCAATGTCTGTTTGCCAGTTATGCCATGTTTTGGCTCTTTCTGATGATGTCCCTTCCCTCCCTGCTTTTCCTTTGTCTCTCAATGGCCTCTCTTCCTCCCTCTGGCAGGTTTTCCGATGCATGCCAAGTCCACGGTGAATGTCGGAAGTGGTGATCCCCCCAGATGGAGCTCCAAAGTCAACATGGCCCCGGCGGTTCATTAGTGGTGATCCAGCAGCCTTCCCTAGAGAGCCGGCAGAGGTCGGATTACGAGCGGGAGCTCCAGCATGCTGCCATTCTCTCCCTGGACCAAATCAAGGCCATCCGCTCCAACAACGAGTATACAGAGGGGCCCTCGGTGGTACGGAGGCCCCCTGCACCCCGCATGGCCCCCAGGCCCCAGGAAAAGCAGGAGAGGACTCACGAGGTCATTCTCGTCAATGTGAACAACAATTATGAGCACCAGCCGTCAGGTCACCACCATCACGTTGGGGGTAGCGTGGTGGTTGTGGCTGGGGCACAGCAGTACAGTGGGTCTCGGGCACCGGGGCTCAGCCGCTCCACTAGCACAGGAAGTGCCGCCAGTTCAGGGAGCAACAGCAGTGCCTCCTCTGAGCAGGGACTCTTGGCACGCTCGCCCCCCACCAGGCCTGGCATGAGCTTACAGCACCACCACAGAGCGGAGCGGCCTGTTCGGACTCAGCCCAAGCCCAAGGCCCTTTTACAGCCCCAGCAGGGAACTCACTTCCACCAGCCTCCACTAGAGGCTCCACTTAAGCCCCAAGGCAAAGGGAAATCAGACTTTTCTAGCTCTGGTAACAGGGTGGTGGCTGCTGCCGGGCACCAGTTTATCTGTGAGTGCTGTGGGAAGTGCAAGTGCAGTGACTGCACGGCTCCCAGGAGCTTGCCTTCATGTCTGGCGTGTAATGGCCAGTGCCTCTGCTCAGCTGAGAGTGCGCTGGAGCACGGCACTTGCATGTGCCTGGTTAAGGGCATCTTCTACCACTGCTCCAATGACGATGAGGGGGACTCATGTGCTGATCACCCCTGCTCGCTGTCACGTTCCCACTGCTGCTCTCGTTTCCTGTGCATGGGATTAATGTCGGTACTCTTTCCCTGTCTGATATGCTACCCACCTGTCAAGGGGTGTCTGAAGGCGTGCCAGGGCTGCTACGACCGGGTTAACAGGCCCGGCTGTCGATGCAAGAACTCCAACACTGTCTATTGCAAGCTGGAGAGCTGGGCCCCACAGACCCAAGAAAAACCTTCCTGATCACCCCTGTGTGTTTGTGATTGCGTGTTTGCGGGAGACTATTGATGTGGATCTTATGATGACAATGATAATGATGATGATAGTCACAAGTTAATGTTTATCAAACATTCTAAGCACCTCCCACCCGCCTCCCCTCCTCACTGCGGAACCCTAAGGAGCTAAGCAAAGGAGTAATGAAAACCACTCAATTATTTTTATTTTATTTTTTTCTCTGGATCAGGACCATGTTTTTACAGACCAGTGTTTGCCTTAACTCTTTCTGTGTCCATCCTCAGCTCCTCATTAACATGTTTTTTATATATATGAAAAAGTTTTTTCTTCCGTTTTAGGTAGGTAGTTTCCTCTGGGACTGTGTGCCTGGTGGGAGCTGCCTTTAACCAAATCTGTGAAGGACGATCTACTATAGGGCAATTATGTAGCTGTTACCTGATATTCATAGCAAGCAGGTATGTTTGAATTTATTGGTTGCTACCACACTAAAATCGTGGTTCCTATGCTCATATTGCATTAACAAAAGCACATCCATCTCATAGTATTTTTTCTCCACTTGGATATGTTTCTCTCCTTCCACCCATCTGAACTCTTTATACACATTCTGTGGCATTCTCCCATGTTTTTTTTGTTGTTGTTGTTGTATTTTTGCGTAAATTGTATGCTCAAAATCCATAAGAGGAATTCTGGCTATTTTTTAAAAGAAAAAATGTCTGTTTAAACATTTTTTTGTTGTAAAAAATATTTATTATGTGAAGCTCTATTATTTTATGATATTTATTGCAAGAGACAGTCTTAAATTTACTCATGTCTGAATATAACAAAATATCAAATACTTACTGAAAAATTAAAGGGTGGCACAAAAGAAAACTATGTTAACTTTAATGCAGAAAATATATTAATTAATGAAAAAAAGCACTGTCTGGTGTCTTGATTGACCTGTTGAAAAACAGTAACCTGCTTGAGGAATGAAAGATCTGACTGATGGTTGTTTTTAAGGGAATTTTGGCCTATTTTCAGTTGAGTACACTGGTGAACATATCACTGTTTTCTATGTGTGCACACGCGTGTGTGTGTGTGTGTGTGTGTGTGTGTGTGTGTGTGTGTGTGTTAATGCTGGGTGTGGAATTTCTGGTAAAAAATATCAGCACTGAGTAGAAACAGCTTGTAGCTCAAAATGTGACTGTTTACATTCTTGGAGGGCTTCTTTGCTGCAGTACTCCTCGGTAACCTTGAAAGCTAAACAATGCAGGTCATTGACATGATTAGCCCTGAAGCTGCTAGCACCAACAGAGCCTCCACGTTTCCATGACTTATGCTCACAGGAAGTAACTTTCCTTATATACCCCCCACTCCACTCACCAGCCCACAAGTCACCACAAAAATATGCACTCTAGTTTACTCCCTGGGCTTTAACACGGCTTGATTGGGATGTTCCCAAACTCCCAAATGGTCTCCATATTGTACAACCCAACAGTGTGTGCCTTGAGAAATGAGAGCAACCATCATGAGTACCCGGGCCACCTGTTCAAAGATAATAAACCGGGGCTATCAATGCTGGGCTTTTATGGCTAGTTCCTGCACTAAAGGCAACGACAGGGGCAAATCCAGCCCCCACACTCCCCCCTTTGGCCTCCTCTTTTTTTGTCAGTGAATTTATCACTTGGAAAGTCTGTTGACCCACCACCCCCACCCCACCCACCTCCTGGCCCCCAGGGGATGAAATCATCACTTTGAAAGTTGGTTGGTCAGCCAGAAATGCGAACAGTTGGGCAAACTGTGACCAGGAATTTCTCTGGGACAAAGGAAATATATACTGTGGCTTATGTTTGGAAAACTGCAGGGTTGACAAGAAAACACCACAACCGCTTCAATAATCAGTTACATGTCATGGTGGTGCCCACAGGTGCAGTATGCAACAGGTCCGGGATTTTTGGATTCATAGTTTTGCTAAATGGGAATATTAATCTGTTCATTCAACATAATCTTGAACCCCACAGAAAAAGCTGTAGAAGTTTTGAGTAAAACGTTTGGTTTAAATACTTCCCAAATTAGAATCTAAAAGTAAACATGAGCACAAAGGAAGTATCTTGTTGCTTTTGTCATTTAGCTGACCAGACTTTCACTGACTAGCATACAGTTTTATTCCAGTCAGCGGTTTACATTAAATTAACCATCCCTCCAAACAGGCCTTCTGTACTTAATGTGCTTTTCTTTCCCTTTTGGTGGAATGTACCTTTTGTTGCCCTGAATAGCTAAGAGTGGATTAGCGATTTGTCAATTTCCTGTTACCTTTCAGAGCTGCAATTCGAACCCCATTTGCTCCTGGCTTCTGGATGATAGCAAACAATGGGAGGCTTTTTTCAGGTTTCACTATAGTTCCCCTGCACGGATAAGGAGGGGTTGGGGGGTGGAAGAGATCTAAACTGTATTCAGAAGGCAATGAACAGGAAGACAGTGTTTACTTGATATTTTCCAGCCTAAGCCAAATAAGGAAACAGATCCTACTCCCACCATTTCCAGAACTTGGCTCTGTTAAGTCCTTAACATGTCTCTTAAATCTCTGATCTAATCGGCAGAGGTGTCTAAAATAACAATTTAAAGCCAGTGAACAGTTTTTCACCTCTCAGTCATCCTGCCACGTGAACTGCTCCGTAACTGTATCACATGTTACTCATCAATGAACTACCACTCCACTGAAAAAGTGAAATCTGAGTCAGTATTAAGTAATTCAGTGGTATAAATGGTCACAACCTGCCACTCCTCTTCCCCTTTGCACTTGTTTCAGAGTAAATTTAGCTGCTCCACACACCCACGTAATGCTATTTGGAGTTGTCAGGCTTGGCGGGTCCCATTCTGCAGCTTTGGGTTTTTTGGGGCCATACAAGTGCAAACACACATGAGTACCAAGTGAGTCATGGTGGAACCTCCAACCCACTCATGCTACCGGGGCAGTCCTTTTCTTAGCCAGGGCACTGCTGCCTGCACGGCCGCGAAGGAGCAGGATACTCTATAAACAGTCATCCTCCTCCACAGCATTCATCACCAAAACGCCTGCTTCAGCTTCCCTCCGCCTCCTCATCTGGTTTTCATTATTTCCCCTCATGGCATATAAATAGAAATTAGCAATCAGGGGAAATGTGGGGGCGGTGGATTTGAAGAGGAAGGCGTTTTTTTTGGACTTCAGTGTGATGACCAAGGTTTATGGAAGTTATCTAGTCAGAAATTCTGCTTTGGATAATATCTTGTGTGCTGCAGCGACATGTGAGAGTTGATGTGTAGAAACTGTTCCAACATCCACACTCGGCCTCCACAGGATTAAAATGACATAAAAAATATTAGACAGTTATTAAACATTTGTGCGCAGGTCCTGATAAAGTCACTCCTATAATTCACTTTGTCCAAATTACCAGAAAAATACAGAAAACTGCTTTTATTTGAATGAATACCTTATATTTACAAAATGTAAACATATTTGTAAATAAGAAAAGCAGCCTTGTGTTTGCCTCAGCCACCATGCATTACAGAGTTTTCTATCACAGGTTTTGAAAGGGCTTGGTTTGGAGATTTTTCTCAGCACACAGATGAACATGTAATCCATCAATTTAACTTGAAACACAAACACTTGTGTTTGTATCATCTCTGTTTTCACCTAACAGAGATGATACTATAAAGACCAAGGCCAACAGATTTTGTGGCTCTCAGAAACCATGAACTGAATAATGTAAATATGAATGTGACTGCTGTTCCTCTCCTTGACTCCTGCAGTGGTACAGAGCTGGTTTGTGCTGAAAGTAGATCTAGAAAATAATGTTTTCCCCTGCAAAAAATACTTCCCATGAAAACTGCTGACATTGAGACTGTGGATTACAGTCTGTGGATTACCTAGTTAGGTAAAAGAGAAAATGTTTTTTGTAATTTGGATGAACGCATGTTGGAGAAAACAACATTCAGATGCTACTAGCTGCTTCCTGTTTAGGGGGTATGTCAGTGGACAGACAGTCATTTAGTGGCCCTTTTCCTCCTCAGGAGCCATAAAGAGCCTGTAGGGATGACCCACTGTTTTATCAGGTGTTGAGGGCTATTCAAGAAAGAGGTGTTTCATTGGAGCTTGAGCCTCTTGAGCATTTGCTCCTGGATACACACACCCACAGGAATTGAAGTGTAAAACTTTCACACCCCCCTAACCTGCTTTGTGTCTATGCAGCGTTACTGATACCACATTCTTCTCCAAGGCCCCATCCTGTCTCTAGTTTCTCTAATTTTATGGATAAAGGCTAGGTGAAGGGAATGATAATGATAATGATGATGATGATGATGATGATGATGATGATGATGAAAAGGAGGAGGAGGCCAATGAATCAATACAATACATGACCCTTGGCAATCATTCATTTGGCTCCTTTTGTAATTAATGCCCAGGTGTTATTTTGACTACAGAGGTGATTTACTCTTGAACAATGGCTCCTATTTCATCAGCGCAATTGACTCAGTATTCAAACTGTCTTTTCCTTTCTCAAAGTTGGTGCAAAAGCATTTGCCAGTTTACGCAGGCCCCAATAGACTAGCTTGTGATTTTGTATTCCACATGCTAATTAAATCATTAGGGTGTTTCTCTCAGTTTTCTCAGTTATCAAGAGTAGTTAGACACGATACTTACTATAAGTTATTATTACTATTTTTTATTTTTATCATACTATTATGGTTCAAGAGATACCAAAATACTATTGTTTATAGTAGGGGGTATTTCAAAACATCAGAGAATGACAAAAAGAGCCTGCCTTTGATAAAAGTTACCTCATCAAATTAAGTAAGTTCTCCTGAGAGTCCATAAGAATCCAGCTTTTACACTGAAAAACATTTCCGATACATACTGCCGTGTCTTTTGTTAACCTAGAGCTGCTTTAACATTTTCTCACATAGCCTAACCCTGACAAGATCACGTCCTTGTCCCTCTTTTAACAGCCCCGGGGGACAGTTTTGTGTGTTTGCTGCATTCCAGCCCCCCTACAACCACTTTTGTCCTTTTTTTCCCTTTGATATCTCAACAAAAAGCATCACATATGCACATTAGATAGCAAGAATGATACATAGATAGGCTGATTTATAGATTTGTGTTTGCGAGGAAGAAGAGGAAGCTTGGTCTTTCTTTATCCACCCTTTCCTCCCCCTTCATTCCCTCTTTTTTTTAGATTAGACTATGCATCCAGACAGATGGTTCCCGTCTGCTGGCCTTTTTCAATTCACTTCCTCTCCTCACAGACAGCCACCCTTCCCCCCTTCGCTCTATCCCTCCTGCCCTTCCTCCCCTCTCCCTCTCTTTCTCCCCCCTCCAACGGCTTCTCTGTTATGTGGCTAGAAATAATCTTTTATTGCCCAGTTGTTCGGAAGTGACCTCCTGCCCTTGATTAGATAGGGCCAAGTCCTATCACACGATTGTGTTTGAGCTGGCGGGCTGACCCCCCCCACCACACACACACCCCCTCCCACACCAGCCCCATCCTTTTTCCTACCCCCCGTCCCTCTCTCACTGCTGGGGCCTTGGTGATCCTCTGTGAGGGGACAACAATGGGGGGCTTTAGTCCCGTCCGGCTCTTCTCGGCTGTGGGGCAACAGGGTGGGGGTCATGAGGGACTTTCTTTTTTTTCTGCCAGTCACTGGGTGGAAGTTGCACCCCTCCCTCCCTCCACAACCTTCCCCCCACGACCTTCCCACCAAATGCTCCATCCCATCCCCAGTACGATGGTTAACCTCTCAGTTGCCGGTTTGCTCACCCTTCGACCCTCCAAACCCTCCTCCTTCCTTTCCTGAACACCTCCCTATTCCCACCCTTCAGAGCCTCCCCAGACACAGATGGATAGTCTCCTACACTATCACTGGGCCTTTGAGTCTGCTGTGTGGTCAACTGACAGGTGGGCATGCTGAGATACTTCAGCTTTTGTTGAGTTTCAGATCAGGTTATTTTTGACCTGTAAGACCCATGTTTCCTACATGTATTCAGGCCTGGTCTAAGAGAGGTGCAGATTCCTGTTTTTTCACTTTTTGTTTTCTAACAGTTTGGGGCCAACATAATATTGATTTTAAGAAAAATACAATTTGACTTTGATGATGTGTAATGACTTTTATTGAAGCGATTTGCTGTATAACCTTAGATCTAACGTTATCATGCTAGCCAGCCTACAACATCCTCCAATCAGCCACTATAGCTCTCTGTGCTAGCTAGCTTTCTAACTGTCAGTCAGCAAGCTATGTAGCATGGACGGGACACAGTGTATTACAGAGACATTTTTGTACCATTGACACCTGTCTCATGTCTGTCTATAAACTACGGTATGTCAGAGGCAATTAAAGAAACAACACTCTGAAAAAGTCAAATCTTACTTTTTATGTAAACTATTTTACATCATTTTTCTAACTTTAGTGTAAATTTTACAGCAGTACTAGAACTCCAGGGGAAAATCAGCCTTGTTTTTCTGCACCGTCTAGTTTTTCTCCCTGTCCTCTGGAGCTGTAAACCCATAACAAAACCCTTGGTGTTCAGTTTCACTTTGGGAATGAAGGCCAGGCTGTGTGACAAGGGAGATAATAGACAGGAAGACAACTCTGATTACCTTTATAAAGGAGCTTACCTCATGTCGCTCCCTCTTGTACTTCTTCTCCACCTTTCAATAAACAGCATTTGCATTTTCCTCTTGAGCCATTCAGCTCAAAAAGGAAATGTAAAGGAGTATGACATATTTACCATATTTAGGCTTATATATCTCTAAGGCATGATCTCTTAGTAAAGACCACAAATGTTAACGACAGACTGACTTATGTGAAGATGGCAAAAAACGAAGATGATATCTCTTTTGAAATGATATATTATTAATGCCTATTACAAATACAAGCATAAATAAATCATATTGAAAATATGGCCATTTCAAAACAGATTCATGTCTTGTCCAGCAAATTCATGAATTCTGTTCAGAAACATAGACTGTAATCTTGATCACCCCCTGGTGGCTGGCTATTGTATAGGTCATAAACCCTTCCCCCACCCAGCTAGCGGATGGGGCACAAGGCAAACTAAAAAATCCAAGTATTTTTGAATAAATCATTTTAGGTAGTTTTAGTTCAGGTAATCATTTCAGGTTTAATTAATCATAATAATTACTTTTTTGTGTAGCATATTTCATTCAGAGAAACAGGCCAAAGTTCTAAACAAAAAAAATATCCGAATAACAATAGGTAAAAAAATATCAATAATAAATAGCAAAGTACCAGCATAGTGGAACCAAATTATTATTGTTATTACCTGTATTCCATTTTAAAAATACTAAGGGAGTTTGCTGTTCTAAGATCCAAGGGGAAGGTTCTCCACAGTTTAGGGCCATAAAAACAGAAAGCAGCCACACCAGATTTGTTGTGGGACCGGTACTTCTAAAAGATAGGCAGTGGAAGATCTGAGAGTTTTTGTTGGGACATAAAATGAGAAGCAATGAGGGTGCTAGATTACGTAAGACTTTGCATATAAGTAAAAGGACTTTAAAATCAAATCCAAAAGATACAGGTAGCCAGTGAAGTGATGCGAGCAGAGGAGTAATCAAATCCTGGCTGCAGCATTCTGAATTATGTGTAATTTTCTTTTAAGACTTTTACGGGAGACCAACATGTAATAAAAGAATGTATCAGCATTTCAGCATCATTCTGTGTTAAAAATTGTCTAATGTTGGCAAAGTTCCTGAAAAACTGACATATTTGCAACCTTGTTAAAATGGCCATTGAAATTAAGATCAAAGTCCAAATCTGTCTAATTTGCTTAGACATGATAGCATTTCTGATCAACTGGACCAACTAGCAGATTTTTTGTCATTTTTTTAGTCTTTTTACTTTTCCAGATATTAATGTTAGAAAGACATGAAAAAGAGCATTTAAATGCCTGGGGTTGTCTGGTTAGAACAGAGATATAAAGTTGTGTATTATCAGCATAATGTCTAATTTTTGACAGGTATGAGAAAAAATAGTCAAGCACTAGACCCACACATTCTTAAGTCTATTGATTAAAATGACATAATCAATCATATCAAATGCAGCATTCAAAGTTAACAAAAAGGGGAAGCACCACTTTATTCAAATCAGTTGAAAATCTAAGGTTAATTAATGTACTTTTTCTCCACAGTTTCTCACAGGAACAGTTTCTTTTTTGTTGACAAATAGCAACAGTTTTCCAAATCAATCTGTGGGCTACTTGTTGTTTTTCAATTATTGGAGGAGGCTTAGCATCAAATAATTAGTTATGAATTTTATGAATATAAAAACAGGGTCACATCATGCTTGACTGCTGAGTTCTGCTCGCAGTTGAGTTGGCCAGGTATACAGGTTGGACCTCGACACTGCGGTTCCAACCCCTATCCCTACTGTACTGTACTTTTAAAACAATGTATTTACTATTGGAGATGTGTTGTTCATCTCTGTCTATATCTATGTGTATGTTCATACACATGACTGCAGTTTTTTTTAATCAAGGTTCTTAAAAATATTTTTAATGGTCATGTTACTGGATGCTTACAGTCAGCTTATTACAGGCCTAGTTGAAAGTGTGAGGGCATCTGTATAGCAGGGACCCTGCACTCCTCCCTCTCATTCTTCCAGAGTCTCCAGCCAAAAATCTAAAACAGGGGGGTCCTGAACAGGAAGCTTAGGAGTACCCCCCTTCTTCCCCTTATCCCACCCCCATGCTGGAAAGGGGGGCCTCTAGATCAAAGAGAAAGGAGACAGAAAAGGCTTATCTGTTGTTGATTTTAGGCTTACACGCAAGCACAGGGTTCTAGAAATGTGTCAGGGAATTACAGGGCTGGATCATTGAATCCTCCCCTTTTCATCTTTTTAAAAATGCATTTATTCTTCCAGTTTCCTTGAAATGGGGGTGTTCTTGCACAGTTTAGAGGGGTTCTTTAAAAGTGAAAACAACAAGTAAGAGCAGATAAGGAAAAACATTGTCGGAGAACAAGGGTGTTCAGTGGTGAAAAGAAAACAAACACACCAAATGGGAAAGAGAGCAAATTAAAATTTACTTTGAAACTCATGAGGACTGTCGTTTCTCTGGTGGCATTTTAATTGTTTTCCTTGCTCCTATAAAAACCTAGTAGATTTCAATCATTTCTCCTCCCGCTCTACTTGGTCTTTAACATTTTAATTTCAAACTCTGTGAGAGGTACGATTCTATCTCCATCTCCTTCAATGCCGGTATTATGCCAATAGGGAAATTGGACCTTAAGGGCAGGCCCTTTCCCTGCTGTAGATCCTATTAAGTACGTCGCTCCATAATACAACCCAGCTTGACTTTCCGAGACCACACCCCTTCATAGAAACGGACTTGTCAATCACAGCTCCTGGAAATGCTAAGAGATGGTCAACTATGACATGACTGGCACCTAGTATGCATGCTCTGAGGGAATGTACAGAAATCCTGGTGTACCACCAAGAGAAATTTTTTTCCACATCACTGCTCAGCCAGAGTGTTGTGTGTGCATGTGTTAAGTTACTGAGGTCTGAAGGCTGCTATTTGCCACACAAAGCAGTTTCAGTGTAGAGAAGTGAGGCTGGATGTTGACCATTATATATATTCAGTTGTAGTATGCAGATACGCAATCTTGCACACCATTCTGTGGAACAGATACATCGCTTCAGTGGTTTCCAAACTCTCTCAGTGGAACCAAATTTCCAAAGTAATTTTCCTTGCAACCCAAAATTGTTGTTGTAAACTACTGTGAAAGCTGGCCTTATCTTTCCAGCTTTTCGAGGAGTAATTCAGCAGCAGATAAAAAAGTTTAATTCAGCCTTCCTAGCAGGACAGGACCTCAGGGAAGTTTGGCAACATAAAGGAAACAAACTTTTGTTATTAAACTCTTTATTCAGAATATTGTCAGAACACATATTTATCATCCTGCAACATTTATTTAAGATCTAACCCACTCTACTAAAAAATAATGCAACTTTTGAAATATGTTGTGCTTTTTAACGTTTTGGAATGATACATTGTTTACAGTTTGTATTGTGTCTATTTGATAAATTGGGGAATATAGCATGGTATATGGATGCTATGAGTTCTATATTTGTAGTATATTTCAAAATATTCAAATTATTGTCAATGTATTGTCCAAAGTATCAATGTATGCATTTTGCATATTGGTTTTGATGAATAACAATATATTATAATTACCGATATTATATTTTTGTTTAAAATATATATGGTGTACTTTGTACTTTTTAAAATATATATTCATTCTGTACTGCCAGTTTTTAGGCTAGCTAAGCATCGGGGTAGCAGAGAAACTTGGATGCTACTGCTTGTTATAGAGGAACAAAACAGTCAATTCAACAAGTCTATGGTGGTCTGGCAGATGACAGTTTATTTGCCATGGAGAAACTGTAGCAACATTTGGTTCTTAATGGGTGCAACATCAAACTGTTGGTGACAGTATACCACAAATACATGCAATGATGCCTAATGTGTTAATGTCTAAATTTACAATAATGTTGGGTCTTCTTTATAGTTTTAGCTCCAACAGGCCCAACAGCACTGCAAAGCAGATGGAAAAAATTGCTGTCACGCAGGGGCCTATAGTCTTTCGTCTGCATCTGTTCCAGGGTCTTGCTCAGGAGACGGCCAGCTGTGGAGGCTGTGTGAGAAGTTGAAAGGAAACTTCAGCTGCCCTACGAATCTCACACCATTACTCAGGATGAATCAAAAGAAGAACACTTTGGTCGAACAAAAGGAAAGTGAGAGAGGAAGAGAGAGTGAACGAAAAAGTGAAACCAGCTGTCTGGAAGTGCCTCATCTTTACAACGGTGCAGTGGCGCATGCTCATAACCGTGTTCAAGTTTGGCCACAATCAAACGCTCAATTTACCTTTACAGGAATATCAGAGATATTCCACCAAGGTTGATTTTTTAGTGGAGGGGGGCTGAGTTAGACTGCCCTCTTGTATTTGTGCTTTTAAAATATATATGAGGTGTAACTGGTGCAGACAACAAAGGCCCCCTCTAATTCTTTCCTTTCCCGAGGGGCTAGAGAACACACTGCACCCACATCAAGCCTCCAGACGTACCCCCACTATGCCATACAGGTGCAACTTTAAAGGCACTTTCATTCAAGGTGGGCTGGACGCCTACAGTTAAAAAAAAACCTTTCCACATCTCTCCCCTCATGTTTTTTCCCCACATCTTTTCACAGCACTCTTTTCTCTCATGTGATCATTTTAAAGTCAGGGAAATATTTTGTTGCATCTGATGCCGGGGCACCATGTCTCTCCGCACTATTGGTTGCATATCATGATGATGATTGGAGAATGAATCTCTTTGTAAGCAGGAGCTCTAACTTTGTAGGAGTTACATATTTTCTTTAAATCATAGAAAGCAGGTTGAATGTGAAGATAGCACAAAAACAATTGATCAAAGTATACAATATTGCTTTTTACCAAAATTAAATTAATTTAGATGTGCACCAAGAGATGTCAATCAAACCATGACTCTGGAACACTACTCCCAATTTCACTAAACAAGGAGACAATTAAAACATTGATCAAAGAATACATTTGGATTCACAATGAAATATTTTGAAACTCCTTGACATCGAGCTTGAGGAATGACACACATTTAAATGCCTAAAAATATAAAATGTTAATAACAACCATGACACATAAACAGACCCACTGTCATGTAGTTAAGGTGACAAGAGAGACACAGACCAAGACAGAGGCAGAAGGGCCGACAGAATGATTTGTTTCACAAAAAGGATTTTCATGAATGAACATCAGCTACAGATGAAGGCTCTGAAGAGCTGAAACACTACAATGACACAAATTACCTCTGTCTTTCCCTGCAAGGGTTTCCCAGCTTCTCCTCACATATGTGGCATTCTTTGGACTTTGTGACTTTCTGGCCACAACTGACCAAGTCACAGATAATAAAGTTGTCAGAATGCCATTAAAACGGCAATAAATTGTCCTTACTAGGAAATTTTATCCCATCATGCTAAAGGTTGCGGTTCTTCTCTGACTCTCTATCAGATAAGTTGATCTAGTATTGACCCAAATAGGTCTATAAAACAGATAAGAGTATCTTGCATCCTCAGGAGGAACACCCCATAAACTGTGTAAGAATTACAGAACAACAATTAGAATAACAAACTTGCAGAGGTCATGGACTGAATCATAAATTTCTTATTATTTGTATTTTTTGTCTGACAGGATGACTTCCTGAGGAAGGCAAGAGTTCTAATATGCGTCTGTGTGTTATTATAATTTTATTGCCCATATTTCTTAACAGCTTTTTGTTTTAAACCTTCCACTTGAGTGCCTGGAGTCAAGTTAATTCTCTTTATATAGCTCAATATCACAAATCACAAGTTGTCACAATATAATAGATTATATGATGAAATTGAGCTTTGTAACTCCCTTCTGCTACGTAGAAGGCAAAATATTTCTCCTTTAAACAACACATATTGTAGTTAACAAGCAGAAGGAATCCACAGATGTTCATATCTGCTTCCAACAACTAAATAAGACAAAAAAATGGAAGGCAAAAAAATAGAGGGAAAGAGAAAAAAGTTTTAAAAATTATTATTACTAGTAGAAGTAATCTGATAAAATTCCCTGTAAGAAAAGTGCACCCATTTCCTTAATGGGGGAACAATTTCCGAATCTCTTCTGTAAATGTTGAATTTAACATGTTTGCAATTAATCATTTTCCAGAGTGGAAGTACAGTAAAAAAGAAAACTAGCCTTGAATGTAAATGAGAAAAAACTAATCAACAGTCAGCTATTATTCGAGGAAAGGTCACGCTCCTTGCAGAGGAAGTGCACTGCTATCATCAATCTGGTCAGAAGGACCTGCATGAGAAAAGAGCTGGAGGTCGTGGGCGGGGTTAAAAGTTTAGTGCACTGTAGGTGCCAAACAGTACATTCAATACTTTCACACCCTGCCACCACCACTATCTACATGTCAATGGACGCTACTTGTTGACGTGGTATGCTGCACTTCCACCAAGGCCTATTGTAGTTTCGTTGTCATTTATCATTTCTTCTTTGTCATCCCACTTTTTCCTTCCTTTCCACAGTTTTGATCAACTTGTCTGTCTGATTCATGAGGGAGGGCAGTCTGCTGGGGGAGGACTGGGTGATGGGGATAGGGGTGGGGTGGGGGGTTGGGGGGAAGACACATTGAGTTTGCCAAGTCAGGCAGAACGATTGACAGGAAGCCAGGCAGGAAGGAAGACGAGCCTCTCCCCATGAAGTGCCATTGTTTATGTGACGTGACTTGAAGCAGCCAAAAGTGACTGGTGGTGGGCTCCTCCGCTGCTCTGACCCACTTCTCAGAGTGGCACAAAACATTCAGCCTGCAGATGTAAAATACAAAAGAGAAGAACATTTTTTTCTTTTTAAATAAATGGTCCAATCATAATAAGTTGGGTAAATCCACCACATTGGGTTTGCCCAGAGGAATAAAGTATTTTTTTCCCAGCTTTACCATCCATATATGTTTAAAATGTACAGTACATCACAGTGTGCCATGATGAACTATTGAAAAACAATTATTTTCTGACTAAAAGATAAAGTGCATCATTTTTTTTTAGAATCAGAAATACTTTATTGGGGAAATTTGCACACATACTATACATAAAGCACATATTATTTTTTCAAAACCTTAATCAGGTGGTTTGAGTTGCCTAAACCATAAAATGGATAATCAAAATGCAAAAGATATTAATTACACATTTTATTGTTATGTTGATATTTAACATAATACCTTGCAGCATTAGATTCCATACAAAATACTTTGCCTGCACCATTGTAAAGTAGTTGCATGCACATACAGTATAACCAGCTTGCTGTGTAACATACTACTCCAGACTATATATAAATATATAATATAAACATAACCTAAATATACCACAAAGTATAATTGTGTTTTTCTCCTTAAATAATAAAAAAGTAAATTTTAGCATTAAATGAAAAGGCTGACTTAGACTCCAACTTTAAAGCACACCCTGCACAATTAACAACATAAATAACCAATAAAGCATCACAAATAGGGCTGAACGATTTTAGAAAATAATCTAATTGCGATTTTTTTAACCAATATTGCGATTTCGATTCGATTAATTTTTAAGCTCTTTAACTTCTGTATTATTCAAAACGGACAAGCAGTAAATCAGTGTGTAGTGTGATATTAGATAGATTAAACTGTCTTGTGGCTCAGGCCTGTGTTGTGATGAATTAGGTAAAATTATTATTATGAGCAATAAGATATATGAAATTATAATAATATGAGAGACAATTTGAGTCAAGTCATGGCATTAAATAATATGATATAATATCATCAGGTCGGCCTACCTTTTCACCACAGGGTGTTATACAGTAAGCCTCAATACAAACCCCACAGTTCAACCACCAATTAATGAGTCCTGATCTCAGGTCAGATCTCCTGGAGTCCATCTTTCTGTATCCCCGTGAGCAAACTAAAAATACTCAGTTGGAGGTTCAATTCATAAGTTTGCTAACTAAAACAGAACAGAGTGACACCTCTCGTGTTTAATAGACAAGCTTAGTAATTCTCCGACAACACCGGGAGTCCCCCCTCCCCCCTCCTCCCCCGCAGCCTCCGATGCTGGTGAGCGGCGCACCGGCTTTAACCAGGCTGTAACTCGGGACAGACTGGGCCTCTTTCGGCGTTTAGTTTGAAACGACAGTTTACAGATATTTCCTGAGCTGACTGGTGGCTGTGTGTGTGACGCAGGCGCCGATCGCCACAATACGCTTATCTTACTACACGCCTCTTTCTGTTGAGCATTTTTCCGTTCATCAAAGCCGCGGACGGCCTGATGAATTCACCCACCACCAAGTTACCCGCGGTGGCGGCTGCTGCTTTCATTCCATGTGACATTAAAGTTTATGTAGCTGAGTTTCTGTCAAGCTTAAGGCCATTTTACAACAAGAAGGCAAGTTACAGCGTAACGTGCAGACGAAGCATTAACTTCGTCAGACTGCTTTCCGCTTGGGTGTCATGTGACCAGAGTATAATCGCCGCCTTTGCGATTAGAAAATTGCGCTTTATTAAATCGCGATTAAATCGCAAATCCGATTAATCGTTCAGCCCTAATCACAAATGTTTAAAAAGTCTTGCCCTTTCGCATCTCCCACCAAATAAAATAGCTTGTCTTTCCCTGCATTATACCCCGCCCCCAACATCCTGTTGAATCAGGAAATGCATCACATTCAGGAAGTAGGATTCTTCCACAACTGGCACTTCACCGGAAATTGAAATGCCATCAAACATTTTTATCCTACGTTCACCCTCAGGTAATACAAAGTCACTGCCATTCTACTTGTTTTGTGTAGAGTTGAGTAGTGACTGACATTAAGTTCATGTGACCTCAACAAGCTTCTCCACTGAGAATGTTTTTTTTTTAATCCATCAATAGCCAACCTGATTTGGGGGCTTTGTTTTTCCTGTGAAGTTTTTCAGTTGATGATTTTAAAATGGATAAGAACTTGATTCCATACATTTAAAAAACCTCCACGCTCTGTTCAACATCTTGGAGAGTGATTTAACCTGTGGAACCGCAAGTAAGCTCTAAACTCATTTTAACACTTTTGTCAGATATGTGTGATGGTTTTAATTTTTACTTTTTAAATTTGTGCTGTCTTGCTGTTAATTAGAATTAAGTAACTATGAAAATTAAGTTACAGTAGGGGCAGTGTAAATGTGGGATTATTCTTTATGTATGCTTGTCTAGATTGGCTGTTTATTGATTAGCTGTTTGCTTATGATGCAGTATTCACACTGATAAAGTAACAATTTTAATGTAAAGTTACCAGGATTGGCTAACCATCTAATTTTGTACCTGCTGTCCCAATTATAAACAGATAAAACAAAAGAAACAATCATTTATGGACAGAAGTAATAATAAAACCCAGTGTGTTTGTTCAAATTTTCTTTCCTTTGCAGGTTTTGGGAGGGTGAGACAGTTCACCTGGACTACACAGAGAAAGATGAACTCGTCTGGTCTCCATCTGCTCACCAGTTCACCTTTGGAACATGCAAGCTCTTGGCCTCATCCTCCCTGACTGAAGATCAGCCAGATCGCATTACCTCCTGACCAATCAGACGCCCAGATCCATACCTCATCCCACAGGTAGGCTTTCCAACAGACCAACTGGTAGAAAGAGTGTTGCTTTTATTGAGAGCCAACCAATGGCAGTGTGGAGATGTTATCCAGCGCTAGAACGGGGCCAACCTGTGTTTTGTGGTGTTTGCTGAGTATGGATGGCGTGTCAGTGTTCAGTATGCGTACAAGCTGAGTTTAGTTTTCAATGCAGTGGCTGTTTCTTTAGTGTAGACAGATGTTGTTTAGCCCTTGTATATGAAGCTGGTTCTATTGTATCTATTTCAGAATGCTCAGTTTATAGGTGGCATTAAAACTGGCAACGCTGAATGTAGCAGGCAATAATCTCATGCAACAGTTTTATTAAACCTCTGCCAGTGTGTGGGAAACTCTGAGGTTAGGGATCAAGAATGGATTAGTGGTTTAAAGGGTCTGTTCACCAAAACAAAAAAAGTGTTCTCAGCTTTCATAAGGACTATTTCTTTGTTAGAAAGTAGTTCCAGTTTAAAGTGTTGACTGCAATGTTTGTGGATTGTCCAGGGTAACCTGGACACTGTTGCTGGAATAACAAGTTGTTGAATTATTATCATGTGAGCGCCACAGACAGAATCCCTTTCACTTCCATTACACTGGTTTGGAGTTGAACATCTTAAAAATTAACTCCCACTGCCATTCCACTACAGGCAAGTGAGAAAATATGTTTTTCGTCATTTGGGTGAAACAACCCTTTAAAATGTGCTTCTCCTTTGCTAAGGCATATTTCTTTCTCCTTGCAGCTGACCTTTATATACAGTACATTTTCAAATATGTGATTTTTGCTTGCTTGGAGTCTCAGTTTATACTACAGATTGTGTTTCATCTTGACAATTTTAGAAATATTCACTTTTCTGTGCTTGTCTGAACTTTCTTTCACTCCTTGTATTGTCCAGCCTGGTGCTCCCTCTCCATCTGGCACCTAAGCCGCGTATAACACATCATAAAAAGTATTTGCTAATATTATTTGACCCAGGTCAGCCTTGCGAAACACTAACCCTTGCAGTTTGCTGTTAAATATTGGACTCTACTCTTTGGAACTGTAGTGAGAGCCCCCCCCTCCATGCCTCACCACCTCCACACCTTTCCCTTCCTCCTCCTCCCTCCCTCTGTGTCCAGTAGGTACCAAACAGACGGCCTGTGTTTGTTTCCCCTCTGGTCTTTCCTGATTGCGCGACCAGGCAAATTCCGGTCGGCTCTAATCTGGCTGTTAGACAGCCACCGAATTAACAAGAAAACCCATTTGACACACATGCTTCCACTTTTCTGTTTGTTGCCTCCCCCCCAAGTCTGCTTAATTCATACAATTTTGCCTTCATTAGGCTGAATTTCAAGCTGCGGGGCACAGGTAATGCAAAGCATTTCCCCCTTCAAATTGTAGGCCCAAGCTTTGGTTGCTAGGAAGTGGAAGAGCCTCAATTGCAGCCATTTCCTCGCCAGTGCACCGAGAGGTCCTATTACAGCGTTTAGGTCAGGGCAATTGGTGTCATTACAGGCAGCCAACTTCCCTCCACCAAGTAATGAATTAGCCTGGGCTATTTGGGCTGTATGATTGCAGTTGCCAGGGGAGATGAGTATGAAGTGGGGGGATAATTATGGTATGTATCCCTGAGCGGATATGCACCGTGTGGGCCAGCCACGGGGGCGGTTTCCACACTTGTGTAATGGCTTAATGTAGCTGCTGACAGGCAGCCGGGCAACATGGAAAGGTGCTACTGTGCTCTGCTTGTGGACTGTGACTGACATGCCAAACCCTGCCAACCTGTGGCTCATTTACTTTAAATGACTCAGTCCAACATCCAAGAGTCATTTCTGCTAAGAAATGTTCTTGAGGGATGGATAAAGTTGATTGAATATAATTGTTTACAGAACCTTTAAGATAATTTGTATGGTAATAGAGTTTAACTTTATATTATCAACTAAGTTAAATTGTGCTCAAACTTCATTAAGAGCTCCAGTTTTTTACAAGCTGTTGAAACAGGCAAGGAAACCATTAACTCTTGGAACACTGATAAATTACTCCCATAATAAAACAATAGTGAACTTTGATTGCATGGCCCATTCATAAAAAGCAGTGAAAACAATAACCAGGAGGTGCTATTTCATTTACACCAATGACTCCTGGAGGGGGGCAAGCTCTGTATAAAAGTACCAATGCAAAGATGATGATGATGCTTTTTAAAAAATGAAACTAATACAACCTAAATAAACAAGGTTTGACAAAAACAGAGAAGCCAAATGCCTGGGTTTTAGAGCTCAGAGCAGAATTGCGAGTGCCATGCTCGGTGGTGGTAGTGGGGTGGTGTTGGGTGGGGGGGTTGGTTGTTTTCTCAATGGGAAGTCGAGCGCTGCAATAGGAACCCTGCCAAAAAAAAGGCTTCACCAAACAAAGAGGCCGGTAGGAAATAATGCTGGTCGAGGCTTGTTGGCCCATCTATGGGCTTCTTTCCAAGCTGCTGTAACCAGCTATAAGTCTTTTTATGGGGACACCCCTAAACAGGGGGCCCCACCAAGGACAGGAACTTTTACATTTCTGCTTGAATGGGACCTCTGCCAGGGGCTCAGTTCAAAGTGCACTTTCCAGTCATTTGATTCTACTTTGTGTGTTTGATAGGCCAGCAGTGAAGCACAGTATCTGAAGTAATATTCCCAGATTTTCAGTTCAGTCTAAGGAAAACGGGATAAAGCCTTGTAAACTGCGGACCCACACACACACACATGCACACATACAAACATTTGATTTCTGGCTCTCAATCCCTCCCTCTGCTTTTCCTCTCCATCCTGCAGATCATATCTCATGTCAGTAAGAGCAGAAAAAGCGCAGCCTGATTATTTCTCAATACAAACACCATGTGTCTGCTGCATCCATATGTCTGTCATTGAGTCTCTGACTGCAGATGCTTTTTACTTCACATCTCATGGGATGTTCTTTCTTTTGCAAACAAAAAAAAAGATTTTTGTGCGATAACAATCCCATATAATGCTTGTTTGTCAAACATTTATTTAGTTTCAGCTATCTTTTACACAAGTTCATTTTTCAAATGACAGTTCATTTTGTTTTGCTTGTGAACTTTGCTATCTACAGTAAGTCTCTCCGTTTAACAATTTCACCTCCTTGGTTAAAGAGTGAGTTTGCACAGATGTCCAACTTTATCCAACCAAGTTTTTTTACACAGCCTTCTCATATCACAAGCCAACCATGGTTTTGATCAAGAGATGAAAGAAATTTGGTTGACTAAAAAAGGTTGTGGCTTCAAACTGTGGCATAGTTTCTGTAGTTTTCCTCTGTAGAAGAGGTCATTTGCTAAGCAGTCACATATCTTGCCAGGGATCCAGCACTAAGCCAAAATTTCATCCTATCTCTGCTGGTAAGCCACTGTTGGTGGTATTCTGCCAAATAGCACCAAAAGCAGGGAAATCTGTATGACGCCACCTGGTGGTCTATGACTGGTTTGAAGCTGATTAAATGACCATCATTCACCACTTAAAGGGGTAATGAATGTTTTTCAAAAGCTGTCTCTGTTGATTGGAAAGTCATCCGTGGCACTCCATCATATGTTTTAAAAACTTTATTTCTCTTTTTTTATTATTATTATTATGTGTTTTGGACTTTATTCATTTTTGTTCCATGGCATTGTAGTGCTTATCCTATGACAAACTTAAAACACTAGCAGTCTAGCAGTGATGCCATTAAATAGGTAATACATCAATTTATTATTAGACTAACACTTCCATAAGGTTGGGACTCCTGGTGAAAATTGATTTAGAAGAGGGTTAGATATTATTGGTTTTAGTCCCTAGTAGGGGGAAAAGAAATTCTGTAGCTCAGATCTGTGGTTTCTCGTTTCAATAGACTATTGTACAAAGTTGCCTTTGGGCCGTTTTTCTTATTTCTTAAAAAGTTGAGTGTTTTCATACATCGCAAATATGTTTTGCTTGTAATAGAGTCATTATTAGGCATTTTCAGATGCAGTTAATATACAGATACAGTGAACATCTCACGGATAGCCTTTGAAATATCTGACTACATGCATGGGGAAAAAAGTGGTTCAGATGGTATGTATTAATAATTCTTGCCTTTTGTTTTGATCTATGTACAGCACCAGATGGAGTGAGTATTTCCACATTGGCATAAACACAGAGTACCTGCAACTTTAGCCAGTCTGAACATCAAATCATTGTGCTTTGGATGAGTGCGCATTTAGAACAATTCAAGTTATCCTGAAGCAATAAGAACTGCCCATGCAGTGCACCGACCAGATTAAAACAAACCCAATTATTAAATTCCAGCTTGACTTTCTGTCTTCTTGAACTGTGGCCTGTAATAGATGGTGTGTATTTAGGGTGAAGTCATAATTCTCAGATTGTGTGAGAGAGAATTTCAATTCCTACCTTTGGAAGAGAATGAGGTTAGTATGACAGCTTGATGGATGGCTCTTGTACACACTGCTTGCGGAATAAAATGATTTCATGTGGTTGTGAGGGAGCAGCGTTCTTGTTGCTTTGGAGCTCTGCAGCAATTAGCACAGTCACCCATTACATGCGCTGTATGATAGGACTGCAGTGTGTCTAAGCGGGTGTGTACATGTGAAATATAGCTGCAGTATGTGTGTTTTTGTAGTGAATGTTAAACCTCTCGGGACACAATTTTAAAAACCACACTTGTAGTTTCATAAGACTACTTTGGCAAATGTTTTCAGTGACAAGAGAAATACGTGTTTAAGCTTTGCCAGTAAACAATTCAGAGCTGTTCAGTGCTTGAAACAAAACATCATCCCATGAATTATTGGATTTCATTTTGCTGTATGAAATTAAGAAATGGAACTATCCACTCCCATAATCAATCAAACTAAAAGAGGATTACTGAAGTTTAACTCATTCAATGGTGGGAGAAAGAAGTATGTAAAATTATGTGATCATCCTGAGGCACAAACAGCACCAACTTCGTATGCACTAACTGCCTAAGCCCAAAAAAGACTATCCTGTCCAGTGAACTGATGGTTGTTCCAATAGCATCAAAAAAACTTTCAGTCAGTAGCAAAGCAGGAAGTTGAATGGATAGGCATACAAACTGCCTGACTTAAACACTGATGGAATTTTTGTAATCTGCCCATGGTACAGTAAGTGAGGGTTCACATGTAGACCCAATTTAGCACTATGTTTTCCTGATTTGCAACCTCTGGTCAGTTACTCAAATAAAGACTGTTCTTTCTCAGAAGTGTCGTTACACTGTTATGAAACCTCCTAGAAAGGACTTCAGGGTGGATGGTTGGGTGTAAAAAGGCTTCGAATAGTCTTTACACCTTGTCTCTAGGCAACAGTCTCGTTGGTTTCTGATTAGTCACTAACCATAACCTAGTAGTTTAGTTGCCCATAGGAAGGCAGTGATGTTTCGGTCGGAGGGCTAGTTGATAGCTGAAGGACAGATGAAAAGATAGTTTACATAAATATAATCAAATCAACCATAACAACCTCTGAATTGTCTTTCTCTTCTTCTTCTTCCTGGGCCCTTGCACCATTCCACCTATCATTCAGTTATTTGACACTGCAGGAGACGCTAGGCATTCAGGGCATTCTTTGTCCCAGGAGAAAGGAGGAGGGAGACGGGGGGTGAGGCAGTTCGGGAGGTGGGTGCAGGAGGGGAGACAATGTGAGAGGTTCCACTCCGTTCAGCTTCAATAAGAGCCCCCGCCCCCCCACCTCCAACACTTTCCACACACACACACACACACACACACATACACACTCCTCGACCACCTCCCAGCTCACGGAAGGGGCGGAGTTGAGGGCAGTGAGGCAGTTTGGAGTTAGAGGAAGGGGGGAAAAAAAGAAAGAAAACGCACCCCACCTACACCACCATCCGCCCCTTTGAATGTTTCGTGAGATGCCAGCATGTCCTGAGCCCCCTTTTTTTTCCCACAGGGAGAGAAGGAGAAAAACACTGCTCTTCATAGACCCCACCTCCCTTTTCTGTGCTTCAATGACTGAATTTGACTTTGGCATCAAAAGCCATTTGGTTGGACTTGTTGTGATTTACTATTATCCTCACCTACTCCACTCCTTTGCTTCGTGTTTAAACAGATGGGTGCCAATCGCCAAGGCTTGAATGCTTTTTGATTTGTGTCATTTAAAGGTTCAGGCCAGTATATTACAGCTTAGGCTATACAGCCATAGTTTGGGCCATCATTCATATTGGATTAATAACCTTGTACTCACCTGCTGAGATCTGGGAACGGGTGCAACATTTTTAGTACACTTTTGGTTTAGATAATCTGACTTAACTGTTGGCTTGTTTACAACTTGCTTGTATCTTGTTGGGATGCTGTCATGTTTCCAGATCTCAGCTATTTTTTTGTTTTTTCTTTGGAAGCCTCTGGATATGCATTAATAAGACATATATGCTGGATTTCAACATATATCACCATCATGCGTGGGTTCACATCATCTTAACATTTAATATGGAAATTAATGTTTGTGTGGGAAGATGACACCACTTGTTTTTTTATTGATTTTATTTCTGAAAGGGGAAGTAGCATTCATACATTTCAAACTACACTTATTCCAAAGACTTTAACTTTTTAGGATTGTACTAAAATTTCTCAGCAGAGCACTAACTTTACAAACGAAATCCTGGCTGGTTTCACAGTTCTCAGTGCTTAGGTAATGTAATTTCTCTCTATATATTAAACTGGTTAGACTTGGGGGCAGACGCCCACTCTTATTACAGTGAAAGCAGAGGAGAAAACCAATAAGTATTTGTAAAAAGGAGAGGAAAATGAAGGAGCCAGCTACAGTTTGCTCTCCAACATGACAAAAAGGCCAAGTAAAATGTAAAAATAATCCAGCATAAAATAATTCCATTCCAAATGGTCTTTTAAAGACATGTTACAGACAGTAATCATGAATGTAAGCGACGTCAGCCAACCTCAGCCTCAACTGAGACATCCAGCGTTACGTTGTGGCGTAAAAAATACAGCCGTGGCTGGAAATGGGGAGTTACTTTTTTATCTGACCTGAATATTAACATTCTTCCGGAGCTGCTGGGTGAAACCATAAGCCTGTGTTTAAGAAATATCACGGCTGTCATGGAAAAACCCATATATCCCAAATGTGTTTTTTCAAGAATGACAAAAAATGCCTATTCTTGTATTTTCTCCAGTACACATTGGGATTTTCTACAGGCAGTATAAACACAAAAGTTTACAACAAAACCATGTCAACATTCATTCCAAGTGAGAAAAGTGTCACTGCTAAGGTTTTCACCTGATGATTTTGAAGGCCATATCTATTCCCCTGCACACAAGCTGCTCTGCCGTTGACCTTTGTGACCATACTCACCTGTTGTGGTTGAGCTGATCTGTATGAAATTCCGCTTTGCTGTGGAAATCTAATAAAGTCTCAAAAGGAAATGGCACACTTTAAACTCTGAAATGAACAAAAGTAAACTAGAAGATGGGTATGTTTTTACCTAAGAATAACATGAGACGATGAAAACCACAGAGTTAGAGCTGGGAGTTGATTAGCCTAGCTTTGCATAAAGACTAGAAGAAAGGGGAAACAGCTAGCTTGATTCTTTCCAAATTTCAGAAGTACGCTTACCAACAATTTTAATTAACCTGGTTAACCAGTACACTAGCAGAAATGTAAAAACAATTTGTGGTTTGTGGAATCCAGGAAGTTGTTGCATGCGACTGTTGTTCTCCAAACAATAAACTCCTCAAAACCACATATAGTCGTTGTTTATATTTCTATTTGCGTATAGATGAAACAAACAAGAAAGCCAGATTTAGAGGAGTTCATAGATACATATTTTCACTTTGATTTTTTTTTCCAGTAAGGTAATTTTGATTAGCCAGTGCAACACTTTTGCTCAGTCTTTTGTTGGTTTAGCTTCTTATCAAAGTTGCGGAGCTAAAAATGGCTTATTCTAGAAGAGTTTTGTGTGCAGTAGGTGGTCAAAATGTTGAAGCCTTTTCATTTCAGAACAGCTCTGCATCATGTTGGACTGGCTATCCAAACTCCGGTTCAACATGTTTTTAGTTTGGCTGTTATCATCTCTATATTTTAAGATGTGTATGTGTAAATGTGTGTTTGTGTGTGTTTGTGTGTAAGAGGCAGAGAGAGAGAGAAAGGGGGAGTCAGTCCCAGAGGCCTGTAGATAATAATAATGTTACAGGAGGAGGATCGTGGTCTGCATTCTGGAACAGTTTATTAGGGGGAAGTCTGCAATTACATATTTTCTGGGTAAACATTAACTAGCTCTGTATCGCAAGCCTCCACAACAAGAGCAGCTTGGACCTCAACATGCTTAGGCCAATGTTTACTTGTATGATTCACTTTTACTACAGTTACCACTTATTTATTTTAGCAAACTATGCTACTAATGCTAGCAGTTTCTGCTAGGATATTTTGACAGTATCAGGGCTTTACCCAGAAAACCTTGCAACTCGTGAGATGAAAGGACAGCATTGAAATACTGCTAAAAATACTGCAGCTGGTTCTGGAAGTATTTTCTCAAATGTAAATTAGCATTTGAAGAATTTTATTCATTAATAGTTTCAATGTTGTTCCTTAAAATAGAAACTGGGTAATTTAATGATGCTATAGTTTATGTTATGGCCGTTTGTCTTTAATATTTGAACTTAAATAATGAACCATGCACCATAGTAGCTGAATTTATCTAACATTTATTCAGAATCTAAGGCTGTGTTCAGACTGCAGGCCAAAGTGACACATCTTCTCTTCTCTATCTTGCTTTCATTTGCTCACAAATTCCCTTTCTTACACCTGAAATCCACCGGATCGCATGCGTGCATGCTAATGCTACCTGTCCTAGCGAAAATGAGAGAGAGCGAGAGAGAGAGATGATGTGTCGGCTGTGAACTTACGATGTTTACAATGGACAGTATGGGTTGTAAATTTTAACATTTACTTTCTCTTCCAACCTAGTTTGATTAACCTTTGGATTTATTTTTAACCTGTTTCTCATCTCAACAGATCTATTTTTAGTGATAATGTCTTCATTCCGAGACCTCAGCAGTGACTTTGGTGAATACAATGTTTTTATCACTGCAAAAACTTGCCGTAGAGGTTAAAAAATAAAACCCAAGCTGTATTAAAAAATATCTTTCATTCAGTATAATTAAGCTACTTATGGCTGATAGCTCACAGTAATATACTTTTAAAATTGGTAGTTGGATGCTTCTTACTGAAATGCTCTTTAGGAATTGTACTTTTATGGATGCAAGATTGTACCTAAAGACCTTTTACTACAGCCATACATTTTCAAATGCAATCATTAATGTTGCGAGTTTCATGTCATCTATGCCTTGGAAGTGCTCCAACTGCCAATTATTTAATTATGTCTGTGCACAAAAATAACCCATTTTGCTATTATTTACTTCTGTAAATACGAATAATGCAAATGCAAATTCAAATGCCGATGTCAGAGCTAATATTACAGCTAAATATTGGCAGAGCAAAGCTAATACTAAGTTCAACTGACATCCTCGCACACATTCAATATTTGCATCTACACAGTGCAAAACAGACAAACATACTCACACATTGTTCAGAAAATACCAACCGCATCCTGCATCATCATCCACAGAGCAAAAGGTTATTATAAAACAGAAGAGGCAGGAGAGGAAGAAAGACAAGTCATAATAGCTTACAAATGCGCTCTCTCTCTCTCTTTCGCTCTCTCTCTCTCTTTCTCTCACTTCCTCTGTGTGTGTGTGTGTGTGTGTGTGTGTGTGTGTGTGTGTGTGTGTGTGTGTGTGTGTGCGTGTGCCCATCTGAGGGCAATTTCTAGGCTGGGGCAGTTGTGATGGATCTCTGCCTTTCAGGTGTAATTATTTTAAGAGTGATTGAGCTGTTAAGTACTTGAAAAACATCACAGAGGCTCAGTGAGTGTTTACGCTTTCCGTTCTGTCTCTGAGGTCCTTACAGGGGGGACTGACATCTTCTTCAGCAGATCCTGCACCCAATGATGTAGCACATTACTATATGTGACCTGTGTATTACTTAACTGCAGACTGTAAACTGAGGGTACATGTTTTTTTTCTAAACAACATTGTGTCTGGATTGAAATGTTGTTTATTGATACATTTCAGACATGGATTTTCCACACAAAGTAATTTATTATCTGAAATGACAAAATGGTGCTGCAACAGTGTTGCCAATCACCTCTGACAGACATAAAAAAGCCCATGGTAAATTTGAACCGCCACATTTATCGAAGTTCTGGATAATAGTAAACTTCCCAACAAGAACCCATGAATCTGTACTAAACAATGATGAGTGAGTGGCTCTGTCCAGAGAAAGTGAGACATCTAGTCACTTTCACAGGACTAAACAAATGACAGGTTACTGTTTCCAGGTGTTGAAATCATTAGCTTTCAGACAGTTATGTCTCTGGGTCAGAGTATATATAACCTGGGGAGTCCAATCTTTCCTGGAAGATGTTCATAGTGTTGCACTTGGTTATTCTCTTGAAAATTGGCAGAAAAAGTTGTCGTAATAATGGAAAACGAGCGCTAGAGAGAGAAGTACAAACCATGGCTCCTTTCTCACCTCTGAACAGCTGGCAATCACGGTATGTGGTTGTGAATGTCTGGTTGTCTGTCTGATATAGCATTCCCTTTTACTTATCATTTCCAAATGCAGGCTATACTGTGATTTTTAGATGTAATTATTGGTTTCAATTTATCAACTTCAAGTCATTATTCTTTTTTGTCAGTGTTGTAGTCTTAAGACAATTTAAATGCAGATTTATGTGAAAGCTCTGCAATTCATTATCTCAAAACAATAATGTGATATTGACAAATAGTTATGCAGATATGATGTTTGCTGTGATGCATTACATAACTCAAGTTTCAAGAGTCTGGGGGTGTCATGCTGAACATGTAATCATTGGGGTGGCAGTGGCTCAGGAGGATCAGAAGGTTGGTGGTTCGATCCCCAGCTGCTCTACTCTGCATGTTAAAATGTCATTGAGCAAGATAAAAGATACTGAAGATACCATAGTAGCAAGATACCCAGTAGCAGGTACGTGAGTGTGTGAAAGTCTCTTTTCCACTTACAACGTCCCCTGCTCGGGGTCTGGGGACATTTGTTGGGACCAGGCACCTTTGTTCCATACTATAAACACGCTGCTGTAAGGATTTGAGCTACTGTCAGTCCAGCTAATATATTAACCCCCTCAACCCCCCAACTGAAGCTTTTATTTGACTGATCTTATCTCACCAAAAAGCCTTGGCATTGATTACTTGGAAGTGCAGAATACATTTCATATCCTTTCTCTTTAATCCCCAACCTCCACCTCCACCATATCTGCTGTCAGCCTCCTCCCTTCATGTCCGGTTTTGCCATGCCTTTATCCAGAGTAAATTATATAGTATAGTATATTACTCTCATTCCTTATATTTCTGCTCTCAGGTATAAATATAACTACATGTTGGCATACAGTGTCATACAGAGATGCTATGTTACCGCAAGAACTGTGTTTGGCTGTTTGTGTGTTCCACTACATGTTTCTGATGCTGGGGAAAGTGGTTGAGTAAAGGCAACCTTAAGGAAGATGAAGAAAGACTCTTATTAGTCTTCAGTAACAATGCGATTACAGTACAGACCACCTGCCAGCAAATAATAAGTTACCAGGATGTAACTCCAGTTCTGTAAATCTATGTGTAGCTCAGCATCTCTCTGTGTTACGAAGGGAATGAAAGAATATAAACAAAGTTACTATAAGGAATATAAAGCACAATATGGCTTGATCATATGCAACTCATGCTCAAAATGAATTGGGACTGCAGGTCTTCCCCCAGAAAATTATAGTTATTTGAATAAAAACTGCACATTCGCATAGTTTTAGATTATCATTACAGTGTTTCAATCGCATCCTGGCTCTGGCTTAATTGTCCCCTCCAGGGCTCTATCCACAACCTGGATGAGGAGCTAGTATAAATGAGTGTATTAGTATAATATTATAACAATAAATTTTCATTTAATAATATTCTTTTAGTATAATGTTAAGATTAATTTCAGAATATTACTATATTCTTCACCATTTCATATAATAATATACTACATGGCTTTCCATTAGTATAATATAAACTCCAGTAGTACAATACAGCAACCTAATTTTTTGGGTTGTATTCTTCATTAAATCCTTGTGCAAGAAAAGGGTCTCTAATTTGATAATGCTAAGTCTTAAGTTGTCAATCATAACCATCAATGCAGATCAATCAGTTCAACATTAAAAGTTTTCTATAGCGCGACAAACTTTTTTTATATTACTCAGCCCACCAACGGCTGACGAAAACTTCGTCTGACGAAAAGTGACATTGAGGAGCACATCAACTTTATGAAAAGTTGAACATGTTTTAACAAAAGGCATGTGATTTAGATAAATGGCCAGCTAGCCAAACCCAAACCTTCCTTATCTTATCACTATTATCTTCTGTCTTTCTGCTTCAGCTCTGCAGACTTTCATCTTTGTTGCTGTTTTTTTAACATTGTAACAAGCTGCACAAAGGCCACAGAGTGACCTGACAGTGTGGTTTACACCTGCTCTATATGAAAAGTTCAATTACATATCTTCTGTTATGAACTGGCGTTATATAAAAATAAATAAATAACACATACAGACGGCTTTTGTTTTTGCTTGTTCGAAACATCGCTACTATCATTGCTTAATTTGCTTTTATCTTAATTTGCTATTAGCTCAATTTGCTGTTAGCTTTGTCTGTAATAACAACTACAGACAAATCAGGAGGAAACATGGTTTTCCACTTTTACCCTTCACTTCACCTGGTTCACCATGGCCTCTGCTGTCCACTGTGTATGAGCTGTGCTCTGCCCCTGGTCAAAAACATAGAGAGGACATAGCAGCTAGCATGACAATATTTATTTTTTTACGGATCTGCATGATTCACAAGGGTCACATTATCAGGTCAAAAAATTCGGAATAATCACATCCCTGATATTGAAACTAATTTCCATGACCTTTCCAAAACGTTTCCATAACTGAAAGACATTTTCAAATTCCATGACTTTCCAGGTTTTTCTTGACTGTACAATTTTTATATATTGAGAAATCTCACTCCCCGTCGGTACATTGCCCTGCTGTGAAATGGAAAATACAGCCCATCTGGCACGTAAGGAAGCTAAAGAAAGCCATATAAAAACTGAAGAAGCCTCTGGGATTAGAGGCCAAACATCTTCAAGTATATTCAACCAAGTCCAGTTGCCCTTGATTTAACCCTCCTTGGATAACTATGACCTGGATAACTAAGAATCTTTACAGACGCCTTATAAAAATTTTTTGCAAATGCTTTCTAAAATATGTCTAGCACAAAAGAGCTTACTGACAAGTGGCTGGATGCAACATCACATTTTGCTCAAGGTTTTTTCAAACATGGTCAGTTGTTCAATAACAATAATAGTTTCTTTGTATGTGCATACAAGCATTATCAATGTGTGCAGGTTTTGCCTGTGATGGTGTTTCACTACAAACGAATGATGAGCTTATTTTAAAAGTAACACTCATTGAAGATGGATTAATAAGTTTTAAAACTATTACTGTCAGCAATCTCACACATTTGATTAATATTTACGTGCATATACATCAAGCCTGGATGTGTACACACATCTGTGTTTTTTGTCCTTCCAAAGTGGCCTTTTTGCAGAGTGGAAACACCTTTCCTCCTCTTTCACCCTCGACAATAGCAAAGAGAACCGAAGAATTTCTATTTGTCCACGTCCTTTGTCATGCTGTATTAGTGTTATTTCCATCCACCTGAGCCCATCACACTCGATCAAGGCCCATCTATACACACAAGTCAAAATCATTCCATTAATAAGTCACCTCTGTGGTATTTAAACGAAGCTTTGGATTTAAGACTTCCTCTTTGCTCAGTGGAATTTGCCCGGCCTTCCGGAGCAACCTTTGTGTGACTTATGTGCCTCCGGTGGATTAGGAGTACTCAAAAGCCATTTAAATCACAACCCTCTGCGTTCCAAAGCAATGCTGGAAGGACAATGTAGTGTAGTGAGAAAAAAAGGCCAAACAAGCACTAGGCTGATAGTTATAAAGCAGCCATATTCCAAAGAAGGGCCCATGAATAAAAGTGCAAACCCCTCTATTAGGGTGATGTGCCTGAACTTGAGCTGAAAGGAATGTTTTGGATTCACAAGGATCCTGTGTGAGACGTTATGCGTGTGTGTATGTGACTATGAGTGTTAAGTGTGTGTGTATGTCTAAGTGTGTGAGTGCACGGGTGTGCTGTAAAGCTCTGCATGAATAGATGAATTGACCCTAGGTTAGCATGTTCCATGTATACGCAGGAATTCAATACTTTGCTAAATTCTTTCAGTGCAAAAACTAAATTTGATCTTCTGCACAGCTGCATATTGCTTCCACCAAGGCATTATCAACTTTATACATATCTGATATTTTCATGAAAATTGGCCTCTGTGCAAAATAATATGCATACTTTTAGCCGGCTACAGCCGTGCTACAGCCGTGCTACAGCTGTAACCATATCTGTTTTTATCATAAGAGACTGTTTGTGTGCCTCCTCACAAGCTTGTGTTTGTGTATTGCGTGTGTGGTCAGAAAAAGCGAGGCAGTTTCCTTCTGAAAAATGCCGGGAAAGGGACATAAATTTCCTTGGCTCCCGGTGGGACGTCACGGAAAACGGAGACCTTAAAGGCAGGCAGGCTTGCAGCTCAGGGGAGGAACGCCAAACATCAATCGTGGAATCCAAGGAGAATGTGTTCTGGGTCCTGTCGGATGCTTAAAACCAGGCCAGGAAGTGTGTGTGTGTATGTGTGCGTGTGTGTGTGTGCCTGAGCATGTTTGGCTTTTCTCTCTGTGTGTGTGTTTTTGTGTGGATGTGCTGTTGTATTTGTATGTGTGTAGATGCATGCTGAGAGTTTCAGTGTGTGTGTAGACTCTGAAAACGCCTTCCCAGACTCCCCTCTTCTGGGGTTGAAACGGGCAATAAATAGTAGGGTATCTCCTGGCGGTGGTCCAGCAACCAAGGCCCTGGCAAGGAAGTGACTCATTTCAGCGGAGAGAAAAGGAAGGGGGATAAGAGGATTTTTGTGTCTCTTATTATCAGTCAGCCAAGGCAAACCGCACTGGCAGGCCAAAGAGGGAAGAGAAGGAGGTGGGGAGGAAGTGGGAGGAGGAGGGGGAGTAAGGGAAGGTGGTTGGTGAAAGAGGAGAAGGGGGAGGCACTGCCAGTTTGATAGGGCCTCTGCTGCTGGTATTTGGCTCTTTTTAGGAACTGACTTGTGACCTTCCATGTGCTCCGAGCCAAGCAGCATGCTGGGACAGTGTGTCTGCTAACACGTGAGCCACGAATGCTCACCCTGCAGATTCTGGCTGTGTTTAGCTTAATGTAAACCATTTTTGGTTAACGAGAGTGTTTCTCTTTTAGATTTGAGTTTACGTTTTCAGCTGAAAAAAAGCTCTGACTGAGCTGCCTGTTTTCTAAGCCAAAGTGTTTCAGGTAGGTAAGTAAAACACCTGAGTAGACAGGGAAAGCTGTTTTATAGTTTGTGGGCATGCATTGCGTGTGTGTGTGTGTGTGTGTGTGTGTGTCTAGAGTTGGATGAGGGGCTCAGAATGGGGCTGGAGCCAAACACTTCTGAATGTACCTGTGTGTGTGTGTGTGTGTGTGTGTGTGTGTACAGGTATAGTCAAACTTTTTTAAACTAAGTTTTGGCCTTCATTCCCACCAATTATGATGAAATTCTTTAATGCATTACAGGCACCAAATGCTTCAAATTAAATGCTTGTGGGATCAGTGAACAGCAGCTTTTTTGATATGGGAATTTGGGGAACAATGTTTTGTAACTTGATCCTGAAACCATGATGAATATGCCTTTAACATTTTGGGTTTGGTCATCTTTGACCCTTAGTGTTGTAATTCAATGCACTTGTAGTGTCATTTTTGAGTGAAAAGATGTAGGTGTAGGGTATTTAATAGAAAAGTCCAGAGTAAAGAGGTGGTTGGGGTGGATAGGTGTGCATGAAACCAGCCTTTTAGCCAGGAGACCATTGTTGGTTTCCCAAATGAAACAAAAGTTCAACACTGAATTTTTTTATTTAAGTTACATAGGTTTTTATAGGTTACGTATATTACGTACGTTACGAAAGTTGTGTAAGTTACAGAAGTAACATTTCTTAACTTACATAAGTCAAGTCACATAAGTAAAGTTATTTTAACACAAACCATGATATTTTTATAAATCTAACCACGTAGAAGTCGTTTTCGTAAACCTCACCAAATTGCAACAATTCACAACATTAACCACGGGCCGTTTCACGTTAACCATTAGTCTTATTTTGAAAGTCTAACCGAATGTTGCATATGTATTATTACTAACTTGCCTGGACATTACATATTTATTGTTGCTAACTTGATGGTGGAGCCCTACAGGTCAAAAAACGATACCAAGGTTGTTAAAAAATGACGCTAACAGGTCTTCACCAAACGTCCATATGTGATGAGATGGGAGTGAGAATGTGTTGCACAGGACGTGAATGATTACATTACATATGTGATAAATTGAAGAACTGGCTAAGTAGTGGTGATCACTGAGCAATCAAAAAAACAGCAACACACAAAAAACTCAGCACCTCCATCAAATATTAAAATTATCAGCTTAAAACAAGAGGAAAAACAAATCACTGTAGTGACACATTGTTTTATTGACAGACCTCAAGGAAGTGCAGCAAAAAGAAACCAGACCCATGAATAGCAAAGATGGACAGAACATAAAAAGAGAATCTTGCTGATTTGCACTTTAAGGCATTTATTTGACTGATTTGTCCGCAGCAGGACCAGAATGAGCCTTCTGTTCCCATTATCAACATTACACATCCGGTCTAGAGGGGCCTTTCAACTGCATAATCATAAGTCACACAATGAAAAGCCACCACTGTTAAGCATGAACGCCCACCTCCACTCTGTCCCATCTGAGTTCCCAGGTGGGTGTATAATATGGCAGACCTTTGTTCCGTGTCTGTGTGGAAAAGCACACACTGTCAACACGGGAGAGAAAAGCTAATATTTACCACGTATGGCCTCGGCTTTAATATTAGCTGGAGGTGCTAGTCGAGGGAGAACAGAGTTCTCACTCTGGTCTCACTTCCTACCTGAAGGCCATATCCAAACATTTATTTTTTAGGTCTTAACTGCTTTATTAGACAAAAACAGATTGGGAAAGAAAGAGGGAGGAGTAACAAATGTCATGAGTCACAATCTGACCCATAGTATTATTGTACTGCTGCACTACACAGAACAACCAGGAACTCCTGCCATCTTTTTTAGGTAAATTTTGACATTTGGGAATTGTTTCATTATACATTTTCTGGTGTGAGTTATATTATAAAAGGGCTATATGTCATTTTTTATTAAATGAATCACTTTGATATTGCCTGTGTGTGAAGGGGTTGTAATCTCACATAAAAATGATCCACTTGCTAGGTTTTTCTGTTACCTCTGACGGCCTTTTCCTATGTGAAGAGTCTGGGTCGGATTTTCAAAAAAAATCCATCGACTGTGACTGCATGCGTGCTCCCGAGCCTCTTGTCTTCTGATTCTGTACCATACACACAGCGACTCCCAGCACAACACAGACTCCAACACAAACTTCACCTAAAAATCAAAAACACAGTTTTTATGTGTTGGAGCCCATCAGGCCAAACGAGAATCAGATCGACTTCGGGTTCAAACACAGTCAGCATCAGAAAGGCTTGAGCCACAGAGGCTACGTTCAGACTTCAGGCCTTAATGCTCAATTCCCATCCGTTCAGACAAGTACCATGTAGTCACGGTGCGAATTATACAGTGACAACTAGGTGGGGCAACTTTTTTCCAGGTCCAAAGTACAGCACAGACGCAGGCTTCAGTGAACTAAAATCTTACAATGCTTACAATATCCTTGCTTATTTAACTAATGTCTGCAGTCTGTAGATGATGATAAATCAAATTTGTTACACCAGTTCATGGGTGCCCCATACCACACAACAACTTTTGTAGTCAGAGGTCACCAAGTCTTCTAGAGCAAAACTGCCAGCAAGTCAGACACAGAACAGCAGACCATCATGTCCGCTCAAATCAAACCCACACGGTGTTGATACAGAACTAAAGACACATAAGATACAGTCTGCATTATTATCTCTAATTCTTTATTTTTACCACTGTCATCGAGGTTTAAAGTTACTTACTCTTTTTTAAAGCAAATATCTTCTTTACTCTTGCTCATGTTGACTGTGAATGATGTAATCTGCTTCAAATAAAGTCGTAGTCATACACTGATGTTGGGGAGTTGGACATTTTTGGGAATTCCAGAGTTAAAACAAATGGCATCCTTATTGTGAAAGGACTCACAAAACACTTGAAATGAAATAATAAACTCTGTAAAATATCTCTACAATAACTAATCCCCAATTTCACTGCTCATGCCTAACACCAGTGTTAGCTGACAATTACATGAAAAATGAAATTACATAGTTATAATGAAATGATAGGGAAGGCTCTCAGCTAGCTAACATCAGATAGCTAATTACGAATATCTGAAGGTAGGAAAGTTAAGTGTATTAAAGCAGCTAGATAGTTAACTACTGACATTAACCTACTGCGTCTCCATTAACATGAGATGCATCGGACTGGAGCAGCTGTGCTGCGAGTGATGCCAACAGACCAGATGTTCAACTAACATCAATGTTTGGAAATATGGTACATTTTAGGGGTGTCCGAAATTGTATTTCAAGATTAAGGTGCGAGTACGGGAAGGCAGTATAATATTTACAAATACAGGTAAGAAAGACCCCCCTGAACTGTTGCGTTTGCCTCTTTTGGGGGGGTTCCAAGCCTTAACTAGGAGGGTCATACCCCCCCAATTCCCCCTGTAATTCGAACCATAAACGTAGTAACTCAGAAGAGAGCTCGTGGTCCGGTGGAGTGTAAGAAAGAGAATTTGTGGGCAGATGATTTTTCATTCACTGCGACTGAAGTTGCATTTAAAAGATCCGATCTGTATAAGATTGGGACCACAATGTGGCCAAAATCCGAACTGGAAAAGATCAGATTCCATGTGACTTGTCCAGTTCACACTGTCATAAAAAGATCAGATCAGAGTCACATATGGGCAAAAAGATCAGATTCGGGTCACTTTGGCCTGAGGTCTGAACGTAGCCAGAGAGATCTCCGATCTACCACAGAGTTGGTTTTCATCCTATTGGACAGGTAAACTAACATTACTGCAAAGCATGTGAAATATATTCTGATTTTGTGCTTTAGTTGGCTCAAGTTAGGTAATGTATAAATTTTTTACTGTAACATTGCAGTGAAAGTATACGTGAGTTTTGAGCATGTTGTGTGAAGCTGTCTTTCAGTCTCTGTGTATCCAATTGTGCTCGCTCATGAGTTCGAGCAGCCGTGCGAGCACACACCAGGTTGCATTCTGAAAACTGCGCTGCAAGTGGCTGCTGAAAACAACATTTAGCCCCCTTTAAATGTGATAGTGAAAACTTCACTGGGAATCATTATTATAAATTTCTTAAGTATGAAATGTCATCACAAGTGGCTAATTACAGAGATTACAGGGATCTCATACTGATTGAATTTCTGCAGTTAAATAATATCTTAGTTATGACAGATTTCTTTGGCAGTTTAAAAAGAAAAAAAAACTTCTTTTGTGCAGTGCATATAGTCTTAAAATAGCCTTGTAGTAATCTCCACAGTTATCTTCCCCAATCCACACAGCAAATATTCTGTGCATAGTTCTCCATCTCTGCATGCTCCTGATCAGAGGTCCAAACAGGAAATGATCATAGGGGCCATTTCTATCCTCATGGCCCAGAACAGTGGAGTTCAAATTCAAGACATACTGGCTATGTCCCTCGTCTCAGGAAAGAACTCCAGACAAGTTCTTGTCCAAGCATTTTGGCTAAATACCACATGAAATCACAAGAGGATTTCAAATGAGTCAAGCTGTGGGGCTCTGGCTCAGGACCCACATCAATATCCTACTTATGCTGGTGGCCAGGTGTTGGGAGGAAATTCTCAATTGAATATTGTATCCAGCTTTCTGGGAGCTCGGGGAGCTGTATCTTGTGTGGATATTCATTTCTCTGCCTCGCTATGTGCCCCGTCTCCTCTCCTTCCGTCTTGTTTTTGGCATTCCTCCGATCCGGGCCGTGTGCAGTCTGCTGTGGCTCCCTCTTGCACACCTGCCACGAAAAAACAGCTGTGGCCCGACACAACATCATTAGTGCAGCTGAAAGAGAAGGAAAGGCCTGCGTAGCCATTCCCCCGCTGTTTACTCTCCCGAAAAGTTCAACTCCAGGGCATCTGTACAATGTACAAACATTTTTACGATAAAGACGTGCAAAAGTTGCCCCCCTTCTCTGCACTCTTACAGCCGGGGACATGTAATACGATCACGACAAAACCTGTGGGAGAGCAGAGGTGCTGAAAGAAAATTTTATACCTCAAGATAAATATGTCCTTATGGGTGTTCACTCCCCACAGCTGTACAGTGGAAGGATTTAAGGGCAATCCTTATGCATTTATCCCTGTATCCCAATAAGATTACTCCTTAGCCATAACCAGGGGTTTTGGTAAGAAAAATGAACTCTCTTAATATGAGGTTTTTACACTCACAAGCAAGACCTCACCTCTTAACACTTGACCAGAAATCTCTCATCAAGCTGAGTATTTAAGAAACATGGGAATGTATTACGTATTTTGCTGTAAGTGATACGTCCTTAGCGAATGTGGAGGACAAGGAGAGAGGAAGTGCTTCCATTGATTTGCAAAGATACTGGAGTGTAGGCCTCTCTTAACAGCCTCTGTTCTTCTAGAAACAGAGGAGGGAGATTTGACCCCTGTGGGTACCAAGGGCTTCTCTGGAGAGCAGACGCCAAGCCACAGACCCAAGACTCCACTGTAAAAAATGTCCATTTTAACAAGTCACTTAATAGCTTGGTAACTTTATTGTTCAGTTTAGCACAAAACTAGGCATCTATAAACACTATCCATGTCCACTTTTCATAGCAGAGTACATGCAGGGTTATGCTGGAAAAGAACTAGTTTATATAATGTTTCATCCAAACGAGTTGGAAGGCAAAAGCGATGTTGTAAAAATGGGGTTAAAACGCTACTAATCAGTATCATTAACTTGGCATTGGTTATGATTAGCAAGTATTTTAAGGACTGCTCACCATAAAAAAATCTTAAAAATTCTTTACCTTGTTTTATCAACTTCTACTTCCACTGTCATGATTGTCCATTTGGTAGCTCTTATGTAACCTTATTATAGTTTAAAAGCTGTAAATCATAACTTTAACGTGTGGTCAAACTAGAGAAGCATCCTGTGTTGGGTTTGGGAAGTTGTTTCCGCATGGTTTCATTATGCAATGAAAATGTCTTTGACATAATTGAAAATTTGTTATTAACAAAATAGCTGCAATCCAGAAAATCTGATCAATAATTGTCATTAGAGTGCATATATTTATATGTGTGTGTGTGTGTGTGTGTGTGTATACATACTCAATTCCAACTTTAAATTAGTTTTGGAATATCATGGTTGCCCTTTGAGGTTGATAAAAGTTATAGACTTAATTCTACTTTTAAATAATTTCATTAAATTAAGAAGTTTGTTTGCATGACTTTATTTAATGTATTTTTCCAGTGCAGCTTCACTTAATAAAGAAATACTATAACGATGTTGTTCACTCCACTTATTTCAAAGTGATGTCACTTGGCTGAAGAATTTTCTGGATGCAATTGAAGAAAAGTGAAATCATCTCTCTTTCCTGCTAGCTGGTTTTCTTCCTCTACGAATAAAAAAGGCCTTTTTAAGACTCAACACTAAATGAAATAACTGGCTTAGATGAATACTTCTTGCAGTGGATCCCTACCGGAGAAAATCAATCCGTCACCACGCGCACAGGAAGGAAGCCTGGCCTGGAGAGAGATACTGCTCTTAATGACATGTCTCTGTGTGCCTGGACCAGAGGGGGAAGTAACCGGATATTTAAACAGAGATAAGAGTGTGTGCCAAAGGGGCCGGGATTGGATATGACTGAAACCCCATGGCAACCGGCCGGGGTTATCGGATATGGAAAGGTAAATAGTAATACAGCCGTAGCATGTTTTAATGCTTTAAATTAAAAGCTCATGTAACATTCATGCAAGGGTGATATATAGGTGGTTAGCTTCTGCCAAGTTTTCATTAGTGATTTCCTCTATGCTTTTAGCAGCGCACTTGTTTTAAATCAAGATTTGGAACATGCGTTTTGGCTCATCAGGATCTGTAAGCAGAAATCAGATATGCTGTATTTCCAAGCAAGATCATTCACTGCCATACTGTGATGAAGGAGATGAAAGTATCTTTTACTTAACCCTCTCAGACAAGAGGAAGAAAGATGAGAAAAATATGTGTTGGTGCATACTGGGAAAGACGGATCTTGAAGAAAAAGAAATGTCAAGGTTGTGTGTTTATCTAACCAATATCTGTGGCAGTAAACGTTGACCCACTTAATTTTACCTTTCTATACATATACCGTACATAGTGATAAAATCTCCTCCATTTTCTCAAATGGCTTTGACATCTCCAAGAGAACAGGCCTGAACTTGTTGTATCCAGCTGTGGGTTATACAAGTTACTCACAGCCTAACCGCACTCTGTATTGTGGCTGCATTGCATTCTGGTCTGTTGAGGGTACTGTGGATGGACAAATTAGTATCTCTAAATCTTATCTTTCTGTATGACTAGGTAGGTCTGCAATCTCTCTGATGATGTTAGGTGATGTCATCACATAGACTAGTTATCCACAGAAAAGAGAATAAATTGGTCTTTTTGACCAATTAAGTCTCTGATATTCTGCAAAATATGCCCAAACTAACAAACACAGGGACAGTGGATGCAGACAGTGGTTGTACATTCATAGTGACTATGAACAGTTGGCAAGACCAAGTCATTTTGTCTCACTAATAGTCCCGAAACCAAGAGCTTCCTCAAAATAATCCATGGTCACGTAAACCTATTCAATGCTTGTAGCAATGCAATGCATAGACGTTTAGAAATGCACTGTATTGACCAATAGAATAAGCACAACTTCTACTGTAGGTAAAACACTTTGTAACATGAACATAATATGCAATTATGGAGACAAAATTTGATAATTTTATTTTTTAATTTAAAAAATATTTGCTGCCGTAATAACTTTCCAGAGTTGTTCCTCAATATTCTAAAATGCTTTGTAGTATTTTGGTGTCTGATAAGCCTTCAAACCTGTGGACATACTTTTCACTGTGACTCTCCTGGATCATATTTAATCTTTTCACCTGTAGCAATACAACCCCCAATTCAGTTTAGCTTTTGTTTATGCAGACAACTAAAAATGGTTGTAATCACAATAATGCAAACGTTAACTCTGACAAAACACCACCAGGTCATCTGGCTCATTTTTTTCAGCAAAAAAGCTCAGTTTTTGCCACAACACAGTGCAACGTCATCTAGCAATGCACTACAGTGCCCAGTCAAGCACATGAAAGTGCACATTCCAGGTAGCTTACTTTACGACGTAAATTGTGTCTATCTAATATTTACCTCTTAATCAAGATAATGATTGGCACCATGACAACTTTCCAGAGTTCCTAAATTGTAATCTATCTTCTCACTGGTACTTGAAGCCCCAGGCACCCATTATTAATGTGGTGCTATTAATGTTGAGCCTTGTCAATGTTACACTGTGACAGACAACATATTATTTTAAATTCACCTTGAACACCAGCAATGACGTGTCCGAAACTTAACTTAGGGAACTAAATGAGGGACAAAAGGTTCCTTCAGCATATTTATGTTTGGTTTCTAATGTTTCCACTCAACGAACATGAAAAGGCAAGAGAAGACATAAAATTTGACATTGTGAGGAAAAAAATAAATTGTAATATTTAAATAGATGCTGGGGAGGAGTGCAGAGCTTAGAAGGTCCACAGAAAATACCAGAATGTAACAACAATCTGGTGAGTGGTCTTTCTGCTTTTCTACATTACCTCATTCAAACAATTACAAAATACAGTTGAGTACAGTTGATTCTACTATTTTTTAAAATGTGAACCACATAACATCATTTAAACTTCATATTTATACTATTTAGCAAGTGTCAAGTAAATTAAAGTCTGCTTAAGCCTCCATAATAGATGGAAAAACTGAAGTACACTGGTACCCTTGAGCAAGGCTTTAAACTACCTGCTGGCCGGAAGTAAACCCTGTCATGGCTGTGTGAAGTTCCCAGAAAAAAGTGAAGCAAAAGTGAAGCCGAAAAGGAGAAAATATATTTAAAAAGGAAGGAAAACAGCAGTGTCATCTTTGCCTTCTCTTATCACTCCCACAATAATCCCTGTATCACTTAACTCTGTTCAGTGTTGGGTCTGTATAACCAGATCAGGTTCCCTCTCCAAGTTACCACTCAAAAAGACTGTAATAGGAGCAACTTTATTACAAACATACACAAGTTTTTCTGCTCTCTTAGCGGGTTGGACCTGAAATCATATGGAACATATCTTTCCTTTGCGGTTTGATAATACTCCCAGACAGTGCAGGCTTCGCCAAAGGAAGCGATTAAACTCTATTTTGTGGTGTGTTTGTTTTAGTTTTAGCCATTTGAATCATTAGTCCTTCTGGACAATGGGATGTATTTCTCAAGCGTGTGTCTGAAGAGTGAAATCTTGAGATCTTAGATTTTATTTTATGAATCCAGCTGACACTTACATTCAGGGTGTTTAACTATGAGTCTGACAGTGGAGTAAGCTTCTATTTGAACATTACAAAGAGTCCGCTGGTACTGAGTGTGAGTTTCATAGCTACCACACCTTGCCAACAGTAACAAAATATTCCTGTGATGTTATGATGATCACTTATGACAGAAATTCCAAGGAAGGTAATGGGAGCTTGAAGAGAAATGCATATTTGAGGAAGCAGAAGTGGATCATGGGTATGAGGGTATTATGAAATATTTGCTCAACAGATGTGTTTTGAGCCACTACTGACTGTTACCAACCCCTCAACCCCCACAGACACACACTTTTTCATGTTTCAAGCACCTCCAACCATTGGAAAGGCCGCGGTCTTAACCTCCGCTGGCCTCAGGATCAGGTGATGCTCCGTAAAAGGATTAACAGCAACTAGATCCGTTTGGCATAGGCACAGGAATTTTCATTACAATGATCTTGGGTGTGGTGTGCCAGGAATGCATCCTCAATAGGAAAGAGAGGAATACACTGAGGCGATGTGCAAGGGAGTGGTGGGTTTCTTCCCTGTCCACTACCATGTCTCATCTCCCCTGTCTGGTGATTTTATTCATATTTTCCTACAGGGTTTTTGAAACATTACATCCCCATTCATTGTTAGGAAGGGAATAGTGCTTGATAAGTTTATCTGAAATGTTTGTACTGTTGAATGTGTGTTTTGTATGGCAGGAAGTATATTGTACTCTGTCCTTACTTTCTGTACCATTCAAAGTCAGTTTGACTGAACCGCCCAAAATCTGTTAACTTATCTAAACTTTGCATTTGAAGCTGCACCAGGTAGTGTTTTACGTAAAGTACATACAGTATGTGGCACAATGATAGCAAGAGATAATTTAGAATTTTTCAGACTTCAAAATGCAGAAATAATGTAGGATGACATCAGCAATTTGCTCACCTTTCACACCAACCAATAACGCATTGTCAGTCTGTGGTGCAGGTTGAGGTGGTGAAGTGATTTAACCACAGTTATTGAGTGTAGCCTTCTCTCTCATTTGCTACTACTTTTCTATTATACTCGGTTTCATTTTTTTGGAATTGTGATTCGTGTAATTTCATGCAATGGGGAAACTACTGTGAGCAGTGCAGCTTTATATAGTACTCAACTTATAACTTGAGGGCATGTTGTACCCATATCACAAGAAATAGCAATGTTTTGATTATATAATTTCTAAAGTGCTGGAGAATTGACATGTTTGATGTTCATCTCTTCCTGTACCGGAACCTTGACATGTTTGTGGCAATTTACTCACAGTGCACATTGGATTTGTGAGTCAGTTTTTTTAAATCTAATCTCCACTTGAGTTATGAAACAGGTGTCTGGTGTTAAGTCTGGCAACTGAACTTGCATTTAACAAGTTTTTCCAACCCGGTCCCCATACATTGAAATTTCATTCTCTTTGTTTAGTAATATAATGCTATCATTGCACTCACTGAGAACTGACGACCATGCGACCATGGCTGAAAGGTCTTTCCGATTGCAGGTCACGATTTTGGCAGCGGGGGAGAGAAAAAAAAACTCATGGGGCTGAGCTCTGGAATTACCTCCACAATTGCAAAGTGAAAGCCGTTCTTAGAAGGGGGCAACAAAGAGCTCTCTGTCTGGGCAGTGCCTTTTGGCCAAGGAGAAATACTATCTGCTGCCACAGCCCCCCCCCATCCTGCTTCTTGGGCTGATTACGACAGCGGGGCTGGGTGGGCAGAGTGCCGCGCCAGTGCCACGTCCCACAGCTCCATTGACAATTGTTGCAGTTGGCTTCTTCCATTTACATGCAGAGGACGAGAAGGAAGAAAACTAGCTGTTATAAAAAACCTTTGGTGGCCATGGTTGAACAAGGAACCTATGGGTGCCCAGTACATCTTAGCCAACATTTATGACCTTATGCAGCATTTTCAGAGTCAGAAAAAGAAAAAAACCTTTAGTGTTGAGCTTAAGGTGATAGTAATGTGTGTTTGATGCGGCTCATATTTAAAGAAAGACCAAATACACAGATAAATTACATTACCAAACTTTACAACGATAGAATTTATGTCACAACTGTTGTATTGAATGCATTACATTGGATTGGTGTATTTGATTTTTACGTGGAGGTGAATCTGCACAAAGTTGCAAATAATGACAATAAAAATTCATATTACACAAAACTAGTAAAGTCTATTGTCAGTTTATGCATTTGCTGTTTAATGAAAATAAAAACATGATCAAACACAATCAGGTTTCATCCAAAGTCAAGGTCAAAAATCAAGGTGTTTCTAAATTATATTATTATTATTATTTAAATGATAAATGTTTGATATTAGTATTAAAGGAGCTGATGTCTTTCTTTATTGGTACTCTGACTTTTACTTACACCTTTTGCAATCAAAAGTACCATACCTTGCTCGCAACATATTTGCTCTCCGAATCTTAACTCTTTTTTTCTTCTTCTTCTTCTTATTGCACTTATAGGGCCCAAATGTATGTTACATTTTTTCACAAAGATAAATATATAAAGACATGGACACAGTCTGGCCCACATTGACTAATAGGTGATCCAATCTTTTGGGAAATCTTAGAAAAAAAGGTCTGTAAGTGGCCAGATTACACGCTCTATACTGGTGAGAAGTGCAATATATGTCACTGGCTCCATTTAATCCAATTAGTAATCCTCAACCTCGCTTTCAAAGGCATTGTGTGAAGAGAAGAGAAAAGAAGGTGCTCCTAATCACAGTGGAATTTGCAAAGATTCAGCAAAACATCTCCTCCCCCTCTTTCTTCTACAAGTTTTTCCTTATTCCAAACATGCAGATGGCAACAGCTGTCTGTTGAGGAGCTTGAGAAACTGGAGCAACTGGAAGAGTGTTTTAATTTCTGCTATGTAAGGTGACATCTGACATGACGAGCCTCTCAATGCAGTCAAGAAATCAATTCTAGACCTATTGGTCATTTTGATATTAGTTTCAAATTAAGACATTCATTCTTATAAATGATGCTTAATTGACGCATATGTTAAAAAAAACAACAAAACAAACAAACTCTGCAGGCTTACACATGTATATGCAGTAGTGTCTATGTCAGAGTGTGACCACTATGCCAAAATCGCATCACAGCCCAGAGCCAACAGCTGTTGGCTAATTGGCGTGTGTAGAATTAGTCTGACAATGACGGCACACCATTTTGTGGACCTTCTGCAGCCTGTGAATGAGTGAGTGAATGAGTTTCTACTATGCCAGTTCCATGAGATGCTTTGTGTCTTTAAAAAACAAAAAACAAAACATTTATTGTGACACATACAGGAAATGATAATGCTTTCTCAGTTACAGAACTCATTAAATATGAGAATATTAAAAGTAGGAACTGACAATTTAGGAAGTCATAAAAAACAATTTAGGGCATACTAACATTAACATCTACTAATCCCACTACATGAAACTAATTACCTTAATTTAGTTACCTCTCCTTCTTACTGGACGGGAAAGTTCTTCTTGGCTACTCCTCCTCCTACTTGGGGAAAAAAGAAATTGAAGAGAAGAAAACATAGTGATTAGCAGAGCAGAGGGCAGTAGAAGAAGAGAAGCAAACCACCAGGACAAGAGGAGCAAGCAAGCAAGCTTCACCACAACAACACATGTCCCCCGCCCGCCCTCACCTCTCTCCCTCATTGCACCTCATCTCCCTCACTCACTGCACCTCACCTCTCTCCCTAACTGCACCTCACCCCTTGGTCCTGAATTGCGTCCAAAACTTATACATTCACAGGCTCGGGCTGTCCAACTTTCACAGCTGTCACACATTTTCAACAGATTCCACCGGGCCTAGATGAGGCTGGGGGAGAAGACATTCCTGCGCCATTACACATTGGCTAAAAGGAATTACCGTTAACATCTGATATTGTGGAAGTGGGAAATTTGCCACCCCGACCTTGCCCAAAGCACTCCGGAACTCAGGGTCATGGATTTATTATTTCAGATGGCCCTCAGAGGTCACAAGGGGCCGCCCCCCCCCCAACCCCCCTCCTGCTGTTCCGGCAAAAAACCCTGCAGCCCCAAGTGTGCTATTCATTAAGTACACTGTGCAGCTTTGTGTGTGTGTGTGTGTGTGTGCGTGTGTAGGGGGGGGGGGCTTCACTTGCAGGGGTGGGAGACACATGTTACTGTTGCTCTATGGGTATTTATCATAGGAACGGTATGTCTTGTCAGACTGAGAGGCCATTCCCAGCTGTTGGGCTGCAGCACCGTGATGTGGCTGGAGCCAATCCCCCCTGGAGCAACCATGGCCACATAAACAGGATGCCTCGGATGTGCAATTGCACAAGTGTGGGAGACAAATCCCAGTTCAACACTTATCTTAAATAAGAATTACGTTTCATGTCGAATCAGAAAAATCCTTTCATTGTTCCGATTTCTTAATTCTTTTTTTACTTAGTGTGTGGAGTCATGGCAAAGGTTACAAGATATTTTAAATATTTTGATGCCAATTTTCACTTGGCACCAAAAGCCACAACCAAGCTTTCTAAGTGTCTTTACTGCTGCTAACTAAACAAGACTCTAGTCTACAGCCATGCTGGTGGCTCTGTCAGGCTGTACTTAGGTAGTGTTTTGAGCTAAATGTTAATGTCAGAATGCTAACATGCTCACAACCAATCAATTAGACTTTATTTGTTTAGTTGTAAATGCTGTAAAGACTCACAATAAGACCACTTGAGATTACTGCACACTTGAAATACAGATTTTGAAATAAAAACTAGAATAAAATAAATACAATAACAATGATAACATGCTAATGTGGTGCAATCAGGTGCAATGTTTACAATGTGTTCAACATCTTAGCTTATGCTGCGGCTGATGAAAATGTCTTAAGTTTTGTATAACCCCTAGTATTGGACAAATTAAACTACTGGTGCTATTGTAGATACAAGTCAGAGGATCACCAAAATGGTTACAAATCATCTCAAGGCTATCTAGACATTTTCCTCCAAACAACAAATGACAATCTCATGGTGGTGCTAGAGGAAAAGTCAGAGGATCACCAAAAGGAAAGGACATCCTCTGAGAACCACGAATCTCTGTAAAAAAATGTCATGGCAAGGCATCCAAAATCTGAAATTTCAGACTGGACCAAAGTGGTGTAGCAAACGACTGACACTGCCACCCCCCTAGAGTCCTGCAGTGGATAACTGGCCCTCAGTCCTCATGCTGTGTTCAGTTGACCTTTCTTTGCTTGTCTGTCAAACTTGTTGACACAGTTTGGCATGCGGAGTTGGACAGACAAGATGCGAAGCAATCTGTGTCTCATTATGAGCTAAGTGGAAGGGAAACACAACAACAAAGCTCACTCAAGCAATTTTACTGACATTGTAGGGGGGAGAGCTCACACACAACATCTATTGTTGCTTCTAAAGTGGTAAAGACAAGAAAATAAATCTGCTTCCATTTCCAAATATTTTTATTTTATTTAGCAAAGTGCTAATGCCAATTAAGATATTTCTCTTGGTATGATTTTGGCAATATATTCCTGCATTTTCATTTTCCAAGTCTAGAGTAGCTCTAGTGAAGTAGCTCTTATGCCATCTGTGAGTTTTAAAATTTGCAGCCTGTTTCCAAGCACCTGCAACGTTGGCACATACAAAAATCTGTCCTTTCTAAAACATCTTTTTCTGACTGCTCATAACAGCTAAATATTTATAGAAAGTTTTGGTGCCAAAGTAACCCACTACATTTTCTAAATAACCCCTATTTGAAAATAAGGTCCAGATGTTTCACATTTTTGGTGCACAATGCAGGCTGCGGTGAGGAGTCGGCCTGTGTTTTCACCGTTTCCATGACTGGGAGTACGATGATGGTTGTCTTAGTAACTTCAAGGCAACCCCAGTGCTCCACTTCCAGGAAGTAAAGCAAAACTATGCTGGTGCCTGCGTCATCCAGTGAGTCAACTAAACAGTCTGGAGGGATATCTGTGAGAGAGTCCAGACACAGTCATTCCTCCTTCCTCTCATTTTCATGACTGTTCAATTTCCTCACTGGCAGCTATGTATATGAATACACTAGGCTACTACATATGAAAGTTCTTTCTCAGCATGTTACTGGATTTGTCACAAGAACAGAACATCATCTTTTTACTGGATTTGTTAGATGAACAGAACAATATCCTGTGTGTTCTTGTGCATTATTCTATTGTAGAACAACTTTTCATCCAGGACAGTCCCTCTCAGATCAAAACCCTTATTTCCAAAGAAGACATACAAGGCAAAAGGATTTAAAATGATAAAATTCTTGTGTTTTAGCCATACTTGTAGTGTGGCTATAAGGCAATGTCGATTTGTTGGTCAGGCCAGCATTTTGGTCTTCATCCGATGTGATAGTTTGTACAGACATTCATATTTCCCAGAGTATGAAGCCTAATGGTTTCTGTGGTACCCTCTACTGCCACAATTAGGGTTTTGAGTGACACGTTCTAACAGCTATGGAGTGCCATCAAATCCTGTCCCACACAGGATGAGTACTAATATCTTCCCTTTTATTTGCTGCCATCATCACGTCAAAATGTATTAGTCCACAGCTTTGGTTTAATTGCAGTGTCTTTGTTGACTAAATACCTACAAAACTAATGGAATTCCCACCAACTTCAGCTATACTTTGTGTTTAACACTGATTAGCACATGTGAACATGTGAAACTATGAAGTTACACATTCTACCTGCAAAACACTGACATGCTATCTTTGTCATTGTGTTAACATGCTGATGTTAGCATTTAGATAACTCTGTAGTGGACTCTTGTTTTGCTTATTTATCTGTCTATAATGATTTGGTTACACTTGTGGTGTTTCTGCTGCAGTCACAACATGAAAACACATCACTTGCACTATATGTTCTTGTTTCCGGTAATACCAAACAGTAGATGTTCAAAGCAGACAAAATGCAAGTTTCAAGATCTAAAGAATTGAGCAGACATGCACCTTGACAATAACACATCAGCCTGTCTTCTTAATAAGACACCTTGTCAATTTTCTGTAAAGGTGGTGACAGCAGTAGGTTATAGATTGGACCTAGAAAATTGTCTGTAGCAATTCTGGCAAGGCAATTAACAATAGACAACAATGAATTAAAGTCATGGAACTTTGATGACTCCTTCTTTTGTTATATACAACTTACTGCTGTTCTCCAGCAGTGCCATCGTTCCCTCTCACGCACCATGTGTGACAATATTGTGTAAGAATTCTGATCCTTTCCCTAACTGTCCTGTCTTGTCCTTTCTGACCAATACAACAATGGAACATTTACATTAAGGAGACCTTTATTTGGAAGCATAGTTGGAATAACTGATAACAATAAGCTATCTGATATAGAGAATTTACAAAACAGAGATTGATTTTTATAAAAGACAAACTATTATTTCCATCTTGTTGGGATGACTCCCATTTGCATCCCCATCCTTAATGTTATTCACATCTAAACATTAAAACTTTTACATGAGGCAAAGAAGTTCCTGTCCACCTGTGTATTACTCTGCATAGACTAAACACAGACATTCCTCAGTGGAACGGGTTAATGTAAATATGCACAAAGCCAAATACAGGCTTTGAAGCCGGCCTCGCTGATATCGATATCCCATCACTAGAGTACCTGATATTAAAAAGATCCCTGCCAGATGACTGAAAAGGAAAAAAAAAACTTGTCAAGTTGCTCTCACTCTCCTGTGCCTTCAGGGCTGGGTTCTTAGCTTTCCTTTTGTCTGAACGACTATACGGACAAGTCTGTCATTTGACCGTCTCCCTCTGCTGTGTACACTTCAGATCTATCCCTGACAGACTATGAATCATCTGTTAGGAAACTAGGTTAGAGTACAATAGGCTCTTCATAAAGTAAGGCAAGGCTAGGTAGTAAAGCAGCGGAGAACATATGTGCGGCAGCCATCTTCGAATTCAAGTCTGAGGAACCACTGGATAAGGGTTCAGTTTGTTTTTCTCTTACCTCTGCCATTTTTAAAATCCATTTTATAGTAAGAATCATTACAAAGTGAAGCAATAAAATCCCTACAAAGTAAGCTGGGCAGGCAGTTTAATGACATCTTCAGTATTTAAAATGACCACAGTTTTTCTCTATTCACATATGTGATAGGGAAAAAAGTAGCCTATGCTTTCCACAGCAGTTAGTCTTTTCTTGCCATGCATTATTAAAAATACCATCAATATTGACACTGTAGGCTTATAGTCTAGAGAGGCTGGGAACTTTGCCTAAATATTTTAACAACCTCACTTCAATTTATACCTCTTTCCCTGCTATGGGTTCACACCTACGTGTTTCAGGCCATCTATAATATGGAGTTGCTGGCTTTGCTGTCTCTGTGTCCAGTCTACCTTACAGCAAGGAAATTAAATGTTAAATATTTACCATTCCCCTGGTATGTGACCCCACAGATTCCAGCTGTGATGGGTAGCAGCCACATTCCTCCCACAGGAAGTTTATCCTTACTCGTTTTCTTCTTTTTTTTACCTCCTCCCTGTCCTGACAGTGCTTTTGAACATGGCCATTGGATTAGGCATCAGCCTAAATCTCTGTCTTGAAATACCCTAACATGTCACATGTGTCACTGCAGCCGGGCGTGAAGCTTTCCAGGACTAACAGGGCTGACATACACAAAGTAATATCTTTCCAGCTTTGTTTCACCACATATCAGACTCATCTGCTTATTTTTACTTAAATTACTAAAATTAATAGTATACAACATTTAATCTTTTGATTCATTCAGACGAATTCATGTTAGTAACCTTCTTTTAAAAATTCTGTGCTACAATTTCCCGGTCATTTAATGTATACAAAGTAATGCATTTTATGTTTTAGGAACAGCATTGAGAATATACAGAGACTAACTTAACAGTTATGGTGCATGGAGAAATTATATAAAATTAGTATTTTGTTGTTTCACTTGGAGGACTCATTGGATACTCTTTAATACTACATTTACTATAGATTTACCGGGCTACCAACCAAAAGGAAATACAAAATTTCTATGTTCTAGAAATCAAATATATCAGCCCATTACATGGACTTGTTTCGGTACAAAGAAATAAGTATTTCTAGTAGCCTTAAACTGATGCATTTGGATGCTTGCTGGTCAAGTGAACGTTGATTTGCACTTCAAAGAGGTCCCTGTACAGTCTCCACACAGGTAGGATAAACAATGATAGCAAAAGTGGCTGATGGCAGCACCAGTTACAGCTGAAACGTAACTCAACAGAAATACACATGTTGTAAATTTAAAGCCTCTTGAGCCTAGTTCACACTACACGATTTTTAACCCGGTTTGCCGCTTTGTGAGCTCGGCGACCATCAGGCCAGTATCGGGAGTAAATCAGAGGTTGATTGGTGGTCACCAGTCGTTATGTGTGAACTATTCTATGACACGTCAAAACAGCTTCCCGACACATTTCTGATACATCGCCGATGTCTGCCAGATATCTAGCATGCCAAATATCTGGAAGAATCTGCTGACTCAACATCACATGGTGTGAAAAGTGTGGAGAACCTTCAGCCAATGAGAGCAAAGCATGTGGTGGGGTCACCGAAAGAGAAACATAGTCCATGTAACACAAATAACCGTGTGTGCTGATCCATTCTTTCCTCTGTGTTCTCTGTGTTTTCCTTTTTCATGTTTTTTCACAATAAAGCATCGTGTAAACGGCTTGCAACGCTTGGTTCTTCCCACCGTCCATTTTCGAATAAACAACTCCTGTCCAGGTAGATCATTTCCCGTGTTGTCTTCTTTTTCTTTTTTCTGGGTTTCTGGTTGACTACAGGCCTTATTGCACATTGCTTCCTCTCACAGTTCACCCTTAGTATAATTTCAAGGTGTCACTTCTCGCGTGTGTTTCCGTGACAAAACGTGGTTTGGAGACCAGACAGAGTCGTCAGGTGACAGAGTCATTGTCAGCTCGTGTAGTGTGTGACCCTCTGTCACCAATCACTCACGTAGTGTGAACGCCATGACTTCAAAACTCCCGTCACAAGACGGCAAGTTGTATAGTGTGAACGGCATGGTGATCGGCCAATGCTGAAAGTCGTGTAGTCTGCACAAGCCTTTAGTTCTTGGTCAACATCAATGACCACCAACTCTAATGGTACCTGTTGGACTTGCTGTACCTTTGTTTTAGACTTTGTTACATTATTACGGAAAGGCATTTAAATAAACCTTTGCGGTTTTAGTGGTGATACAATACTGATTAATGTACTGCATTTATGCACTAAATTGCACAAACTGGTGTCTGTAACGGAAAATAAGTGTATATTTTGTAACTGAAGTATTTATTGTGCTCTCATATACTTCTGCCATTTCAAGTTTGCATTCAAGAAATAACTGTAGTCCTTGATATTCATGCTTGAAAGATAGGTCCACACGGACAACATCTGTTATATTTAAGGCATCTCTTTTTTTCCACTTATAATCAGCTGGTCCATTAAAATTGCATTTTGGGACTAATCCTTCAATAGGAAAACCGCACTTTTGTCACAGCAAAGAATACGACCAAATTTCGAACATAGTTTGAGTGAAAAGAAAGGGGAGTCTTCTGATTTCACAATATCCCCAGCACAAAGAATCTCTTTACCCCTAAGACCCCAGGAACCCCACCCCCTCAGATGTAGCCTTTTGTTGTGTGCATGTGATTGTAGAAATGGCTCGGTAGGAAATGCCAGACACCCACAAAAAAGGAAAGAGAAAAATAGTTGTGGGAGCCACCCTCTGCATCAATTCAGCTGCAACAAGAAGCATTTTACAGCTGGTTTATTGTTATTCTTCTGCTGTTTAAGCTGTCTTTCATGTCAGAAGTCTTTTCCTGCTTACAAATCACTGGGAAGCAATCCCTTTGGCCACACTGCTGTGCCCTAAGCCCCTTCCTAGGGTTCAGTCCTTTGATCACCTGTAACGTTGTCCATCAAGTTAAAAAATAGAGAAATGGGCTGCTGGGATAAGCTAGTGTTCTTGTCTGGAACAGAGGGACCCCACCCCCCACCCCCACTCCCGCCTCCTTTTCAGCAATTCCTTTTTTCTGTCTCTGCTCTTTCGATGAGCCTGGGAACAAAATCTCAGCAAGGGGGGGGGGGGGGGTTGTGGTTGTTGAATTGTTTGGGAAATGATTATACTTTGGCTGCATTAACGAGGAGTCCTAACGGTAAACAAATTGATTAACTAATTAGCTTAGAAATGCAGCACTATGTTCCAAAGTGAGACACATAAGCAGTTCTAACCTTTGACCCAAGGCTTTAGATTCAAGGTTATATGTGCTGCAGTGTCCTCTGAGTGAACACCACTGTCACATTGAGGCCCTCAGCCAGAGGCCCAGACCAGTTGTCACCGCTCCTGAGTTTTAAGACGTGCTTAATTGGCTTCCCTGAGTGCCCGAGGAGGGGAATGGGAGAGAGCTAGCTTGTTACGAGCCCTTCTGTTCCAGAAGAGGGAGGGAGGATAGGGGTCCCTTATCAGCCATCGTTGGACACCTCCAGTGGCTATTAATCAGAGCCAGAGTCTGACTGGAGCCAGAAGAGGATCCGTGGAGGGGTGGGAGGGAGACGAAGGCTGAGCCTGAAGCCTTCCCTGGGCCTCACTGACACCCTCACATAGGGAACCTCAACAGACAGACACCAACAGTCCTTCCTCACCTCCCTTCTCAAGTCCGAGGGTATACACAAGTACAAACCCCCTTAAGCCCTTCTCCACTCTTAGTCTCTTCACTCAAATTGTAGTCTCCTCACTCAAATTGAATTAGGTCCTATTTAGCCCCTCTGGCCAGGGCCCATCCATTTTAGCTGGTGTGACAGGTTTATGTTGCTCCCTTACTGTGTTATTATATTGGTGCTGTGCTGCCAGTTACCATTGTGCTAATGAAAATTTAGCACCAGACATAATATTCTTTTTCACAGGATGTGCACACAGCATGCAAAATATCTTGACTGCATTTATAGGATTGGAAGCGCTCATTATTTTTAATGTTTGCGACAGACCGGCCTGAAAAATGGTTTTATGGACAGGAAAACAGCTATTAGGTGTTGTCAGTGTTCGGGTATTCTGTAAATGAATTTAATCTTCCGTACATGTTAGCTTGGACATGGCCTTCGACCTTTCTTCTTGTGTTCAAACATAAATAGTTATGTTTGTTCCAAGGTAAAACTCCTAACAAAAGCCTAACAACATTAAAAGTCTATAGCCAAGCTTGCGGCTCCTGGAGGTGGCACCTAGCTACATGCTAATGTCAGCATGCTAACAATGTAACAATCGCAATGCAACATGCTGATGTCTAGGTATATTGTTTACTATGTTCACCAATTTAGTTTGGTGTGTTTGTGCTAAACACAGTACAGTAATAATCTGTTACTAGTCTTGCAGGCACCCTCACACAGGTGCTGGAAAATGTTTAAATTGGAAAATTACAATTTTACTAAAACTTATTTCTTTGCAAAATTATGTTCCACAGATTAAAGAAAGTTGAATAAAACTGTTGAAAAGACACGTTTGCCTTAGTCTTTAAATTAAACATATAATAAATACGTAAAATGCCCTTTTCAATAAGAAATAAAAAATGGTAAATGTAGCCTAATTCTTATTTGCAATTAAAAAGGGGGTATTTCATAGTATTGATCAATAAATCATAGTGATAAATGTATCAGTGAAACATTTTGGTAATAATCATTACACACACGTATCTATCTATCTGTGCCATGAAGGTGCAGCATTAGAGAGCAAAAGGAATTATGAAATCTTGTCATTCCAAAATCTTTATCAGCACAATGACCCAAAAGAGACTGACTTCTCCCTCATGCATGCAAACACATATATTTTAGACATACATCCATACACATAATACAGAGTATCATAAAGTTATTGGAATTCTACCTCTGGTATCATTAAATATATTAATTCCATGGTTAGCCACCCAATAGTTGCTGAGACATTTCACTTGAAAACAAAATATCATCATGGTGGCGGTAGATGGAAAGGTCAGTGGATCATCAAAGTCAGTAGGCTTCATTGGCAGGTCAGCCAATAGTTGCTGAGATATTTCAATCAGGACCAAAGTGATGGACTGACTGACATAGTGTGGCAACAAAAAAGTCACATATTGAGTTCATCTAATGAGTAATGCCACATTGTCAATGCCACTGGTGGTCCAAATCTGCAATAAATTGTTTGAATTCTGCACCATTTCCTGTGAAAAATCAACCAGAGTGAAAACATGTTTGTAGATTTGGTATGTAGACCTTGAAATGTGTTAATGACCAGGAATGCTTCAATCCCACCCAGAGTTTCAAAAGAAACTACCAATCACTACAAAAGCCATTACTGATAGTGCGAGATTCATTATTACAGCAGTTCCCACAAGATGAGAGGCACAGGGGAACTTTCTGATGAATTTCAAGTTTAAATGGAAAGCTTCTGTGGCGTGCACTACAAAGCGCCATGTGTAAATATTGAATAATGAGCCGCTTTCAAGTATCTGCCACGAAAAAACGGCATTAATGACAGCTTTTGGTGTGGTTTACATCACACGGACCCATGAAACGCACTCCCTAGAGATAAATTTGTTATTATTAGTCTCTAAAGGCATGAGATTTACATGCCCCCATGCATTTGCACTCAAGATGTGCTAACACAATTTCTTTGAGTCACATGTGACAAATATTAATGAGGCGCTCATTTGTTGAATGCATGATGCTTAGTCATCATTTGGCACACAAACAAAATCTCCCTACAAGAACGTGGCCATGACTACTTTGTACATACTGCAGATGTTGTACATATACATATTCATTACAATTGTTTACATCACAGACATCTAGCACTTTTTATCTAGGCTTCAACATGAGCACAAGATAAACTACTGTTGCTAAATCACAAGCAAGTATTTAACTGTACAAAGACCAATGTTAAGGGTCAAAGTGCCTCCCCAATAAATGGAACATATTCCTGTAACTTTGAAACAATCCTGACTTGTAACAAAAAAATCTGTAAACAGCTAAAAAAGAAAATAAGTAGAAGCCATTTCACTACTTGGTCAAATGAAACAACTCAGCATATCTCCCGCCTGAGTCACGCACAATATTTGCGATTAGTGTAACTTGAGGTCAGGATTTCTCATGAGTAAAAGAACAGAGTCATGTAAACAACAGAGTGCTTATACACAAGCTTATTCTAAGACCTGCGTATGTTGCCAAGGAAGTTGACTCAGTGTTGCTTGGCACTGGGTTACTCACAGAACTCATGGAAAAAAGTGCTGAAAGTTTGTGTAAAGATTTTTGATGTTTTTTTTAGGTTGGTTTTTAAAAAATCTCAAGGTAAAATGAATTTTGATGAATCATGAGCTAACTGGCGCAGAACACTTGGAACGTGTGAGTTACACAAACACTTACCCTTGACAGCTCCTTATGCATAAATGTGGCTGATCTCAGATATGAAATAAAAGTTTGCTAAATACAATACAATCTGAATATGGTTAGTGTTACAGCTTCACAAGGTCGTAACTTTGTTGTGCCAGTTATAATACCTTTGTTCTTTCAAGGTATAATGGAAATCTTCATCCCAATAAAGTCTTAATTAGCCAAAGAGGTCTTTTAGATATTGAGTCACACGTTTCTATAATCCTACATAATCATTTTACAGTATGTCACAAAATGTGAGTGTTGACTGTTTGATGCAAAAGCAGTAAACTTTGCTGTTGTGCTGCATGCACAATCGGATGTGTTTCCAAATGCATTGATGTCCCCTTAGGGTTTACTCCTCAAATGTAAAATGGAAACATCATACTTGGAAATACTCTGGATGAAGCTCACTTTGTAAAACACAACTGCCTTGCATTAACGCTGGCAGCGGAGGCACCGCAAATCAACAGAAAGTTAATGCTACAATATATTTTAAGATAGGCTATGTGGGTTGCGTTAGTTTGAGGTTGTTTGAACTAGATCTTTGGAAAAAGTTATTGCGCTATTTTGAGCAGAGTGACAGAGGGAAAGATCTGTAATCATGTTAGTGAATGCTATAGATTTTGAAATTTTCATGTTAAAATATAGTTAAAACCATTAGGTGTAGGATTGAAGAATTTCTTTTTTGGTGCTCATCTGGTGGTAGTATCAAGACTGGTAAATGTGGCAGATAGCAACTCAGTTTTCAGATTGATTTAAATTTTTGCAATTTTGCTTTGATTTATTCCTGCAAATATCAGTATGCTGTTTTTCAGGCTATGTTTATTCACTACAAAAGGTTAATACCCCATCAGTACATGTTTGCGCTAGCTAGCCTACAACATGCACCGTTATGTAGGTGTTCAGATTCAGACTGATTTCAAAACTTGACTGTAAATCCTTTCCCCTCTTTTTTCTGTACCTCAGTGAAGTGGTGTCTCACAGTTAACACATGCTTTAATGAACCTGCATAGGTTTGCATCCAATCGTGTCTTTACATTGACTTTGTATGCAATTGCACCACTTCTAAAATGTGCTTTTGGGATCAGTCTAAATACACCTTAAGACCTACGGACAAAAGGGCATAAAATATATATTATCAGACTGTAATCCACCTTTACCTTCCATCATTTACATTCCTATAATTTCCATTTTCTTGTGTCCAAATTTAGATATTGTTAGTTTTTGCTGCTAAATTCCACTCTAACACACAAACACTCACACAAGCTACTTGTGAAACCTAAGAATGTGACAAATAGTAATCTTTGGCATATAAAACAAATGAAATATCTATCATGGGTGGGCATTTCACCTCTTCTGAATGCTTCAGCACTTTACCTGCACTGCACTATGAGGATCTGCCAGATACACACACTAGCCCTTAATCTGCATTATGGCAGAGGGAGGGTCAGGGCAAAACACACACACACACACACACACACACACACACACAACACACAACACACACACACACACACACACACACACACACACACACACAAATCACCAGAGCAGTAAGACAGGTGAACAGTTACTCGAGAGTGTGTTCCATGTATGATTAACACAGCTAAATGATCTGCACAAAAGGTGTGGGTTGTTTGCTTTGATACCCTCAGCAGCAATGTATAATGAGCTATACACCTGTTTTCACTACAACAAAAGCCTCCCTCATAGGAAATATAAGACATGCTACATAAATTAGACAGCTTAAGTACATTTTACTGCAGTAAAATTCTCACTAGTTTTCTCATTTTCCTCCTTCCAAATGTTGAATTAGCTTTAGCATCTAGCATGCTCAGTATACAATCGTGTCCACTCCACGGCCGCTGGTTCCAATACTCTCTGACAGCTGCCCCGCAGCTAGTGCCAATTCCAGGAAAAAAAGGGAAATGGCTATTAACTTTGGCCATGCTACAGCGATAACTGGAGGGCAATGGTTACACAATGAGCTCCCTCGCTAGATATGGTCATTGTGTCAGCTTAGGATCGGAAGTAAACCTGAAAGCCTTGTATGACAAGTAAACAACAGGAAGGAAATAATCAATTTGGTGCTTTTAATGAACAACTCCCTATCTGGCCTCTTTGTCAGTGCAAAATTGCCACACGCTGGTTAAACATTACTCTTGTGATAGTACACTTTTAAGGTAGTCATGAGCAGCCGGGCGAGTCAGCACACAGGAACTTAATACGTGCAGGCGGTATAGTTTGTGCTATGAACTCAAGTTAGAGACCGTGAGTTCAGCCAGGATGAAGTAAAAGCAACTGTGACCCAGTGAAGATGCAGAGTTCAATAACTTTAACAGCTAAAACAGTATTTCTGTCTTTGCTAGAGGTACTTACAGAAGTTCATTGTACTTTGGTTCAATTGGTCATGGTCAGGGTTACTTTTGTTCAGGGGAGTGTTTTCTTAACAGAGACACATTTTACACTCTCCAGTAAGAGTGGTGAGGCCTGATTTAGACAACAATTGAATTAGAGAACATTTCAAACATGTATTATGGAAATGTTTGTGATAAAATGATCAAGAATCTGACAAACCTTGAGTTGGATAGTGTACTTTATGGCTTGCTTGTGAATTAAGAGTGCACTCAAGCTGTCCAAGTCTTTAATTTAAACTCACTTTCTGAGACAGATTTTGAATTTACAAGTTCTCGAAAATACACAGCTTTAGAGTGTTTCCCCTCTTTCATACTACTGCAGGCCAAACATTAGTTAGGTTTCAGCATTAGATCCTCTTCCTATATATGAGAATGAATCACGGAAATGTTTTCTGCTGTGTATCTATATCTATATCTATATATCTATATATCATATCTATATCTATATCAGCACAAGGCACATAGGTTGTCAAAGCAGAAAACATTTCACTGATTTTCTTTCTCAGGCTACCAGAGTGTAGCAGTTAAACCTTTACATTTGCTGGATCAAAAATGAAAGCAGAAATCACACACACTGTACTAAAAGCTCCCAATAAAATGTATAGAGCAACTTTTCAGTCTCACTGAGAACTTTGTCAGGCTTTGTAACAAAGTGAAGGAAAACAGGGTGCCAGAATGGTTGGATGAGTAGGATATCTCATATTCTATGGTCCTCAGTCACATGAGCTCAACCCCTTTGAAAACCTATGGAACTTTGGATGACTTGTTCGACAGCACTCACCACCATCAAAACACATAATAAAGGAATTTCCTTTGGAAGAAAGGTATTCCATCTCTCCAGCAAAATTCCACACACTTGGAGGATCTGTGACATTGAGGTTCCCCTGGAGGGTTGTGTTAGTCCGACAACTTATGTTAACAACCATTAACTTAAAACACTGCGTTTTTTCCCCTTGGTTTCTCACCCATCTGTATAAACAAAAACACACTTCATACTCAGGTGGTTATGATTTGCATGTTAACAATGAATCTATTCCCAGACTGAACCAATCAAACAGTCTGTTATGTGTAGGAGACTAAAAATGAGCCTGTAATAGAAATGTTACTCTACGAAAAACACATCAAATCTACCACCTCAGACATGTCAAATCAAGTACTTAACTTACAAAAATTTTCCTTAAAGGAAGCAGCTACAGTATAACCCAATTACATCTCAGGCTGCCGTTTTCTGTCATGTTCAGCAATCATTCATGGAATAGTCTTGATTGAAAAACGCATACCTTTCTAGTCTCAGAAAGGCATGAAGCCACAAGATGTTGCTACTGGAGCAAGGGGAGATGCCGTGATATTCACAAACTTGTTACCTATGGCTTCAGTAGCTATATTTAAATGTCTATACACCTAGCATTGATTTAAAGCAACAAGTATTTTTTTTCTCTTGTGGCTGTTGATGGGACTTACCTGATTGATGAAGAAGAAGGTCGGGCACCATACGAAAAAGTTGACACCAGAAAACTGAATTACCACACTGCATCCTGGAATGTTGGAACGTCATACATTTGTGTACAACGGTGTAGGAGAAGCTGAGTTGTTGAGGATGTTTGTTAATGATTAGCCATGTTGAATAACTACTAAAACCGCATTTTTCAAACTGGGAATGCCATGGTCAAAGTATATGGTTTGCATCCTTACCACCAGACGCGTGGGATTCTCCCTGGTAAAGTGTTCTTTTTATTTTTAAAAATCAGTACCGGCGTAATGATTGTTTTTCTTAATTAAGGGGATCATTCCAACGTGTTCAGCTATTGAAGTAGCTGAGGACACATGCTATTGGTGAGCTGAAAAAATATGTTAATAAAATACTGTGGCCTTTACAGTCACCAGCTCTCAACCCAGTTTTACACCTATGGTAGATTTTGGACCAACGTGTAAGACAGTGCTCCCCACCACCATCTCCGGTAAACCAAATTATATAATATAAACTTTCATCTTTAAAATCTATTTAGTGATGTCTGTGATTGTGTCTTTTTTTTTCTTTCTATCTGCTGTACTTCTCTTGCAAAAGAGGTGTTTTGATCCAGATTAAATAAAGGTGGTATATATAAATGAGGCAATGGGGCTCAGCCCTCCAGTCGAGTTCCACAGACATAGCATGGAGCACTGAAGCTGTTCCTGAGGCTCATGGTCCACTTCATGTTGGTTTTTCCAATAATTTGTCACACACCTGTATTTATTAAATGTTGTCTTTTCCAGATCTCTAAGACAACATTACTGTTATGTTTTTTCTGAGCTTATTTGAGTGTTTTAGCTCAATTAAATCAACAGCAAATAATTCTACTTGTTGTCATTGTATTCACATTACAAATTATTTTGAGAGCAATGATGATGATGCCCACTTAATCTTGTCATACACTGACATTACAGTAGTTCTTGTGTAGTAATGCAATTTTTGAGTTCCGCCAGTGTTAATTACCATCTGGTATGTTTTTATAAGATGTTTCATAGTTTAATTTCCAGAAAATGGAAAGTATATTGCTATCAAGATATGAATATACCATAGAATATTTTATCCATATCGCTCACTTAAAAAAACAAAACTTTGTTGTCAAGCCCAAAGCTTGCCTATTTTGTGAATCCTCTTATGGCAGATGGATAATTTGATCTGATAGTCTATTTGCACTGCAATACAGTATAAACAAATCATTCTCATGTGGCATAATTACTGATACAGTCAACACAGAGCTTCACTATAAATTAACCAGCCAGGAAGCGTGTTAGAACATTTTCCAAAAAAAGAGCACTCTGACACCCCGGATCATTTGAAGTCGTGGAGAAGGAGCCTCATTACCGGCAGGGCCCACACTGGGGGGGGATTTACTCCCAGACACAGTTTAATGGCAGTAAAAAGGAAAAGGCTTCAAGGTTACAAGACGCTGAATAGCTTTAGAGGAGACGGCCTGCTCTCCCTTTGCCCCGTATCCCACGTCACTGGAGCCAGTGGAGTCATAAATTGCTGCTAACACTAACAGTAAACGGATATAAAAAGACTCCCAGTTTCCTTTATATGACCCATTCCCCATTGCTCAGGGGCTTTGTTGATAGGAGCCGGGGGTGTTGTGAATGAAAAGGGATAGATGGAGAGTGTGGAAGGAAGAAGAACAGCATTCTTACTCCGCAGACGAGAAGTGTTTCAGATGAAATTTGGGTAACATTCAGGCAACTTTGGAAAAAAGAAAAGAAAAGGACAGAAAACTTGAATTGTTGTTACTCCTTCAAGTGTAATGTGTAGAAAGCTGATATCAGATCATTCATAATGTTCAATGTGATATATACTGATCTATACTGATGGATTACTGGTTGACGTCCGCTGCCTAATATAATTGTCAGCTTTACAGTATATCCACCCGCCAAATTGGCATAATTGCAGCAAATACTGTAAGTGATGACGTCAAGAGTAATCATTCTGAGATAAGTGGAAAGATCTGACTAATTTAAAACAAATGAAAGAAATTCATCCCAAATGCACATTTTTAAAGACTTTAATAAGATTAAGGTTTTCAGAGTGAATAAAAGATCAAAGGACTTGCTTTAAGATATACATTTGTACAGTCTGCAGAGGAGAAAAGAGTAACTTCTTTACTCTCAGTCATTTGGTGTGGAAGTTGGGGACTGTAAGGATAACCTAGTACAAATTATAGATTTGTAGGAATGAAGCACATGTAGGATCAGCATCTTGAAAACATGTAAATCTGATTTATGAAAGTGTCTGGAAACATCTTTTGAACAGCAATGCAGATTGAACAAGGATAGATCTGTTTTTTTTTCTTCATGCAAAAACTTTTGTAATATTCTTTTTAAAATCTAATTCTCACTTTAATATGCAGTAGGTTAGTTTTTAAATAAATTTAGCTTTTTTAAATAAAAAAACATATAATTTGATTGCAGTTTTGGTATGGACACTTCCCTTCTTTTCCTGAATTTTAATAAACTTTTTATAAGGCAGTCACAAGCCCAAAGAAGAAATAAAATTGGGAACTATTGCTCTAAACATAAGTTAATAAAGAAAGTTGAATTCAGCAGCATTACATTACTTCTCTTGTCCTTTGATGTACCTGTGGTAAACAGCATCACCAACCTAGTCACGGTTTATATAACTTCAGGGTGCTGAATTCCTAAATTATGTTGTTACCTTTGCTGTCATGTGAAGAAATACATAGTTGCAGAATGGCAGCTTAAAAACCTTTTGGTTTATTCCTTTTCCTTATCCACAACATCACCGCATCTCCTGATTTTCAAATCATATTTGTGTGTTGTTTACATAATACAAATACTAGCCTCAAAATACAGCCTGTTTTTCCTCCCAAAAGTTTGATCAATTATTGTTATTATTATTTTGACTATTACTTAGCTTGAATAGTCTCGTGAGGTTTACATCTCACTGGCCAAAAAGGCAGCTCAAATATGTTGCATGAGCCAAAGCAGAACGTACAATTGGCAGATCGAAGAAGAGTAAGAAATGAAAAGAAAACATGAAAACAGACAGTTTTCTGTAGAAATATATGATCTCTGTTTCAGTTTTTTTGGAATTCCACACAATACATACTGTACAACGGGAGTTCTGACAAAACAACACTTTTGCAGGCATTACCTTTCTATTGTGGAAACTTTTGACCTCTGTTTTTGTCACGATTATGAACAGAAACTGTGTCTCCTTATCTCAAAGCGAACACACCCAGAACCCTGAACCCATGTTCAGTCAGTCAGATCCACAGATTAGCTTGCCTTTAGATGGTACTTAGTGTAGCCCTGAAAACTGATATGCATCAGCTGTATAATTTAAAGGTAGTTTTCAAGGAGGGGGACTGCTGCTCCTTCTTCACCAATAATGACCATAATGCCTTGTTAACCCCTTCACCAGAGGTTACATACCCCTATGACGCTGGCCTTAAGCCATCCAAATAGTCATGTTTCAGGAAGGCAGTGGTTTCTTATCTGGTTTCTACTATGTCAGTACTCACTCTCTCCTGTGTAATGTTTAAGAACACACAAAAGAATCTTGAGGTTGTAACTACTCTAAAAAGTGTAATGATAAGATTTAGATCTTACAACACTTTTAGACCAAAATGTAGAGAATGATTCTTGGACATCTCTGTAGTAAACAGAAAATGTGTAGCATTTGGAAATTTTACCATGATATTTTTGCAACATCCAGTGATTTGATAGGTGAGTAATCATTCAGATTAACCACTAACAAAAGCGAGTAGTTTTGAAAGGATACATTAATACATTCTACTTCCTCTTTGACCCTTTCATGCACTTTATGCTGCACTGTCCCTCTCACCTCTCTCCTGCCAACTCATTTCAGAGGCCCCAGGCCTGTTGCATGAACCCTGACTCATGAACTGGAAAGGGAGAGGCTTGTACTAGCTAGCTTGGCTGATGGGAAACCCAACACCGGCATCCTTCGAAACAATTTTCAAGCTTTGAATTTCGTCCCCTCTATAACCTTCTTCCTCTTCCTTAGTGCTCACTAATCCACTGACCCACAAAAACACCTATCGTTAAAACTTTCCGAGCCTGATGGGAGTCACTGCAAGCTCCATATATATTTTATGATGACAAGAAATATATTTAACATGTTAAATGGGATGGAATGCAATGTCTACAGTCTTATACACAATATTTTGTGATTTTACAGCCACTATCCAGCATTTTAATCTGTTTTAACTATTTAAACAAATTTATTTTTGTCAGAATACATGTCATTTTCTTAACCTTTCTGTCTTCGTCTGTGAAAGGTGATGTGGGTGTTGTCAAAAAGGGATCTCAGCTATCAGGCAAACATAATGCCTTAAAGCATTTTCTCTCCAGGCCTCTTTGCAAAGCACTTTCAAGTAGCTGTGTTAAGTCTTGTTGATTTTAAGCCAATTGTTCCAGGTCAAGGAGCTACATAAACAAAGAGAAAGTAGGGCCAAAACAATGTCAAGTATGCCTACATCCTCAAGAAATGGCAGAAAAAATACGGGGTTGCTGATGATAAGAATGTTACCTATAACAAGCATGTGAACTCAGATAGGCGCTGGTTATCCTATTGAATTAGTGGTAGTTTAAAACTGAGCTGGATGGTTTTGCAGTAACCAGGTAAGGAAATGAGAAAGTTCATGAATAGACCTAATAATGAGTGGATTATAGACATTTATAACAATAATCCAAATATTTAGCAGAATTTATCACGATAAATTTAGAACTCAGAGATCCATATTTTACATTACATTTACTCATTTGGTAGACGCTTTTATCCAAAGCGACTTACATTTGAAATGAAACAACATACAAGCATCAACAAAGCATCAAATACAGCACAAACTCTACAACTGACAATACATACAAGTAAGAGCAACAATACATACTAGTAAGAGCAATAAATACTAGTAAAAGCTAATAGCACATATCGCAATCAATGGGGTAAATAACTAGGGAAAGAAGTGAGAGTTAACAAAAAAAGTGCAACCAATACAAGATAACTGCAAGGGGATAGAAGAAGAAGAAGAAGAAGAGCTCAGGAAGTGCATGTTAGAGGTTAGCAGTTAGAGGTGTTATAAGAGGAAGTGTTCTCGGAAGAGATGAGTTTTCAAGAGCTTCTTGGAGTTAGAGAGGGACACCCCTGCTCTGATGGCGTGTGGTAGCTCGTTCTACCATCGTGGTGTCACAGATGAGAACAGCCGGGACTGGGATTGCTTTGTGTGTAGGGATGGCAAACCCAAGCGCCGTTTGTTGGAGGAGTGTAGTGGCCGAGAAGGAAAGTAAACTTGTATTATGAAGCTTAGATAAATAGGTGCAGATCCAGTAGTCAATTTGTATGCAAGCATTAGTGACTTGAATTTGATTCTGGAGGCCATGGGTAGCCAGTGGAGGTCACACAGTAATGGAGCGACATGAGTCCTTTTGGGCTGATCAAAAACCAGACGTGCTGCTGCTTCTGAATCATTTGTAGGGGTTTCAACGCACAAGCTGGAAAACTTGCTAGAAGGGCATTGCAATAGTTGAGGCGAGAGATAACCATGGCCTGTACCAGAAGCTGGGTGGCATACTGAGTGAAGTAGGGCCTGATTTTCTTTTTGATGTTGTATAGAGCAAAACAGCACAACCAAGAGACAGCGGCAACATAGACAGCTGGTTATCAATCATGACACCCAAGTTTCTCACCACCCTGGTTGGAGTGATGGTTGAGGAGTCGATTTGTAGTTTGATGTTATGGTGGATAGATTGCTTGGGAGGAATGGAGGAAGAGTTTAGTTTTAGAGAGGTTTAGCTGAAGGTGGTAAGCCTTTATCCATGCAGATATGTCCGAGAGACAGTCTGTGATCCGCGCCGAGATGGTGGGATCGTCTGGTGTGAAGTATAGATACATTACATTGTTGAGAATTTAGCATGGAGACACAGTTACACCTGCAGGACAAGAGTGTCACGGACAGAGATGGGGGTTCGAGTTTGAGACTCGGACTCCTCTCCCTTCCAAACACTAGCTACCCTCCAGGCAGTCAATAGACATAAAGTTGTTACCGTGATGTAGAGACAATGCACAGTTAAAACTTTATGGATGAAAGATACGTTTTTACAAATGAATCACCACTCTGAAACTCTTGCTCCAGTCCATGTTGTTAAGCCGGTAAGGGGAACATATACAGCTGAACTGAAGCCGTGTTTACCGGCTTCTCATGGCCCACCCTACTCTGTTTCTGATTGGCTAGTAGTCCTTAACTAAAACTACACATGTGCAACTTCTAATAAAGATCTTTTAGAGGCAAGATGTATCACTCCATAGCTAAAACAAAGCGTTCAATGCACAGGGTGAAAAGAGGAGCCGCAGCAATGTGTAGTATACAAAAAATATGGTGTTTTTTGAAAACGAAACCATGTAAACCTGTTTTGCTTCAACCCCCTTGAACCTGAAAATGAGCATAATATGACCTCTTTAAAACTTCACACAACAAGGCCCAAACAAAGAAGCGCTGAACAGAAAATAGATTAGTAACCTGAGGATAGTAAAAATGTTTAGCTCTGCATTGGCCATTTAACGTTAGCTTGATTTTTTGCTTTAGCTGCGACCTACAGAAGGGTAACTCTGTCGTTCATTATGAAAAGATAAATGAGCGTTTTTTTGTCAAACTTGTTGTGGTTGATTAACGTAATAACTTACATCCCTCTGGCTGACATCAGGTTAATTATTAATGGTGGCTGCAAACAGGTTACATGTTTATTATTCACTGTGGGATGTGTTGACTTACAGTAGTTTATAAGCTGTGGTTAGTGGTAGACGCATTGTACATTAGGCCACATGGTTGTGCACTGTAATAAAAAACAGGTTGCAGGTTTATTGTTGATCGTGTAACATTACAGTTTTATTTAGTTAAGTACACTGGTTTGAGAGTCTGGAGGGGTTGTTGACTTACAGTAGTTAATAAGCTGTCATTAATTGCATTGCACATTCCATGGTTATGCTCTGTTAAGTGGAAAAACAGGTTACAGTTACGGAATCCCCCATAGCTATGCAGTGTTATAAGCAGCCTGGTTTGAACTCTGCAGGTGATACAACATTCATTATAACCATGAGTGACTTGAGACTTGACTCTGAGTCTAACTTAGAGCCTCGGGACTTGATTTGGACTCTAGCTCAGTCTTGAGACTTGACTTGGACTCTAGCTCAGAATCTTGGGACTTGACTTGGACTCTAGCTCAGAGTCTTGGGACTTGACTTGGACTCTAGCTCAAAGACTTGTGAGCATCTCTGCTCATGGTACATGATAGAGAGGTCACAGGGCACCATATCATGGTTGGCTTCACATTTTTACTTCTCAGTGACTAAGGGAAGAGAACATCTACAATATTGTATAGGAATGGCCCTCCTATGGCTGAGGCATCAATGTTATTAAACAGCTACGGAGCATGTTTCTGATTTACCAAGTGTATCCAAAAATTACATTTTTCATGATGAAGAAAGTATGGCTTATTTGCTTCGTAGCAGGCACATTATGCTTGAAAGAATTTGCTTTGTTAGAAGTTTCATTGTGCCATGGTTCATAAAACATCACAAAAAGATGAAGCAATGGCTTAATTAAGTGAAGAAAGGTTTTTCTACTACAAGCTATTTAACTGGCTATATGCTGGTGGTGAACTGCCACTTTAGCTATGATGTTAAACCACCTAATATATGCGATTTACTGTAAAAGCACCCCCCCCAACACGTGGAACACACAACCAGACATCAACCAAATTTTCTGTTCTTTTATTTTTTAATTTTTTGGTTTCCTTTTATGGCATATTTCATGCTTTGCCACACATGCACAGAGGTTTGACAGACTTTATGGGCAATATACTTCCAGTGCAATTTGTCTTTAGAGCAAAAGTGACATTGCTGTAACATTCAGTCTGAAAGCCTCATAAAGCGCTCTCCTTCTATTTCTAACCATAACCATGTCCTGACTCCCATTAACCTACACCTCTGTATCCAATTACTAAAGACCCCTTCAGTTGGAATTGCAATCATAGTCATTTACATTTACCTGATTCAGGTGACACTTTTATCCACAAAGACTTATGGCAGTATTTGGACCAATAGAGAATTAATTCCACAATCACCATAACATTACAAACACAGTAACTCACAAAAGTAAGTACACCTCTCATATTTTTGTAGATATTTGATTATATTTTTTCATGTGACAACCCTGAAGAAATGTTACTTTGCTAGAATGTAAAGTAGTGAGTGTACAGCTTTTAGAACAGTGTAAATTTGCTGTCCCCTCAAAATAACACATCACACAGCCATTAATGTCTAAACTGCTGGCAACAATGTGAAAATGTCCAAATTGGGCCCAAAGTATCAATATTTTGTCTGACCACCATTATTTTCCAGCACTGCCTTAAGTCCTCTTCCACTCCTCAATGACGACATCACCAAGCTGGTGGATGTTAGAGACATTGCGCCACCTTCCTTTTGACAATGCCACACAGATGGACATTAGGGTTTAGGTCCCCCAGCTGCTTTAGCAAGGCAGTGGCACTCATCTTGGAGGTGTGTTTGGGGTCATTATCATGTTGGAATACTGCCCTGTGCATTCTAGCAAAGTGTAATTTTTTTCATTGTTGTCACATGAAAAGATATAATCAAATATTTACAAAATGTGAGGGGTGTCCTCACTTACTGAAATACTGTATGTAGCAGTGGTAGGAGCATTATTTTGGCAGTGGTATAGGTTAATGCCCTTGCACAATTATAACACATGTTGATCCTGTAGCCATGAGATTAAAGCTGTATACAGGAATAAAAGAAAACAAAAAAGCCCCCTTTGCAATAAAAATTAGCAAAGTGCACTTGGCATGGGCAGATCACCACCTCTATACATGAGAGTAGTGGAATGAAGGGGAGACAATTTGTATATTATGTTATCGCAGTGTAACAAGACTAGACAGACTATATGAAGACAAACCTCTGACAATTCCAAAACTCCAGCATAAATGTCAATTTCAAAGTGAAATGCCAAAACAATCCACCAACACTAACATGACATGTACATTGTCCTTCTTGGAAGCACGATTCCAAGCTGAATCATTGTTGATCACTTAAGGCCCCCACCAGCCAGTTAAGAACAGTGAGGAGTCAGCCATCAATGTCAGTTTAAAAAGAGCTGCTAGTAAAATCGGTATTTCAAAAATTGTGAATCACCGCAACCATGAGAGGTCCTTCAGCATGAACTCATAAATGTGCATAAAAAATATTGGCTGATGGGTCCAGGGGCCATATTACAGAAAGTTCCTATCTCAAGTGTTAAATTAAGATTCCAAACTGAATCATTGTTAACCAACTGATGCCAATATGCTCATCTCGCTGAGCTAAACTGCTTTTATTCGCTGTTTTTTGGTCGTGTTTTTAAAGAAACATACACTGAAAATGGAGCAGAAGCAACAACTTTCATTGAACTTCAATTCAGATGACTTAGAGGTGTTGGTAACCTCCGTCGAGAAATCCAAATTCACGTAATGCTTATCTTGGGAGATTAAAGAGAGAGAGTGGGCTAAAATAGCGAACACAGTCACCGCCGCATCCAGCAGAGCGCTGTTGCTGTTAAAAAGAAAATAAGTCTATCGGCAAGTGAGACAAAGAGAAAGGCAGCAGTTGTGTCCAGTGAGCAGAGGAAAACCGGTGGTGACTCCTCTTGTGCTCCCTCACTGACCCCGGCAGAAACCCGTACTTGTAGTTAATAATGAAGGTAAAAAAAAAAAAATTATAATAATAAAGGCTGCAGGCTAACGTCATCATGTTTTCATGTATTTCTTGATTTTAACAATCTCCTCCTATCAAAGACTTGCATTCGGATAGGTTTTGTTACACCAAGCCTTTACATTATGTTATATAATGAGACGTTATCGAGCAAAGCTTCACCTACAGCCTTTCTACTAACAAGTGTTTTGTCATGAAACACATCAGTAGAATCATGTAAGTTCTGCCTGTTGACATGTTGTTGATTTTTGTAAAAGCAATAAAAGAGCAGCCACGTGGATTAAACGAGTTAGCAAACACTAACTGGTGGAAAAAAAGTAAAAAAAAGTAAAAGTTGGGACAGCTCAACAGTTATCCTAAAGTTAGGAGAGTTTATTTGTTTATTTAAGATTTTACGAAGTTAGGATGCTTCTGTAACAGGCCTACACTTTTCCTATCTTTAGTTAGGACAAGAAAATTGACTTAGGAACTGTTAATCTGTAATGGCCTTTTTCCTAAATCATTTCCTAACCCTTATTACCATGGGTATCAAGCAGTTAGGATAGTGAGGATATATCTGCTGGTTGGGAAGTTTCTTTATGGGCCCAGGAACACATGACATTAGCTGTGGAGATACACACACACACACACACACACACACACACTTACACACACACAACCAAACGCATGATGCATGATCCCCCTCCAGGCTTACGTCTGGCAGAGATAATGATGTGAACACTGTATTTATTTGTTGTTGGGGGGGGAACTTTAAGGCTCCAGTTTTAACGCAGTATGCAAGAGACCCATGTACGGATCTCTGCTTACACATAGTGACACCATAGCAACCACAAAGACTATCCTATCAAAATAAAAAACACATCAGCAGCTGCATCGATTTCTATGTAAAAGAGGAACCCAAGAAGACTGGCAATCACATCACTGGAAGCTAATGGGGTGGATCCTATAAACAATAAACTAAGAATAATTTAGAGGCCTTTTAGCAAAACCTTCGGACATTGTAGCAACCTCTCAGAACTCCATATTAACCTAGCAACACTCTAGCGACCACCTTAAAAACCCCAGCCTAACCTGGTAGGCTACAACACCCTAGCTTTATAAGTTACCTGGATGTAACTCCAGTTCTATGTGTGTGTAGCACAATTTTATGGAATATTGCATAATGAATGAAGAATGTAAACAGAGTTACTGTAGGGTATATAATTAAATCAAGACTATGGAGCTTTTGAAAGAACAAATTCACATTTTCTCTTAAAATAGTCGACAAAATGTACCCTTATTCACTTCAGTACAGGGATTTTGTGTGGCTTTGAAAACTCATCTCTTCCGAGAATACTTCCTCTTATTACAACTCCTAACCTCTAACATGCACTTCCTGTGCTTTTAGTCTTCTATCTCCTTACAGTTCTCTTTATTGATTGCACTATTAGTTAACTTTTACGTCCCGTAGGTATTTATCCCATTGACGCCATATGCACTAGCTTTTACTAGTATTAATTGCTGCTATTGGTAATTGGAGATCTCTTACTTTACTGATGCTTGTCTGTTGTTTCTCAAATGTAAGTTGCTTTGGATAAAAGCATCTGCCAAAAGAGGAAATGGAAATGTACTTGCTTGTGTATGATCAGAAGCTTAAGGTGCCTAACAAATTTATATTGATAACTAAGGCTGCTGTATAACTTACTGCATTCAATGTGCATTATTCCATAATTGACACTTATGGCCACAGTGGCTGATGTTTTATAAAAGTCACAAACTGGTAATCTCACTTTAAAGCAAGATCCAGTCTGATCATGTACAAAACACGGATCTAGCATTGCAGTGGTGAGATCAAGTGAAAACTAATGCTTAACTATAAATCAAATCCTACAATCTATGGCAGAACACCTTTGAACCCCTTGCATCAACTATAAATCCAGTTTTAGGAACAAAGTCTGACTGCTCAACATATTCATATGAACTCTCACTAATTTCAGAGGAAATGCTTTTGGGACACACACTGATGTCAGACTGAGCCACATTACTTATATATTCTATTTCAAAAATGTTTCTTCATCAAAAGCAAAACCATTAAACTATTATCCTTTCAACTTGAGACTTAGGTCTAAGGAGAAAAAAGACATAAGGTTCTCACCACTGTGTTTCCCTGCGGTGCATGCTCTATTGAACATCAACTAGCAGGTTTCCTGCAAGGAGGAATCCTATTAGCATTTGAAATAAAGCTCTGTCAAAATACAGAAATGAAAGGTATGCTGGGAGAAGTGAGATGAGATGGGATATGGGAAGTGGTGGTGAGTGGAATGTCAGGAGAGGAACCTGGCTGTCATCTTCAGGAAGAGGGAGTAAAGGGTTGGTACGGGGAGGTTCAGTAGGAGTCAGGCGAGAGGAGGTGCAGTAGGGTTTTGAGAAGAGATGGCTCTAATTTAGGAAGCCTTTCTGTATCGTTTTACCACCCAGCACTTAGCACAAAGGGGGTCCATCAGTCCAAAGGGGGTTGGGAGCTGAAATCTTACAAAACTTTCAGTCTCTGACACACCACTTCATGCTGCAATATGTATTTCTTTTCAAATCAAAACAACTTGTAAAATTTCTGTCATAGGGGTGTGTTTACATATGACAAGAAAAGCAGAGTGAACAGTGTTGATTACCTTACTGTTGGTTAGAGGTTCATCCAAACTGCTTAGGCTTCATCTTTTTTTCCTTATTTCTCCTTGAAATATATAAAACTGACATCCTGTGACAAAAATGTCCATAATGTCCAAATCTAGATAGATCCAATGTCAAACTTTTTCCAGATAACGAAGGTTTAGTTTGTATTAATAGTAAAATAATAATAAGATTGTTTCAGTTAGATTGAAGTAAAAAAAAGGAAGTTCATGAAACAAGACTCCAAACACTGGAGACGCGCATGGTACGCAGAAGCTATAAAACAACAGAAATTAAAAATGGCACCAATGGCACTAGTTGCCTGATGTCAGTTTATCAAAACATTGACACAACTCTCTTGCAAATTATCACTATTTCACATATTGTGGTTGATGTTAAAAGTTGAATATGTGTTGGTTGTACCTGTGTAAGTTAATGCAAATGAATTCAATACAGAGGGAAGGTGACCAAAAGAAAATGAGGATAGAAGTAAATACAGAAGAGTAATGAAACTGACTGTATTCTACAGTGGAGGCTTTTAGAATAGACCCTTGTTGCTTTTTAATGCAAGACATCTGCTTCACTTCGGAGGGATCTCTGGTTTTTGTGTGTCGTTTAGCATGTGTGCGCATACATGGTGTGTGATCTAGAAGAGAAGAAAAGAGGGAAAGATAGTGGTTGTAAAACTGAGGGATAAAGAGTGTGTGTGCAAGTGTGTGCGTTCACGTGTGTGTGTGTGTGTGTGTGTGTGTGTGTGTGTTAAGGGCCTGGTCAGGAACTATGAATCAGTAACTGAGAGCACTCCTGGAAAGCTTCCTCCTCACTCTGTCAAGAGAAAACATTCCACGTGGTGGCTAATTTCTCTAATTATCTTCACATGAAATGGCTGCCAGATGACAACAACAGGAAATCAACACTTTCACGACAGTATTATCACTTTGAAGTATACAGTTTCACAACCCAAGTAATAACCGTACAAGATCAGAACTTCAACAAGACTGCATTATGTGTGTCTGCATGCAATCTACTCTGTGTTGCTACATCATTATTTCATTCTGTGCATGGTTTTAGTGCCGATGGGTTTCAAACACTTGGCACAAATGCAACATACAATCTTGAACACTCAAGAAACACAGAGTACCTGGTGTGTAAAATTACAAAAGAATTAATATTTTCCCATAACGTTTATCAGAAGATCCAGCAGAGGTCTGCTGCAAAGACAAATGAATGGCTGTTTCCTGGAAATAACTCTTTCCGAAAACACTCACACAAGATAACAGGTGCTTTCCCCAACCAAATATGCCAAATACATTTACTGCAGGGTCGTGACCCTTAGAGGGTCAGAACAATGTTTTTCAAATCTGCCTGCCTGGACTGGAGCAAGGGCATGGATTGGGCATTCTCAGTTGCAGGCCCTGTCTGCTAAGCAGCTGTTTGGGATCAGATGCAAGCCCTGTGTATCCAAGCGAGGCTCAGCAAACCCCGCCGATTAGTCCCAGTAGAACCGAGACCGCTGGTGCATTCCAGCAACTTGATCTCATGCGATTTCATCACCAGCGGGGGTAGACGAACGTCAGAGGGGTCTCATCTGGAAAAATATAATTGTTTATCCGCCTTAGCATTTGCCTTAACATGAGAGCTTATATAATGTGCTGCTGAAAGTGACTTTCCCAACCTTAGATGTAGACTGGCCAGACCTGAATAGGCCCTTCATGGTGCTGCATTAAGTAATGTAATAACTGGAGCCATAATAAAACAACTATTTTACCATTCATTTTATAAATTTATCTATCGATCTATCGATCTATCTAAATAGGATATCTTTTATGAAGTTACTTAAGTCCTTGTTTAATAAAATTTGCTTTGATGGATGGATGGCTCAAACTATTGTATTTGATGAAGGAATTTTTTCAGTATCACCTGTGAGGTAACCTTGAGTTTGCCTTGAGGTAAGATTATTCTATGAAATTACTATTTCCAATTTCAAGAATGAAATACGCTTTAAACTTTCATAATAATCAATAATAATCTAAACCTTCAAAGATTTGTAGTTCATCTTCTAAGCCGTACTGAGGATCCAATCACCAGTTAAAATAGCTTTTTAACTAGCTCTCTGAACTTTCAAGATCACAAATGCCATCATCAATTTTTAAAGAAAAGAAATAAAAATGTAATAAATATAGTATTTATTTGTCATTAAAACACTTAATTATTCTAACACTGTAAAACCTCAGTGCAGTGATTCTGCAAACAAAATTTTAAACGATCCTAATATGTGACTCCAAGAAAAATGTAAATAACTAAAATCATCAGTAAACTCCTGTAAAACTATCTGTGGTTTAATGAAAAACTACTGTCATTAGCATTTGGATAGTAAGTTCACTTTGCACCTTTGACTTGGTGTTTATCCATCTTTGTTGCAGCATGCATCGAACAAGAGCACAGAAGATTTATAGCTGCAAACATTTGGAGCAGGTGGCCTCGACCCCACTTCTCTTTTTTTGCATATCTCTCCTTTTCACTTATCCTCCCATGTAATAACCATTGTAACCTTCAATTTGTTCAACCATAATCAGGCAAAATATATGACCATAAATATATTTTCTTTAATTTTCTACATTGCCACTGTACGCTAGTTACCTTAACTATTTCTATGATAAATATCCTTTTTTTAATACTTTGCTGTCTTTAAGAATAAGATTTTCTGTTATGATTTAAGTTGAATTTCTACTTAATGCAAGATGAGTTGAATTAACAACAGAACATTTGGTAGGGCTAGTAGAGAAGAAATGGAAGAGGAAACAAAAGGACAAGTAAGTGATAGGAACAGAGGAAAGTAGAAGAGGAGATGAGGAGAGGAGTGGAAAAAGGAAAGACAGGAAAGGAAAAAGAAGAGGAGAAATGAGAATCCGAAAGCACTTGAATACCGAGTGCAGCTGCAGAATGGCATTTCATTGGGATCTGTCAGCTCAACTCTGATTGGCCTGACATTGCTAATCCCTCCAGATGTTCAGCATTAACTGATGAGTGCGTGACTGTGTCATGCGGGAGAAGATGGGGAGGGGGTCTGAGGCTGCCATGGCCGGCGGGCCCAGGGTAAACAGGGCCTCTCAGGGACCCCTGTCTGTGGGATTTGGGGAGATTTGGAGGACAGGATGATCCGGCATCCGGGAATTAGGTGGCACAGAGTGCAGATTGTGTCAACAATTTGGGACCATGGCTGCACACGTGACTCCCCCCATCTACATTTTAGAGATGTTTGTTTGCTCACGTAAAGAAACGTTAGGCTCTGGTTACTCTTGCAGCAGGCAACTTGTGCTCTAAAAAGCAAACTCAACACAGTTTATACATTTATCCAGCACTTCAAGTCCACAACAACTCCTCGAAAAGGAACTATAAACAGCATGGGGAGATATTTAATCCTGTTTTTCCACATGTATGAGGATGAGTCAAATTCATTCATTTATGTTGTCTATTTAACTTCATATTTTGGCCACAAGCTGTGAGCCCTATTGACACCTCCCATCATCTATACACATCTATACATAACCTGCTCCTTGAAACATACATGGTAATGTGTCTGATATTTACATTCATAAAGTGGTTTAACGGGGTTAACAATCAGGTGTGTGTTTAGTGGACTCTGTCCTATTCCAACAAAATATATGTGGGTTTTTACAATAAATTTGTATAATAAAATATACAATTACTGTACATATTCTAAAAATGTATCTATATGAAACAGTCAGTCGAGATGTGCATAGAGGCAGCATGACTATGGATTAACTTTGAGATTAAACTGTGTTGTCTTCGTGTTAGATTCAGGGTGAAATATGGAGGTCAACATAAAGTGGTTATGGTCATTGTTCTGGAAACATACCCTTTAGACCTGCTTGTTTTTAAGCAACAGACTTCATATGGCTGCCGTGACAGGCCTGCTTGCCTTTCTCTCTCCAAAATAGACGAGCAGAATGGAAGCAGCTGCACTCAGCCCCTCTGGGATCCGTGCCGAAATGAAACTATCAAATGCCTCCGGACCGAGGACAGATTTCTTAATGTGTGAAAGCTGCGCTGTGTTCACAGACGTGTTTTGTCTGCACTTTTGGACTTGTTAATACAAAGGCTTGTTACCCTTTTTCTATATATTGGTGTGGGGCTATTTAGCAAAGGGGTTTTGGAGGGGATGTGTTGATTATTGTGTTGGGAAATCAACTGGTTAAAATAACTGCAAGTTCTTGGCAAAGCTAATGGGGAAGGCTGGTTGGCGGATGGGAAGGGTGCATGGTCAGAGGCTAAAGAGGTGGGTATGGGGGGGAGCAGGCAAAGGGTATTCCAAAAGAGCTTCCGGCCTCCGTCTGAAACCCCGCCACAATTACTCTATTAGCATGCTCAGCTGTGCCTCTGTTTTTCTTCATTCAAGCAACTTATCACAACCGACAAGGCACATGAGGCCATCAGAAAAGAAGCCTGTCAGAGCCCCATTGTGTCCTCAGCCCTCAACCTCCCTGCCTTCACCCAGCTATTGACTCTGAGCTGTTGATGTGAGTCAGAGAAAAGCCAGAGCCATCATAGGAGCACAAGTGCACTTGTGGCAGCCGTGATTGACAAAACTATAGCAAAGGGAATAAATCACCACTGAAGAATGAAAACTCAAGTTCTGATAAATGTCAGCTTTTAAGGAGGGAAGAAAATAGTAATTTATTTTGAAAATCCTGGAGTAGTATTACTCTGCAATGACCAAAGGTAAAAACTGTCACTTATGACGATACAGATTGGTGTCACTTAAAAAAAGATATTTGTTACAATATTATTTAGGGCTGTCCCCCACTAAGGATTTCCATAGTTGAATCAGAATTGTCAAGTCCTGCCTATAGTCGACTGATAGTCAAATCGTCTGTGTTTTTGTGCAAGGCGATTGCAAGCTGGGGAATGCTCAACACATGGTGGCTCCCCTTTAATCTTGAGGAGCTGCAGATCTGCAGTCTCTGTTCATTCAATTTACACTGAAAATTTCCAGCTAAACTGATGCTTATTGAAGACCCTATTTTCTCTCTCTCTCTGTCTCTCTCTCTCTCTGCCTGTCATTCCTCAGTTGTGCAGAGTTTCGCGTGCATTCCGTGCTGTCGACAACTGCATGCATGTCATGCAGTGTCGACAGCACCGGTCTACTTCAAGTAGCTGGCTATTTAAAAACAACAAAATATTTTTTGTGTGGTTCACCAATGGTGATAAATTATCCCAAAGTCCCGCGAGGTGCGGACAACTCAGCATAACACCGGTGAAACGGGGGCTCCATCTCTTCAGCAAGTGATCCTCCACTACCACTATAAACATTATAAACATACACGCTACACCTACACGTGCGCACTGACGAGGCAGGGTTAGGGTTACAATTTTGGACTTATTTACGCACTTTAAAAACATTTATTGAAAGTTTTTTTATTTTTACATGTTTATTTACAGCATTAAACGTTGAAATGTGTATTGTAATGGGCTGTTTATTGAGTTAGTGGGAAAAAACTGGTACTATGTATGTGGTTCTATGTAAAATCAGATGTTGAGCACCCCCATATCACCAAAATGGCATGATCCTTGTTTCACTCCGAAGCTTCGACTGTGAGATTGACAATCAAATCATGCTCCGCCCATCAAAACAGCGAATCTTCGGCTGCGGCCAAAAAACATCTTCTTTCCTAACCACCTTTCCTTGACCTCGATGGAAAATGTCATGGGGTCAAGGAAAGATATGAATGAGAATCCAAAAGGATTTAGGAAAAGAAAACCGCAGGGCTCAGAGAATCCGACTGTTCTTTTCTAGGCGACGTAATTATGTGACCTGCGGTGATGAAACTACAATGTTCAGAAGATGGACTACAAAAAGCGCATCTTTGACACTGCGCCCCGTGTTGTTTTAATGCAGCCCGTCTAAAGGTGGACAAGATGGTGGAATATATCATTAAGCGACTTCATAATCAAGATAGCAAAAAGACCTGTAGTGTACCAGTCACGAAGTAATGGAAAGGGTTGTCACATTGAGAATGCTTGCACACACTCTTTCTTCCCATATTTATCAACATGAATCGCAATTATTGTTTGTAAACACAGTGTTTCCCACAGAATTACAGCGCAACTATGGAGAGACAGATAGAGAGCAAGGGGGGGCGACCGAGGGAGAGGAGGTGCTGAGTGAAAATGCGTTGCCCATTTTAGATAGTAGTCAGCATTGATAATGTGGCGGGCAGCCACAAATAAATCAAGAGTGTGGGAAACACACTACATTACATTTACTGTAGAGATCATCATGGCCTTTATTAGGCGGGGATGTCAGCATCTGTGACAGAAGTAAAATCAATTAATGATGTTGCTGAAGGCTCGAAATAAATACCATGAACCTACACATTGCAGCATTATCCTCACTTTGATCATTTTACATGACAAGTAGGCTAATACATGGGTCTCAGTTATTGCTGACAGTTCAAGACGTGCATATTAGGGAGTTATGGCATAATAGAGAAAAGGCTTAATAGCCAATGGTAACTTAAATAGGGATTAACATCCTTCATCCGTAATGGTCAGTGATTTCTCTTTTTGTTATTGTATAAAACACGTTATAGCATATTTCAACAACCCGAACAATAAAACGTTGTTAGATTACAGCGAAGCCAAAAGAAAACAAACCAAAAGAAAGAAGGAAGTTGTGAGAGTCTTATTCAAGTATCATAATGTGCGTCTGTATGTGGTCAATGGATTTTATTGTTTGAGTTTGAGAACGTGCGTCGCTTTAAAGGAGAACTCCGGGCAATTTTTAAGTTAATCTTGATCGTTATACCTTTGTGAGTACTGTCTATAGAAAAAAAAAAACGAGCTGGATTGGTGCTTGCAACACGAAGCTACTACAGCTAATGCCCAGAGCTCCCACGTAGCTAAAACGGCAGTTATGGGGGCATTTACATAAAGAGTGTCTTTGTGCCTCTTAACAGACACAAATTGCAATTAAAATGTCTGTCCAACATGAACAGGGCTCTTACATGACAAGATGCGTTTAGCAACTTAGCCATTGTGTAAATTCACCTAAATAGTGTTTTATACGGCTAGCTGTAGTCTCACGCTGAAGTCCCGTGGGAATCCGTTTGTTGTTGCCGGAAAAAGGTAAAATTATACCTGGAAAATAGTTAGCTATAGGCAGCTGGGAGAACTTAATTAAATTTGATGATCAGATTGTGGCAGCTAAAGCATTTTATGTTTGGCAAGTAAATTAATTTGCTTAAAGGTTCCTTATGAATTTTTTGACAACTAGCAGTGCTGTGGTGCAATGTTTTTACAAGTTGTTTCCTGTTTGTAGCATGAAGTCACACATGCAAAAGCATGCAAGCACCACAATGAACTTTTCCACAAATGGTTTAACACTGATCTATAGGTAGCAGTAATGTGTCATGAAAAGCAGCAATGCACCAGTAAAGGCAGGGAAAATAAGCAGTTAGCAAGAAAACATGGATGTCAACAATTTTATGAAAATTGACTTTATGTAAGTTTATAGCAGTGTTGTGTAACTTCACACTTCATAAGAGCAATGAACTGAAGTACTCTAAATTATAGGGGACACTGAAATCAAAGTTCTAAGTCTTTACAGTACATTGTATAATACATTGTATAATTCATTGAGAACAAATACTATAACAACAGTCATCAAACCTTCTTGCCAAGCACTCATGGATGTGCCATCCTGGAGGAGCTGGACTACCTGTGCAAACTGAATGGGCTGCCGGTACTGTTTCATGCTACCAGTAGTGAAAAGGACACTATCAAAACTAGAGAACAATAAGTCAGGAAGGATATGAAGAGAGCAACTGACTTTGGCCACCACCTGCAAAACCATTCCCTGTTTGCAGGTTATCTTGCTGTTTCCACTCTGTCACTTTCATTTGCATCAAAACAAGTGGCACTGATTCACAATGGCTTATGCTTCCTAACTGGACAGAATTATTGAATTGTTCCTTTATTTATCTTTAGCAGTTTACTTTCATAATTCACAAATTAAAATTTTGAACTACTTCATTCAGCTTCAGGGTTTGTTTTGCTATGAGTTTGAACTGGGTGGAGAAACTTTGCGGCTGTGGTCTTACCCTTTGTTAATGATGAATAAATGTGACCCAAATGGGAAGGTAAAAATATGATGGTCACAGAATTAGGTGCAACACCTGTCTGGCATGCCGGTTGCCATAAAACAGTGTGTGAGGTTTAACTATCGCAGCAGTGTCGTTTACACTCACTTTTAACACTTTCTGAACTGTGTTGATCATAAGGAACCTTGTTTACTTTTAACCACCATACCCAGAGTCTCCTTACAACAGAAAGCAACAACCTTTTCATGAGTCAGCACATGAAATTAATTTAACCAGTCTCACAAAATTAAGTTCAGGATGGTTACCAATACATACTATCAGACTGAAAGGCTGTAAGTCAATAGCAATAAATAATTTCAAAGTCATTGCAGTTGGTAACTGTAGTAGTAGTAGTAGTAGTAGTAGTAACCAAATCACAGACTGTTTGGCATTGTAAATTTTTTCGTGCAATTTATTTTTGATTATTGTATATGTTGTAGGTGTTCTCTGTTCGATGCTGTGTTTTTCTTTTTGTGCCTTCTGTCTGACAGTGTTAACATATGCGCGGGTGTGGCTACTGCTTCTTGTGTGTGCATTATAGCTAAGGAATCTAGCAATAAGTCACAATACAATGTAAATGGATCTGTGTGTGCTGAGAAAGTGTAAGCATACAGTACACATTTGTATGCCTGTCTGTGGGTATCTTATTATTCGTTTAGTGTTTTCTGTTTGCTTAAGGGTGTATTCAACTTTGTATTTCCCTGGCAGTAAGAGCAGATAAAAGTATCTGACGAGACATGTTGGAGAGAATCTTTTTTTGTCGTTGTTATGGAAAGGAGTGTACTCCTCGTATGTTTTTTCTGTAAAGTGAGTTTGACTCTGCACAGTAGGAAATGCTTCTGACAACTGCAGAGCCCGGAGCAAGAAACAGAACACCAAGCAGCTCCACAGAGGCAATCCATGATAGGCTTCTTTATTTAGGAGTAATAATGGGATGAGTGGCAGGACGTGACTTGTAAATGTTCAGAGCGGAGAGAGAGGAGGCAGGCAGATAACTACAGGCTTTAGTTTGGATCAAACATCACAGTTCAGAAGAAGCAGATTGTGCACTGTTACACTTTGTAATTCTGTTATGAAAAGTGCTGCACAAGTAAAATCGTTATTATTATAGTTATCATTTGTACGGCAGTCATTTTGTTGACTACACTTCCATGGCAGCATAAAAATACTTGCATGTAGAAATGTCTTCCTTAATTAGTTGAATTTTATTCATGTAAAATTATAATCATTCGGTAAGAAGCTAATCATTAATACTGCAAAGACTACTGACTCTTTTCCAGTGTTCTACACTTCTAGGAACCAGGAACTCAGGCACTTTACTTAAATTTTGACCAGAGAAATTTACATGTGAAGACTCATGTTGTTACTAGTATCAATATTAGGACGTGGGTTGGGATGATTTTTTGACCCCAAAGATGAACCCTAGAAAATGAATATCTATGAATTGGTGTTCAATTTATTGGGAACATTTTAGTGCCACATTGTGGTCAACTTAGAACGTTTTGTATTTGCGTGATGAAAGCATAATGTTTTCTTCTCAAACCTGTCATTTAATCACTCATAAAGTATGATTCTGAGTTTCCGAAGCATGATAGCAAATTAGTATCCACAGAATGTACAGCTCTTCCCAGAACACACGATTTTACAAGACAAATGTAGTGTTAATCCCTGTCTTGCAAGCAATAGCTGTTCTTAACCTTATATGTGCATGCATTCAGTCACTTCAAAACAGTATCAGAGTGTGTTGGTGGTTTTTGCTGCAGCCTCTCAATGACTTTGATGCTCAATTTAACTCTTACATCATTAGCTGGAGCCAGACAAAGTTTAAAAGTTGAAGTGGAAATTGAGCAATCTCGACATGCACGTATTTCATTAATGTGACAAGCTGATAAAATGCCAGTGGGCATGTACTTGGCTGACAAGCAACACTCGTTACATTCCAACTGCATTAATTAACCCTGCCCGCAACAGAGGCCGATCGTAGTGCACGACAGTGGAGCCAGTCCCTGCAGAAAAGCCACAATGTGGCATGTGAAGCACTATCAACACCTCCCTAAGTACAACCTCTAGCTAAGAAATAAATAACATGGCTGTCTTTCCTCATGGCAGGGCCAAACATGCTGGTTTTGGATGGGGTTCAATAAGGCTTTGATTCTGGAAAAAAAACTTAAGGAAGTGAAACAAAATCACCATTTAAAGCCTGTGACAGCCGGCAGCTCTTTTTTTCTCTTTTTCATGTTTTTGCTCCCCACGCCAGTAAAAAGCTCTTGTTGGGAAACTGTCATCTTGATCCTCAAAGCTCCGAGTGTCAGGGGCCGTCAAACTGGCTCCCACCGATGACATGTGCTACCTCGGAGCGTTTTAACAAGTTAAGCAGAGGAAGAAAAGTGGAGGCCTGAGTAGAGATACCTGTATCTCCAGCATACTGATTTAATGTGCATCACATACACTCATATATGCATTAAATGTGCTCAGTTAATTTTTTTCTATGTTCAACACCATCATGCTACTGTGACTGAGCTATTATAAACAAACTTTTTCATCATTGTGTCTTTTTTGTTCATAGTAATAATGAGAAAACAATGCTGTCATGAGGCCAAACACATTACCTTCTGTCAGTTCTATCCAGTATACTGTGAATAAATTAGACAGGGTTTTCTATAGTCTCGGGTCACTCAGAACCTGAGGTATGCATTTAAATCGGGCTGACACCAGTTCCTGGTTCCCTGTCAGCGAACCGGCCAATAGAAGCAGGAGTCAGCTGAGTAGCCGATGAAGAGCCCTGCAAGACTAGTGGTACCGATGTGGGTACTGATCACTTGAGTCCCAGGGGTGCTAGCCATCACAACATCTTGGGGGATGGAGGACAGCAAAGTCTCTGGAGTACTTGACAGCTGAATCTTAGTAGAGTTGGCCAGCAACGTTTCTGGGGGTTCTGATCAGCTGAGTCTCTGGGAAGCTGGACAGCTGAATCTTGGGGAAGCTGACCAGCAAGGTCTCTGGAGCGTTGGACAGCTGAGTCTCTGGGATGCTGAGCAGCCCAGTCTCTGAGGCCCTAAGCAGTTCTGTCTCCAGGGCACTGAGCAGCCAGTTCTCTGCAGCACTGGGCAGCAAAGTCTCTGGAGCATGGAGCATCAGAACCTCCGCAGTGCTCCGCATACTCACCACCTGAAAGAAGCCACATTTAGGGCCATCATGGGATCACTTTTCCAAATGGCAGAGAGTAACGCAAAATATTCAGGTTCTTCCTTGAGCAAAGTCTCTCTCAATTACCCTGAATGCTCCCAAGAAATAGGCAGTTTTAACAGTTCTTCTGGGTACATGTCTGCAGTGTGTTCTGTCCTGTTGTTCCAAAAACAGACACACGAGAACACCGGGGGGATTTGGACCCAATAGCAGAACACACAGTTTCAGTTTCTTCTGTTTATTATGAAATAAAAAGATTAGCTTACACAGTGAATTTAAAGGCAAATGTCCAAAATAGGGAAGCAGTCCAAACATGAAGCAGACAAAATCAAATGTCACAGGTTATAATCCAAAATCCAATAATCCACCAAGACAACAAAACAGGTAGGAAATGCTCAAGACAGTCAGTCAGGACAATCGACAAATGCATGATGACTAAACAAAGGGAAGACACCTTGTGTCTGATATACACAAGGTGATTAACGATACACAGGGGAAACCAATTGGGGAGGAGCAAACAATCACACAGGCTGCAAAAACAGCAAAGTAGGAAGGGAAGAGAACACAGACACAAGAGGAAGGGTCACTAAAACAAAACTTTTAAAACCATGACATTTAAGGGATGAACCTTTGGTCTACCAAGATGTGTCCAAATGGGACACATCCATGCCTTCTTTTTTTTATTACATTTTCTGTCTACATGCCCTAATAATCCACTAGAGTTGCGCAGCACCTCGGCCAGTCCACCTGCCCCTCTGATTGGCCCAAGGGCCCCTTAGGAGTGCCCTGTTTTTATTCTTGCCAATAAAGTCTTTGCACACTACTGCTCGGGCATGTAAAATACTGTATATATAACCTGTATTGTCATCATTACCATAGTTTTATTTAGTACTAATATGAGTGTAAACTTCAGAATTATATGTCCAAACTTTCAGAAATGGCTGTGGGGGAACTGTTTAACAGCTAGAGACATTTCTGATTTTTGATTCTTCGCTCAAGTGATTCTGTAAATTGGTGAGGAGTTGAATGTTAGCAATTAAAACCTAAATTTTCGTTTCTTGATGACCACCCTTTGTGTTTTTGGTGGGATAGTAAATTTATTTTATTTACAAAGTGTGCAATGCATAATCCTCACATTTTCAAACATTCAGCTCATTCTTAGGATCAGGCAGGTGGTCCCTGGTGTTAGATTGTAGACTCAAGGATAGAACAACTCATTAACAATGTCACCCACAGTTTGCATTAGAGATCACTGGAAAAGTAATTTACTCATATTACTCTGCAAAACTGCATTCAGAATGAGTCTATGTGCAGCAAAAACAGCAGGGACAATGGTGTAGTTGTTGTAAACTGCAACATCCGTACATTTGGTTTATGATGAAGAGTGAAAAGAGGGGTCAACAGCTCCGGTAACTAACAGCTGTTGACAGTTCAGTACACACTGAGAAACAGCTTTCACCAGCCAGTCGTCAGTGTCCCAATACTGTCTCACTGCTGATAACCTCAGTGACACCAAGTAAAACACACACTCACTATGCAAACACATATGGATCCTCCATATTGTGCACATACAGACCTTCTTGCACAAAAATTCACTGACAAATGTATTAGTCACACTATAGTAGTTGTCAGTGGTGATTGGTAAGTATTGATATTGTTGTTATAGTTATATTTTAATTAGCTATTGTCACATTTCCCTAGTTATGTTTAAAGTGTTTATCATGTTGCCTTTTTGCATATTACTGCATTGAACTGCCCTCATTAGGGTTCTGTTCCGGTAGCCATTTTGGTTTTTGGTCCTGTGACTGTTTGGCAAAATGCCAGAATTCACTAAGTGCTGATTAACTAACTAATCTCTTATTGAACTTTACTTAATCTAATCCCCCTCTATTTTTCAATGAGAAAAATATACTCATCTTTTAGGCAATGTAAACAGGCTTCCAACTTGTAAATAGTTACTTTCATTGGATTAGATAACAAATTTCTCTACCTGTAATTAGTGATGATATAATTTTGTAAGAATAGATTAAAATTAACAGCGGTATGTGTTCCCGGCAAACCGTCTGTGCTTGGCCAAAGATTGTTATGAGGGATAAAGGAATGGCATGACTCTGTAAAAGTAATGTGTATTTGCAGTCCACCACCACCACCAACACCATGATGATTCCTCTCACTTGAAATGATATAGCTGATTGTGTGTCAAAATCTCCTAGTTACAGTTTAATGCATATTATATGAGTATTTCAAGATTTTTAACTTTATAGCTCTGAATCAGGGCCCCCAGCAATTGCAGCAAAAAAATAAGGTGTACAAAGGCAGTAGGATACACATGAAATTTCATATTGTCTGCTCCACATCTCATTTTCAAGTCAGAGCTACAGGTTGTAAACATTGGCCAAACACCTATACTGGATAAATCTGACAATGCAAGTCTGATGTTGTAGTATGAAGTGTGATGTTCTTTACCAGCCAACAAGGTGCTCAAGTAATAAGGAACCAAATATGAAAAAATTACTCGGCAACACCGACTAACCGGAATAATCATCTTTTGGTGATTTACAATGTAACAATATGACTTTTCCACATTGATTATGTCAAGTACCGTGTTGCAGAAATATTTGAAAAACAACTTCCTGTCAACTCAAGTTCTTTCTGTGATTCCCTATTTTCACTTTTCTGTTTCTAACAGTTGTTAGTTTGTGTGTTTAGCTAAATCAAAACATTATATTGTGATCAGGGAGAAAAGGGCACAACACAACTGTGGTTTAACCTGAGTTGTAAATGCTGTCTGTTTCACTCCTCATCAGACGATGGCTGTAATGCACAATTTTGTACTTTTCCAATCCAAGGGAAGAAAGTGTGAGGAAACTGTATCTGTGTTTTCAGATTTAGTTGTCTCAGTTTGGACACATCCCTTTTCATTTGCGCATTATGACACCTCAAATCAAATTTAACGATATTCCATTTGAGGTATAATTCCAAGGTAAATACTATTTGTCAGACACTTCCAGTTGGTGAAGGTCCTCACTGTTTCCCTCTGAGTGTAATATTTCCCATATTCACATGTTGTCTCTCCATCTGGGAATTTATCTTCAGCGGTGGTGACACTATGAAAACAGCTACATGCAGCGCAGCCTGCCACACAGCAAGAGCGCCCAGCCAGTTTATTGGGAAAGGTGCTCTATTGAATTAACCAGCCGCTTTTGTTCCTAAACCAATATTGCAAGACTATAAAGGGGTCAAGGGACGCCAGGCACACACAAAAGCCTGCTGTGGAGGTAGAAGGGCCTGCAGGCAACTCTCCATGAAAGTACAGAGTTTGGTTTAGGTCAAAAGAGAACTCCTGATCTGGAAATAACAGAACATTCCAGAAGAACACAGCTGTCCCACCCAGCCTCCCAGCTGCTCTCACTCTGTCTGTCTCTTGACTGTCTGTCTTTCTCTCTCTCTGGCTTCAAATATGTGTTTTACATCACACTGCTACTGTCTGTCCATGTACCCCAAACTACTGTATCTACTTTGATTTGATTGACAGTAGTTTATGGAGGCCCTTCTCAATACGGTAATCTAGCGTAGTCTAAATTTTAAGGGAAGGAATGGTTTAATGACCATATTAATTAACTGTCACCTTTAATGAGGTTATGTGCCTTCAGATGCCTTCAAATGCAAGGTTACAAGTTTTAAAAACATTTTTTAAAAATCTGTACAGTGAACTAACAACAGAAAAACAATGTTCACATTGTAGCCTGTAGATATTTGAAAAAGTAAGTTTGCCTTTGGTAGCGCAATAAGAACAGGTCAGAACTTGGCTCGTCTTGGGAGGACAGTCGCAAAGATTGTCACTACTCTTATGTCTGTGTGCTAGGTAAGACAATTAGCTTGGTATAAAGATTGGAAGAAGGGGAAAATAGCTACCCTGGCTCTCTCCAAAGTATTTTTTTTAACTTAAACAAAAAATGATTACTTCTTTGAATCTATTCAGGAGTTTAAATTGAACGTCAATGGCTTGCTGTCAGTTAGCAAGGCTAACATATTAGCATTTAGCTCACCAGCTACAGTATTTCCAACTAGTCTGCAAGTAGTACCTAAGCAATTGAGATTCTAGCACTACCTCTTTTATGAGGATGTGCAAACAGGTATTCTGAAAAGGTCCATTCTACATGAATGAATGAGTACTTTTAATTGTGATACTAAAGTAACCTATATTTTGCTGATAATACATTTTTGCTTTTACGTGAGTAAAGAGTTTTACTCTTTTTCTTAAAGCTGCATTAATCAATATATTTATGTTAACAATGGGTTAAATGGATGCTCGCAATGTGAAAGAGATTGCTCATAGAAAATGATCATCAACTGCATTTCCCTTCAACTCTATGGATCATTTCAGCATCATTCATGTAACAAATCTTTATTTATGTAAGATTTGTTTACATATTTATAACAAAACAATTAAAACAATAAAATAACATATTGAATATAGAAAAACAAAACAAAATATTTCTTATCTATAGATAAGAACAATCAAACTTATCATTTACCTAATGAAACTCTGTAGTCCTCTTTTGTGTTTTTTTTCCAATATCATCCCAGATAACAGACACAAGAAACAAAATGACTTCTAGCCTCAGGGAACTATGTTTCTCACAATTTAATGGTTAGTTTCCAAAACATCATCACATACCAGTTCTGAGAAGGACTCTGCCTGAGTTTTACCATTTATGGAAAAGGATGGTCATTTGATCATTTGATACTCTTTTTTCTATACATGATTGTTGTTAGATTATTCCTTTTACAGTTTTGTTTGGAGAGGGGGTGTTAAGTCCTGCAATTAATGGGTATCCTTTTTGACTGTGACACCTTGGCTTTGATGTATTCTCATCCTTTAATTATAGGAAAGGATTACTTCATCTTTTAAACTGGGGGACTTAAAGCAAGCGTGTCTCCGAGTGTTTTCCTGTATATGGCATTTTGGACATGAACTCGATAGCACTCAGGGTAACACCCTGCAGGCCTGGACATGCTTTGGCATGTATATGTGTGCCATGAACTTTGCATGTGCATTATGCAAGAGACAAGTGATGAGATCCAAACAAAGTGAAGTATATTCATTTCACTTACAGCTTTTGAGAAAACCCAAATGTGTGCTGTGATATCACATGATTGGTATTTGTGTGTCTGTTCTTCCCTGGTGCATAATTACTGAATTCTTATCAACAGGCGCCTCTCTCCACCGAACCAATGTGTAAATTTTCCAGCCGTACACTGTGAACAAAAGGATGTTAATTAATGATTTGATCTCAGTGATGGTCCCACATCACACAGCTGAAGATAAGTTTAAGACGGAAGGCTCACGGGCACAACATGTGGGTTTCCCCCTTGTTTAGTGCTGTCAGAAGAGGAAAAGCATCAAAGCACCAGAGCCAGGCTGTTATCTCAACCTCACTGAGGAGCTGTCATAGATAAAGGAGGAAATGGTTAAAGTGGTCTAAAGCAACTGCGTTTCTCCTCGAAATACAACATACACAGTTACAACAGGGCACAAGTGCAGGCATACACTGGTATGCACGTGTAAAAACAAGCAGATACACTCACACACACTTCCTCTGCTCTTTCTGATAATCTATCTTTAGAACATAGGGGCCCACACTGTGATAGTGAACAATATGTTGATTTGCTGCTCAGTTTCTTGTGTGTTCGAAGATCCTTTTGCTCACAATAGCCACCCGCTTCCGCCCTCATCATCTGCCAAGATGAGGTGGATAGTGGCTGTGTATCAGGTTCCAGGGCAACATGGACAATGACAATACCTGCAAGATTTGGAAAGACCTAACACCTAACTGGTCTAAAAGTCTAAAATAATTTTAAAGATCTTTTATTTCAGAAAAGAAGGCAACTTCCTTCATTGAGCAAGTCCTGATTGGATATGAAAGGTATTAAATTCTGGCTTAATATATTATAATGTTGACTGAATATATAAAAACATATAAATATAGCGTGAATATCTTTATCATAGTTGACTTTTTCTTGTCTCGTCTTAACAAGCAATGTGCAAAAATTCACAGTAAGCATAAAAGAATTAGTGCAATGGACACAGATCAAGTTGAGGATTGTTGTAACGTGTGGGGTCAGGTGTGTGTGTGTGTTTTGAAGTCTATCCGGACGTTGCTTTTTTTTTTCTTGTTAACTTTATCGGACGTAGCATATTTATTGTTGCTTGTTAACCGTAGAGCCTTAAACATCTAAATATCATGCAAAAGGAGTACCCAGGACGTTAAAAAGCAACACCATAGGGCCTTGACCAAGCATCAATATGTGATGAGTCAGGAGTGAGAATGTGTTGCCTCTCTTGTTAGATCTTGTAAGGAGTCTTGGTGTAGCACTGTGAACAAGCTGAAGATTGGATAAGTCATATTGATTTAGGATGGAATATAACATATTTGTACTAATGCACAAACTCCTCCCAAATACAAATGAATCATTTTGAAAATTAACTAGTTTATTACTCAAAATCACCTCAAGTTCAAGTAATTAGATTAAGCATGCTGACAAATGATCAGTGATTAATAAAAGAGAGAAAGCTTTGGGCTTCCACCATCAAAACTAATTTGGATTTATTGTGAGGCGACTCCGCATTATGGTAAGCTGATCCCTGAAGAGGGAGAATGAAATAAGGGGATTTATCCACAGACACTAATCATTCCCAACTTAGAGCATTGGCACAAAAAGGAAAGAATGTGTAAAGAGCCAAGGGCAACAAAGGCTTCTGGGTGATCAAAAGCAGAATTAAGGGTGACTTCTTCCACTGAGCCATTGTCTGTGTCTTTCATGAAGTATCACTCTCAGAAGAGGGGGGGCTCAAGGATTTCTTGAATTAAAGGCATCTACACGTTTTTCTCTTGCCTTTTAATCCACCACCTTACTCTCACCGTCCATTGTGACTTTTTTCATTTCTCACTCTACAAATGGATCCCACTATGCTACAAATTTGGCATGATACACACGTTTGTGTGTACTGGGGGAGATTTCCAAATTCAACTTCAAAAAGCTGAGTGCATGGGGAGGATTGGGTGGGCTAGCTAGATGTGTCTATGGATTGGTTCGTGTGTGTGTGTGTGTGTGTGTGTGGGGGGGGGGGGGGTTCAGAGCCACCAGGATAATGACCATGACAGCCACCCAACAGACCCAGCCCCCGCTGTTCTTTTAAGTCCTTGTTTAATGTTTGGCTTCGGCACCCGCTTTGAACCGCGACAATGATTCCTGATCGCAGCGGAACCCCCAGGATTCTTCATCCTTTGGGCCGGATATACAGGGCCAAGAGGCTTTTGGCTGCACAAAGTCTTGTCCTTCTGACCAGCGGACAATACAGATCGTTCCTTCTCAACTTGATTAGCCAGCCGCTACATTCAAAGACACACAGACCTCACACCTGTCTTTATGATCGGCTCACAAAGTTCTTTTTAGTTCTTATTTATTAAATTAAAGCAACATAAGGGACTCAGGTGCAAATATAGTGAAGCCTTTGTATATGTCATTTCATTATGATCACATCTCAAAATACATGCCTTTGTGTTCAGTGTAAGCTTAGCATCATCTGTTTGCATTTTTGGATGTTCATGCAGTTGATGGTATCAGTTTTAAAATCATTCCAGTCACAATTATGGTTATAAGAATTCCTGAAGGGCAGCTGGGACTAAAAGAGTTAGAGCAGGACATCCACGGATCACACGGTTGGCGGTTTGATCCCCACCTCCTCTTGTCTAAAATTTCTTGTTTTGAAAATCGGTGTGAAGGATGATGCAGAGAATACCTCTCTCTGTTTCAACAGCTAATGTCAAGTGCATCTAAACACGGCACTTTATCCTTAACTATTCTTATGTTGCACTGTGGCCGTAAGTCAAAATGGTCAATCTTTAAAGTAGCTCCCATAATATTTCATTTTCTGTGTGAAAGAATCCCTCCCGTTCGCTGTGACTGGGGTAGAGTCTATAAGAAAGTGTTAGCGGTCAACATTCTTGGTCAAATAAAGGTCAAGTAAAACCAAATCAGTAAGATTCTATTCCTATATAAGGGAATTTCTGCACAATTCAATTTTACTTTGGCAAAGTATTCTTTAAATGTGCTTACAAAAGCCATATGTTGAATGCTGGATGTCTGACAAAGATATGTAACGGGAGTACAGTGATCTCATAACGGTTTGTAATTTCCCACATGCTCCTTTCTGGTGGCCAAATACGTTTGCAGGAAACTGCCAAAACAATTTTTCAAAACATAACAGCTTTAACATATTCCCCTGTCACAAATGAGAAAATCTCTGAAAGAGGGGCAACAGTCTCTCAAGGCCAAAGTGGACTTTTCAAAGTCTATTTATGGCCACAAGACAGAAATGTACAAGTTGGCCTTTAATAGAATAATAACAGTACAACAGACCTCCCTATTTTGGGGTTGTTCATATTAGCTGCTTATTTTTGAATGTGACTCTCTAAGGTTTGGTTAATTTCTCTTATGGCAAACACACCCTCACACCTAAACAACAAAAAATTGTCATTGACTCCCAAAACAACATACAGTTTATGACCATTGGAAAGTACCAGACCAGCAACAGGTGTACCGGACTTTAAGTGTTACGTAAGTGACATGACATTAAACACGTGGTTAATGTTGTGAAACGGTTGCAGTTTGGTTAGGTTTAGACAACAAAACTACTTGGCTTTGTTTAGGAAAAGTTGAAAAATTGTAGTTTGGGTCATAACCTCTGGGTGCTGGTAAGTTGGACATGTACCAAGGCTGAGTCTTTGTCACAGTAGCCCAGGTTTGAATCTGGCCCTTTTTATGCATCCCCTGTGTTTATTTCCTGTGTCTTTTCTATTTGAATATGATTCATAAATACTGTATGTTGCTTCACAATTGAACAATACAGCCATTTTTCTGGTGAGGACAGACTGCTTATGGCCTGTTGGAGACAGAGAAGCTTTTGTTTGAAGGCACAATCTAACAATGGTAATCTTTAGTAATTAAAGTTAATGTAAATTATATTGTAAGTATGTAAGTAATGCCAACTTTACTAGGAATGGTGTAAGCCAAACACTTGTTATTAAAAAAGTGTAATTATGAAATGCACACCAGCAGTGAAAGACAATGCCCTTAAGTTGTTTGTTCGACAGAAACGTTGACTTGAGAATGTGAACATTTGAATCATGGATTCGGTCTCAGTTTCAGAACCGTTACACCCCTAGACAAACTATACAAATAATTAAGAATGCTGGTATTTACCTGCATATCAGCAGCTCTGAATACTCTTCTGAGTCTGTTCTGTTAGTTTTAAATAATCTGTCATATAGTGAGTCATAGTGTAATTATTTGCAAGCAGAGAGGTAGGAAATCCCCTGCATTGCTGCTTCTAGTCATGTAACAAATTGGCGTAATTGCCAATGTGGTTGAATAGAAATTGTGGTTAGGCAAACGACTTTTCTTTCTCTGCCAGTACCATGCCCTTATACCGCTTTTCAAACACACACTTGTCTCTGTGGCGAGTTGCCTTTTGCAAAAAATGTTATTAAAATTGTCACACATTGCAAACCTGCAGGGCATAGATAAAGAAATAAAGATGTTAAACTGAGGATGCAATATGGGTGATATGGTATTTCATCAATTATAAATAATAACTGTTAATTGATAGATCTTAAAAATCGAAATGGAAATGCTAACATGTACAGACATGCAAGAGCAAAAAGATAAACACATACTGAAATTTCCCTTCTGTGATTTCCTTTCAGTCAATTTGAAATGATTTCATTATATTTTGAAAGCAGCATAGCAGCAGAGGAATCTGTTACACAACAAATCACTTGCAGCTTCAGACAGAGAGATTTCCTGCCTGTTTTGAATAGAAACATGTACAAAACTTATTTGGGTTGAAAGGGTTGGAAAGTGAACCAACATGAGAAATGAGAGACACAGAGAAGAGGAATTAAAGAGATGAGTGAGAGAGAAAAATAGAGTGGTTGAGAACTTAAAATTAAGGGTGAGCAGTTGCATAATCAGAGCAGGATGCTGATGTGGTAGTGGTGTTGAGGGATTGATGGTGGGGTTAGCAGTGGACTGGTAGGGATTGACACTGGATTAGAGCTGTCACTATCAATCAAATGCAGGTTTACAGGTGGTACAAGCACACCTCTGTTTAGTAGAACCAGCCAGCTGTACACTGAGGGCTAAAATTCCACTTCAGCTTTTACAGCAAAATAATCCAGAATTATTATGACTCATAATGGGGTAAAGGTTGTTTTTAGACTGTTTTTAACAAGGAATAGTTTGACTTTTGGTAAACAGGCTTGTTCATCTTCTTTCTTTCTTGCCAAGAGTTAGATGAAAAGATTGATACCTCTCTCATGTCTGCGCAACTAATTAACAGGCTGGAGCAAAGAGCCATTAGCTTAGTTAGCGTAAAGACTGGACACAGTGGGAAAAACTGAACTTTTTCTTGTGGAGGATCATACCTGTCATTACAGGTGTGTTCACATTTTCTTTCACTGTCAAATACGTAGTATAAGGAATACAACTTAATCAGAGGTTTGTATACAGCCTGAGTGATCGACCGACAGGTTGCATTCATGGCAGTGTCGGACTCAGTAGCGATATTGCCATGTCCCAAATTTCAGCAACTGACCGCTCACTAAACCTCTACCCTGAACAATTGCCCATTCATAGCTTAGCAACTGTTACCAGGAACAGAAGGTCTGTCATGCTCCAGAGTCCTCAACACACTGAAGCGCTGTGCCTGGGGGCCTACTAGTAAGGGCGATACTTGAAGTTCAAAGAGTTTTGATGGTCAAATAATTGTAATTAAAGTTGTCACAGTAAAAACACAAGGATAAGCATGCAAAAAACGAATAGGCTAACTACCTTACTACCTACAACAGTAATTTAGCATTACTGTCAAATCCAATAGGTAGCATTAGCTGAAGACCATATTTTATTGGATGACAGGTTAGAAATAGCCCCTCTCTAGGACCCATTGTGTTAAAAGTAGACAAATGAGTGTCAAACTGCATATATGTCATGCTAGAATGCAAATCTTGACAGGTAAAGCAATAATAAGTAAAGGGAGGGTCATAATCAATTACCTACAGGAATGATAAAATCATTAAAACAAGACACAGAGAAAAAAAATGTGAGACACTGTTTTTATCATTTCCTGCAAAATGCAGGTATGGACCTGTTTTGTCTGTCCCGACACATTCAAGGGTTAACTTGCACTTCCTCCTGATTCCATCTCTTCTAAAGAATTCACCTCCTGCACATTTTTGGATGTCAATTAGATTACACTAGCAGTAGCTTTTCCTCCCAGCCAGTCACTTCCTGCCCTCAGGAGAATTAGAGATGAGTGCCAACTCTCTCAAGCACACTTTTGTAGACACAAACTGAACAAATTTCCCATCTGAGCACTTTATGAAAAACGAAACCCACAACCAACAAAAGATAGCGATTCAAAAAACAAACAGTTGTGGTAGTAGGGGACGGCGGTTGCTCTGGGCAGGAGGAGTGTTGTGACCAAACAGTGCGGGGAAGTGGAGATAAACATAACAGACAATTTTCGGTTATCTGAGAGAACTTCATGAAACAAAACAATCCTCTGCGCCGCCATGTCCTTGAAAAGATCCGGAGATGTCCCGAGGAAATGCTATTTCCTTTTCGCTGGGAACAACCTAGGAGTGCTCCATCAGCAGGCACAGGGAGTTTACAGTACAAGGAAAGAACACACAATGCCGGAAATATAGAGGAGGACACACAGTGTGGCCTCGCATCCCGAAACAGACCAAAAGCTTTCACCTTGATATTACTCATTTTAGTGTATTAAAAGAAGTGGTAGAATTAAGTACTGCACTTAATAACAATTTCGAGAATTCAATATTTTAATGTATGCTACTTTACATTTCCTCTTTATTGTACTGTATTTTAGAAAGAAATATTGTACAATAACACCATGTCAGCTGTAGTTAATTAGTTAATAAATATTAACTCAACATCCACTTTCTAGCTTTTTTCGAAGTTTAAAACTACATCTCATGGTCGTCCTCAGTGGGTAGCGTTTTCTTGATCCTTTTTTTTGTTTCTAAGGTTAACAATTAATGTTCATGCTCTACTCTACAATATACAAATTAGTTACTAGTAGTTACCATTACTACGAGCATTACCAGAACATTAGTGCTGCTTGCATGCATCAGCAATAATCTCAAAATATACTATAAAGTATATAATAATATATTGCTCTGAAAGATGACATTTGCCAAGGTATTTTTAGGCATTTTGTGCCTTTTTTTTTTTTTAGAGAGACCAGAAATCACAGGAAACAAAAATCCCTGGCTTGACTCCTGGTCTCTGATCCCCATAACATGTACTTTAGTGTTTTACAAAGCACATTTTGTGGATAATACTTTGAGTAGAATTTTCATGCAAGTCAATTACTTGAGCAATGCACTATTGCTACTTCAAAAGAACTTTTCACTACTAATTTAAGTACATACATTTACTGCTTTGTGGTGTACTTCTCTGATGTAAAATGTGTCAGTAACTTAGCGGTCATTTGAGGTATTGTTGACTCTCTAAACATTAAACATCTGATTTTGTCTGAAATTTTAAAATCAAAGCAAATGTCCTCTTCATAACCACTTCTTTTGTCTGTATTTTTATATATCCCCTTTTATAATCTAATATAGTGAAATGTCAGGAAATCTCCCACTTGTTCAAATGTAATGCCATTAATTGTGAAAACATATATATATATATATATATATATATATATATATATATATATATATATATATATATATATATATAGACCGATGCTGTAGTGTACAAGATACTGTACATGTTGTTTTTGAGTGTATCACAGTGAACTTAACCAACTCTGAGCTTCATCCCTCCTACTCGTAATTTAATAAAAATACCATTAGGGGGCACTTCAAATGTTCCTCCTGTGTAAACTGACTTACAGTAATGATGATAATCGCTAGTATAGAGTGTGAGCCAGTTTGTTTGCCTTAAATGCTTTTCAGTTTATGTGTAAATATGTGTGAATAGCTATACATTTGCATGTAGGAACAAGCTCATTTGTGTTTGTGTGAATCTTTCTGGGACAAAATGTGCTGCCTGTCAGTGCATGCGGACACAAGTGACTCCATTTCTGTGTGTCTATGCAGCTGGTTGTGTTTTGTGTCTGTATTGTGTGTGTGTGTGTGTGTGTGTGTGTGCGTGTGTGCGTGTATGTCTGCGTTGGGCATTAAGCCCTATCTATTTAGAGAACGGGTATGTTTGGCCAACACTTTCTGACTTCCTTGCTCTTGGCAAACAGACAGACAGCCACAGTTTGTGTATTGTTTTAGAACGGTGGAGATTGTTGGTACTTGAAAAGATTTGGCCCTGCTTGTGTTTGATTTATGCGGTGTGTCTGTTTGATATCGATCATAAACGATAACACAGCTAAAGGAAGGAAAACGCATCTCCTGCCGAAGCTCTGCACTTTGATGTCACGGTTGAAAAGAACAATGCTCTAAGGTACAGGGACCTTTTCTGCATTGCACTCCCAGATTTCTCTTGTGTCAGACAAGACGGTAAAACTTTGCAGAGAGGATTTTACTCAGTAACTTAAGATGCATATTTATCTCATTATGCTAAATGGGATATTGTAAATCTTGAAGCCTTTATGTAAATCTTTATTATTTTTCAAGAGTGTGTACACCATGTAGCTACATTCTAAAACTGACTCTAAAACTGAACAATTGAATGTTTTGTTTCCTTTGGAGTTATCCCTACCATCACAAACAAATTAGAACTTGTGTAAGTACTTACAGTACTTATCAGGGTAACTAACTGTCTTGCTGGATCTTATTGATTTAATTGGACTGGTTGGGAACTCATTATTCAAAAAAGCGCCATTATTTTCCACAGAGCTCAGTTGGAGAATTGTTGACTCTCACTGTACTAAACAGTGAGTGATACAAATGTTGATCACGTGTATCAATGCGCACGTGTGAAATGATCCTGCTTTTGCATTTACTGTCACCATACTGGCCTCTGCTGGTGCTTACCGGGTTTGCACGTGCAATGGAGAAAAAAAAGTTCAGTAAACTGAATGTTCTTTATTAGAAACTAACTTTAATGACTGATAGAAGGTCTTTAAAGCATATACTAATAGGTTTAAACTGAACTGATGACCATAATAGATATTCTGTGTCAAACATCTGTCAAAAGGTATGCCCATAATGATTCTAAAAATATATAAAGATTCACTGTTTCTTTGAGAATTGAATTTTTCTTCACTTTGGGAAATCCTTCAGAACAGCTTATTTAGACTCTCAAAGGATAGTAAAACTGCAGTTAAACCCAGACTAATGAAATATGTTCTCCGTAAGACCTCCCTCCTTGTTGTTACTCATGTGTAAAACCTAAATATTAAATGTACTATAGCGATCCATTCAATTTAAACAGGGTTTTTGTGAACATAAACATAATGTAATGTGCCTAGTTTAATTGAGAAAACAAATTAGTATTATATAAACTTAATTTCTAGGAGACAGGGTTGCATAAATTCAGACAGAATAATTTGATTGATTGATAATTTGTTTGGGAATTAGAAAAAACTGAGGTACAATATCATCTAAGGCAGGTGCTGCATTATTAGCTAATGTTGTGGTCTTGTCTTGTGGAGGAACCATGTTTGATCATGCAATTTCAACAAAGACTGAAAGTAATGTTACTCCCACATCTGTGGGTAACAATTACGTTACAATTCAGTGAAGATTTGACCAATCAATTATCAGTCAATTAACAAAACTAAACCTGGGAATTACTGCTACTTTAGTCAGTACAAGGTTTGAAATAACTGCTGCTAACCTCAAGTGAAAGATAACTTCAGTTGTTCAAACAGATTAGAAGAGATTTGGAGGGTGTTTGCCTCAAAGCTCTGAGTCCAGGGACGAAGGACAGGAAATGAAATGTTTTACATACTGCAGTTAAAATTTATGATGTGGAATTTGTGCAAAGAGTGGAGTGTTATGGGCATGTTCCAGACGCTTGCATTATATTACTGGTGAGATGGTGTAAATTTCCATCTAGGGATTTAATTTGTAAACTGGATCACTTACATACTCATAGAAGATGATATCTGACGTTCAAGTCAAGCACACTGCCGAGGAGTATTAAAGTCATGAGTCATCTTAAGATGCTTACAAAATAGCTGCTACTCATGTTTGGCTTTGAAACAGTGACTGATGAATTTCATGGAGAACATTTTCCCAAAATGGCCATGGAGTGTCTTGGAATGAAGCCTTCGAGTTCTTGACCAGCTCCAAATGTGTAGTTTTTCATCAGCAGCATAGCAGACATAGCTAAGACAACTTGTGTTTTATATGGACCATAAGATCCTGCCAAAAAAGTCTGAAATCTCAGGTGCTGTAATTCTGTTAGCACTTGAGCTGCAGAGTTTATCATTCTTCTGTGCACCACACTGTTCAACTATGCTCTGTAGTAGTAGTTATCACTCTCAAAAATCCCAACAAAAATCTGAGGAATTTTTCCAGGGGCTCAGTGTATTTGTGTGTGGATGTGTGTGTGCTCGGTCACCCCCCACCCCACCTCACAGTGCCCCAACCTCCTCTTTCCTATGTAGCTAAAGGTTTTAATTTGTATTCAAGATGTAACTGCAGCTGAGGAAAATGATCATCTGACTGATGAAGAAACACCATTTTTAGACTAAATACTGAATTTTAGTTTTTTGCCCAACACATCCTCATACCTAAGTGACAGAATAGGTTGATTGCCAGTGAATCCCAAAACGACATACTGTATATGGCCGTTCCCCAAAATGACAAATATGACCATTGGAGGGAACCAACAACAGGCAATGCCGCACCTTACGTATGTTACGCATTTCATGTGATGCAGTTTAGTTAGGTTTAGGCAACAAAACTACTTTTTTAGTTTTAGGAAAGAATTATGGTTTTGGTTAAATTATGGACGTTACGTTAAGTAAGTCATTAGACTTAACTCACCTGTGTCAACTATTTAACATTATTTAACTTCAAAGTTTAAACAAGTCCATATTGACAGTTGTTTTCACCAGGGACACAAACCCTGGTCTTCTGGATGAAAGTCCTAAATTTGTTTGACCTATTCATCCACCCCATCCTCCTCCTAATACGGACTTATGGTGCGTTCCATTTACCCCATAACAAATCGGACTCACACCCGAGTTGATCACGTTCCAGTAAACAAACAGATTTTAAGTTGGAAAACAAAGATGAACGCTTCCAGCCATTGTTAGCCATACAAGTTGATAACAATGCATTGCGCCGGATTTTTCCACATACGACCACCATAGAAATGGTAATGTCCAGAGATAATAAGATAGTACTTTGTTTACAAATGATTTAATGAGACACAAATAAAGACAGAAGTACAATAAACAATATGGCTTTCATTCTGTAGATGCACACACTCACACACCTTTCTGACATCAGGATTGGAGTGGAGAGGTGAGTCTGACTTGTTGCTTTGTAAATTTCCAAAATCAACATGCCAGAATCAAAAAGCAATTGCACTTCAGGTCTCACCCCTCTCTATGATAGCAAGTCCAAGTGGCCTCATTGCACGTGTGTAGTTCTATATTTGTGAAGTTATTGAAACTTGAGACCAATGTGTAGCAAAGGCAATATTAAACTTAAAGCCACATTATTATAAAAAATGCCAAAAACACAAATAGTATGACTGACAAGATGACACTAGATTAATGCCCCACATTTAACATTGTTTAGCCAATACATAAAATAAGCCAGAAGTTTGTTTTTTTACAATTCAAATTACATAGATGCAGTGTATGCAGCTCAGTTCAGCACCGTTCCTGTCTTTGCCACGTTAACACAGCACTAAGTTTTTAATCCAAGTTTGAACAGAACCCACCTACTGTCTGCTGGGTGAAGAATGTGAAGTCAAAGAGAGGTCCTGATGATGTTTTGGCTGCAGACTATCCAACTTACTGCACATCAATTCTGTGGGCGGCTCTGCTGAGTTTTGACTGGACAGCAGACCCCAGGCTCACCCCAGTGGGAATGCTGAGGGTCTGGCTGGCCCTGACATCCAGGTTACCCCATGCCGCTCTGAGGCCTGGAAGCTGTAATTATGGAGACGTAGAGAAGCAGCCTCTTTCCAAACACACACATATACAGAGACACACACATGCACAAGCACAGACAAAAAAACTGACATAAATGGAAAGAGACTAATGCGTAAACAGAGATACATACATGTATAAGTCAGGCATTTAGAGGCAGAAATACACATAGACTTATTGGTCTGACATGCATTGACAAACACACATGCATACAAACACACAACTGTCCAAAAATATACACATTTGCAGAGACATGAACAAACATACCTGCAGAGAAGATACCTAGACATGCACACAAACACGTGCACAGACAAACCTTCAGAGACACACTTGAAGGCACGCATTCACAAAGAAGTAGACACACTCCTAAGTACACACAGACACACACACACACACGCTGAGTTGTTGCCAGCCCCGTCATAAATCTGCCAGCTCAATTAATCAAGCAGTTCCCTTGGGGGGTTGCTGGAGCCAGCCTCAAACCCCGCTGATGTGCCCCCAGCACCGCAAAGCACTCCCACAGGGCTTTAGAGTCCGCTGCTCCCCGGAGAATGACAGGAGGAAATAACTGTCTCAACTGCATAATGCAACCAGACTCTCATGTGTAACCTTTCTGCTGTGTGTGATTTGAGAGCAGAGAAGGAGAGAAAGAGAGAGAGGTACACTGAGTGTGGTATCCATTTTAGCTTCTTTGCAATAGGTGATGAATTGTACTGGTCAATGGTGCTACCTGTCTGTGCAAATTTTCGTTCAGGTTTTCCTATACGGTAAAATTGTTTTTGTCTACAAATGAGTCCTTGAAGTCCTATTTCTTAAAACAGATTGAGAACAAACTCTTGAAAAACGTGATTTCCACTAAAAACAGTAGAAGCGGAAATCATGACTCACTTTGCTGATTGAAACAAGTTGAAATATTCTTACTGTTTTTACAGATTTTCTGCCCGTGTTATTATTTTTTTTTAAATGTGCTATTTAGGACTTAAGTTAGACAAGAGTTTTTGTTGTTTTTTGCAGTGTATTATTAAAAGGTTCACAATAGTTCCTCAAAATGAACTGAAACATAACTGCATAAACATACGCATAATAAAATGAGAAGCAGCCCATTGTGACAGGCTGCATGCAGTTCACCCAATGACTGATTATACCTTGTCAGATTTCTGGAGGCCTAAAGAATTAAAACTATCCCATATTAAACAAGGGGAAAATTAGCCAAATGCTTATGTTTATCAACATAAAGACCACAAGAGATTACGTTTTTTCTCACTGTCTACATTTCATGTGTCATTTGTTTTGCATTTGTCTATCCATCAAGCATTTAGACAGGCCAGAGACATAGACAAGATGCCTGCCGACAGACTTGTCCTTATGTTTTTTTAGTATATGCTTCACATTCCTGTGGAGAGATTCCTTGCACCCAGGTTTGATCTGAACATTGTGGACTCAATATTCGCAGTTCAGGATTTTCTATCACTCTTTGGCTCCCTCCAGAGTCGTAGTCTTTATTCAGTATTGACAGTGTTGGAAATATTTACAGTGTCGGAAAGTAACTTAACATTCACTCAGGTACTATACCTAAGTACAATTTTGAGGTACTTAAGTGGTACATTTAAAGGTACATAAGTCACTAGTTACTTAATAATACAAATATCCTCAACAAATAAAACAAGATATTATTATATAAATAACACTTAATTGATTCCCAGGTGTAAAATACAATAGAATCTACAATTACAATAAAACCTATATAAATTATGTATAAATAAATAAAAATTACCTGAAATATTAATGTGATGATACTGTATGAATGCATAACTACTTATAATCAAACAATATAATATTGTAATTAAAGGGGCATTATGTAGTTTGCAGCGGCCACTAGTGGTGTGGTTTTAAGCTTGCAACCAGGTGTGTGCTCGTACGCATGCTCACCTGAACTCATGATCAAGCACAATCCGAAACACAACCGCTTTCATACAGAAATCCTGCAATAAACACCAGCATGCAGGCTGTGGCTTTTCACTCAGATTCCCATCTCAACGTTCCCGTCTCAGAGGCGGATCAACACCGGAGCCGTAACATTACTTCATTCAGCGCAGCGAGACAGCGACATATCGGCACAGTACTCCCGAAAAAAGGCAGAGTGACAGCAGCTATAGACAGACAGAGCTGGGAACTCAGGGAAACTCCCACTGCAACGTTACAGTAATAGTTTTATCAGCTGCAGGTTGAACTAATCCATGCTCGTTACATGATCACGGTACATTTACTGCATTTAGCCGACGTGCTACATCGTTAGCTCGCCTGCTGCTTTTCAGTAACTATCTTTACTATCTGTGAATCTGTCACCGGAGGCTCAGCAACGTCAGCACAGCTACATGTATTGGATGATAATGAAACGGGTAGTGAGCTGGACTGAATATTATAAGACTGTGTCACACTTTATAACAGTTAGACTTCAGTAAGTAAATTTACTGTAACTAGTGTTAGTGGATGGCTCTTCCTCTGGGTTGTATATTATGTGGGTCATGTTAGTTACAGTGACTGAGAGGTGGAGAAGGCAATAAATCTAAATTGAACGTTACGAAGCAAACAGCGGCAGGTCCGATGTAAACAAATCGCTCCACATTCAGCTTTTTATCGTTACATAATTTCTTGCAGGCTTTGACACTTTGACATTGTGGTACAGAGGAAAGTAACATGGGTCGCACTGGTTGGTGAAGTAACGTTAATGTGAAAGCTAAAGTTATATACAGTAACTTTGCACCGGACAACATTAGCAACTGCTCGGCGTCAGCCGGCGAGCTACCGCTATCTAACTTGAGCAAACTGAAGCACAAAATCAAAATATATTTTACACACTTTGTTGTAATGTTAGCTTAGCTATCCAATAGGAGGAAAGCCATCTCCGGGTCTGTTTTTATACCCAAAACAAAGCGAAGGTTTCTCTATGATTCAAAAGCCCTGCCAATGTTCCGTGTTTTCGTCCGCAGTCTATCCAATTCACAATTGGCCCGACGAGCTTCAGCAGATAAAACTATTTTGTTTTTTTATCCCTATGTGGAGTTTATGTTAAGAGCCTGTGTTGTGCTGGGAGCAGGTCTTTCTTAGTGTTAGCAGGCTCCATGTCGTAAGTTGCAGTGTCATCGCTGCTGAGTGCAAAGTCTCAGGAGCGTGCGTGCAGGTGTCAGTCATTGGATTTCAGCGGAAAATCCGACCCGGAGCCTTCGAATAGGAATATGAATACCTGCCTTCAGAGTTAATAGCCAAACCCGGCAGGTGGATCATTTTAATGTCAGATTACAACCCCTTCACACACTGGCAATAAAAAAAGGATTCATTTTAGTAGAGAAACTACATATAGCCCCTTTAATATAATATAATATTAAACATTATTCTGAAATTGCCTGTTCTGCAAAATGAGTACTTTTAATTTTGGTACTGTAAGTATATTTTGTTGCCAGTACTTGTGTACTTTTACTTACTTAAATGCATGTCTTTTACTTGTAAAAGATTTTTTCTGCACTTTGGTATTGCTTAGATAGAATTTCTAAGTACTTATTCACTGATTAATTAACATTTTATTCTGACTGGATGAATGTGGTCATGCTTGCTGATGATTCTGTCATCCTCATCCTGCTGCAAGGGAAGCACAGCCATGGATGTGTTATTGCTGTCTTTATGTTGTGGTAGAAACAATTTATTAAACTTAAAGTTCTGAAATGTTTTATTGGACTTAAAAGTGGTGAAGTGTTTAAATGCTGCTGGGTAGCATTCAATTATATTTCAAGATCTTATTTAAGCAGTAATTTTACTTGCACAGGAAATTTATGAGTAAAAAATGACATGCTTTTAAAAATATTGAAAATATTTAAGGTTGATCCCACACTGTACCCTAAGGCACAATATAAACATTATGTGGGGACCCTAAATCATTCAGGAGGCACAGGAACATTCCAGGGATTATATGTTGTGTCTGAGCTGTTGGGTTGTTGTCACAGGGACCTCACATTTGAGTTACCTCATAACTACAATTCAAAACACACAACTAGTGTCTTTTATTACTCTCAGATTGATGGACATATATGTTATCAATACACTAACAATACAATTGTACTATGATACAGTTTTCTGACGATGCAAATGGTTTGTTTGTGCAAGTAACCAAAGGAGTGAAACAGCCCTTTACTCTAAATTAAACCATGTTTATTCTGCCTTATTTCTCTGTGATTAATCCTTAAATATCAACTATAGACCACATTTACAGAATGTCGGCAAAAAAGTAAAGTAGCAATGAATACAGAGAACAAGAAGAATGTATAAGAAGGAGCAAGAGGGCACTGGTGGGCAGGTTGTCGTGCAGTGCTTACTGAAAGTTATGTCATTTCTTTACTGAAAACATTAAAGCCCTGAAGCTCAATGGATCATGCTGTGTTATGATTCTGAGGTTGTCAAAAAAAAAGGGTCTGTTTCAGTCACCTTTCCACCAAGGACATGTACAAGATGGGAAGAGAATAAAAAACACTTTGAGATGGATTACATGGCCATTGTGCTGAAATGAAAATCTAAAAGGTATTTTTCCCCAGTCATTCACACAATATTCTGGGAAAGCAAAGGCTCTAGCTTCAACTATGTGGTTGGATAAAATTAACCAGGGAAAGTAAATGAAGAGTTCAGTATATCATGACATCTCTTTCGATTTCAGATTTGAATCCCAGATTTTTAACTGTGCTATATAGAGATGGAGTACCCTGATGGTCTAGGGATTGTGGTGCCAATTATGGACTTCAGGGTCTCTAGTTCACATTATGACCCCTGTTTTAGGTATAAAAAATGTGCAGGGAAACAATCTTAGAAATTTTACATGTGAATATGTTTAGGATGGGGCGGGACATTTAGCAAAGTTTGATTCGTTCTGGATGAATGTTTATGATTATTGATAAGTAAGCACTTAGCATTTAGAAAATTTACCAATTTAGAAAACCACCATGTAGAACATTTTCTTGCACAAGGATTTAATGAATAAGAACAACATAGGCTACTATGGTATATATGATAATATTATCTGAAATTATAATGAATACACTAATATTGGCCCTAATCAAACCTTGGCTCGACAGAAAATTGTTGGGCTTCTGTAAATAACTTCAGAGTACGGTCTAGACCTGCTCTTTATGAAAAGCGCTGTGAGATAACTGTTGTTGTGATTTGAACTGATTTTGTGATTTTTATAAATCACAATTCAATTGAAAAACGGTTTTATTTGTGAAAGAGTTGAATGGTTGAATATCAATAAGCTGTTATAAATAGGCCTATCTGTAGGCAGACAAAAGGCCAAACAAAGTGTAAACTAATAATATATTAATATTACTAACATTATATTTTATATTTATTGTTATAATATTGTAGGCTACTAATACACAAATGTATACTAGTTACTCCTCCAGGTGGATATAGCTTTGCAGTGGACAGATGTAGCCAGATGTAGATTTAGCCAGAGCCATGTTGCCTTTGTGCCAATATGTGCTCCTTCTAGCTGCCTCTCTTCTTGAGAGCAACACGTTCCTCTTGTTCTGTTTTACTGAAATTATTGTTGTAATACACATTCTGTGTGTGTGTGTGTGTGTCTGTGTTTTTGTGTAAGAGCCGATACAGAAAGCGGATTAGCCCCGGGGCCCATTTAATACCTCCATATACCTAAGTAACATTTGTTTTCTTATTCACTGTGTTTCAGGCTGTATTTTGCGATTAGATTATCAAGCATTTCATGTCCTGATGAAGATGAAAATATGATTTATTGGTCAGCACTAGGGATGTCCAGATCCGATCACAAGATCGGGAATCGGGGCTGATCACGTTGTTTCAGACTCGGAATCGGACGTTAACTCCCGATCAGGACTCGGATATAAATGTGTATATATATATATATGTATATATAGCTGTGCTTTGCAAACACTGTGGCACTTTTATTTTTGTATTTGTTTACATTTGTTTTTATCTTAGACTTTTTTTATATTTACTGTTGCACTAAAGTCCAAAAGTGAAGAATTTATGTTATTTATTACTTGATTGTTCAAGCTACCTCACAGAAGTGCTCTGTTTGTTAACAGAGTTGTTGAATGTTAAAATAAGGTGAATTAAATAAAAAATAAGGAACATCCTGGATCTGTTTTTTCGCTCTTCTTTATTCTTTTTTTAAGTATTATAGAAGTATCGGATCGGGACTCGGTATCGGTAGATACACAAAATCAAATGACTCTGAGTCGGACTCGAGGGCAAAAAAACCTGATCGGGACATCCCTAGTCAGCACGACTTGTCAGCAAATGTTATTTTCAATTTATTTAGCAAACACATTATACACATAATTACTCAAGACATTCGATTTATAATTAAACTCCGGATCCAGTAAATCAGTACTAAAAGATATGTGTATACATAATGCCAAACATATTTAATGTAGCTCTAATTGGAGGCTGTAAGAGGTAGAATATTGAACTTACTGTTAAAATCCCCTGAACTACTGCAGAATCAGTAAACAAGAAATACTGCCAGTGTCCCCTTAAGTAAGGCACTTAACCTTTGGCAGTACAGGGTTGTGATTGAACACAGCAGGTGGCTTTGTGAGTGTGTGTTTGTGAGGGAGAAAATGCCTTGGAGAGAAACTCCAGCAAATCTGCCCGCCGAGCCAAGAGGATGTGCTGACCTTTTCTAACATCAGCGAACAGCCAAGCGGTCAGGAGATGTCAGTCTGCCATGCGTCACTGTTCTCTGAGATGCGTGTTCACATCAACCCAGCAGATGGCAGGAGTGCACTGCTTTGACTGCAGCCAACTTCCTACACTGAAGGATGTGGGCACTGTGCCTGACTGCCAACTCAGGCATTATCTCACCCCAGTTTGATTCCATTACACAGGCAGAGGAGGAAAATAAGGCTGACTCACAGTGCTGCTGCTCTCCCAGTCTAAGAATTACGTGTTCCCCAAGACTGAAAAAGATAGGGCCTCACAGAATCTTTACTTAGTGCCTCATTACAATCAGCAGTGCATTTCGAATATGGCCTCTCTAAGAGGATAATAGCATGCAGGCTGAAATTCATTAATACAAGGTCATAGTTGCTTTGTAGGGAAACCTGTTGGCAGTAATCTTACTGGCTCTGGAAAAAGCTTCTGCTACTTACTTTTGTTAATCAGCTTCTCCAATCTTACTTCACTGTGTTTTTTGTGTCCAGTGAATTGAGTGACCTAGCTTTCACTTATCTCATGAAAATGTTATAAGGCTCGGTTGATGTGATCTGGCACTGCTGGTGTCAGGGCTATAACACAAGGTTCTGAACTCAATGACAATGACAATAGGTGTGCATAGAAAGGACAATGAAGAGAATCCTCCACAGCAATCAAACAGTAAGGGAAAATAATACTTTCCATTGTACAGGTTAAGATGAAGCAGCATAAAACAAAATAATGAAGTATGGTTAATACCACTGAGCAAAGCTCAATACTAATCTCAATATTGTAGGACTAAGAATATCTACAGCCATCATGTTGTACTATCAGCTAACGTCAGGCCATTTTTACATCAAAAGATTCAGGTATTCCTATGAATTATAGTCTTGGCATTGTCTCTGTAACAGTATCTACATCATCTAAGGGCAATAAATTCTCCACAGTCTCTCCACTCCCAAAAACAGCCTATTAAAGTTATAGAGTTAAATGGATAAATGCAATGTGGAGTCAGATGGAATCCTGGCTAGTGTGGATGTATGATACTGAGTCGTTGACTTTTATTAAGATATAATAAAATATCAATCAATATTAGACTTTGATGTAATATTAATCATCCGTTTTTTAATCGGACACAATTGAAATCATTGTGAGTTGATTAATCTTGTATATTTGGTGCTTTTCAGGTGAATATACACAACAAACAAACATACATACTATTATATTTCTATTTCTGCCATATTCTGCCAATGATCCCTTTAAATCTTTTCACAATGGAACAGACTTATAAAACAAACGTCCACTATTCAGCTACATACTGTATTCAATAAATCTCAATAAAGTTAGTGAGTTAGTCAGTTAGGAACTTTATTTCCTCTGTAACTGCTGTATGTGTAAATAAGCACTTATGAAATTGCTAACAAGTTCCCCATATAAACTAAAAAAGGTAATGATATGTCAATTTATCAATTTGTTTCTGCTGCCCTCATGTAGCCAAAAAGGGTATTGCAGGTTTAACAATACTAGTGCTGTGCACCCGTTTGGATCAGGCCAATTGCTTGCCCCTCAGTTATTGCTGCTTGCAGCTTTCTCACAAACTGCTCATCAAACACTTTCACACTAGATACTTGGGTCCTCAGCAATGCCACAGTGTAACATGTCTGGTCTCTCCAGCCTGTCTTACTTCATCTGTTCCTGAATATACTGCGGCAAGTGATTGAGAGCGAACTGTACCCAGCACGGCAGAATCTATTCTCAGTACATTACAGTGCGTATTGGTTGTAGTAACACACTACTAATAAGTATGTCTTGTAGATCTCAAGAGCTCGCACTTGACACTGCACTTCTTTTTCTTCCTGAGCAATACACTCTGCAAGTGTGAAGCCAATCGGATGAACGGTTGTCAAGAAAATCATGGGACAGACATACATGCATATACCGATGACAGAGACTCAATTTTAGTTGCAGTTAATGAAATAAAGCATTCAGGTATCTTCAGACAGAATGTAAAGCAAACATAAACATTGTTTTGGCAAAGATGCATCCACACAGTTTTAAATGTAACAGCTTTAGCAAGGAGTTCACACTTGTCCTCACTCTTTATGACTCCACTTCATGAGCATATGGAGACAAAAGGCAAAAGGAGAGAGGCTGGAGGAAAATAACTGAAAGCTGGAGTTGAGACCATTCTCATAAATATATGTCGCAAAACACACACAGACTCCCCAAACACCGGTCAGTGCATACATTGCTAGCTAGCCCCAACTAATGTGTTTCTGGCCTCTAAAGCTCAAAGTATAGTGTTCATATTGTTATATATATGCATTATACATATTCATGTGCATGTTGTTTCCAAGATGTCATCCAGCCTATTCTTTTTCCTATAATCACCATTTCTTCCCTCTCTAGTAATTCAAATCCTAAATTTCCCACTGGAATCATTCCATTATAATGCATCATTATCAACCACCACACATGAACAGCATTTCACTAAGCAGACCACATACTGCTTTAAAAAGTCAGCAGCCAACAAGTGGTCTCTGGTGGAGGAAACTGGCGCTTAGATTCATAGAGAGAATTTATTATTTGACAACCGGAGAAAAGGACCAGCTTCAGACTGGAAGTGGCATTAACCGACCAGCTGGGTGGTCAGTTGGTCACATGATGAATCAACCTACCTACTGTGCATTATGTTACAATGACGGTCCAGATGTCTGTTGAACATTTTATACAGAGAATGCAGTCCAATATGCATTAAAAATAAAAATAAAGTCAGTCATAAAGTAAGGAATCAAACAGGTGAAAAACAAATGACCAAAAACCAGGAAAAATAAAAACAAAGCTCAATATTGCATTCTTTCCCTGCCTGTCAGATTGAGGTCACCAAATACTTTCCATCTTTAAAACAGTTATGGCAATAATACACTGTATGATTAGAAACAGATACCCAGATCACTGTACTGCTGCCCTTGATTAATTTTAGTGTGTCAGGCCGTACATTAATCTTCAGTGTTCTTGGCTTTTTACAAGCCTGTACAGCTGCATGTGGAAAGAAGCCCATGTCAGATTCATGATCGTTGCAGTGACGTCTTACACTCTCCTGCACAATGCTCTAAATTACCTAATCCTCTAGTATACTGTGCAATGCTGTCATTATTGACACCCTGTCATGTTTGGCTAATATGGTTGTGTATTTGAGGGGGTGTCAAGCCTATAACCACATTCAGCAAGTGTGAGAGTCTCTGAGTGAAATATCACCCATGACTCATTGCCTCCTCTGGCATTTTCTCTCTGACTAATATTTAAGTGACATTCGGAAGTTGGTAGCAAGATTGCTTCCTGGAATCAAATTGGTGCCATCAGAGTGCAGTGAAATATTTTTCCCCTTTTGACCTGTTTACTGAAGAACCATATTGTATGTGATAGTTTGAATAACATCTCATTTTACCATGGAAACACAGTGCTGGAGATTCGGGTTTACATATTGAGAATGATGACCCTCGGGTGCCTGAGCGGCTGTCTTGCATAACAAAAAAACTGAAGTAATTTGGCTGATGTTGGCCAACCAGAAAAAAAATACTTCAGGGTCCAAATCATCAATATATCAACCACTAGTAAAAAGTGTGGATGTCAGAGTGGCTGTAACAAAATATGGGGATAATCATTCATAATGCTTGAATGCTTGAATATAAAGTACTTGATAAAGAAAATAATGGCTAATCAAAGAAAACAATTGTCTGGTGAATCCAGCAGTGTGATGTCTTGTGGGTTTTGTTTTTGTATGATGTTTCTTTTCTCTGTGTCCTTCATTTATTTATCTCTCACAAACTGCTGCTGTAGTTAAAAAGAAAAATAAACTGCATTTTCTTCTTACCTGGGACAAGAGGTTGAGCAAACAGCAAATGTAAAACCGTTTATTAACTATGTAATAATGACACAGATATTTACTTTAAAGCCCTACTAATGCCGTAAGGTAACAACACTGTGCAACTTTTAATGACAAACATACAAACATGTGCCTCATGCTTCAGTGGATCGTAAAACACATGCAGAATGAAAAATGTTTTCATTATTAAAAACCATCACATCACTTGCTTGGCAATTTTTTGCTCCACTTAACAATCAAGTTTACTATCAAAGTAGGAAATTGCGGAAGGTTTTACGCTATGCTTTTTTATATTCAGCCATGGTTAACATTTAAACTTAAAAAGTGACATCCCCTGAAATTCTTGCCGTTTCTGAGATCCAGTGGTTTAACTTTGCTGCAGCGATGTGTACTCATGGTGTGTCAGTACACTGTGACATCAGTGTGGGGTGTAGTTAAAGGTGCTTCTGACCACACCTAAGCAGACAGGTGAAAGAAGACCTGAAACTTTCAACCGTAGAGGAGCAAAACTCAGCCTGCTGTCAAGTACTAGGCATGAATCTGGCTACCTGTGCCACATTGCTGGCCCTTTGTGTACCAGGTCAAAACCATTTAGACTAGAGCAACAGGACATATTATTGTATATTATGTGGATTTCTCAGGATACATAAATGATTAAACAACAGAATAAATTGGGCCCTTGGTGCATTTTAATTGTATCAAAATGTATCAAAATAAATCTGTGTGAAGTTTCTAACCTTCCTCTTGAGTAAAAGCCTGACCAAATGGAACTTACTGGACTGTTGAAATGCATTGTGGCTACTCTGAGTGATGGTCACTACATGCTTTGTAATTACCCTTAAGTGGTTTTGCCAAATAAAACACAACACAGAACAGACTTTGACCCTGTAAATTTAATAGCAGCAATTTTAGCTATGGTGCTCCAGGACTTTTAAATCCACAGTTCCTTTAATAAAATCAAACCCTAAAGGAAACGTTTGTAACAGATCCAAGATGTGTAATTAGAAGCTGTATTTTTATACTTAATGGATAGTGTTGAAGCTTAATGAAACAAACTTTCACACTTTCTTAAGAAATTACTTTTACCATCAAGCCAGCGTGTCTTTCAGGCGGTCCAGACATCTTCATCATTTGTCAAGTCGTATTGATTGCGTGTCTGTCCACAACCAGCATCTGATGATGCCCGAAGAGACGAGAAGTGTCACCACCTTCCTTGTGACCTCTCTATGGGGAGGCGAGGTGTCGACCTGTCACTTTGCACCATGTGCCTGTCATTATGTTTGAGAGGGAAACTGCCACACGTCTGCTGGTCTGACCAGATCTGCAGAGGTTCAAAGGCTTCAGGGAATAAGTCATTTCATTCCACCAAATGGATTTCTGTAATAGAATTTTCAAGGGCAGTGGAATAGTGAATAAAGCTGCTGTATGAGTGTTTGATGTGAGCTGATCACAACTCAGCAATATAAAGAGTTCTAGCCTGCCCCAGTCTAATGAAAGGTACTGAAACGAGCAGTGTCTTAAAATACAAATCACACAATATACTCTACTGTGAAGATCATGCAAGAGAATCACTTTTTCCTACCTGCAAAGATATTACAGTAGCAAAGTGGAAAATATGAAATTATGCATGATGAAATGAGCAACTGCATGGGAAAATATCTGGATCTTAGATAAAAAGTCAAACATACAAGTCTGTGCACACGAAGGAAAGAAGTCAACTAATACTCCCAACAAAGATCTTTTTAAGCAACATCCAATTACGGAGCCAGAAACGGTGTTGTGCGAGCTACTAATAAGAATCAGAGTCAGCTTTGTATGTGTACACATACGAGGAATTTGACTTGAACTTATACAATAATACAATCAGACAATAATAATCAAACACAGGCTCCAGTATAGAGAACACATATATACACACTATGAACAAAACAGACTGAGACAAGATCGAGACAATAGTGCTATGAGCAAAGTGCAAAGGATGCAGGAGAAAATTATTATTACCATTATTGTTATTATTATGTACATAACACTAACATCGAATGAAGCTATATTACGCTGCTTAGAAACCTGATAATACTTTAAGCAATTTTTATATTTAAATTAGTTTACTGTCAGATTCTGGTTTAATATTTCATGAATTCAGCAGATTCTGTATGGTGCAGTGTCTTCTTCTCATAGTGTGTTCTGGATATGCTACAGCTCTGATTCCCACCCTTGACTGGCTTTAGTAGCAAGAAATACAGTGCTGTATATAGAGTTAATCGTCATATTAAAAAGAAGGAAGCATTACCTTCACATAAACACATTTGTCTGTATATGTTGAGCAACAACACTTCTAATTTACAGCTAGAAAATATAGTTTTGGAACCAGCGACTCCTCCCAATTTGCAACTCTATGGGGGAGACTCAACTGGAAAAAGGAAGTAGTTTGATGCTGAAATGATGGTCCGAAAGTAAATGGACATCCCTGTCTTGGGCCATGTTTTCATAGTTTCAACAGTTTGAATAAGTCCTGTTTTAACTAGTAATGCTCCCTTGCACACATGAGGTTTGTAAAGAAATGTGTTTTTGATGTCTGTGTGCAAGAACTTTGCAAAACCTTTGGGATGTATTGAATGCCAACTGTTAGCCAGGCCAACAACAGTGTTGGACATCACTAATTGTCTTGTGACTGAATGTGAGCAAATTCTTGTATCCAGGTTCCAACATCTGATGGAGCGCCTGGAACCAGAAGTGTGGAGGCTGTTATAGCTTCAGATTAGGTAGGTAGGTAGGTAGGTAGGTAGGTAGGTTTATTGTCACAATATAACAAGTTATAGAGTGAAATTGATTTTTGTAGCTCCCTTCTGCTACATAGCAAACAATATACATTAAAAAAAGAATAAGAAATATGAAATATGGTAACAGAAATAAACTATAATCAGTAGAGCAGTGCTGTGGATAAATTAGAGTTTAAGAGTTTGATAGCTTGGGGGAAAAAGCTGCTCTGCAGTCTGGTGGTGTGGCAGCAGAAGCTTCTTTATCTCTTCCCAGAAGGCAGCAGGATGAACAGGCTGTGGCTGGGCTGGGTACTGTCCTTTAGTGTCCTTTGGGCTCTGCGTAGGCACCTCACCTCACCATTATCACTGATACTCGGGAGATGGGTACCAATGATCTTCTGAGCAGTTTTAATCACCCGCTACAGAACCCTCCGGCCCTGGGCCGTGCACATCCCATGCCAGTTTGTGATGTTTCCATTCAGGATGCTTTCTATTGCTCCTCTGTAAAAGCTGAAAAGAACTTGGCGCGGGAAGTAAGCTTCCTCAAGAAATACAGTCGTTTCTGAGCTTTCTTCACCTGCGTGGAGATGTGAGATGACCATGTCAGGTTCTCTGTGATGTTATGGTTGCATGACCTGAACCTTAACTACACTAAAATACACTTAACTAAAATTACTAATGTTCTCATGTGGTGAACACTTTTGAGGAACTTTATCTTTATCTGTTGTTGTCACTTCATGTCACTGTTAAAAGTAAAATGGCAAGACATCTATTTGTAGATATTTATATTTTCCTTCTAACTGCTGAATTACAGATATTGCCTTGATTAATAGTATTAATTAGACAAGAAATAAGTTTCTTTCAATATCACAGAGAATCCCATTGTTAAGATTGAAGGCCGCTCCCTGACTCAGGAAATAATCTGTCTGCTGAGCTCAGTCCTTGCGTTTTTTTAATTACCTTAATGCACATTCAGGCAGAAGACAAGGCCTTGACTGTGCAGTCTCTCCTGGTATATTTCTGAGTAGGAGGAAGAACAGATTGTTATAAATATAGACTTATCCAGCAGTTACAGTTGCACTGATGCTCAGCAATATATCAGACCAGTGTATTCAGACTAACAGCTTGCCATAATGCCAGTTACAATTACTTATGTTCATTTTTAAGGGTTTGGAGCACAAATTGGAACCTTCACTCATGACAGACATAAAGTCAGTTAATTTCAACTGCATATATTTGGCTTAATCCTTGACCAAAGAAAGTGACATGAGCAACTTTGACACCAGTCTTTATATCACTTGCACAGAAAAAGACACTTTGCCAGGCACATCATCACATGTCAGCCTGAATCACTTTCCTCTCACTCCATTTGCTGCTGTGCTTGGATCAGCTCACCATCTTGACACTTGCTAATGTCCCTGCTATCCTCACTGAGGCTGCTCTCCCTTGGTGGGGGGAGGATTTTCCCCCTGAGGCATAATGGCTGCTCTCCAGCTTGTGTCAGTCGCTGAAGTTAAGGCCCTGTAGCTTCTGAAGTGTCTGTGTCGGCCCGAGTTAACTGGGTCTTCACAAAGTAGCAGAGGGCTTGTCCTCTGCCACTTGGGGCAGAGGACAAGCCCTACAGTCTGTGCTGAACAGAGTGCTGTACCTTCTGCTCCGTGCGCTTTATCAGACGCTGCTCAGGCTTGTTCTGCCGCAGTGTCTGCACAGCCCCGTTTAGTGGTGTGATATTTGACACCGTTCAACTACAGGAATTTCAAGTTCTACTACACTATATCAGTTATTAATGTCTTGCATTTCAGTCACAGGTGGAATGAGCAAATGAACACAATCAAGTAAAATAAACCCAGAAATGACCCAAACTATTTCTAATTATCTTTCTCTTGCTATGCAAAAATTTGAACTTAAAGGTGTACACCTAAAGTGTTCAGATTGTCATTATTTGACTTCCTTAACCTTCCTAAACAAGCATATATTTCCAGGACAAAATGCCTAAAATAACACACCCAAAATGAATCAGGAATAACTCCTCACCCATTAGGCCTAGATGCATAATTTTGGTCTCCTTTGAAAGTCAGAAGCTAAGGAATATGAATCAACTGTAAATAAAGTAAGTAAGTAAAGTTTATTTTAATAGCACCTTTCACAGATAAAGTGCTTCACAATAAAATGTAACACAACAAAGTCAAATACAGTGCAAAAGAAAATTTAAATACAGATGGAAAACATAGAACAAAAACCATAAAAACGCAGATCTAACTAAAAGCCTGTTTGAATGGCAGAGTCTTCAGTTGTTTTTTAAAAGAATCAACAGAATTCACACAGCGAAGAAAGGTAGGCAAAGCATTCCACAGCCTAGGTGCCCCTGCTTGGAATGAACAATCCCCTCGGGTTTTAAAATGAGTGTAGGGAACCACTAACAACCTCTGACCTGATGACCTCAAACTACGGGTTGGTGTGAAGCTATATCAAGTCAGAGATGTAGGGAGGAACTTGACCATGCTTCAGCAAAACATCAAAAGTCAGTCAGTGGTTGTAACTGTATGTGTATATTGGTGCGTTTGTTGTTATTTTTATCCGGCTAATAAATCTGTGAGTTTGTTGATTTCAGTGATATGAGTTAAACAGCTGATCAGAGCTGGAACTGAGCTTTCTTTAGAGTGGTCGAAGAGCGGTGTAAGATAAGATGAGAGATGTGTGGACGGCAATGACTAGAGGCATATACAGTGTTTACAAAGTGATTTATGTTGTGATATAAGTTCATTTAGATGCTTGGTGTTTGATGTGTGTTTGTTATGGATAAAAAATGGTTGGTTTGAGATTCTGGCTGAGCCTCCTAGCTACATGAAGATCTGTGGCATGGAAAGGGTGAAAAAATACAAGGATCAAACATAGATTTATCATTTTGCGCGAAAATCGATCGTCCTTCCCTATACCGGGCAAGTCTGTGCTTAAACATGGATATGTCCTTTTAACCTTTTAGAGTTAGTTTAATTTTATGGTAATTGTTTATGGTTGACATACATTGAGACTTTATGACTCAAAATCAGAAATATACAAAGATAAGAGAGAGAGACAGGAGGAAAATAAGAAAAAGAACTGGAGTTCCTGGTGGCCTCTAAAAAAACAACTATCTAGCCAATGCTAGCATCTGAACAGGTGGCGAACAAGGTGAAAATTAGCTTTGCAGTCAGTCTGAACACACTTTAATATTATGCTGTGGTTAAGCTGTTGAATAGGTTTTCTGATTGTAACAGACACCTGTCAGCCAACTAGAAACAAGTGTTTACGGCGGCCTATGCAAGGAATTTGTGGCTAAAGCAGAGTATAATTTCATACTCCTTAGTGGAGCACGGACTAATGATATACTAAAGCAGTGAAGCACTTCAAAGTTAAAGCAAGTCAAAATATGTACGTAACTACTGATCCAAAAAGCTGAAAGTATACCTTTTCTCATTTTATGCTTGACCACTTCTCTGTTGGTGAGTACATTTTCCCCCTGCAACTGTGCTTTGCGATGTGCTGCTAAATCACCCACAGCTTCAGACTGCTGAGTGTACTGTATGTGGAGTGAAATACAGTGTATAATGCGTCTGTTTCGTGCTGTCTCATTACACACTGTTTACGACTAGTGCCCGGTGTCTCTGTACCAACTCAGCATATACTAAGCTGCTCCAAATATTCATAATATGTGACAACCAAAATGACTCTATAAAGCATATAAAGTCTGATTGTAAGTCCGGACAATCCAACATTATGATATATTGACTTTTACTGGTTTCTCAATCTAATTGTGTTATCATGCTACAAAACTTTATTGTCCACACTAATGACTCTGAGCAAATTGGAAGACCAATATATTTTAGTTTTAATTGTGGCTTGTAAAGTTGCAAGAGTTGTATGATACCTTCTGTAGGTATGGAGAGATGCTTTAAAACATTTTTTAACAGGAAGGCTGCTATTCAGAGTCATGGCATGGAGAAAGATGTTTCTCCATGCCATGAAAACTTTATTAGTCAGTGTTTTCTGGATATTGACCCATTAAAGGGAATAAAGTAAAGATATCTTGGACTCTTCTGAGTCATTTCCTTTTGTAATTTGTTCCCACACTACATGGAAGTGTAATATTTCATAAAGAACTAGAGTACTCCTTTATGACATTACAAAGGAACACAGGTCTTTGAAATTAATCAGCTTGACTATTGGATATGTAAGTTTGCATACATTTGCCACACTGTTATACATTGATAGAGAAAAGATATTTCTTTATTGCGATATTTCAACCACATCACCCAACCCGACCCCATCCACTGAATGAATATCCCAGGCACAAAGACCTTGTCCTTTTATAATCTACTTTAAAGCCATCTTAATGTCCTTTACTCTGTCCAGTTTTCATTCATTACACGTACAGAGTCAAGACAGACTATTGCACATCTGCTTTAGAGTTTAGACCTTGTAGAAAAGCTGCCAAGGGTTTGTTTTGACAAGTGATTAAATGAGGAGTTAATGATGTGCTAGCAATGAGATGATCTGGTTTAACCTACACCTACAAGGTGGCAAAACTGATGGCCCTCGGGTCTTATACTGTTATAACAGCTCTAAATCTTCTAGACTTGAAGATCGCTAATGGCTAACTCTGTTTCGCCATGTTTTATGTGCTACCTTTAACCAAATATGTTAATGAGTTGTATCAGTATGCTCAGTCAGATCTGCTAGAAGACAAAAGAACCCCAGTCCATCAGTATGCATTATGAATTACTGCTTAGCAGCCTTCCCTGACAAAGACACCCAGTTCTGCCAGGAATTGTTTATGAATGTTTATGAATGTTTTATATCACTTTGTAATACAATGAATATTTTCTGAACTGGGCCCATGTGATGAGGATAAAGGGTGTCTTGTACAGTCTATCAAGAAAGAAAACATAGTGAGGCAGACTGCCCCACTTAAAAAATTGAAAAGCTGTACTTTTTCCAAGAGGAGTATCTTAAATTTTCAACACTCATTGAAAATAACAGTGTTTAAGCCAAGAGGACTTCAGTATCTTTTCACATAGAATGCAGTTTCTCTAACCAGGCCACCCAGTTAGTAGGATTATTTGACTGTTTTTGTTTTCTGTCAATATTTGTAATATATTGTGTCACGCCCATACTGTGGAAGCCATAGTGACAACTCACAAATGTAACACATCTAATGCAGCATATCATCCATTATCCAGTTTAGTGCCTCAGTGTAAGCATTTGTGGGCCCTTACTCTTTTTTTGTGTTGAAAGGCAGCTCTTTGTTGTGTGGAAGGTCCAGTTCCTCATGTGATGGAGCCAAATGGAGCAACATGATACACTCCTACACTTTTCTGCACTTTGACAAAACATCGAGATGTAATCACACACAAGCTTTTGGCCATAATTGCTTCCCACAACTACTGCACACATCATCGTGTGCTGCATATCCCTGCATTGTAAACAGATCCTTGCCTTTGTGGATGGCGCTGTGCTGCGTTGTGGGATTGGACCTGTGCCATGCGGTAATGGAACAGGAGAGTCAAAGACCACTACTGCCGTCTGCAAGGTCTTTGTTCCTGCCATTGTCAGCAAATGCCTGCCGATGATGCGGGGGCCACATGCGGCAATAATTTCTGTCTCTCAAGGGCATGACATTGTGACAGTTCCTTTTAATGATGATGTTTTTTTTCTTCTTTTGTTGTTCCATCTTCGTTACATAGATTTTCAACAGTGTGGCACAGGCCTACATCGCACAGAGATATTGTTCTTAAGAGGAGGAAGTAGCATTTAGTTAACCAGCAAGTTCAGTAACAGTTAATAGTTGTGGCTCATTGTTTTTGGTGCAAACAAAATGGGGAAGTGCTGATTATACAACAGAATCTGTAAATCATTGGCTCTTAACCTTTTTTGCTTCTGACTCTTTAAGATAAAGCAATGCCTACTTGCTACCCTTTACCACAGGTCGCATATATCTGTGACAACCAGTTTAACCAAAAGGTGATATTTCATTTGGATAGTTTTTAGAGGCCTGAAGAGGAAAACCAATCCAGCATGTCCTACTAATAAAATAAAAAAATTAAAACATTAAAAAATCTAATATAAATTTTGGGACAAATATATGTTTTCCCACATCTTGTTATTCATCCCGTGACACCTCTGACTTATCTTGTGACCCTAACGCAGGTTGGGAACCACTCCTCCACCTCTACTACCTTTTAAAAAAGCATTGGCAAACTATGGAGTTTGTGTTGCATTTTTAAAAAGACATTTTTAAAATCAGGTTTTCACACCAATAAATTTGACTGTTTACCCTCGTGATGAAACTTATGATTAACATATCAATCAGTGATGGCAGGCATGTGACAGCCCTCCTACCCCCATGGATATAAATTATTAATTTATTCTGACGTCATACATAGAGGTCCTGCAAATTACATGGCAGCTGTCTTTAAAATGCTTTCTTTTAAAGCACAGCAGATGTAGGACCACCATATGGCCTGAGGGGAACATTCAGAGTAAAGCATCCTGCACACCACACCCTCTATCATCACATACATACACACACACCTGATAGACATAAACACACCAGGAGCATTTACAGCAATGCAGCGTCATCCCTTATCCTTATCTTTCCAGTATTTTTCAGACTGAGTCCTTTTCCAGAGCTCCACACTGTTTGCGATGGAATGCTTTCCATCGAAATTCGTACATGCCAAACTTCACTTGGACTGGACATGACTGGGTGGCGGGTGTCTTTGTGCTCGCTAATTAGAAGCAGCTTGGTCCAGCATGCCTGTGTGCACAGCGGATCCTCGTAGAATAACCTCTTCCCCACCTCCACTCATGGCACACAACACTGTTTAAAAAAAGGTCTGGCAAGGGTCTTTTAGCTAAGAGCCAAATTTGTCAAGCAAGTCTTTTCAGGATTTCATACTGTAATTATCATACTGGGCATGCAGGTAATGTTGGCTTTGCCTCAAAGATAAGTCTGTAACTTTTAACTTTCTCAGCTGTTTTGTGATCAGTTTTAAATAAGCTGTATAAACAAGTATGGAGTTATGTAACTATTGTCATACCATCCAGGATTTTGCTAGCTTTTTTGTGTTGTTGGTCTAAAATGTCTGACTTTGCGTCAGCTTTTCTAATAAATTTTGATGAAAGTTGCAATGTTCTTGGGAATTTTCTTGCGATGAAATTGTGGGAATAAGTGAAAACTGCAAAAGTAGATGTGATTTTTTTTTTAAATTTAAAATGATAGTTGAATAATAATAACCGATAAGACTTTTTTTATTCATAAACTATGGTCTTAAATCACACACACAGTTCAGTTTCATGCAAACAAGACCAGCATACCTTGAACCTTTCAACGCTTGCAACTGACAGGGATGCAACAGCCTGTGTCACAGTGATTTGTCTCATCTGACATCCTCCATGCCTTTCTGCCACTCTCTGCGTATGTTATGCTGTGGCAAAGTGTTTGTCCAGTGGCGGCTGGCCGATAGAGGGAATAGAAGTTGTGCGCCGCCGTCCCTGGTGGTGGAAAGTGCAGCCAATAGCTGACAAGACATGCCCATAGCAGCATAAATTAAGCCAATCGGTGGTAGAGGGACACGTGACACCTGTAGACGATGAATGATGTGAAACTCATAACACAGACTTTCAGCCAACCTTAAATTCAATAAGATCTCTTCTTCACAATCCATTTGAGAGGAGAATGTTGGTGGAGAAACTACATCTGAAAGAGCTTGGTCCAGAAATCAAAATTAGTCAACAGACTAGCGGGAAAGATAAAATATGCATGCAAGGCTTCTTCCCCAAGTGGTACACTAGAAAAGCTTAGCTAGCTGGATGCAATCATGTAAATGTCATATTTTGCTTCCCATGCTTGCTTTTTAAAATGGCGGGGATAGCTACAACAACTGTTACAGGAGTACATAAACATTTATCTGAGAAGATTAATAAAGTGAGTGTATAAGGGCACATATGTTTACAGGGTCGCGGGGGGGTTGGAGCCCATCCCAGCTGACATTGGGCAAAAGGTGGGGTACATGTCGCCAGTCCATCGCAGGGCCACACATAGACAGACAACCACTCACACACACTCACATTCACACCTAAGGACATTTTAGAGTCACCAATCAATCTAGCCTAACCTAGCATGTCTTTGGACGGTGGGAGGAAGCCGGAACACCCGGAGAGAACCCACGCGGACACGGGGAGAACTTGCAAACTCCACACAGAAAGGCCAGGCCAGGGTAACCGGTGTTTGAACCCACAACCTTCTTGCTGTGAGGCGACAGTGCTAACCACTGCACTACCGCGCCGCAGTTTACCCCCACTTATGTGACACAAATGTGAGACGTTGGTACCACACATGTCTGCTGCGTCTTGTAAACAAGGAAGTGAGATTGCTGACCTATGACAGCGTTTTGTCCAATTGACCCTTCGTTAAGCCCCACCCCCCTTAGTCACTGTTGCTAAGTCCGACAAACTGTCGGCGCTGCCACTGTCTGTAACTGCACTCCCCGGAGAAATATTGTCAAATTTGTTAGAAAAAGTAATCTCAGAAAGATGCAGACAGTTTTGCAGTTACATTATAGATTTGAAGGTTGTATTCAGGCTGTCAAACTGACTTAAACAGATGTAAAAAAAAATAAAATAAATAAAAATAAAAAAGAAAGATGGAAGCTAAAGCTTACCGATCACACAGTACAAGTGAACTACAGCTTCTCCTGACGATTGAGAGAAAAGACAACAATATTAAGGATCAACAGTGTTCCTGTAAAGCTGGGTAGGCCTCTATTCCATTACCATCCTTAAAAAACAGAACTGTAGGGCTTTAGTAGGAAGTTAGCTAGTGTTAGCTAACTAACATTACATTAGGAACAATCCACAACCGATATTTTCTGGATATATTTTAGGCTTTGGAAAGAGAATAAATTGTACTTCTCCTTTCAACCTCTCTCGGTAGCTGCTGTAACTATTACAAGAGCCCCTGGAACAGGGTTTGATCACATTTTAGAAAAATACAGCCAAAAACAGCTAGAAAACAACTCTTTTTGCATTAGAGTCAATGGTGCACAGCCATGAAAGTGTCGGGCCTCAGTTAGAGAGAGGGTCCTATACTGCACTGTGACTGGCCAGCTGTGTATCTGGGGCGTGGCTTAGGGAAGGGTCAATTGCAATAATAGGCCAAATTTGTGAAAAAGTTGCAGTTATTGGTCAAAGTTATAAGTCACACTGAATTCGTGGAGGTTTGTTGAGTTTGTGTTATATATTTTTATTGCGACATTGCAAAATCCTGGAGGGACTGTATGGTAACATTAAGTGACGAGTGACCTTAGTTGGTCCCTCTCACCATAGGCATAAATATCTCACAGTAGGGGGGGATAATAAACATAAAATTTCTCAAGAGCAATTTTTGAAGGGGACACAAATAACACAGCCAAAATTGTACTTGTATATGATACGTGTACACAGAGAGAAGTCTTACTACTATTTTTCTGGCCAACAACACAAAACATAGTTGTTTAAATATGACTTAAGTTCATGGGTTCACCATGTGGCCATATTATCCTAAATAACTTGCGTCCTCTAGGCTACATAGTAATTTAGGTTTCTTCTAGCATGAAGGATGTCTCACATTTTTGTAACTATTTATTAGTAAAATCTATTTTATTAGGATCCCCATCAGCACTAATGTACTAAATGTGAGCTATTCTCACTGGGGTCAATTCAATTGTATGGTCATAATGACATATTGATTATAAAATAACATGAGCGATTTTCACTGGAAGGAGCTGAAAATAAGTTGCACACCATTTTAGTTCTTTATTCTCCAATTTATTTTTGTGTTTAATCACAAACTACCTTGCTTTTCCCGTCAGACACACAAGCACACACCTCCACCTGTCTGTCTCTTTGTCTGCTCTGACTTTATTTGTCCGCAGTTTTATTTAAAATAACTTGCGTTTGGTTTTCCACCCGCGATTCCGTTTTCTCAGCAGTAGATGAGCTGCGTGTGGAGGAGGCTTGTTGTTAATGACCGATAGAGACCACCGTGGTGTGAATGACATTGTCACTGTTGCTTCACCTGGTCCATGCTTTAAAACATCCACAGAATCTCTTTCTGTGTGTTTCAGATGCAGATGTAGCCTTAATAGTGATGGTTGCATCTTCTTCACTCTCTTGAATAACTTCCACACACCTAAGACGTGTTTTAGCCTGTGTGTGTGTGGCTGTGACATGAGGTAACTGTCTGTGCACACACGAAACACGGCACAGTGCAGCGTGTTTGTAAAGTTCAATGTGACTGGCAGAAAATTGGATATTTGACAATGCTTGGCCCTGGACACTGGTTGGAGCATCTTTAGCTATAGAAGGTGACTTACAATCCAAAAAGCTGTTAAACTAGCTACCAGATAGATAAATAGATAACATAATTGGTTATCATAACTTTTTGTCATGATTTATTCATTAATGACTCAGCATCATCTGTATTAAAAACAAAATAATCAGTTCATCAATGTTTAAAATGCATAAAACAGCTCTGCCAGCCTGCCATTACTGGAGTTCCACAACTACTGAAGGTTTCGAACTGTTTTTCTGGCACCTGACACCTGTAAGAGGGAAAGCAGGCAGTGGAGCAAACCACTGTGAAGCAAGGGAGGGGGGACTCAAAATGTTTCTCCATAAATTATCTATTATTGTGTTATAATATCATGTGTCATAATCTTGTAGTTCATTATTTACAAGTGAAACTAGGAACTAGACACAAACAGTTCAAATCCAAATTTTTATTAGCTAAATCAATTGTATTCTTGCCACTGGTTTGCTGACACTTATTTAGTTATTTTCACTTGGAATTACAAGCAGGGAGATGATTGGAATGTTTTTTTTTTCCAACTTGGCTGCTTGTCATCAAGGCCTTTCTAATATGATATGAACATGGTATAAAAAGTCGAAGTAGGTGATCAAATCCTCTTTCAAGTAAAGAAATATATTAGTAACATATCAACTGTTAGTTGCCACTAACCCATGAAGTTCATGAGATTACTTGTAGAATGTTATTGGTGAATGGTTGCATTCCCATGGTCTTGCTATATGCAGCCTCATTGATATTAGTATCACTTTTTGTCAAAGGAAGACGGGCCTTCTCTGAACGTCTGTTGTTCTCTCAACAACATCTTTGGTGCTACAAACTAAATATTGTGTAATTTGACTTTTATAGGAAGTTTTTGTAATGCATTCAAATATTAAATCTTAATCAACTCATTAAAAGTTAATATAGAGTGCTCTCACTCAATTCCCAAATCCTGGATCAACATATTGTTATCAAAGAGCTGACAGAATAAAAATTAATTGCGCATCCCTAAACATTGCAAATTCCAGTAAGTCATCTGATTTGGGTTCATGCAAGAGGCTGCAGTCACACTAATCTGGGAAAGGGCTAAGAAAAAAATCAAGAGGCACTTTTCCTTTTGCAGGTCAAGATTTGCCGGTTTTATGGGCCAGTTTCAGGTTTCAAATATTGTACTGACAGACTACAGTTCCTTGGAAAACATCTTGAACGCAGAGAGGCTTTCGGATGCATGAGGCTGTGACAAAATTTGTTTGGATTTCTCTTGTCCACACATTACTGACCAGCTTGAGCCAACTGAGGAGGGGGGGGCGGACTAGAAGGAGAGAAGGACAGAGAGAGAATGTACTGCAAAACAGCGTCGCCTCGGGTTTAATTGGAAGAGCTTTGGCATTTTTCCGAAATGAAACAACAGGGAAACGGGAAATGCAATTACACCCACAGAGAAATGTGTCAAACAGGTTGCGAGCTCTCTCGCCATGCAGTCTCACTCCGCTGTAATGAACAGTTCTCGTTTGCCAAAGGCAGTGAGGGTGGCTTGTTTCACAAAAGGTGTGAAGTGAAGCCTCTGTGCAGAGAGGTTTTAAGAGATACAACAGTGCTCCCCGGACTCGGAGAGGGCAGGATAAGTAGTGAAAAGCCATGCTATCTTTAAAAGACCTCACCATCTGGGCTTGTTGTGTGAAGGAGACAACATTAGGACAATGCCGAAGTTGACAACAAATCTACCTCACGTGCTACGGTTCATTCCGGGTGTTAATAGCTCTTTTAATTAATGTAAACATATCATTTGGCAGGTGATGAGATATTAATGGCTGTTCAAAAGGGATGCAGATTAAACTAGAATGGCTCTGTCAGGGTCGTAGAAAGATTCATAGTAACCTGTTGTGTACGCTGTATAATTGGCTCTTATCTTTAAATGGCATGTAGCATGATAGGATAATGAGCAACTGCCACTCAGATGGTTTTGACACATATGTCATGGTGATGAATGAGAAGGTTTAAAGATGATACTGGCGGTAATTTTTCACATTCTTCACAACAGACGCTGGGTGGTATTGGCTTTTTGAAACAGAGACAAAACATATTCCAAATGTAAACATTTTTACAAATTTAAACTTGACTTAATGAGTCCTTTTATTATTGTCTCAGCATGTCATCATGTTCATTTTAATCCAAATGCATTTTCATTATCTCACATTGCCTTCATAACTTTCAATTTTAACAATATTTTCATATTTTCTATTTTAATACAATTAAATCGAAGTAAATTAATGTTTGGTTGTTGGTTGGAGTCCTCATAAATTTCCCTTAGATGAATAACTTGTTCACACTGGTCATTGTCGCATGTCATCACATGGAATTTTACTGTGATTTATAATCATTGCTGCGTCCTTGCTCTGCTGCACAGCTTAAAAAGGCCTGGAAACACTTGTTAGTCGTTCTTTGTCAGGTCACACAGTCTGGGAGGAAAATGCTCCTGGTCGGTGCACACAGATGTGATATAGTGATCTTTCCACATGATATAGTGTTGCAATCAGTCAGCACGTGCTACCCCATCATCTAACTCCACAACTATAGGACCTGCTTTGATATTTTCCAAATGAGTGGAACTTTGTGTCAGGAGGGCAACAGCTTACAAGATTGATTCACAGTCTACCATACATGTAATCACTGTTTGCCAGGATTTACAGGTTCCCCTGGGGTCACGTTGCTGCTGGATAATGCTGGACACCCAGGAAACATCTGGAATTGCCTTTGGATAAACACTGGTCCAAACATAAAAAAAATCATCTGCCATTTTATTAGTGTATCAAGCTTTTGAGCTCGGGTTTGATCAAAGCCCAGTTCACTTGAGTTTATGTGATTCACCCCCACCTCTCCACACAGGCATTACACCACATGACATCAAGGACAAGGGCAAAGCCTTGGAGGGTTAAGAACCCCAGTGAGAGAGATTAAAGCCACATGCCACCACTGCCAGGTGAAAAAGAAAAAGTATCTACAACATTGGTGCTTTAATATCTAAAATGTTTAATGCCCAGATTTTGGATTTTAATAGCTTTCAGGGGTCCAAGATTCAACAAACACACTAAACAAGTTCCATGTAGTTGAGTACCTAACTACGGGGGTTTTTTTTCCTATGGGAACAACATATTATTTGGTTAAAATAGGGTCTTTAAAATGTCAGCTTTTCAATAATTACACAAAAGCTTGTTTTGAGATTTAGACTCCGGTGTATTTTAAACTTTATCCAGTTGGACTTCAAAGAGTCAAAGGTTCGGTTGAATTTTCTCAGCCCATAGAGGAGAAACATCTTAATCCTTCTGTTAAAAAAATGAAACTCTGTCTGTGAAAGTGCACGGTTTCTGTTTGACTGTGTATAGCCCTGATTCAAGTTCAAAAGGATGTCTCTGAAGTTAATGATGATATTTCAAGGTGAGGATTAGCATATAACACTCATCTATTCTCCATATGCACTCTTAATGTACTGATCTCCTTTTTCCCATGTCAGGAAGTTTTCTCACATCTCATCATGCAATTATCCAGTCTTTGCACTCCCCAACACCGACTACACATTTATACCTCAGTTCACTCATTTTTCATATTCCCCCATCTCCCTTTTTTCTGACAAAGGACATCAGACATCACACCCCTGTTGTCTTCTCAAGAAAAATGAAATATAATCCAGCTGTGGTGCTTTAACACAACCTTGAAGTGTGATAATGACTTCATCACTGAGCTGTAGCAGAGCCAAATGTGTTGCACAAGCATTCCATGCACTATAGTTAATGTAGTCCTCTCTCTTGCTTCTGTGGAAATATGATAATCTCCAACTGGTAAACTGCATTGCAAATTGGGATGAAGTGTAGAGATGACCTTTCCAAGTTTTGTGATACTGTTTTTCTCCCCTGCCTTAATTGTTTTTTTCTTCAAGGTTTCAAAGACTGTGCTGTGGTGTTTCTGCACCGCACTTTCTAAAGATCATCTGTCAATCAGACAATGCACCATAAATCATCTTCTATTTAGTGCTGCTGCAGCTCCTGGTGGCATAACACACAGCTGTGCATCACCAGACACTTGTTGTAAAAGCTTTCCGGAAATTGCTTTGGGTTAAATCACTATTGTCTGGAGCAATTAGCAGTGTCACAAGTCCTTTATCCATGATTTTTTCCATTCATAGTATCAAATCCAAAATGTCTCCTGATATTACTTATCAGTTGGTTTGCTGTAATGATTATCCAGTCATTATGGCTTGCTAGAGAACAACAATAGACTAGTTTACTTATAGGTCAAGAGAGCACACAATGAGTCAAAAGTACAACTGTCGCTCATCTATTCTTTGCAGGTTTTACGGTTGTTGAGTGGCAGGCAGCGTTAAGTTAACAGTTAGGTCACTGCCTTGGATGGTAGTTCACTGTTATTAGTGTGTGACTGTGTGTGTGTGAATGGGTGAATGAGTGGCGCAGTGTAAAGCACTTTGAACGAGAGTTAATTTGTCATTTACCGTGTATGTGTGCATTTTATCAACGCTCCATATTGGAATGCAAAGCACAGTCTGTTGTGCTTATAAATACAAACTCAATGTCTTAGTGGAAAGAAATCCAGAAGGTGGTGAATGATGGAAGTCAGTATCCTTTCTAAACTCTGTGTAGGTGCGCTTGTAAAAGTCAAAATGTTCTACTAAGGAGAAATCTTGCTTTTAAACCTTCAGTGAGTTGACTAGAGCAACCTGCTGTAAGTGCTAGAATTGAGAGACATAAATACATCTGTCTCTGGAGATTCAGCAGTATTGACCTCTGACCATAAAAATGCAATACAGGAAGAGAACAGTGCATCTGGGATTGCATTTGGTTGAGTTTTAGGGCTTTTATTGATTCTGTTCCTACATTCTGTGATCTGTGTAAAATATCTTTACCTTATATTAGAAAATCAGGTTTTCTCTCTCATTCTTGTATGCACCCCGACAGACCCAAGATGGAACATGTGCTGTGTACCATAATACCTAAATTTGGATCTTCACTTCTCTCTCCACCAAATGAAAGAGTTGATTTATTTTTTCTGTAAAATCAATAATCAGCTGTCACCTGAATTCACCTGCACAGCCCATTTATGTTTTGTGCTTTATAATTTGTCAAATCTTGGTATGGCAATTACCAACAGGAACAAACTGCTAAGAGTTCCTAATTATCTGTCAAAAATGGAAGTCTAACTCAGCTGGAGGACAAAATACTTTATTTTTCGAGGATCCTGACAGCGCAAGTCAATCAGCAAGGCCCCATAGTGTAGATAATCAATTTTCTCTTTTTGTATAGGTTTGTAAATGTGTTACTCATATTATCTTCACAAAGGCATTTGTGCACATTGCATTTCATTTTAAAAAATGTCACTTGCATAATGCAACATATAAAAAGCTATTGTATTTAAAAGTGCATTGACCCTTTTGTTGTTTTGCATCAGGTGTACTGCCTGCCATTGGCCTGCCATTTGAAGGCGGTTGACATCATTGACTATTCTCGCTGGCGGATGTCTGATATGAATGTCAATCCAATGACTCCTGGGAAATAAATCTAAAGTACTGCTTGAGAAGCGGGTGAAAAGGTGGTGTAATGGTTAGTAGAAAGGTTGCAGGTTTGAATCACAAATATGTACGGACCTAGAGCGAGACATTAAACTCTTACCTGTTGTTACTGTAAGCTCCTCTCAATAAGTGTTAAGCTTAATGTCTGAAGGGTGTTATTGTTTCTTTGCTCACATTGGCTTTAGTTTTATTGATGCTTGCTGTGCCTCTGTCTGGGCTTCCACTGCTAGAAAATCTTTACAATTTAGTGCTATTGTAGTGCCTAGGGAAAGCACCACAATGCCATAATTCATCACCTGTATCGGTGTTCTTTAGTGGTTTGTTTCAGAATTCAAAATAGGTTGTCTTGCTGTTACTTTCTGACTTTTTGGTTAATAATTCCTCACCGGTATAAACTGGACCAGTATGACAGTGCATGCGTCATGTTGTCAGTCCTTGAGCTGATTTTGTGATGTTACTTGGTTGAACGATAGGCCATAAACTTGGCAGTGTAATCAATCAATCAAAGCAACGGAAGAAATTTTCACTCCTGTCCCATCCCACTCCCACAATAATCCTGTCCCAATGCCACAACAGAGTGAAAACAAAATCCTGTCCCATCCCAATCCCAGATGAATAACTTCAGTCTCATTCCAATCCCAGATAAAATACATCAGAAAAATAGAGTTTATCCATATTAGAACTGCATATTTATATTTAAATACTACTCAATGATTCCTGTCCTGCCTGTTCCCGTTGACCTTTTTTCCTGCCCCATTTCAGTCCAATGATAAATAATGAAATTGACTCCCATCCTGCAGGAATCTCACAGGAATCCTGTGACCCACAGGATCTGTCTCTGGTCAACTCTGCCTACATGAAACAGAGAAATATAGAGATTTTAAATGATTGGATTGTTAGGACACATAAAACATACAGATCAAAACATGTACAGGTGGCACTGATGGAGATGCTGTCTGTTGATAGATTCATGTCTTTCCTGCTATTAGAAATAGAAGCAAAGAGGCATAAGTCATACTAGTACATAGGGTACCAAGTCAGCTTTACAGAGGGTTTATACATTGTGACTAATGGCTTTGTTAATGGTTAATAAATCATTTACTATTGCTTTAAAGCATTCATGTTGGGTTATCAGGTTGTGAAAAGTATCTCTGGTCCTCTTGTCTCTGATCCATCTCTACAGTTGGAAATGTTGATAACCTCTCTAAATTATTTTGGTCCAGATGCTCTGCAGCCGTTTTTCAGAAGGTCAGAGGTCAAAAGATCCAGTAGAGAGGTCTACTAAATCTAAATGTTGTACATGTATATAATGCATTAGTGGCAACTACTACAACAACTTAACAAAAACAACAATAAATCATTTACAAATGGTTCATTATTATATTGTGGTATTGCACCTCATCACCAGTCTGCAACAAGCAAAGCAAGACATTTTTACATTTTAAGTTCATTTCCACATATCATTTGACTGAAATGGTGCAAACTGTGAACTCTGTTAATAGTTGAGAAAGTTGAGAATTTGGATCCTGAGATTTGTTGAAAAAAACCTGGATAGGGAGAGTAAATATTTATTACTTCCATGGAAAAAAGACCCTCAGAGTGTACTTTAGAAAAGCACTTACCCACCACCTGCTCTGGTGCAGCTGCTCAGTAGCCAATAGAAGACAAACTAATTGTACTGCAAAGCTCCTGGGTATGAATATATGCAACTTACTGAATGAGAAGCAGGGTGATGCTTAAACCAGCATGTGGGCAAGGCAAAACTTTCCTAGAACAATAAACATCTAAAAGATGTGTGAATAGATAAATGGATAAAGATCTGCATGGATCTGTTGATTCTAAGCCAAAACAAAACAAAATCATGTTCTCCCCCAGTGTCCTGTGTGATCACCTTTTGGTCAGCTTAATGACAGATGTGGCACTTTGGCAATCAATTTCAGGCTAGTGCCCCCCATTCATGGTGTTCATGGTAGGACTGGAGGGGACTCTAATCTCCTTCTATGGCATACCTGTGACAGCAGCCTATAAAAAATTTTCTGTAGGGAGGCTGCAGCTCTCACAAAATACAGTATATTCACATGCGTGTTCATATACATAGACCTGGGATGGGCAACATACGGTGCCTGTCCTCACACAAGTCACTTTCCTAGTATCAATAAATTGTTGGTTCCTCAGGCGTTGGAAGCAAGCAGGCCATTTGACAACATTTGAACCCAATCCAAATGGTTATTATACTGTCGATTGATAGAGGGCACTCCTTTGAAATGCAAGAGGCCTGTAGCCTAGCACCTTCTTGCACATGGTCTCGTCTTGATCTCACCAGGCCTCTTCCGCAATGACACACGATAAAGATGGACATTTGAAAAGGAAAAAAAAAAAGAAAACTGATCCAAGAGAACTATGTTTTCCAGTCAAGATGGGAAAAATATTATCTTTTTTTGGAATTCAAAGGCAAATCTATGGTGTTCAGTGTGCCTGGAAACAAAATCAGCCATGAAGGATTACAACTTGAGTCGCCACTACAACACCACACACAAAGACAAATATGACATGTACACCGTAGCTGCCAGAGCCGCTATTATTGCTGACCTCAAAGGAAAAATACACACACAGCAGAGCCTTTTTACCAAAGCCACGGCTACACAAGAGGAGGAGAATATGTAGTCGCAGGGAAGAGGCCAAACTGTGTCAGATCTCTATGCACACATGAACTCATTTCAGTGTAAACTAGCCATATTCAAAGAAGGCATTTTCATCACCATCCATCATTTGGCACACCTTTCCCATCTGTGAAGAGATGCACAACGATGTCACAAATGCAAGAAAGTATTTCACAAGTACAGAGCCAACATAGCCACACTGCAGTTGCAGTTCAACGACCGATTTCAAGATTTCAACACCATGCAGCCACAAATTGCGTTATTCATGAATCCCCTCTCTGCTACTGTCAGTGAGCAACCCCCAGGGTTGCAGTTTGAACTCTGCAAACTACAGTCAGACCTCTTCTTTTGAGCAAAGCACACTGAGAGGGGAATTTAATTTTGGAGACTACTACCCGAGTCTTACTTTCCACTCTTCAGGGATTTTACGCCCTTAATGGTCATCATGTTTGCAGCACTTACATCATGAAAGCAGCTTCTCAGCAATGAAGCACATCAAGTCAAAAGAGAGAAACAGGCTGCTCAGTAGCCCTCCCGCACTTTGGTTAGGCTTAGGCACAAAAATTACATTTGTGACTCCATTGATTGTAAGTTGCGTTTTAATTCTGGGGTAACTTACCGTAGATATTTAATTGATAGCCGCTTACTCCGTTTACTGGCCTGGTGTGCGAACACATTTTGACAAATAAACACAGGTCTCGATTAAACACCTAGTCTGGTTTTCATAGAAGTTCTTCGGATGTATAAAATCTTATACCTTACTGGGTCGCCCGCTTTAGCTACTTCTAAGCTGCTTAGATCGAGAATACAAATATGTATAGAATACAAATATTAATGTTAAACGTAGGATCGACACATCAGTCTGGACATGCTACACATTGTTATATTGTTTAGATTCTCCATAATACAATCACTCAGTTCATTTAACGGAAACAACAAGCCCCAAAGTCTATAGTCTTATAGATTTACCGGTGTAGCTGACATGGTACAAGAGATGGGGAAAAAAAGAAGTGCCGACTCAGAAGAAGAAGACATACCCTATTAATCCCACAAGGGGAAATTCAATGTTTTTTTCACTTTGACTGTTGTTAATGTTTAGTATTATACACACACAAGTCTGAAATACACACACATGCACGTGTGTGCATAAACACATAGAGAGATGTCAGAGTGAGGGGGCTGCCACTCAGAGCAGCGCCCAAAGCAGTTGGGGGTTCAGGGGCTTGCTCAAGGCCACCTTCTGCAGTTTGATAATTTTAATACAAGTAATATTCATACTGTTTAAAATAAATGAACTGTTTCATAGTAGCCTATTTCAGTTTTGTGCGAAAGGAATTAAAGCCTACCTCTGAAAACAGAATGCCACGTGTCAGTATTTGACAACTTGAGAGTGAGACTAGGTTGATTGGACACCAGCAGGAGAGGCCACAAGTATGTTATTAAGACAGAACTTTTTACTTACAGAGTAGAAATGATGAATGGAAGCATTACTAAATGCATTTGTACATGTACATGAAAATAGAAACTGCCAAATTTGCTACTGGTGGAAGTGCATGGTCACAGTTTGCCCATCTGTCAGCAAAGATACCATTTTTGTCAACCTATTATCAAAGTTGCCCTTCCCTGACATTGACAATATATATTTATGGCTTGTAGTTTTCAGTTTTTACTTACCTTTCTGTATACTGTGTAAACATTGGTATACTGCACCTGCTGCACATCATTACACTCTAGTAACTCAAAGACACAGAGAATAGCATGACTTTCAAAAGGTCTGTATCGATGAACAAATAATCTTTATTTGATTTTTAATTCATATGAGAAAATAGTATATTTGTCTTAAACACCTAGCTCAGTGGTATGGTGGTTCAAGTCTGCAAGAAGCAAAGGACCTCTCTTTGATCCATCCATCAATATGAGAACATCTGCATGCACAAACTCAACACCTCTATTAAAAAGGTGTCTCATTCTATCCGGTTCCCTGTCTTACCCTTCACTTTTCCCATCTGTCTTCATCTCACTTCAGAGAATTTAATCTCTTTGTTTTGCCTCTCCTTTCACCTCCACATCTTTCTCTGGCTCAAGAGAAGTGTATCTTAGGTCTTAGCCAGCAGCTCCACTTCAACACGATAAGAAGACTTGAATGCAACGCCACAAGCCAATCAACTGTCAGCTCTAGCTGGAGGGCCGCTGAAGGGACGTTGCACTGCCTTACATGTAAATAAGCCTCTTGGGAACTTATGAAGTGCCTCCCTGGAGAGACAGAAGGTGAAGAGACAAAGAGAAGAGGCCAAGAGAGTAAGCTTAATGGAAACACTATATTCTTTTCCCCAGGAGACCCCATAACCTTCCTGAAAAACCCTGCCATTATTAACTCCTTAGCTGTAAAAGTGAAGGATTTTATAGATCACAATACATCTTATACGTGATGTTTTTTCCCTCCCAAATTCATGGGGGAAGAATCACTCCTGATCCACACCTGCCCCCATCCAGACTGTTTCAAATGTTTCGAAACTCAGGATGAAATCCCAGTCCACCATCTGTCATTTTAAAAAGTCCATTGTTAAAGCAAGCAAAAAAAGCATAAGCCTCCTTATTTCTTATTTAGCCAGTGTGTGTTGCTCTTGCTAGATGAGGTTTTCTGCCTATACAGCTTAGTTGCCGTTGCCACCAAGCCATAATTACATATATATATATATCTATATATATCTATCTATATATATCTATATATATCTATATATATCTATATCTATATCTATAGCTATATCTATAGAGATAGAGATAGAGATATATCTATATATAAGACTAGAGAGAGAGAGAGAGAGAGAGAGAGAGAGAGAGAGATAAATTGCTCTTTATAGCACATCACCTGACTTCAGCTCATTTGCTAATCGTAAATATGGGTCATTATAAGCTACTTGAACAATCTCGTGAGGACGGCTGTAAGTGCAGACGTTTTCAAGCTTTTGTATATTGTGAAGAAACACTGGAATAGGTGCCACCACTCTCTGAGTACTCACTGTTTGAATTGACAAGAATACATGATGACTGCTAACTGCACAGAGGAATAGCTCTGAGCAAGATGTCTTTATATACCCCACTGGAAGATAGTTTTATGATGTTGGCCTACTCACAGATGTTCCACATCCGTGAGTAGGCCTACGTGAGGGACCACTAGGGTCCGTGTGATGAAAAAAATGATCATCAGAGGGTGTACGCCTAGGCTCTGTGCAGAAATCTGCGTGCCTACCATTTTTTGAGACCGCACGCCCACTACTCTACCAGGGCACCAACCAATCTACTGTGCATGTGAGGAACCAAGTCCACCAAGCCGACTCCACAAAGTAATATAAAAAGAAACAGTCCACTTCAGCAGCTTTCCGTGTACACTTTGAGGTATATACAAGGCTTTAGAGCCAGAATGTAGTGATATTTTGATCAACTGCAGCATGTGGCACTTAAGGCAATGTCATAATAACAATTCCACCACCAACAATAATAATTACCAATTGATTTAACACATTTAAGCAATTAAAAGATTGACAACATGATGGTCATGTCACATTGTCACATAAGATTGCTGTCTTATATGAATGTCCAGTGGACACTCAGTACACCTGCATCATATGCACATCTTTACTATAAAAAAGATATTTGTAAACAAGGATGCCAGATAATCATCCCTATTTACAATAGTGCTGAAAAGCAGGAACTGAGTGCTGAGTAGTTTTCACATTGAAGGATTATCTGTCATGGACCTAGCTGGTGGACAAATTTAAGCACACCTATCTAAATATCAAAGACACACAGAGGATTTTAATGGCTCCAAATGGAGCATTTACTAACACACTTAATTATACACTTCATATGGCATAGAGAAAATTTTAAAAATGATGAGTGTTTCCCTTTTTATTAGCATTGTGGTCTGTTATTCCTCCCATGTGACTTGTCAGCTCTTGACATTAATATAACCAGATTAGTTATTTCATGCCTTGTGAGTTTATTTTATTTTTTTAACCAGAAAAAACTCATTGAGATTAAAATTTCTTTTCCAACAGTGCCTGCCAAGACAGGAAGCAACACAAGTAAAAAGGTTGCAGATAATAATAAACAAAAAGGATCATCCGAGTAATCAATCATAACATTAACTGCCAGGCTCAATGTCATTTAAAAGTAATTTAAAAGCAACCAGTGAAACTGGGTCCTGAAGATTCAAGACCTTTTGCAACCGATTTGAAATTAAACAGCATATTGTCAGTAGTTAGAAACTTTTACAGTTGTTCATTCACCAGAGTTTCCATAATCTTAGCCAGGACGGACAATTTAAAGATGGGTCTGTAATTGTTTAAATATGTCGGGTCAACTCCTTTTAACAGGGGAAAGAACAAATTTAGATTTCCACATAAGTGGAATTTCATTCATGTCCAAGAAAATTAAAGGATTAAAACTATAGGTGGTGCAATAAAATCAGATTCTAGCTTTAGAAAATAAGGTTCCAAGTTATCAGGACCAGACAATTTTCTAATGTCTAAAAGTTTAAGGGCTTCATATACCTCTGAGACTGTAAATGGATTAAAATTAAAGTAATTACTTACTCCAATATGACCATGAGTACGACTTTTAGAGTGATTCTGATGTAAAATGTTGAGTGAGTCAAACATTTCATATTTTATGTGACTCCTTAAGAATGCATGGTTCCATGTTTCATTTCATGGTTAGTAATAATGTGTGGCTTGGTTTTAGGAATTTTTGTATTTCTAACTGTGGCAACAACACAGTGGTCACTAATGTTGTTTGCAAATACAGAAGCTGCTGAGTATTTTCTAAGGAGCATTGGTTAAGATAAGCTCAATTAGGGATGATTTTTAAAGTTACTTTTGATATACATTGCAACACTACTCCCCCTTCTGGGTCGATCAGTCCTATATACATTACAATCATTAATACTGATATCTCATCTCGTCACATATTGATGCATGGTCAAGACCCATCTGCGTCAGTATGTTACGCACTGGGGATCCCTATAGCATCAGTGTTCAGCGCAGTGGGGGAAGTCCTGTAGCGTCAGTTTGACGGTAAAGGTAGGTATATGGTATTTAACAGAAAACACTGAGTAAGGATGTGGTTGGAATGAATGGAGGGCCAGAACCGAGACTTTGAACCAGGGAAAGGGGGTTTGAGTCCCGTGAAGTCAATATTATATATTTAATTTTATATAGTGTAAGACTATTTCTTTTCAAATTGCATCTCATATCAACTATGGCGAATATGATTATAGAACTGAGCACTAAAGGCCTATTATAGCCACATACGGGAAAAAAAAAGAGAATATGTAGGCTACTTGTTTTGCAAGATAGCTTCAAGCAGAAGGAGCCACTCAAGCTCTTTCTATATTAAGTATGTCAGCTTCAAAGAAGCATTTTGTTTTGGGCTGATCTGACGCAGCTGGTTACCTGAGAAAATACCCAAATATGTTTATCAAAGTTTTTTTCTTTTTTCTGGCTAGGGCCAGGGTGTGAAGTATGGGGGAGTCAGGAGGAGCTTTACTTCTCTTAATAAGACATGAGGTCCCCTGAAAACATGACTTGTAATGTTTTGGGGAGGCTCTAAAATATTAACTATATGGTATTTTTGCCATTCATTTATATATTTCTGTAGCCTATCATCATGGATCATGCGTAAATCGGTAGATTCGGGCTTCATCCGTCCAGAGGGATCATCGACCATCCGCGACCTCCTCTCTCTCGCCCTGTATGCTCCAGCGTCCGCTCTCTCTCCGGCGGTAGACCTACTATGAGTTGTGTTGCCAGTGGAACCGGCGCACTGGATGGTCAGTGGTCGTTCCTTCTGGCTGGATGAAGTCAAACGCTCCTGATTGTACACATAATCCACATGGTCCTGCAGCTGGAGGCTCTCCACAGTGCAGCACAACTTTCTAAATTCCATCTCAGAAAAATAAAGGTCAGGTCGAAACAGTGTAGCCTAGAGAGAGTGAACATTTTAATCCGTGTATAATTTGTTAATATACAGCACACCAAATTAACTAATAACAATTCATGTTTGCTGTGCACCATTGGATGTACTATCACTGGATTAATTTGATACTGAAGAAATCCTGAGGCCTTCCTGTTGCTATCCAAGTTGTGAGTTACAAACTGAACGTTGAGCCTCCTATTTGAGCTCATCTTAATTACATTTATTGAGATTGCATGTTGCCTCACGTCACATGTAAACAGGAAATCAAACGCAGTAAAGCAATGTTATGAAGAGGGAAAAGAGTTCATGAGGTTAAGGAGGGAGATTCTGTATGATGTGAGGTTGGTGCTAATGGAGTAAAGACTAACTAATGTGTTATAGTTCTCTTCAGTGCTAACAGGATTTGCTGCAACCAATCTAAATTGCTTTGTATTCCCTCAGAATCTATCATGTCCTTGCACTGCCAGTGATGTTTCTTCATTTATCTTCTGAATAAATTGATTAGTAAAATGCAATTTATTTTTGGGCATTATTTTTTTATGACAGAAGTTAGGTTTCAAACATAAGCACAAACACCCACACAGACACACACACACACACACATACTGTACACTGCATCTGTGCTAGCCAGTCCGTGGAGAATGACCAATGCAACAGCTGCTGGCACTTTTATTTTTTGTCTAAATCAGGAAACACAGTCTTTTCCCATGAACCATTTTCTAGGCCTTGCCAGCATACAAATAAACCCCCACACATCATCCCCATCTTTCAGTCACACACTCACACACAAGTGGTATGTCAACAACTGTACATATGTCCACATACGTTCTCACTTAGCAGTTAACTTTAGATTGGATATATCATTCAATTAAATTCCCCATAGGAAAATAATGTCCAGAGAGACCTACAACCACTCAAGCTAAAGTGCATTAATTGTTAAATATCACACGTCATTGAGAAGTCTTTTGTCTAAGTCTCTTAGCCCCAGTGTAGCTTGGTTAAACTCTAAATGTAGCTATTATTTTCCCGCTTTTATAAAGACAAACTAAATACTTACTTAACAAAACAAGTAAATGTTTGAAGTGATTTTAACACTACTTACTACAACGTACCTTACATCTCCATGTATCTGTGGCATGCTAGATGCTAGAAATTGTAATTCTTTAATTTGTCGCATAAACAAAGCTGGTGATCATACAAGAAATGTGAAGTGTCTTTGTAAAATGGTTTGTGACTGACAAAGGAATTTCTGACCTCTGTAAGTTTTGGGCTGAACATAAATGGACTCTCAGCATCCGATGCTTACATCACTGACAGTGTTTTCGAGAAAGAAATGCATTCTGTTTGCAGCATCAGAAATATGACACAGGCGTCACATCTGACAAGTGGGTGTGGAATGTTTTCAATGAACTATTGAATTGAAAAGTAAATGTCCTTGATTGCAGGGCGTGGATGGTGTTTACATGTAGTTTGTAAAAAAAAATCAGATAAACTCCTTTTAAAGGACAAATACATGTTGAGAAATTGTAAGGTTCATTGATTCTTTTTCTTATTTGATGATTCCTTTGTTTGCTGCAGCTGCAACTTTACATCTAGCCTTAACTAGACAAAGACTCAAACTTCATCATCTTACAAAAAAAAAAGGAAAAAGACGCCGTTTTAATCCACTGGTGATAAACTCAGGGTATTGTGCAGAAACACCACAGGGAGTACATAGCAACAAAGGTGAAGAAAAAATGGATGCTCTGTTGTAGAATAGCCGCCACTGTCTGGGATTTTTTAGTTGTTGTTGCTCAAATCAAGGTTTAGCACTAGTTTCTTATTAACAGAAACATTGATATGTTGAAATAGATATGATGCATAAATAAAACATGAATTAGTTTCCTTTTAAAATGTATTGGAATGGCTTTGTATGTCTTTTTTAAATTGGTATATAAACAGAAGTAGGTCTTTATATACACTAAGTACTCTGTAATCTCAAAGCAGAATTAAATAATCAAAAAAAAAAGAAAAAACTATGCCAAAAATCAGAAAATGTGTACACAAGAAAAGCAAATCATCCTGTTAAGGATTACTGTTAACATGTTCCAATATATGTGTCAAAGAAAAAAATATTTCTTCCAAACATTGCAGTTTTATATTTTATAAAAAATAAAAGTATAACCCTAATTTAGAGGTCAGCACATCTTTATGGATGGTATTAATAAGTATTGATCAAAGGATTAAACCTTTGATCAATACTTGCAGCATTATTTTTGTATCAATAAAATCACTGAAATGTGTGTGATGTTACATGAAAAGTAGTATAACATTAACATATGTTTGCAAACACACAAGCATAATTTACACAGCAATACCAATTGTAGCTAAATTAGCTAAAATTAGTCATCATTTCTGCATGTGATGTACATTGCAATAGTTAACTTTATTGATTATCAGTACAAAGTTTGCCAGCTTTTCTTTACAAGCATTACAATCAATTTTCAAAAAGTACAATCAATTTTGTTGTCTTTGTCAGCAAACTTTGGGTTACCATACACATTTTCCACATGTTTGTCTCTAGAAAGTAAGGTTCAGTCATGTCTATCACTATATGCTGTCCAAGTCTTGCTCTGGACAGTGAATGGGGCACTGTATAATATACTGCTGTTCATTCTCACATTGACTATTCAAAAGAAAGCTATTTGAAGAATTCTTGACATTTGCAATATGGAATGTTGTGGTCAGTGTTTTGTAGTGACTAGTGCAATAGAAATGACTTGTTTGCAGCGCAATCTTAACAACAGAGCAGCAGACACAGCCAAACATCATGGGGTGAGTCTATCTCAGAGCAACGATGAGAACACTAACTGGGGAGCATTTAACAAAGGTTAAAAGGGAGATGACACCAGCTTGGAAGATTTTCAACAAAAAGGAAATCTTTCTTCAGGGAGGAGTTTATAATGTTGTAAACGTTCCAAACGTAGTCATCTCTCCAACATGTTGGCCTATCCCTCCTAACCAAAACCACAGTTGATCAAGTGCTCTGCAGTTTAAATACAACACTTTATGACTGGACCTAAAACATTTCAATGTTTGTTGGCTTAAATGTGCATCATGTGATATTAAAAGAATAACTCATCAAAATCCTATTCAAAAGTTATCACGCCTTTAAACAAGCAGTGAAAAGTGCTTTTTTTTACCACCTTCTACTGCCAGAACCATAAAAGAGCTTCTCAGACCTCAAAAACAAAAAAAGTTGTTCCTGCATTTCAAAATTCCTTCAGATGTTGACAAACCTACAGAGAATTATCACTCAACTCTGCAGTTCCCTTATGCAGTGGCGCTCCCAGAACATTTTCCTAGGGGTGGCCAGATGGGGACACTGAAAAACCTTGGGTGGCACTCTAAAACAATCAGGACAAATGAGCCTACAGGGCCATAAACAAACAGCAGTGAGCTCAACACTACTGAAGTCAACAACAACACGCACAGACGTTTTAGGGATCCAGACCCTTTCTGTAGCCGCTTTCCACAGAGATCCTGCAATCAAAACAGAAAGAATGTCCGCCAATGTATATATATCCCCTTCCTGGCTCTGTACCTTACATACAGCGCAGCGAACCGGCATATTGCCTTAATAATCTCAGATAATGTTGCAGCATAAAAGCGGCTATATGACAACATCAATTGATAGCCTGGTATCAATCCATCCAGCACAACGTCCCATGCACAGAGCAGCAGCAGAGACACGATGCTAAAAGATGCTTTCACTCTCCACAGCTGAGGGCTCACTTGAGGAGAAAGGCAGCAGGAGATTTTTCCTCTGGGCAAACTTCTGGATGACTGAAGTTTGCCCCCTGGTCCACTGCCTTTTGCTTCTTTTATTTCTTTTTTTTAACCATTTTTAAGTTTGTTGTGGTTTCATGGGCTAAATTGTTTTGGTCCATTCTGACTGCTCTTATCAACCATGTTTCCAGCAGCATCTACTGTGCATTACTTGCCCTGCAGCAGATAGCAGGCAGACACAGTTAGTGAGCTAGTAAACATAGTTAGCAACTAAAGAGCCAAATATTTCCCTGACTTGGTGGAGACCAAATCAGTGTAGCGGGAATATTAGACATTCATCGGGTGGCCATAAACACAAGTCTAAATAAATGCCAATAAATGTTGCTCCATATCTGCTGGATATGAATGCAAGTGTTTGCTAATATCTTTGATTCAGATTGTTCCACTGCCCCTTCTGGCCGAAGGAAAACCCTATTAATAGTGTATAATAGTAGGTAACTAAATCTACTTGGTTATGGGTAGTGGAAGATTGTGGTCAAACAAGGTAGTCTCTAGTCTTGACACTTTATGTATTAATTTGGAAGATTAATTTTAAGATTCACTTTTCACTGTGCTTTTAAAATGTCACACTTCTGATTTATTTGATTTTTGGTGTATGAAAATATTACCATTGTATTTGAATTTTTGTACACTGGACACTGTGAAATCTGGCTGGTATTCAGGTTTCAAATGTCTTTGTCCAAGAAACACACCCGTCCAATTTTTGGCTGCAACCAGCAACTCTTAAGCCCGCTCTGTTTACTGGTCCCTTGATTGATTGGTCTGTCCACCAGAACTTTACCCATCCCTCAATGGCCACAGTTTTTGCCCTAAGAGGCTGAATTTAGGCAAGGAGGTCCAGTGTGTCCATTTGTGTTCATGCAAACTGGCAACAAGGGGTGTGACAGTAGGTGTAGTCTATAAAAAAAAGCACATAACCTCTATACAGATTCACGTAACATGACCAAATGCTGTAGAAAGACACACACACAAACATAAACATACAGTACACACAAACCCCATTTTACCACATGCCCTTTCATAACTTACAGACTGGTTGCTACACTTGTGAGAGGCATCACTAAACTAAGCAGCGTTCCTTTTTCATTGGTTATAGTTTGCCCCGCCCCTACACTTTAAGCTTCAGTGGCAAATTTGTGTTTGAAAAGAAAAACAGTTATAAGTCTGTCTTCTCTACCCTTAAAGGATGGCATTTCAAGTTTAAGAATGAATAAATTCTTGCATCAAAGAATGAGGATTTAGGGAGGCTTTAAGCAGCCTTCTTACAGGTTAAGAACACACTTTGATGTGTTTGATCAGGACACACTCTGAGCTTAGCATTTAAGGCAAGAGATTCTTTTGTGAGCGCATCAATTTAAAGTTTGCTGCAAGATAAAGAGCAGTGTTGCAAGTGCATGCTTCTGGTCTTTTCATAATAATGACAACTCTAGTAGGATTTTATTTCGTTTTTCTGTGTTGTACTGCAAAATCAGAAAGCATCTGGCTTTTGATAACTGAAATTCACCTATTTCCATGATGAATGGTGCAGATTTACTGCTGCCATCTTGATGATGTAAAGACATTTCTTGGGACAATGAAAGTTGTATTAGAAAAAGTCCTAAATAATTTTAGAAATGCATGGTTTTAACACTGGACAAGTACAAATGTTTTATTTAGCATGGAATATTTTCTGCAGTGTCTTTTACTTCAGAACATAGTCTACTCTCTGGAGCAGCAGGCGGCTGGGTGGGAACAGACTACAAAGCATTACCAACCGGCTTCTGGCCAACAGCCTCCAGCACCCGCTTCTCTCTCCCAACCCCCACCGCCATAATTGCAGGGCCCTTGCACCCTTCAACCAAAATGGCTTCCATCCACAGTGATGTTGTTTGATTACATGAAAGGGTTCAGTTGTATAATCATGGAAGTAATCAGGAACAAGAGGAAGAAAAGGAAAGGAGAGGCCAAGCAGCTGTAATCTCCTTTAAAACTTTGATAGATTGGATACATCAAGAATCTGAAATGTAAAAAAAATAATAATAATCTGATATCTAAAAATAAGGATAGAGAGATGTATAAATGGATGGATGGGAAAATGGACATAGATGAAAATGTGGATGATGGAAAAATATATAGATGATAGATGGACAGAAGGATAAATGGACAGATGGGTGGATTGATGACAGATGACAAACAAATGCTTTACTTGTAATAAAAATGAATAAAATAAGTAAAGTAAAAAAATAAGTGAATAGATCAATGGATGGATGAATGGATGGATGGATAGAAAAATAGATCCAATGATGTATGGAAAAAGGATTGATGGATGATATAAACATACATATTTTGATGGATGTGTGGTTGGATGAATATTAGAAATGATGGATAATATATGGTTGAATGGAATAATAGAAAAGTAGATGAATGGAAAATAGATATATAGACAGACAAAATGACATTACATAGACAGATACATGTGCAAATTAAGGTTCTGAAAATTTCAAAAGAATGTTTAATAATCATTTCTTTAGTTCTTTAGTTTTAGTCACATCTCCTAGCCTTTACACATTGACATCCAAGTAGTCTAAAAAAGTGCCTATGTCATACTTAAATATACATACCCACTGCAGATAGTGTAGATGTGCTGACAGACAAAGACAAATAGGATCCAGGAGCTTCCCACAGCTCGGGGGTGAAGCTGGCCGGTCGCCCTGCTGTGGCACCCCACCTTCCTGTACAGAGCTAACTGACGCAGGATGCTAGCAAGTCTCTTTCATCTGGGCCTTGGGAGAAGGGGGGGCGGGGGGACTGCTGGTGGATTTGGGGTTGCTTGTGTGTGGGTGGAGGTTGAGAGGTTTAGGCAGCCGGGCTTGCATCCGCTAATAGTCATGAAATATGTATAGATACTGTGCCTCAGCCAGACCATAATTGATCAGAGGACACAATTAACCATGGCACAGCCCTGTTTGGCTGCACCTGTGCTGTGAACCCCACCCCCCATCCTGACCACCCATCCCCACCCCCATCTTTAACGAGCTATCACGATCAGAAAGACAGAGACAGAAAGAGGTTAATAAACGAGACACGCCCAGAAGCTCAGTCATAGCCAAAGTAATCAATTTCTGTCAACGTTAGCATCATGTCATTTGCATAATGTTGGGTTGCTTTTGTGCAGTCAAGCTCAGCTTAGCTAATATTTTCAGATGAGTAAATATTAAGAATACTATCAGGTTTGTGACAACACAATCAATATTGCAAAAATTTGTATACCTCTGCAGCCACAGTTTTCTATCTGGATGGATTGCTGTTTAAGCACCTTCAGCTAACTGGTAATAAGTAACCTCAGTCACACTCTGTGAGGTAATGACACTGGAAAAGAGCCATGTGGATCAGTTTCATTTCATTTACATCTATGTGACTAGCTGACATTTTTTACCTCAGAGTGACTTATTGTACAAACACTGGCATGGTGGTGCTTCAGTGCTTTTTAATGAGGGCCACTTCATCAGGCCAGAGTTATATTTATGGACATATTGGCTACTGTGAGGCTAGATGAACAGTTAGTCAGTTAAAACAGATTTACAGATACAAACAGTGAGTCTTGCAGTTGCATAAAATATAAATACTTCTAAAGCAATAAAAGCTTTAAAGACCATTGAAAACCTCTAATGTTAAATGTTGCTCTAGAAATGATTCATCCACCTGTTCTGACATAATGACATACGGTATTGACATTTCAATGTTAAATTATAGATTATTTCACTGTGGGCAGCTAAATTGTGGTGACAACCTGCCAGCACAAAACAGAAAAGTCCAGCACTTCTCAGGAAAGACTCTTAGGAAAGAAAATAATCAATGATCAATGGAGCGCACAGTTCCTCCTTTCAGAGTCAGCCTGCGTGCTCATCAGATACAAAATGCAGTATGCAGTTATTGTCCTGAAGGAAATTCAATTTGCAAGGCCAGAAGAGAAAAGGGTTCCCGTCAAACAAAACAGTGGACTACACTGGACAACTCGATGTCCCATTAAAAGTGTTCAAGGTTGAAGTATTACTGCTATCACTGCATTACTAGTGCTGTGGAGTGCACGCTATCTTCATCAGCCCAAATGACAATGCACTAATCTGACATGAGGGTGTTTCCCTTCAATTCTGTCTTTATTTAAAAAATACAGGTTGTAACCTATTCCTGATTTAGTTCAGAGCTCAACATAGTAGGTAACTTCAGTATTGCACGAGCAGTCTTTTTTCATTTCTTGCAGGTGTCATCTCTTCATACTATATTTGTCTATCTGTCTTAAATGTATTGCTGTATGTTTTGACACTGATGAAGATAGAAACTACATTAAATTCCTTTAAAGGATGGAGTTGGAATTATTCTATTTTTACTATACAAATCCCGTAAAAGACCAGATACTATCTGACTTAGGTACACTTTCTGGGGCACTCGGCCTCAAGCCCCTCAAATTCTACTAATGTATAGTTTCACTAAAACATCTGGGCATTGTAGTTTTTAGAGAACATTACTTAAACAGGAGTAAATAGTGCATTTGTTGTGGACAATTTTTAGCTGTGGATACACATTTAGTGCTCTATTGAGTATTTAAGGCAGCAGGATGGTGTATGTGGGATTGACTCAAAATAAACTACAGCGGTCGTGTTGATGACTTTCATATTCAAGTTTAGTAAAATAATGTTTTCCCCTAAGAGCGGCTCAACAAATAAAATGTAATTCTTCTGATCACTATCTAACAGTTCTCTTCTAAACTTCTAAACTTAAACTTCTTTTAAAAGCTTATCCATCTGTGCACCCAATTATCTCTGATTTACAAAGAATACTGTAAATCCATCCCAATTGACCAACATAATTCATTCTTGCAAATACAAATTTGCTACTGAAGGGCACTTAGTGAGCACTCCAGAAAAAGATCTCATGCTTTGCATTTCTTATGCCTTTAGTATCATTGTGTGCAACGGGCACAAGGGATGAATTATCCTCCATTCACTCCAATGTAGTGATTCCTTATGTCTCTCAAGCGTCTATCATCTGTCTATAGCCTATCAAATCAGCTGTTGCCTTGAGAGTGTGTGTGTGTGTGTGTGTGTGTGTGTGTGTGTGTGCAGGAATAGTGGGGGATGGTAACTAAGGAAACCTGTGCAACACATTTGGACAGCTGCTGAGAGGTTATTGATTGGCTTAGAAATTATTAAACCCTCAGGAGTCAGAAGAGGCTGTTGCTGTGCTGCAGGGCTCCATTTTAAAGCTCTATACATTAATAACCAATGTAAATAACAGCCATAACAAACAGTTCTTTTCGCTTTATGAAGAGAAAAGAACTTATTCATTGTTTTTACGATTCATTTTTTGTGTCAAAAACCAGTGAGGAAAAATATACCGAAGAAATTGATTCCCTGTAACCCAGACGACTGAATGGCAAACTGCTCTTAAACACAATGGATTTTCAGGTTATTTTCAATCTAGCAGTAACATGCCCAATTATTTGATCAGTCCTTGACTAATTTGCAGCCAACAGCCTTGTAATGCTGGCTGCACAGTAGAGAATAATTTGGCCGATATTGGGTCTGATTTGCCCCTATCGACAGTCACGGGGGGCGTTCCGGATCTGAGGTTGATTGGAACACATTATTGGCACAAATGATGCTGTAGTGGGAGGTGTTTATGGATATAATCTTAGGATCATCAAATCGGTTTGCCTCCACAGAAACCCACAACAGCCAATCAAAGCAAGCTGATTGGAAAGCGTCAACATGTGTATTTGCTTGAGCTATAAAACGTATAAATCATGCTGATTCTGTCTTCTCAACCATGAGTTCATCCACAGTTTGATTCTCTTTTTTTGTTTTTATGTGCAAAATATAGCACACACAAGTGCAACTAGCTCATGACGACAGTCTCCCTCCATGCATGTTTATGTCGGAAGTAACGTTTGATCACGCAAGTTTTTGTGAGATTTGAAGTCCCAGGAAACGCCGCTCTGAAATCGTTTAGTATAAATGCCAAGTGTGTGGTCCTGCATTTTGACAGAATCAACTGGTGTGTGTGTTCTTAGCATTAAAATATGATCTTATTTGAGCATAAAAATTGTGCTTAGTTTTTGTAGAAGTTAACATAAACGTCAATGTGGCTATCCTGTTCTATAGGGATCAAGGGCCACCCAAACTTTTAGCACAAGGCTAGCAGCTATGATTCAGTGTAGGGAGGCCTCCCTATTCCCTGTATACTTTGCTTCTCATATGTCATATATGTTGATGTTAATTTTGATTTCAGTACTCCTTGCTTACTCTTTGTTGGCCAGCTTTGGCTACAAAGTGCACACATGCTGCTATATAATAGAATGCAAAATGCAAAGTTAAAGTTAGTCAGGAGAATAAGGGAGCATGTTGCTTGGCTTAATTTATATTCATGATTTTATCTTATTTTGGAAATGTTGGGTTTTGGCTGTTAAACAGTATGGTGTTATCGTTGACATCCCGTAAGTCAATTTCACATAATAAAAGATGTGGGTTCTGCTGAATACTGTGCAGGAAGTATTAATTAAATGGAACTAATCATAAATAAACTAATCAGAAGGTGGTACCTGCCAGGCTACATACTGCTCTCAGATGATGGTGCCAGCTGTGGTTGTCAGAAGATGTCTGACTCAGCTGCAGAGCCCTTTACAGAAATATCTTTGACCCATCCAATTTCCTACCCCAATGAATCAATTACAGCATCAATCAATTTCTTAGTGTGTGTTTTAACTCTAACTCTCATACAGTCCTATGATGAGCAAAGTGATTTTCTGAGTGACACTTTCAGATGTTGCTGTATATTTCATAGTTCTGTCAGATTGCAAACTGATTGCAGGCATAAGATTGGTCTCCTTTTGTTCATTAGTATTCTGGAGGTTAAAGGCCATAACCAAGTGCATCCGTTCCTCTAATTTCAATTCCTCAGCCATGAAATAAAACTTATTAAAAGCATGATGCTTGCATACAAAGTCTGACTGTTTGATGACAAATATTGTGTCATTATTAGAGAGCAGTTTCACTCATACATACAGGTATATGTGGTTTACTGTATGACATATTAGACTGCAACAGCCATGGAACTGTGCCGTTAGGGGTTGCTAATTGCAACAGAACTTGTAACTAGAAATAATTACTCACGCAGAATGTATTCTAATTTAGGACTTGTGGCATAACTGTGATACATAAATTAACAGAATGCTAACCCTTTTGCAAAGTGACAGCTCTTTGCAACATTTTGGGGGGAAGTAAAGTTCCAAGTAATTCAAGACAAAGTCTTAAGGTGCGTTCAGAAGCAAATTTTGGGGTTTGTTGTAAAGCACAACCGATAGCTAGAATCACCATGTAGTTCTTTGGTTTCCCACACTTTTCTCCCAGCGCTCTCTGGGTGCCCACAGACAGCGAAAATAAGTTTTTCCTACAGTTTCTCCTGAGTTTCCCTACCAGTCAGTAAGAACTGAAGAAGTCTCTCAGATGAGGGATGAAATGTCTTTGAGAATCTGCAGCCAAGTATCAGTTGCCCTTGATTTTAGCCTTCCTTAGATAACTATGACCTGGATGACTGAGAACCATCTACAAGTTTGTCCTCCATTTTTGATTCTCTGTGATGTCAGGGGAGTCTCAACACCTGTTTATTCTGCCACTTCACTAGGTCCAAACTAGAGACTTGACTTTAAAATCTCAAGTAAACCTAACTAAGTCTCTCTATAGTTAAATTCAAGCTAAATCTCAAATCCTCATGTTTGTGTCACTAAGTGGCATACCCCTTTAAACCTACAGTCCATTTACATATTTAGCTGACGCTTTCAACCACAGCGACTTACAGTTGCTAAGTATGTCAGAGGTCGCACGACTCTGGAGAAACTAGGGGGTAAAGGGGTAAAGTGTCTTGCTGAGGGACACATTGGCAAATGTGTCACAGTGAATTGAACCCGGTTTTCTCACACCTAAAGTCAGGCCCCTCTTTCCAAGGAAACTTAACTTTTGAAAACTGCAAAATACAGGTTGACAGGTTTGTCCTTTAGTGACTTACTATGGTAGAACAAGGACAGTTGGATGCAATGAAACCTACTCATCTTGTTGTATACTGTGTGACCTATATTCTGCACCCGCTACAGCCAAATTCCCTCATGTCAGGAAACACAAAGGTAGAGGTGCAATGAATCATACAAGGACACATTGAGCGAAAGACTGGAAGCTCCTACACAGGTCAGTGAGTTGAATAAATGAGTTGAGTGACGGATCGTGGTCCAATGGGTTTTCTATGCAATGCACAGACACTGTAGCATGGATAAGCTATTTTGAATGAATGAATATGTGAGTTAGTTAGTTAGAAGTTAGTTTCTCTTTCCCCAAGTGACTCCATATTTTTGAAACTCAGAAGAAAAAAACATGCAAACAAAATGTGAATCAAAATGTCAATTTAATCCCATGATGGAGATATATGACATACCTCAATAAAAACACATCTCTTTACAGCCAAAAATAAATGCAGATTGTTTTAGTTTTAGTTTTTACCAAGAGATGAACAGAACAGGGACCACATAGGTAGTATATATTTTATCTCTAAAGGTGTAAAGACTGGAATAGCAATTGCAATTTATGTTTTTTCCCTCTATTCATTGTCCAGTTTTGACATTTCATTGACCCATGTCTCATTAAGAATTCTCTGTTGTTCACCATTCATTCGCCCTCCATGCAGGCTGAGCTGTAAATTGCTGCAGGGGTGTTGATGTGCAAGAAGAGCCGGCTGTCTTAATGGGGGACATGGGTGGGTGGTCTGCTCTCTGAGGGCCTTCTGCAGCCCCTTACCTTGCTGTAATGACTCATTTAGTTCAGCTTAGTCAGCCAGACCTGCTCTTTTCTGGTTTTTGCATTGTATTGAAACACGATGCGAAATTGCCACAATGGGTCTTTTAGTCTCTTCTTTATCCTTTTTATCATGAGACAGGAGACGACTACAGTCTACTGACTACTGTCCGGAGATGTTCTTGTAGCTTTTTGCTACAAGTTTTTTTTTAAGAACACTGATATGCTTTTCATTACGGTCATTGGCCTTTAATCTGAGAGCTGGTGCAGTCTGAAACCAGGGATCCTATTCACTAAAGTGGCCAGTGAAATTTTCGTCTTGCCATGTCACACACAGAGTAATTTCTAACTATTTCTAACCGGTCCCTTGACTTTTGTCATTCCCAGTTTTGTGCAGATGCTTTTGGTTTGCTCCCATATTGAGTATGACAGTGCTTGTAGCCAAAACAACCTAGGAAGGTCTAAATGCGATAGGTGACACATTGCACATGTCAGGATGAGGTTGTTTGTTTGTGTCTTTCAAGATGACCCATACAGTATGAGCATTTTCTGACCCAAGGGTTAAGGAAACCTTTGTGTTCAGAAAAAAATCCAAGTTGACTGTAGAAGGGTGTGAACTGTTGTCTTCAGTGTTAAACTGACACATATTGTAAACTCATTCATCCACCCCAAACTCCTAGAGACTTTTCTTTCCTCAGTGTAAAGTATATCATGCTCTTCTGCTTTTGGTACTTCTGGAATACCATCATTATTTGCAGCACCACAAGACGTTGCTCGTCAGGAGACATAACCATAGGTCATTTAACCAGCAAAAACAAATTGCTGCTTAAGGGCCTGCTTATCCACTGACATTTAAAAACGCTTTCATGACTTGGACATAAACTGGTATTTCACAAGGTTTTAGCACTTACATACAAACTGACAGTTCAACCATCTACAAGACATGACCTTGAAAGCAAATGCTTTCAGCAATTTACAACACCTATACAACATCTCTTGTACAAATATTTTACATTTTGAGATATTTTAACCTGTGTTTGCACCCACGATTTTGCACAAAATCATCACACTTTTTCTAGTTTCATAAAGGTTGTTGTTATTCTTGTGTGTTTCACTGTCCTTTGACTCTGTGTCTGAAGCAGGGCAGCCAAGGCAGACAGAGGTAAAACAGTTGGCAAATAACGTGTTCATCATTTTGAATCAGATTACTGGTATAGTCAAATAGCTCATATTTTACCTAACATGACACTGTTGTTCTTGTAAAAATTGTTTACTTACATAAGTGAAAATACAGAAACAAAAATGTCAGCTGTTCTTTGTGTGTAACATGCAATTATACTGTGATTTTGTTGGATATGCTGGTTGTTTACTGCACTGCATGTTTGAAAGCTAAAAACAAACACAGGATACAGCAAAGCTTTGCAGAGCACCAGTTAAGGAGTCATCTTTGGTTGAGGAATAAAAGTTTGTGAGTTTAGAAGCAATAAGCAGCAAATTAATTAGAGCATATTTGCACTGCACAGCCTTTACAAATAAGCTACTTTCACCAACAAGTATTATGAAATACTTCCTTCTATTGAAAGACCAAAAGTATAAACAATTGGGGAAGATCTGCCATCATAATAATAAATAATAATAAATTACTAAGAAGTGACATGCTTTCACGTGGCTTTTTTTCAGTCCCTTTTATCTGCCTAACTGTCTGAAAGTGCCACCTCTTCCTTTATATCTGCACTGACAATTGTCTTGTATTATTAATGACTGAAACTCGGAAAAACACTATTTTTCAGAGTTTTTAATTAATAGCATATAAATATACAACTATTTTCTTGGAATATTACCCCCCTCCCTCTGCCCCGTAACTTAAAAAACATCTACAGTGACCCTAATATGCCATCGTAACATTTTAATATTTAACAACAATTAAGTTACTTTGTGCATGGGAGACATTTATGAAAACAGTGTGCATTTATCTCTCACACTTGCATAATATCTTGAATGCCAAAACTCAGCTTAATAAAATGAACACCGCCTACAACTTCAGCTTGCAAAGTTTATTGAGGAATTAATCCTCAAGCTATTTGATAAAGCTATGCAACATATTAATTACAGGTTGGGTTTTCTCTCTCTTTTAGTAACTTAGTAAAATCAACTAAATATACTCTTCTTCTTGACTTGGAAAAGCAAGAAATAGCACTTAAGAAACAAATAATTGTTACTGATTTTCATTGCAGTTTGGAGTACTATATAAGTGGCCCTGTTGGTAACAGAAACATTTCCAGGCTATTCATTTGGAGCGTCCATCAATTTTAGGACAATGTTCCCAATGTTCAATGGTGCAGAGGCTTGACATCCATTCCATGAGACGCTTTACTGTCTCCTCCTCCAAACCTCTGTGACTTCACATCATTGGTATAAACAGAAAGGAAATGAAGGCCAGGATCTTGTCTGTAGTTTCATTTATATGGTAATCTGTCTATGGACCTTGGTTGGGATTTGAGTGCATCCAGCATAAGGTTTGGTTATGCATTCAGCTCGACATGTTCTGACAGCAAGGGAAAGCCTATACATCCTTGTAGCGTAGGGGCAATCTATCATTTGCGAGGTTTGGCAGCATTTTACCAGACTCCATAACTGTTCCATTTATTTAGAGGACTACCTGTAAAATATCTGTTGAATATAGAACAGCCATGAAGCTGAGGTTAACTTTTGTCCTAAATCCAGAAGACAAAGTAGGAATTTGCCTGTGTATGACTGACTGTACTCTTTCCATCCGGAAACTTGCAAACTGTATAATGGCAAATGTGGGGAAGAAAAGGAGTGGCAAAAGGGGTGGAAGAAACGAGGAAACATAGGCCACGAATGCATGCCTGTTAAAAGCTGCTGAAAGAGTGGCATGATGGATGCAATCAAGTGTCTGATAGTGAAAAAGGCATCACTGCTTTGAAAATGTATCATATTTTAAAAAGGTTTCAGGTATAAACAAGAACAGAGGAGTATTGTCAATCTATCTATGTATGTGGATGTGTAGTATGATAATGTAGAACTTAAATATTAATACTGTATACGTCATCATGTTAATACGAGAACTTCCATCCATCCATCGTCAACCACTTATCCTGCGTACAGGGTCGCGGGAGGGCTGGAGCCTATCCCAGCTGACATTGGGCGAAAGGCTGGGTACACCCTGGACAGGTAAGTTTGATAACTTAATCCATATAATTTTCCCCTACATATTTAGGGGAGTACTTTTTGTGAAATGTATCCTGCATATGAAAGTATCCAACAGGGGAGGAACTCTTAGATCTCCTCCTGGCACTCTGCAGATCAGTCCATCTTGCTCCCTCACCAGTTCTTCTTGGTCATTCATCGACAGACCCTCCCCTGGCTAACTGCTACGGTTCTTAATGAGGTCAGACTCCTGCCTGCTCGGCTGCCCTCTTCAGCAGTATGTGTGTAATTGTGTGTGTGGGTGTGTGTGTGTGTGAGACAGGGATAAAGCAAGCAAGACAAAGAAAGACTCACAGAAAGACAGAGTGAGTGTATGTGACTTGGAAGGGGATAAAGAAAGTGTGTAGGAGAGTACGCGTGTGTGTGTGTGTGTGTGTGTGTGTGTGTGTGTGTGTGTGTGTGTGTGTGTGTGTGTGTGTGTGTGTGTGTGTGCACGTGCGGCCATGCCATGTATTGACCTGGAATAGGGTTAGTGCTAATGAGGAGAGGGTGACTGAGGGATGTGAGGGAAAGTGCAGGTTTGCCTGGCCTAGGCCTAATTCACGTTTAGGGGAGGTCAGATTTGAAGTCATGCACTGGTTGTGCTGAATAGCAGCTACTTTCAGGGTTTGTGTCACAAGCAAAATCTTGGCCAGTAATTTGAAATGCGGTAAGTGCCTGCCAGCAACCATTACTAATACTGTAGCAACTGTGTAGCAACTTAGAGTTTCAGTTATGCAAATGTGCCTCTGAGGTAAACACAAGACTAATGCCTGGTGCACATTAGAGGATTTTCAAAGCTTAACTCATTATTAAAACATAGGATACCACAACAACAAATTTAACAGATTTTTTTACATATTAATCGTAAAAACGCACACACCTGACAATTCAGTCAAGAAGCAGGACCACACATGTGGCGTTAATACTAAATTATTTCTGAGCATGTGTGATCTCACAGAAATTAGCGTGATAAACGTATTTAGAGGCCTGCTGTTGTCGTCAGCTAGTCGCACTTGTGTGCGCTATGTTTTGCACATAAAAACAAAAAGAGAATAAAATTGTGGATGAACCGATGAACTCATGGCTGAGAAGAGGGGAATCAGCATGGTTTATACATTTTATAGTGTAAGACAATACACAACACACTGGTGACACCCAGTCACACCCCTCACACTATAGGATCAAATGGGTAGATCATCTGTTCCGACCAGCCTCAGATGGGGAACGTCCTCACGACTATCGGGAGGCCGAATTGGAAGGGGACCGAGAATTGGACCCAGAATTGGCTAAATTATCTTCTAGTTTGCCTCCAGCATAAAACGTGGTCCAAAGAAGACTACTACCATGTTTGTGGCTCAGTGAGGCTGTACTCAAGCACAGCAATGCTTTGAGCTAAATGCCAACATCAGCATGCTGACATGCTCTCAATGGCAATGCTAACAAGTGCTAATTAGCACTAAACAGAAATTACAGGTTAAGTTGGTAGGAATGGAATTAGTTTTGCAGGTATTTAGTCATAAACCAAATCAATCAAATTGAAAATTTAACCTGATTATGGGGCTAGGACTTCTTTTATGCACTAGATGAAATCTTAAGGGCTCTTACAAGTTGCTACAATTCATGCTGGGGTATAAATGCATGGACTACATTTAAGCTAAACATGCATACATTTTTGGATCAAAAAGTTGATATGAAGTACTACTCCACCATATGAAGTAGTTATGGTAAATATGTCTGGAGCTGTGTTTCAGGCAACCTAACAAATGTGAGTCCAGTATTCACCCTCCTTTTAGCTCTGTTTTGCTCTCCACCAACACAGGAAAAAGTCACTATGGGACTCACCCACTGTGGACCATGATTGTCTGTACCATATTTTACACTTCGACAAGTGTGGGAAGATGATGGACTGGACAGCATTACATTCACGAAACAACTGCTGCTAGTGTGACTAATCTCACTCGTTGAGTTCCATTTAATTATTTTGAGCCAAGGAACAATCTTCTTGGCAACCCAATGCTGGTTATTAAAGTGTAATTTCCTTTTATCTTATTGAATCATTGTAGTGTTAGATTAATAAAATGTATATTTGTCCCAAAGCTGCCACCTACAATCTGATCCTGTTGTGTTGTGTACAATGTGAAAACTGATATCCAGTAAGGTCTTGAGACTGCTGATTAACATCTGCTGCAAAAGTCAAATCAGGTCAAATCTGTTAAGCACTCTTGACAAAACAAATTTAAATTCTGGCAGAAGCAAGACGGAGCAAACAGATCGCATATTGAAGCCAAGAGGGCAGAGACTGTGCCAGGTTTTTTCATGTCTTCATGTGCAGCATCCATTTATGATATCATGTGGCATCCTAGTCTTAGCCTGCCTTGTCATTTTAATATTTCTCCCCCTGCTATATGTGTTAGTGAAACTCAGAGAGTCTTTGTTTCATTTTCACTGTTCTCCATCTGTCCCCGGGCCCCGTTACACCCAAGACTTTGATTCGGTCGACAAACGGTGTGTGTGGAACAGCAATAGCGGCAGAGCAGGGTTTTGTCCTGAGATGAACTCTGCAGCAGCCGTGGCGAGGGCTGCTCACTGCTGACAGAGGGAAGAAACAGAGGGAGCGAGAGCAAAAAGAAGGGGAGGGAAAAAAACAGACAAAGGGAGAAAAGACCGACAGAGAAGGCAGACATGACAAATAAGAGGAAAGAGACAAAGTTTAAAAGAGACAGAGAGAAAAATGAAAAGATGAAGAGAAAAATTCCACAATAACAGAATAAACAGCACAGGAGTGACAGGAAGAGAGAGAATAAGCCACGAAGAAGCAGAGCAACAGGAAAACAGCAGTGAAACAAAGAGAAAGACAGGAAAATGAGTGAAATATGGAAGAAATGGGACAAAGTGAGGATCGACTACAAAGCCAAGAAAACATGCAGGGGCAGAAAAACGCATGACAGAGAAAAAAGGAAACCAGCAAAAAAAAAAAGAAGAATCACAATAGATGGGACTATGGAAAAGGGGAAATGACAGAGACCAGGAAAGATATCAAAAAACAGATAGAGGGTGAGAGAAAAAAAAGAGAGAGCGAAAGGCACAGATAGTGAATTGGGGAAAAAGACAGTGACAGAAAAAACACAGAAACTGAAATAATGTAAAAAAGACATGAAAGAAGAAAACAAAGAGCCAAGAGGACTGAGAGCCATGTAACGAGAGGGAGGGAGAGAGAGAGAGAGAGCAAACCTTTGCCAACACTGTGAAATTTCCTTAACTCACGGCGATAATAGCTCTGTATAATAAGCCGATTTAGCAGCTCAGTACCAATAAAATACCCATGTGGTGCTCACTTTTCTCAGCTTGATGGGTAAACGCTGTGTTTCAAGTGGATCTGCTTCTCATTGTTCTGTTTGTGTTGTACTCATAATTCTCAGCTACAGTAAAACTAGAAAGGAGGGGGCTGAAGATTCCAGCTTAGATAAACAATTAACATTGTGGTGATGTGTTTATTGATCTGTCTAAGCGTTTTGTACCGTAGGACACAACATGTTGAAATGCTTTACAGAAGCTGGCTTTGATAACTTTACCTGTAGGTGGTTGAGAAACTGCCTGTAAAACAGATGTCAGTAAGTTGTAGATGAAGCTGTGCACTCTTAGATTCTCAACAACAACAGAGAAGGTCCTCTGGATTCGTAGGTCTTGGACTTTAAAGAATTTACATTAATCATGACTGAATGTTGTACCTCTGTTTTGCTGTGATTCTTTAGAGACCGATGTTCTCTGAGCTGCGCCCACTTTGAGTGATCCCATCAATCAATTTGATAAAATTGATTGATGGGATGGGAAGAAATATAAAATGGACATCTCTATCTCAAAGGTACAAATGGCACTGCCTTAGCATTCATTTACTGTATAATACAATGCTTTTGAAAAAAAAAAAACATGTTGCAGTACTCCTTTACATTTTATTGTGATTCACTGGTGCCCTGTCTTCTTCTAGAAATTCCTAGGATTAAGAAACCTTGGAGAACCAGTTGGCCTTGAGCTGTAACAATCAGAATACTATATGAACTTGGCATGCTTGGTTACTCACAATTTCCCTCTGTCATTGAAATATTGCCACAAGCTCAATTTTAAGTTGTGCACTTGTGAACTGTTCATCTTTTCACTTTTTTATATTGTACTTATATTGTAATATTTAGTTTGCAATGGTGCTTTTTATCTTGTTGTTTATAACTGTATCTTGTTTACCAAATATTATTGTGTACAACCTAGTAAACAAGGCACTCCTTAAAAAGAGAACTTGTTCTTTATAAGTTTACCCTGTTTATATTTTAAGCTTTAAATTCCCAGCTGCTTCTTTCAGATTCCACTCTCCCACATCGCTGTTGGGTGCAAACCTCGTAAGTCTAAAAGGGGTGAATTAGAGGATTATATGCCTCATGGTTTGGGAAAATTATCTCACCTTTTGGGCTTATAAAACCTTTTCAAAAACAATGTGTGGCTTCAAAACATGATTGAATTTAAGCAGTAAACAAAGCTGACATTTTGGAGATACAAGGTTTGCATCTGATTGTGACTGTGATGGAAGGAAAATGTGGAGCTATAAAATATTGTGCTCTCTGGATTACAGCAGCTGCTTTTGTCTCACACCAGAATATCTTGGTCTGTGAAGCTACAGCCCTTTCATTGTGTAGCACTCTAGTCCATTTATTGTCCTTGGCTTCAGCTGCAATGATGCATAGACAGTGTCCAGCTCACCCACACTTAAAACACTCGTGTTTCAGTGTCTTGTCTTTCCAGAGACACACATTTTGACTTTAGATTTTACTGTCAGGTGTTTTACTTATCCTATTCAGTGAAAGTGGGAACACCTGTGTGCATGTTGGGCGACTGTGTTGAGCTTCAAAGAATAAAACAGGTTTTCCACAGAGAGCTGATGAAAGCTTTTCATCCACGCTCCTTGATGAGAGACCGTAGGGATTATGTAAACATGCAACAAAGAGGAATACAGTACGTACAATCTCTCATTCTCCAGCTTTGTTGGCCATGAGTTATCATTGTTGTTGATCAGAAACTGCTTTCATAGCTGCCTGTTTTTAAGCACAGGCTTTTTTCTCCAAATTTTGAATTCAACTTCTGCTGCACTGCAATGGATAGGAGGGTACTCTTTGAAAAAAGAAATCTTCCCTTTGTAAAATTTGTATGCATAAAAGTGCATTCAGTCTTTTTGATACATCTACGAGCTGTTCAGGAAAACACATTAGCACAAGCAGGTCTGTTAAGCCATATTTGAAATACTTGGTTCTTGAAGGGCTCATGAATACCTCCGTCCCCACCTGCTGTACTACAGTGACACAAACCGCTCTTGTGTTTGAACTGTTGCCAGTAAAGAGCACAAAATTCAGAAGGCTGGCATAGCGTCTGAAACCATCTCTGTGATTCCGTTTGTTGGCACTGTGAGAGTCCAAAACTTTATAGGAGCTGTAACTAAGATTTATACAGCGCCATAGCACAAAGGGATCATAATGTATCTGAGGAGGGATGATGGGGTTTTTGATCAATACCAATGACTAAATGACTACTTCAGGAGGTTCAGAGATTTCTGGCTTTCAAACTCACTTTGGATGTTGTTGAAACTCAAGTTAAAGTTATAAATGTTCTGTGGTTCGGTGAATTATGGCTGATGTTACGTTCATCATTGATTGTTTATACAGAGTGGTGGAAAAAATAGGCTTACACATGCTCTCATGGATGAGAATCAAGGCATGAAAGGTTATATCTAGCAGATTGGTCTTACAGGATTTGTTTTGACCTTTCAAGTCAATCTTAATCCAATAATCATATACTGTATTATATGTATATTGTAGTAGTTATTTGTTGCTGTAATCATTTATACCTTCCATACATCACCTCTGTGGAGTAATTACACAGTACAAACAGTCCTGATTCCATGGAAAATGCATTCTTAAGTCTGAGTTAACCAAATCAAGTGGGTATGTTTTTCCAAATCTTCCAAAATTCCTTCCCAGAGAAAATGTGAGCAATCAAACAACATGCAACTGCTAGAACCAAGATAACCACTCAGTTTGGTTAACTCAGACTACATAAACCTCAAACATTCATGTTAGCATCACAGGACATTTTGCCCTTGAAGCCTCAAATCAACAAACTAATAACATGATTTTATTATTCCAGCACTTTGCCAGTTTATTCTCACTGTTGCACAAGGGTAACTTTTTTGTTTACTTCCTTCAGAAGTTACACAATTTGTACCTAGCAGCTGCTCTTAAAGTGAGTTGATGTAAGTGTAAAGCAGTGCTGTCAGAAACAGCATGTCATTAATAAAGGAGGGGAAAAAACAACAAAACTGTGATTGAACCTTCCTTCTAAATAATGTGAAAACAACATGACATTTAGTAAATGGAGCTGTTAATGTATTTAAAGCCTCTCTCACGGTCAGTGGACCTCCAACTACAACATGAATTTCCATTCCAAATACTTAAATTGTAGTTGTTTCCTCTTCTGAATTGTCAAGTAATTGCTGTGGGTTTGGAAAAAGAAATCACCTTTTTCAGCTCACAGCCCTTACACTCTAGTCAATTTAATTTGAAACCCGGTATGATGAAGGGCTCTGCATGGCTGCACTTTTGTCATTATAAAAATGGATGAACAAATTTAAATACCCCTTCGTAAAATTTCTCCATGAGCCTGCCACTTGGCTGCCTCCTCAACAAATCACTGCTGGCATTGATCTGCAGAAGTTGACTATTTATGCCTGTACGGATGCCAGTTTCTCAAAATAGCAATTAACATTTAGAGAATAAAAGTGGTCTGACAAGATATACTCTTAAGTAGTCTCAATCATGCACTTACTATATACTGTAGGAGTTGTAGAATGGGTCAGTCTTGAAAACATATATTCTAACTTGTTGTCCACAGTTGACATCTTAGTTAATTGATTACTACACCTTATAAAATTAAGTCTGTACTGATGTTTCCATTTATTATAATTTAATTTAAAAAGAAAAATGATTGCGAAAATAGTCATCTTTCTACAGATACCATTTTTGTCAGCAATGCTGTGCTTTATGCTTATTCATAACATTGTCACATGTCTGAGGATACATTTGAAAATGCACCTTTATTGTCAGTTTTCGCCCACTATGCTTGCTTTTCATGTAGTTGGAGCATGCACAGGCTTGTCAAAAAGACTAAGGTATCACTGTCTTGTGACAACATTGTACTCTGTGATGTTGCATACAAGAAATGTTCCATACAAGAATCAACGTCATTTTTTGATTTGGTAATTATCAGTTTAGTGCCATTTGTATGCAGGTTTTCACTTCAACTGCTAGCTAGAGCTAAAAAGTGCTAATCAGAAAAAAATAATTGCTGATGTGTTTTTCGTGGATGAAAACTTGCATGAACATGGCTCTTGATGGCACATAGATGAAGGCCATTGGGATTAAAGTTGTGTTTGGAACAAGCCAGCCACAACTGTTGCCATGTTGTGCATATTGTGTGGGAGATTCTTAGCGCTGTATCCAAAACAAGGGCATGGGTGGAGAAGAACCAGATGTGGCCACTGGCAGATCCTCCAAACTTGGACAGTACATACTACATGACATAAGTACCAGATGGTTTGCTCATTAACACCCACCCTCTGAAAACATTTGGAAAAGGCTGTGCTTGAAGTCCAAAATCTTCATACCATTTTGGCAATTCTGGCACATTTTTCGTGATATTGGGGTGATGGAAATTAAGCCCAATTAGTCAGTGTAACCTTGTCCCATCCTCACTCTTTGGACTAAAAGCTAAAATACAGTTCATTGAGTTAAATGCATTTGAAACACAGCTAAACAAAATGTGTTCTGGTAACGCAGCATTACTTGGATTAATAACTGTAATATTATCACTATTTTGGAAATAGTAATCCCTTATGCTACTAGTTACTGGGGAAAGTAATAATATCACAATTCTGGATAGGCTACTGAGCAAGGCTTTACTGCCCAACACTGGTCATAGCTCAATCGGAAAGAAAACTTAAGTGCCACCTGCCATTTCCGTGCACCACCTTCCTTCATAATCTGTAGGCTACTCCTTTTGTTATTTTAGTACTTTATATTGAGTTTAACTTCACATTCACAAAAAGATATGATCAGTTCACCGAAACATAAACAAATTTAATGATCAGCGCCCCTTAAGCTCTTTATGCACAACACTTTATGGATACACTGCCTGTAGGTTACGTGCAGTCAAACTTGATTGGTTTTATTTGCGGAGGACTGCGACCATATTGACAAGACATGTTCAATTTGGTCACAATGTGTGACCTCCAGAGATGGTTTGGCTGATGGGATCAGAATCTGTACTCAATGCATCTTGGGTGCATTTACACTTATACTTGAATGAGGTGATGTATTATCAAATTGCAATCACTCAAAACATATTTTAATGCCAGGTGAAAAGAGGGCCTTACAGTACCTAATGTATAAAGTAGCCTATGTAAATCTTGTAAGATTTTATTAAATGTTTATGAAAACTAAACAAATCCTAAAACCATTGCCATATCTGTATGTGATCGATCTTGCAGGTCCTGTTTGACTGGGATGAACTGAGTGAACTGGAGAGGGTGACAGCATTTGGCACACTTGTCTGTTCCACTTCAACTTGATCCATGCATTGTGATGCCTGCAGTGTCCTGGTTTGGCCTTTCAGCATCAAATGACCAACAGTGGGGTAGGTACTAACAGCATAGTGGTTTTGCAGCCTCAATGTAGGGGGAAAACACTTTGTTAGATATGTATAACATACAACATATGTTAGATAAAAAGAATCAGTTACTGCAGATTTGTTCGTTTCTGGTAGTTGCCCTTTCCCTCTCAATAGCCTATCTTGCTTTTTGCAGTCTAATTTATTATCCATCTTCAAACTTCAATGCCAAAAAAGTCAATGGAGCATCAGCACAAACACTAGCTTTTCTGTTCCAGACATATCAGTCAGTCTGCCATGAATTTAGCATTCCCTTCAGTATAACTTAAGATACCAGACACACTCATTTAAATGTCCTTCTGCCTCCATAACAAGAAAGCACTAGATTGCCATAACATTCATTTATTGCATTCCTCAGTTCTGAGTGGTTTGTTGATATTCAGTCCCATTTATGTGTGAATAAATTTGCAAAGGATGTCTTTTTCAGCAGTAAAGCAAATATGTTTATTAAGCACTTTAATATACATCAGAAAATTCCACTTCATATAATACAGGAATTGTTTTTAAATGAAAATTGAATGTACATGGTAAGCTATTTACAATCCAATCACTGACAGTCAAATCAAAGATGATAGACAAAACACAGTCAAGACAAACAAGATAACTGTTTAATAAGACTATACAGTATGTTTTCGAACTCTAGACCCTATCCTGCCTTGAATCCTTCTATTGACCCTTCATGGCATACGTTTGAGCTACTGTAGTACTGAAAAGCTGAGAGCTTTCACTAGGGCTTATAAGTGTTTGTGCATGCGATAGGTTTCTATTCCCCCGATCCCAGATCTTGGCAAAAAATAGCTCACTGTTGACAATATGAAAAGCCTGCAAAAATATGACACAGCCTGTAAACGCTAACGCAGCTCCATACAGTTCATGAGAAACAGATGTTTCAGTTCCCTCAGCATCACAGTGAAGCACCTCCTCCCCTCCATCTCCCGCGGGGTTAAGTCCTGTTGAACTCATATTCAGCTTCTCACAGGAAGGAGGTGGGACAGAGTTATGTTGTTTCAACTTTGGCTTTACAACTCTGCATTTCAAACAATATCATTCACAACTATGTTAGTTGTCTTAATGGCTGAACCCTTTTGAGCCATTTTGTGTCACGCCCCTGAAAAATCCAGCAGCAATTACTGGAAATTAACCATATGACAAAAATGAAACAAAGCTTGGATTTTGTTTCTTGCATTGTAGTAGGTTATACATGTAACTCTGCAGACAAATGCATTTCTTTAAATCACTGCTTTCACTTGAGATTGCTGCATTTAGCACCAAACGTTTGCTGACAATACACAATGGGTTATTTAAATATTTTTATGCACACAAAATAATAACACACAAGCAACTGAAAAATCCCATAGGGACAAAATTAACTTTTTTTTTTTTACATTTTCAACGAACCTCCCTCTTTCTTAGATATTTGTAATAATACACAAATCCAACAAAATTGGGAGTCCAAAAAAACTGCAGGCAATTTCTGAATACAGCACCATGGTATAGCGTAATGCAACACAAAATGTAGCAAAAGTGGCTTTTTTCCAAAAAATAAATATGCTTGTATATACCTGTGAAGTAAATTGCCTTAGCTATAAACATATTACACACAACGTAGGTTTAGCACACTGATCAAGGTTAACACAGATTATTTGGGGTCTCTAGAAAGGCAGACTATTAATGCAATTAAATTCATACCATGGCATCAGTTACTGTTATGTCGTCTGGTTTGTGACAATGTACTCAGTGGTACATTGCTGTCAGTGTGAAAAAGTAGACAGAACAAACATAATTAAAATAATAAAAAAGCATTGGTATGTTTCTCTCAAACAATTGCTTTTAAAAAATATGGATGGGATACAATTGAATCGAACAAATTCATGTCTGTCATTGTACTCTTTTAAAAGTGCATACACTGTTTATTAAATAGCATTACATTAAATTAAAATGATAATTTGCATGAATACATGAAGAAGGCTGTAACAGATGTAGGCACATCGATGTATCAGTTCACATAAGCCTTAGGCAGCAATCAACAATCGTCCCTAGGTATTATTTTGAGGTCTCTCACTGATGACAGTTTTTAAGTATTTTTATGTAGATGAACAGTTGCTTTGGCACATTCCCTCCAATGTCTGCATGACAAATGGCACTCAAGACATCTGAAACAGTATAGGAATGATTTAGGTTAATGTTTAGTTTGGGAGAAAACAGTCTGCTTACCCAGACAGAGGCATTCATGCACATCTGATTATATTCAACTAATGATGGTTGTGTTGAGTGCAATCCAGTATCAACTAAAAGTCAGTTATGAGCCACTGTAAATGAACACAAAAGCCAAATTCTTGCCTACATGCTTTCCCCATGACCTTAATTTCAACTTTGAGACAAATGCTTTAAGTATTTCAACAAGAGCACATACAGGAGGACTATTTTGAAAAGTGTCTCTTACCAGCTATAATGGAGTCTCCTTTTTGTAGTTAAACCCAGGGTCTGATCCTTCAATCTGCAGTTTCAGGGCTTGTTTAAGGCTTAGCTCAGTTTCCCCTATGGGATAGTTCTCTAGAACATCCTGGTGGCCTCTGTTCTGTACAGTCCGAGGAACTGATACCCTACTCAGGAAAACCTGATTACCCTGTAGATGATAGTTGGGGTTGGTCATGATGCCATTTCTCTTCTTCTCTGAACAGCTCTGCTGCTGAATAAATAATTGATCTTGGCCTTGCCCCCTTTCCTGCCGAATTGAACCGCCAATCATGATCTTGCAATGGGGATCCTTCACTGCAATGTTTGCCACTGATTTGTTGAGGGCAATCCTCTTATCAAACTGTGTCATCTCGTACTCCAGGACCTGACTTTGGGTTGATCCGCTGTTCTTGACTTTTTTCTTGTCTCCCAGTGCCCCTTTACCATTTGATGTCCCATTTCCGTTCTTACTTCCCTTTGTTGACTTGAGACCAGATTTTAACTGAGACCAGTCAAAGTCACTGGATGGAGATGATGGCTGCTGACCAATAGACTTAGTTGTAGAGGAAGGGGACACAATAGACTGTCTGCTCCGGCTGCGAGGCAGTGAGTGCTGTTGGATTTGTTCTGTGAATGTCAGTCCATGAAAACTGTCAATTGGCACAGTCTGTGCTGTGGCTGTGGATGATGTGGTTCTCAAGGAGGAGTTCTTTGAACTCTTGAGGGAATTATTTGAAAGGGAGGATTTCTGTCTGTCTACTGTAGAATCAGGAGATTCTGATGGCGAACTAAAAGCATGGACGGGTCCATTTGGTAGACCACGTCCAGACGACTGCATATCTCCTGCTCCGGTGCTGCCAGAGCTACTTGATTTAATGGTGAGGGACTGCATTTTACCAGTCACAGCCAGTGGTGTTTTTTGTTCCATTGTGTGTACTGGGGAAGGGTTGCAGCCATTTAGAGTCGTGGCCCCATACTTTTCCAGAAGTTTTATGATCATTGAATGGCCACCTTTTGCTGCCACTCTCATTGCTGTGCGTCCAAATTGATCAGCGTGGTTTGGGTCTGCACCATTTTCAAGAAGTATTTGTACAACATCAATGTGACCCTCTTGTGCAGCTATACCTAGTGCTGTTGCTCCCTGGTTACAAGTATGATCCACATGCGTTCCGTTCTCTATCAAAAACTGCACGACTTTCGTGTGTCCTTGCCATGCAGCAGACTGGAGGGCAGATCGCTTCTCATTGTCACAGGCATTCACATCAGCATGATAGTTAATCAGCAGCCTCACCATTTCAACATGCCCTTGCCAGCAGGATACGTGAAGGGCTGTTCTGCCCTCAGTGTCACAAGCTTCCACATTTGCACCATTTTCAAGGAAATACTCTGTCATGGCCAGCTGATTTTCAAGTGCCAATATGTAGAGTGTTGGGCGTCCATCTGCATCTTTGTAATCTATATCAGCACCATGGCTCAGCAGCAGTTCAACAATGTCCCTGTGGCCTTCTAGTGCAGCCACCCTGAGAGCATTCCTCCCATCATATCCCCTCTCGTCAATGGATGACTTGTTTTCCAGAAGAATTTGCACACAATCATAATGTCCCTCTTGTGCAGCTAATATCAGCTGTATTCTACCGTCATTATCAACCTCTGTACAACGAGCACCTTGCTCAATAAGGGCATCACACACTTGACGGTGGCCCTCAAACGCAGCCATGTGTAGCGGGGTCCAGCCGGCATCATCCCTGTGATTCTCATCCAGACCTCTGTCCAGCAGAGTTCTGACCACCTCCACATTACCTTGAGCAGAAGCAATGCTCAGCACAGTTCTTCCTTCACTGTCAATGCTATCAACAGCAGCCCCCCAGAAAAGTAAAGTGTTGACAACTGAGGCATGGCCCATTGATGCAGCAGCAAGAAGAGGAGTACGACCATTGTTGTCTGTGTGATCAACATCAGCCCCACCTTCCAAAAGCAGATCAACTACATCGACATGTCCTTCATAACCAGCCACAAGTAGAGGAGTCATGCAATCTTTGTCACAGTGGTCAACCTCTGCTCCCCTGTCGATCAGAAGGCTCACAACAGAAGCATGGCCTTTACTTGCAGGAACACAGAGAGCAGCAACTGAAAGCGCAGTCCTCCCATCCACATCTTCATGATTAACTTCGGCCCCGTGGTCCAAGAGGTGCTCAACAATCTCTCTGTGTCCCATGTATGCTGCAGCAATGAGAGCTGTTCTTCCTTCATTGTCTGCCTTGTTGACCTCAGCCCCGTGCTGAAGAAGGTTCAACACTATGTCTTCATGGCCTCCCCAAGCAGCAGCTCTTAAAGCAGTTCTACCATCAGCATCTGCACAGTCTACTTTGGCACCGGCATAAAGCAGAGCAGATACAACCTCTGAATGTCCACCCCAAGCTGCTGAGCGCAGGGCTGTCCATCCATCATGATCTGTGTGGTTTATGTTGGCCTCACAACCAATTAGGCAGTTGACCACTTTGGTATGGCCCTGCCTTGCAGCAAGAGTAAGTGCCGTTTGTCCATGGTTGTCTTCAAGCTCCATGTTCGCCCCTCTAGATATAAGCAAGTTGACCACATCAAGGTTTCCACTGTATGCGGCGTTGGCTAGCAGAGTTCTCCCACTGGAGTCACACTGGTTCACAGATGCACCGTTGTCAAGTAATGTCCGTATTGAGTCCTCTCTTTCCAGGGCCTGTTGTACAATACATGATGCATGGTCATCTTCATTGTTTACATGAGCTCCAGCTTTGACCAGAAGTTGTAGGACCTCCTGTTCTCTTGGTATGGAGGTGGTCAAAGAGTCTTTTGCAGGAGTTCCATTCCAAACCATCCAAAGAGCCAGATTAAATGGCTCAATCTGTAGATTTGAATTGACAAGGTGAAGTGCAAATTCCTGCACTTCGAGTGGTTTGAGCTGCTTTGCCCGGCAAGTATAACTCATCGCCAACATCCTATGTCCCTCTGCTGCATTGCACAAGTACTTCTGGGTGCAATGCTTGACATCCAGTAGCCACTCTGCAAAACTGTAGTGAAAAAAGGATTTTAGTACTCCCAAGGCCATCAACCAACAACTTGGAGAGAATGTCCATCTTTTTCTGAAACTCTTCCATAGTCAGTGTCATGTTTTTGGTCCAGACTGCATGGTACAGTTCCTTGACTGTGAGAGGTCTGCATGTGGCCAGAATTACATTAAGGATGGGCTGGACTTTGGCAAACTGTTTTCTGACAAATAGTCTCTGGCAGAGCCACAAGTAGAGGCCATTGAGAGTGCCAGGGATGTCACGGATCTCACGAAGCATAATGAAGTTCTCTACTACACCATCTAGCACACGCTCCAGGTAGAGGAAGCAGCCACTGCTTTTAATGTGGAGCTGGTTGAGCATCTCAGCTGTCTCCTTGGTCAGGTGCTGCCTGAGGGCCTCCTCCTGGTCCAGCCTGTGGAGGATGTACTGTTGCACATCCTTGACGATGTAGGCCTTACGCAGATCATCAAGGCTGATTTTGCGGAATCCTGCAAGAAAAAAATCAATATTAGAGGAGTCTGATGACATATGGATGACGTGGGGGGGATTAAAAAACAACTTTGTCAGCCAGTATATGAAGAATATGAAAAGATGTAAAGAATAAATGTAACAATGAATGTCAGTGGTTGTAGAAATTATAGTTGACGATGAGCAGCGTTACTTTCCCCTTGAGTCATTATCTTGAGTCTGTCCTTGAGATCATACCCAGTATTTATCCACTAATGTTGTACCTTTGGATAATTAGGTTAGGCCAACTATTAATTTTTTAAGTCATAGGATATAATTAAAGGGTAGGTAAAGCCATGTTGTTAAAGATAAACCTTTCAGAGGAGAGCATAACCCTTTTGGTGGCTGGTAGATGCAGACATGATTAGCAGGAGGTCATCAGTTTAGACCAGGGGTGTCCAAACTTTTTTCAATGAGGGCCACATACAGAAAATATATGAAGGGCTGGGCCACTCACTAGAGGTAATTTATTTTGCCTCACCTCTAGAGTATTCAATTAAGTAATATCAATCAAATGTAAATTATGCTTGATAATTGAAGATGCTTATCACAACTTTCCATTAATGGTTTTATTTTTTTTTGTTACAAAAATGGTAGGCAGTTCTTTCTTAAAACAGCATATATAACTAAGTATAACACTAGGAAGTACAATACAGTCATGTGCAACTTTCATGTGTGGGCCATATTCCATTAAAATTTTAGAATTTACTGCGGGCCAATTCAAAACAGACAACGGGCCGCAGTTGGCCCGCAGGCCGTAGTTTGGACACCTCTGGTTTAGACCATAAAGAACTACGGAAAACAAACTCACGGCAATTAGTGCACTATATTGCGTCTCATGCAGCAATTTCAGCTGTAATAATTTAGTGTGTGTGCGTGTTGGGATAAAAACAATAAGTTCAGTACAAACATGACTGAAACAATAAATAAATTATATTAAAATATACTTGTGCTATTGCTTATCCATGTACCATAACACCCAAATGTACAAATACTAACTGAAAGAAAAACCTAAACGGGAAAGCACCAGCCTTAGCAGAAAGCTTATAGAAAGGGTACATATAATTGTAACTATGTCTAAAAAGAAGATACCCTGACAAAAAAAATGAATTTCAATTCTAAAGTTAGGTTGGTTAGGTTAATCCATCCATTGACTCTAGATGTTATGAGTGCTTAATCAGCAGGAGCAAATCTGTGGTACGGGCTGAAGATGTACATGGATCAAAATGGAGGACAGCAAGGGAGACATAATTTCCGAGCCGGCAGCACATCAGTGGTCTATAAAACATCTCTCCAGTGCCTCGCTTATTATCATGCTACATGCTCCCAGCACAGACCTCAGACCTCCACACTCAGAAATCCTTCTGAAAAAAGAAATTATCACAGTGGGTCTTAATGAATGAGCTTTAATGGTAATTCATCTCAGAGACATGGAAAATGGCTCCATAATAGCCTCAGCTAATGGGCATAAAGTGAACTTTACTCTATGTTAAAACAATGCTTTCATGGTCTGGGTAGCCCCAGTCAGAAAACCATTTTTGCATACTTACGTTTACAGTTCCCATGGTTCTCAGGGTTACAGGGACAGGAAAAGAATATCACCAGTGGCGCTCTCAGTGTTACTGACATACTGTACTATACTGGACTAACAAGCCTCCTGCTATAGTGAAAGCAGTTGCATTTTTCTCCTTAAATAGGTGCACTTTTATGCCAGGCTGAACATGGACCCATAAACAATGACCTTTTAAAAGTAAAGTGATTAAAGTTTTCATTTTAGACATTTCATTATAGACTGAACAATGTATGTACTGACAGTAAACTACTCTAAAAATGTTTTGTTGAAAAGAATCTACTAAATTTGCACCAGTACTTTGATTGCTTTGATTATATAACAGCTTTTCCCTGTACATAATATGAATAAAACTCTGCTATTGTGTGGGTAGAAAAGCCTATGAAATCTTATTCCACACAGAGCCAGTGCTAACCACACCTGGAAGCCAGATAACAAACCTGATTAGTTTAACAAGAGGTCCCAAGCAGGTACTGACAGTTTGGACAACATACCGTGTTAAATACAAAAAGCGATCATCTGCTTCTGAGTTGGTTTAAGATAAGCACACCTCCACTAACTGTGCCTTTTAATAATCTTTTTTTTTATTTTGTCCTTGAGGCCTTCATTATGTGATAAAACATATTAAATCAAGGCATTCATACCTCAGATACTGATTATGTTTAATTACATCCTTTAATATAAATGCCAAAAAATAAGAATCAGAAAAGCAAGTTCTGATTCTAATAAATCACACTCTTAGGTCAGACTTTATAGGCACAAATAACATGTTTTAAAACAGAGTTGCTGTCCCCAGACAAGTAAGAGGTATGTTTATGACTTTACTTTGATGGATTATATGGACAGACAGGTTTAGCTCTACAGTCTGAAGTAGAATAAAACCCAAGGCAAATGTAAAAGCAAAATCTCTCAATGAAAAAACCCCAAAACATTTAGCTTCTTCTGAATATTCAAGGGGCAGTTGTGCAAACAGTTTCAGTTAATTAAGCTGTAAAGTATCCCTCTCAAGTATTAAATCATACAATTGGCCAATCATTACAAAAACTCAATAACCCTAACCTATCAGTCTATCATTGTTTTCAGTGACTGTGTGCATTTTCCAACCTTTTAACTTTGGCTGCATGACCCCCTGTACCAGCTCCCACTCCAGCCCTGAAGAAGTCACTGACGTTACAAGAGACAGACAGTAAAGGCTGGATTCCACAGAGCACTACAACGTTGGGCAGGCAAAACGCTCCACTGTTGAAATGCTTCTGAAACGCTTCCAGTAGGATTTGATGCTGTTCAGAGGACGGAACAAAACAGCAGCACAGCCAAAACACAGCGCAACCGTTTAACTGTAGAAACCCCAAGTTACCTACAGCCACTGAGCATGCTAAGAAAAACACTAGCACTTCTACCTTTGAGTACTAAAAACCATTGATTAAATAATAAAGATTTTGTGTACACTCAAAACCATGGGAAAAACTGTAATGGGTCATGAGCTTGGCAATGGATTTTTTTCAAGTTTATATCACAAGATACAGAAACGTAAGGTTTTCTCAGTGTACGCTCTAGTCCTCTGGCTCAAACTTTAAGAATTAAAGATTAAATGTCAGCCTGTCATGCAATCATCAGAGGTCTCTCACTGATGCTAGTGTAGCAATTACTTTCTAAGCAGCATGCATGTACACACACTGCATGTGAATTGACAGCGGATCTTTTTAACTTACAACAAAGACAAATTCTGTTTAAGCGGCAGAGGTACTCCTAAATGTTGTTTTCTTAAGCCTTTCGCTACATGGCCAGGTTCTTTATGTTCTTTTGTTTAGCGTAAAGGCCAAACTAGCTGGTGAAAATGTTAGCATTTTTGAACTCTGCTTTTTAGGTTAATGCACGAAATCGCAAATGCCTCAAAACAGACAGGCACATAATATAAAATTTGCATTTACACTACAGTCTGACATCACTGCTAGTCCTCCTGCTGGACCCAATCCTTCTTTGGACATTTTGGGTTTGCTCCAGATGGGACAGGAAACCCTCTAGCTAAGAAGGGGAAGAGGCCATTACAGGGTAAAAAATAAAACAAGAACAAAAAAAAATCATCCAGCCAGTGACTTCAGCCGTGTGACATTTAATATTTTGTCTTGATGTTGATTTGTTCTATTCACAGAGGAACAAAGAAAAACACTGAGTGTGCATTACAGCCCAATTCTGGAGATGTTACTCTATCATGAATATTTTCTCAGGGGAACAAAAGAAAAATGTTTCTGTGCTGTAGTTTATGATAAACAGCTTCCCCTACATTCCACAGTCGCTGACACACCAATTATGAAGATACAGTGACTAGGACAGCTGGAGGAGGGAGGAGGAGACAGAAATTTGACTGTAACCACCATGAAATAAAGCACTTGTCTGGATAAAAAAAATCTTATTTCTATATGCAAGAAACAAAATAATCCAACAAGTAAAAATCTCAGTAACTGCACATGGTGGATGACCTAAAATTTCCACTTTAGTCATCAACAGACATCACTTCATAAGGCTTGGATGTCAACTGTGAAGTAATGGCATTATTACTGCCCTGCTCCTTCCGATAAAGCACAAAAACAACCACAAGGGGAAAGTCATCCAACCTGCATTTGATGGCTGCGGTGTAACAGGAACTATTATTAAGTACTATACTGGAATGCAACAACTGTCATTGGCTACAAATGTTCAAATGCCTTTCAAGAACCATTTTCTTTCTTTCCAAAAGCCGACAGTCACGGAGGCCTAGTTTTTGCACCACTATAAGTGGTCTACACAAACTGTAGCTGAGTATTGTGTGTTTGAAAGAAGATGGTTCAGAGTCTGAACAAAAGCGACTGCTAAACAAGCAACAAATGACACATTCATCAGGGTGAGGGATGCAGCTCCCAAGTACAGGCCTCTGGGCCAGCTGCTGCTCGTTACAGAACTGGATACCAGCCACAGGAGACAGAGCCCTACATACAAAAGAGGGACTGTTTGCCTTCTAGATTAATTTTTCAGATGACAAACGAGGTTGCGTGTGTGCATGAGAAGTAAGAGTTCAGACTCATCAACCAAGATTTTAGAATGGAAACGTCTGAGATTCTGCACGTTCTTTGCGAGACACCATCTTAGGTCATCTGATCCATAAAGAAAACAGAAACCAAAGCCTCGCTGCCCTCTCCACAGGCTCTCCAGTAAACTCCTGCTCGACAAACGTCTGTTCGACAGCTGCAGCGTTCCCGGCTCCAAAAAACACGAGCATGCCAAGCTCCTAAACCCAAGTATGTGGACGAGAGTCAGCTCCAACAGTGCAAACAACAGTCCTTTGAAAAGAATGGTACAATTTAATCTTTGAAAAATACTGTTACTCGTTTGATTATATACACTCTCTAATTTCTATTCTAACAGATGAATGGAGATATCACATTTTATTTTATCTTGGATAGAGGTGGCTTATTCACAAGTGAGAAAAGACAAAGCCAGGCACTGGGAATCTTTGACGCTAATGGGGCACTAATTCAACTTTGCAAAGATAACCGTTGCAGAAGAAAATCCTTTTAGATTAGCAGCTACATTTTATGTGCGCAGTATATTCCCTGCCAAACGACCACCAGACGAGACACTGAAATGATTACATTTTAACAATTAATTTATTGTTACGCTAGAGGCAAAGCAGATGAAAACACTCCTGCCCAAACATGCCTCTCGCTGAATTTTAACAAGATGTGAAAGGGTTTCCAGTCAAACCTGTTGTGGTGCAACTGAACCTTTGAGGTGAGGGGTGGAGCAATCAGGAATACACTGAACACACACACACAGTCTTTTTCAAACATAGCTGTAACGTACATAACACTTCTGGCTTTGTCTATCTGTTGAAGTCATTCAGACATAGGTGACTTTTACTTGATAGGTGACTAATGTACCACGAGAGAGAGAAAAGGAGAGAGAGTGGTGAGTTAAAAAAAAACAACTTATGATTGCTAAGAAGAAGTGTTCTGTTCTCACAGGCAGCATTGCTGATGATTTTGCCATTGCAAAACCAGTCATTAATTAATGACCACGGTGAGCGCAGGGTACACTTAGCCATGGTCCAGTGAAACTACTGATACATAGGCACATCATACCTGATTCTATTATGCACATGTAAATAATTTAAAAATCTATATTGCACTGTCTTATTGATTCTGCAACTTGTATATTTTGTCAATTTCATACTTATATCTTACTTATTTATTTAGTTTTGTCTGTTGTCATGCACCCCATAGCCAAAGCAAATTCCTTTGTATGTGTAAAAACTACTTGGAAATAAAGCTATTTCTGATTCTGACGTCTTCACACAATTTTAATCATATGTTAGCAGATCCTGCTTCCTGTTTTACAATATCTGACAGGCTGATAACATGGGACTCTCATTTGATACCTATTTGCTCAAATGCAGTATGTGAAGAGTTTTGCTGGATATTAATTTATTCATTCCCACAGTTGGAATGAATTGACATTGGAAAGAGGTTAAGAGGGTTTTTTTTAAACTCTTTTGTTCTGGTCGCACTGCACTAGTATGATTGCTGTAGTGTTTACATAAATGTAACCATTGTGCTTATTCAGAAAAGAGACCGACATGCCAAACTATCAAAGGGTTGCATGTCTGAAAGGGTTTTTACAGCATGGCTCAGCTTAAGAGGTGTATTCTGATAAAACTATCACACCACCTGCACAAAGAATAATACATCAATCATATGAGTTTCTCTGTAGAACGCACCAGTTTTGGTTTTTTTTTCAAACAACCAAAGGAAAAAAACTTGCTGTACATTATTTTGAATGACAGGAGCTCATTAAGATGGTGACAAGAGAGTGAGTCAGAAGGCTATGCACCTGGTCACATGTGTATGCCTTCACTCACTGAATCACATAATGGATATCTACTCTAAGAGAGTTACCACTGTATCCCACGGAGCTTCTTGCAGCTGCACAGATAACTGGATATTTCAGTGACGCAATTCCAGAAGAGAACAGAAATAACAGAGTGTTAAGCCACAAATATACCAATCAAATAGACGAACAGAACTTCAGTACTTAAATAACATCGACATTCAAACCGACCTTTTTCCTGGCACTTGTGACTTCCTTGCTCCACACATGATAAAATTTCCTTTCTATCATTACACTGGCTGACCTACGGGTGACCTTGTTTAGCCCTACCAGCACATGTTTCCATTCACCTGCACAAGAAACTACTAAGTCTAGCATGTCCGTCATGTTTTATTAGCAGAAAACAAGAGTCAAACAAGCCATTATCTGCTATCAACACGCAGTGCCAGGAAAGTCTGGAACTATTTTAAAAAGATTTCACAGAGAAATGTCCAAACAATATTTTGAGCATGAGGAAAGCTGTTGCAGCTTCTTGTGGAATCAGGTACTTGCAAAGTCATCCAGGCAGGTCATGAGGCAGTATGATGTAAAAATGCCCCATCTTTGTTTTAGAGGCCTTCACCCCTGCAGCAAAACCAACCAAAAACGTGCAAAGAATCCCACTGCATTTATTTCAACTTAAGTTTAATAAGCACTTAATTAAAATACCCTTCAATTAAAGCAAAACCTGACAAGTCATGCTCTGCACTACAGACTTGAAAAAATAAAAAATCTCAAGTCTATAAATATTTGGCATGGGCATGCCACATACCGAAGGGCATCACCCCAGGAGGAAAGAGGCCAGCCGGTTTGTCCGCCATTCAGAAGTGTGTTACTGCAGTGCAGCACCCAAGGTGTTACAGATACAGACACGGTAGACCTGTAATTTGCCCGGCTGTCAGACTGCATGGTGGTAAATTATAGTATTCGATGAGGATTATGGTCTTTAGCTCATCCAAAGTGAGACTCAACATGCAGCCTCACAGACGACAACTCATACTGACATAAAATCAGCTTGTCTGTGTAAGCCAATTTCAAGAAAGAGAGAGGTAAGCTAATTAAATATGTCATCCTTGCTCCTGTTACCCGGGCACTGAGGCACAGAGACAATATTGAAAACAGAGCACAGAGAGGGCTTTTATTATGGTTTGGTAGCAGGAGGCATTTGTCGAACGTCCTCTTTGGTTTAGTGTCTTTGGTGAAGTCTGCAGCATGGCCAAAACATATTGGAATTGGTTTTCAAATTGTTTAAAGTATTAAACAAAGATTTTTGAAAAGAGATGTACAAATTATATTTTTCTTTTAAAAGTCTAACCTGCCGGTTTTCTTTCAAAGAACTATGCTTGTCAGCATGCACAAACATTTTTGTTACTTCCATTCCATTTCTTTAATGGAATTTCTTACAGTCTTTCCTGAAAATAACTTGCAGCATAACGCGGCTCAGTGTTTTCCACAGAATGGCAGTGTAGTATTGGGGGTTGGGGGTTACCGCCTCTTTCTGTGTCCCTCTCCCTGTATGTGCCTGCTCAGGTGACTTTCTTCGTCAGCACTAATGTCACTATGTTCATAACATGGCCCAAAAAACACAACTAGCCTAATCACACAACATGCTACCAAATGACCGTCACAAACACTTATGGTCATTGTTGCTTTACCTGGTCTGTACTTGTAAAATATCAGCCATGCCCATGTCTTCTAACATAATACAAGACAATGTCTTTCTCTCTGTGTTTCTCTGCAAAGTGCTAAATGGACTGCCAAATATACTTTGCTGGCCACTAATATAGCTGGGCGACTTGCTAAAGTCTGTGTGGGAAACACAGCTTATTTTGGCATCAATTTCTTGGTACAACAAATAATATAAATCTGATCGGCATAAAAATTAGACATGTGAGAGTGATCGAACCCAGTCACCAGTCATGGCCCAGCAAGACCGGGCCAATTCCGGTCACCAGCCAATTGATGTGCTACATTTTAATATTTTGTCTTGAAGAGTGCCTTGGCGCCCCTTCTCCTTTCATTAATGAAAAGCATTATTGGAATCTAATATTTCTTATTTAAACGTATAAACTTATTTCATAGTTACGTTTTAAATTCATGTGTTGCATTTGTGCAACAACACATCCAATTGTCTAAATGATGCCACAAATTGTAATTTACTAGGGAGACTGTAAGCAGAGCCATCTTAGTCTCTCTTCGGGGAGCATTCCACGGCCCAGAAGAAATAAACCATCCTTGCCTCTTTACGACCATGTTTGTGTTGTCAGTTGGCCAGAAGAGCTTGTGGCCCCTCCAGTGAAGTCTCACATGTGACCAAATAGAAAGTGTACAAAAAAAGCAGGGAGGGAGATGTTAAAAGTTTTGTTGACCTTTTTGCGGCGGAACGACTATGCCCTGTGTCAGATTCACTCGCAGGCCTCAGGACAAAGGGCTGCTCAGAGAAGTGGAGAGTGGTGCACACTTTAAACAGGGCTGCTCTTTTCATTTGTGATCATTGGTGGTAAATCAGTTCTTTCTCTTGGAGGGTTGGGTAAAGAATGCTCCATTCACAGCGGGCAAAGTGGAGGTGGAAGATGTGGTTCAAGTCCTTTGCCAGGGTGGGCTACGCTCTCTCAAAGAGACGCAAATACATGAAACAAAAACACAGACCCACCACAGTGGCACATTTCCTGAAAGTGTAGCTTTTTTATACAGTATCTGTGGAAATTGTGATAGCATATCTATATACTGCAGGGGATGCAAGAATTCCTGCTGGTTACTTTTAGGTGAAAAAGCTAAGAACATGAACAAATGTGTCATCTTAGGAAGGAAACGAGTAAACCCCCCACCAAAATACCTCAATGGATGAGACATACTCTCCTGTAACATTCCTCAGACTAAGCCAGGAATGTAACCATCTTAATTACAGCTGTGATTCATAACTAAGAGGGGTTTTTATGTGTGGTTTTATGTGTATGTGTGTGGCTATTTTCCAAGTTACTTGCTGGTACAACCAAAATTCCTGCCAAGTGCCTTCTGTGACCACTTGGAAGAACTAAGAGTAAAATTGGGGAAATAATGAATATAAGAATGTATTTTATGATAGTGGAAATCAATCTAATTTAAGTTGCTGTAACACTGCAGAGAAGGAATGTGGTTGTTTTAGGGGAGCTATTATCTTTCACAGCTCCAGTAGCACACTGATACTATATTATTATAACTACTGGCACTGCAGTTGACAAATCCATGCCTTCTCCATCCTTCCTCATCCCTCGCTCATGTTGTCTTTTCTAACAAAATCCTAAGTACAGCTTGCATGAGGTTTTGTTTTGTGTTTCCTTTTAACTGGGCTTTATCATTGTCATCTACCTCCTACTGTATTCATGGATTAGGCACGACATGCTTCCACACGAGAGGAGAGATTTGAATGGCAACGCTCACTCTGATTATCTCAGATCTTAACACGTGCATTTTACCTCTACACAGCTGCTAAAATAGCCAGATTTGATAAGTGATATAGAATCTCATGAAGCCCATTATCTCCTCTTTTTTGAAGTAGTTATTTGATTAACTATGTGTGATCTGACAAAAGTTGAGGTTTTTTTTGCAGAAGTAGTGTAAAAGCGCTGTGAGTAGTTGGAAAGACTAAAAAAGTGCTCTACAAATACGGAGCATTTTCATTTATTTATAAAGCAGTCTGATTTGATAAGAAGATTCAATACTGAATTCAGATTCAATTAAAGCTACAAGCAGCATGGGCGTGATTGTTATCAAGCACGTAACGTTTGGTGCAGATGTGAGCATGTACACTGAAGTTACAACAACTTCCTCTTTCACGGCGAATCATTGATTTTGGAAGCCACGCCACGGGCACGTTGTTTCACGAACACTCACCGTTTGTACTTTTAATCATCAGTGGGAATAGACTAGACAATGAAAATCTAAAGTCTGTTAAGTTGAGTTGTTGAGTTTGTTAAAATACAGTGTGTGTAAAACATCCAAAAATTACTATAAAATTCAAAATGGCTGACTTCCTGTTGGGTTCAAGGGATCACTCCAACAGGCTTCTTGGTATGTCTGGACATGATACATGTGCCACAGAAATTTCGTATATGTAGGTGAAACGTGCTGCGGGGGCTGCTTCGTTGAAGGTCACTTCTTGTTGCCAGAAGGTGGCGCTCTGACTATGGGTGAATGTTGGTCTGTAGATGTGTTCAGGGTCAGTCTTATTAAACGAGTAAAATTTGGTAAAGATCTGAGCATGTGCAGTCTAGTTACAACAACTTCCTGTGTCATCGACGTCACGCCACCATCACGCCAATAACCTAAAACTCACAAGTTTTACAACACGGCATCATCAATGTGCTAAAGGTTCTCTGGGATAGTTTTGAAGTGTATACGGCCAACCTCATAGGAGTAGTCCATCATAAAACGTGACATTTCCTGTTGCCAGCAGGACACGCTATGACGCTATGAGTAAATATTGGCATATGGATGTGTTCAGGGCAAACATGTCAAATTTGGTACAGATGTGAGCATTTACACTGAAGTTATAACAACTTCCTGTTTTGTGGCGAATTGTTGATTTTCAATGCCATGCCCCGGTCAAGCTCGTGGATGAAAAATCACTATTTGTACAACTTTTACAACTTTTTTTATTTAATGGGTTTAGAATGCACAGCAAAACTTTTAAGTCGATCGGATTAATTCTCTGGGAGAAGTTCGTTAAAGTACGGACCCCATAAATGGTGAAAATTTGGTTAAAATTGCACATTATTCAAAATGGTGGACTTCCTGTTGAGTTTGGGGTATGGGTCTTTGTCAAGCCACACAAAAGAGCCTCAAACTTTCTTGTGTATTCAACACAGTACTCCCTATACAGTACTCCCTAGCTCTAGGAAAGCACCTTCACATGCTTACTACTTGAGAAAAAGTGACTTTGACAAGCATGCACCATAAACAATATTGGGCAGATGGTAGCCATTACAGTTGAGTGATGCCTCCACACGATAAAACGATCACACACTAGGCTGGATCAAACGCTATGAGGGTATTATGATTAAAAATGAGTCTGTAATTATTTTAATGAGACCATAAACGAAGTGACATTTTTGAAAAACAATGCAAAAAAAAGAAGAGTCTTCAAAATCCCAATACAGATAAAATGTCTATTTTATAATTTATTAAATTTTGAACATTATACAAGCCATGTCTGAGTCAGCACAATGTAAGTGACAATTATGAGTTATCATCACCTTTATCATTATTGAACGAATAAGAAAATGATGAGATTGAGGTATGAGCTTTTGAAAAACTACATGTCTAAGAGGCTGTTTTTATTTAAACGCCCAACCCCCTGTATCCCATATTAACCCCGCCTCCTCTCCTCTACCCTTTCCCTTGCTCTCCCTTCTGCCGGAGGCCTTGTCAAATTGGCACAGATTTTACCCTGCTTCCAACCAAAAGCGCTGCCTAAGTGTTTCCACTCTGCTACCCCTACCATGGCCTTACAGTAGCACACAGGGGGTATGCACAGCGAAAAACAGGCTTCTCTCTATAAGTCTGCTGTCACTTGCTGTGACATACAGAAGCAGCTACAGATGACCTTATTTACATTTGAAGACTGCCTTATTAATACATGAAGAGTGAGGCATAATCAAAACTGAGTGATCATATAAGTCAGCCAGAGGGACAGAACAGTCTTTGTTTGTGAGGCATTCACCGAGCGGATGCAAGCAAGGCATTCTGCTGCAGAAGTCAGAATGCCTCCTTCTTCCTGCTCGGTCTCAGAGGTGTTGAAAACTTCCCAAAGCACATTCCACTCAGACAGACACAAGGAATAACAGTTGAGCAAAGAAAGAGGAATTCAGGGTTTTGCTCCTGTGGGAAGCCATCTCTATTAGGAAAAAAAAAACATTCCAGCTGATGCAGATAGTATGTGTCAGATTCAAGTGAATTAACCACAAATCAAATACAACTGAAACTCTTCTGTTTCTTTCTTTAAAAAGGATCCTAAATTCTTTCAGGAATCTTAAAAGCATTGGAGCAGATGTCTGGTCCTGCAACATTTCTGCAATGATGACCTTCTGGTTAAAGGTCACTCCTCAAACTTTATCGACACTATATTCACACACCCACAAAGTTCCCATCACCACAGACCAGAGTATACTGGCAAACCGACACAACCTCCACCCCAGACAAAATAGGCCGCTCGCATATAATAGGAGCTGGCTTTGCACAGAGCATGAAAGTGGAGTATTTTGGCAGGTCACTGCCATCTTTGACTTGTAAACAATATGGAGGGTATTTTTAGGGGACACTTGGCCTCAATTTAATACTCTGAAGTCCTTTGGTCTATTTTAGCTTTTGTGCTGCATGAATAAGGAGTATTCACACTGCTGTTTTCATAATAAGGCTCACAAGCTAATGGAGGACAAGGTAAGTGGGTGAATGTGTTTGTGCGAATGTCTATGTGTGAGGGAAAAAAGCCAACCTAGCAAAAGAATTTCCAGTGTTGAACTGTAAGCGGAAGACTGAATCTAGACAAAACAAAGACGCTGCTAAAAGCATCCGCAAAGGAGAAAGGCCGAGGCTTATTGTCGGTCTGTAGGAGCGTCTCAATGCACAAACTCAATAGAATCCAATGAAAGGCTGAAATAATGAAAGCATTAAACCTAGAACATACACCGGCAATTCAAAAAAGGATAAACAACATCACATATGTCCTTCACTCGTTTCAAATGGGTGCATCATATCTGATGTGAGAGTCTGGCTCTGTTCCTCTGTTCAAACAGCAACTAATTTTTTATAACCAAATGCTAGGCAATTGGAATAAGAGCTTGACAAAAGCTTGGCCATCATCAAAGAGGCAGTAAAAAGGGAAAGAGATGAGAGCCAGTCCAAGAGAAAAAAGAAAGAAAGAAAGAAAGAAGATAACTGCTGTTTATCAGATTGTTCCAAGATGAAATTCCCTTCAAACCATATCAAAAACAAAAAGAACAGACAGCTCATCAGCTAGCAACATAAGAGTAGAAAGGGCAAATAGGCAATCACAGAACTCCCAGAGGTACATTGAAGTAAGTTACAGATAACAATTTCCCATTAGCATTTACATCCGTGGCATATATACAGCTATATATTCCTCTGGTGACTCCACTGTCATCTTTATATGCAACTGCAAATAAAATCTGCCGATTTAAATATATGGTTGGGCCAGACACAGCAGACAGCGCACTCACACACGCCAACGCACGCACACAGGGATAAACCAGAAAATAAGATTAAATGCAAATTGCTGCTGAAAAGAAATCAAATGAAAAGTTTTTCTCCATCTGTGTTGTCTGTGGGCTCAAAGTTTTTGGAAAATGCTGTGAGGATGCTTTATACTACACTGTGACACCAATCCAGAATCTAATCTACCACAGGCACCTACGTAGAAGCTTTGATGTCAGAGGAAAGTGTGGGTGGGCTTGTCTTTGCGATTATGAAGTGGGCAGCTTGCATCACAGTTGGTTTGTTGAATTAAATGCATGACGCCCACAATAGACTCCAAGTGATTTCTGGTGTCCTAAAACTCGACTAACCCCCCCACCCCACCCTTGCTGCCACTGTCAACACTGATCAGATCTGCACTCATCTAAACTACACTTACACCAGTCCAATGTCTACACTTAAGATTTCACTTAATCCCCAACACTGCACCCAATCATTTACAACCTACTTTCAAACTACATTGTTGAGTTAAGGTGTAAACACATGACAATCCTTCTAATGAGAGACAGGTGGTCTGATAATTGTGACACTGTACTGCATCATGAAATTATACCCACTCAATACACAAATGACACCCATTTTAAGAGAACTTGAGTCTGAAAAATCCCGTTGGTGACCTGTTCAATCCATGTGGTTCTACACTTAACTGGACCAATGCAGTTTGAACAGGATGACAATGATGCCTTTAGAGATGCATTCACTCTAATTGAGCTAAATATAACACTAAGATGTAAGAATTCACATCCATAGATGGGTTTCAGTATTTAACATCCAACTATAAATCAAGGGCTGTACTCACTTTTGTTGCCAGTGGTTAAGACATTAATGGCTGTGTGATGTTATATATATGAATATTTACAAAAATGTGAGGGGTGTACTCACTTTGTTGAGATACTGTATATTGTGTTTTAAGGCAGCAAATAATGATTGCAGAGTAATGCATAAGTAAGAGATATATATATATATAGTGAAATGTGTAGCTTTTTCAGCCTTGACCCTGACTTCATGCATCTCCTGAGTGGGGAGTACGATTGGTTTGACTGCTGGGATATTATGTAATGGTTTAAGCCGAGGGCAGGAGAAGCTCCCACATTCAGTGGTTTTGGAAAGGTAGAGAGGGTACATGCAGCAATGCGAGTCTGCGGAGGAGACATCCTCCCACACAGTCAGGTTCTTGATTAATGTTATGCCAGCTCAACACCACAGAGAAGGCTGCTGGCCCGACAAGGAGATAATAGCAGCTGGTATGGTACAGTGTCATAGGACAGCAAGAAAGCACTGCAGCTCTTATAGAGGTCTGCACTGGTGACCCTAATCTCTTTGGGCATGTTGTGATGTTAGAAAGTCTTTCGCACCTGTACTATTCGAACATCCATGGCAGAAAAGGAACGGCCGCAGGCTTTGTTTGTAACCGCATTCTCAGGTGAAATGTCTCACATTAACAAAGAAAAACAGCCGCCATTCAGTAGAAACAAGCATGGAGCAGTACTGACAGGTGAAAATACTATCTCATCTATCAGACTCTCTTTTTACATCAGCTTGGTTCAGTTGTGATTAAGGTATTTATATTAACTATGATGTAGGATTTTAAAAAATGCTAAACATGGCAGCTGAAATAATGACATGTGTGACAGAAGTGCTGGACTGTTTACCTGTGAAGAGTTTAGTAATGGCCTTATTCTGTCGTCGCGCGGAGCAGATGAGTAGCAGCCAGGGAGGCAGGAACTCATGATGGCTGGCCAGGAGCTCGGCAATGGTCCGGGGGGAACCAGGAGAGGATCTCTGCTCCCCTTCACCCAGCTGACAGCCTTCATCGATGGAGTCCACCAGCAGGAAGAGAGACTGCTGAGGCGGCTTAATACTCAGGAGAGGCAAGAGGACACATCTGAGGAAATAAGGATAAAAAGAAAGAGAGGCAGAGAAATGTTATCAAATTTTCATCTTTTTGATTGTATTGTGATTTTAGTTTCTTTTATATACAAACATTTCTGAGAGACAGCACTTGTCAGAAGGCAGAATATAATCTCACTGGTTGAGATCATTCCCATATGGACAGAAAAATGTTTTTCTCCAGTAAAACTTTACTGCAGGCAAAGTACAGAATAATTGGCAAATAATAGTTTTCATCCTTGGGGGGAAAGCACTGGCCTGTCTGTGTTACTGCGTTTACCGGGTGTGTGTCACGTTGAACATCAAGTCACAGCAGTTTCATGTGGTGTTGCAATGACAACCAGCTACATTTAGGGGGTACTATCTGCAATGGAAAACGGAGGACGGTGGGCCAAACGAGAGTCGAGAGGAGTTGGTACTGGCAATGGAAAAATGCCATATGATCCACTACATAGGAGCATTCCAGTTTAATTTTAATTTGTAACGACACTGTTCGAATGTATCGAATAGCGGAACAAGACAAAAAAAAAGACTGGATGGTGAGTCCTTCTCCCCACAGCGTTCAGGCAGCCTCGCACTGCAGACTGGGGCAGCGCCAAGGTAGGAACTAATGCAATAGGAGTGTTTATTACAGCAGATATGCGAGCATTATGCATCACTAAATGGTGCTTGAGCTTCTGTGTGTATTTTTGTCAGGCTGTTGTGTCTACCCTGTGTAAATGAGCACATCTACAGTTGTTCAGGAATTATCAACAGATCTGAGTCTTAACATGGAGCATTACTGGCAATTGTGTTATTTTTTTTTTTTCTTATTAACACTATTTGAGTGCCTTAACAGTTAGAATATGTACAATGAGCCACTGTTGAATGTTTACATTTTTCTAAATAAATGCCAAAATATTTAGTTTTCTAATTTGTTTTTGTGGACTGGCGACCTGTCCAGGGTGTACCCCACCTTTTGCCCAATGTCAGCTGTGATAGGCTCCAGCCCCCCACGACCCTGTACGCAGGATAAGCATTTGGCGATGGATGGATTTGTTTTTGTTTGTGTTTCCTGCTGTACTCTAAAACTGGGGTCACACTGTGACCGCACTGTGAATTTTGTCTAAAGAATGTAGATTCAGTACTTCTTCCTGCTGACATTTCACTGTTGATTCAATCATAATTTACAATCTAAGATGCAACACAGCCACTACAACAACACACAGTCATGGTAAACAAGAGAGTGATTTTCTTGAGGTGTACAATTCTCATTCATCAGTCTCAATTGATGGAGATACGCATCTCCATCCAAACCAAATTGCATCCACTAAAAGGCCCACTGCGGATGATTTGAGCTCACAGAAATACCCAGAAAAGACATTCATTTATAATTCAATGTGCCTTTTTGTTTGACAAAAAAACTTTGCCTGAGAGCTAAATATTCAGCCTTAATATTATATCAAAGACATGCAAGTGTGTTCAGCGACTGTCATGAAAACTAAACATGGACTTTTCCTAGTCAAACCTCAACAAATCTCCCAGTAACATAAATATTGATGTTTGAATATGAACACTCTTTGACATCAAGTGCTAAAGCAAACATGATGTATAGCATTTTGTATCAAGTATCACATCATTACTCAGCTGAGTGCAAAACAGTTTAAATGCTACATTAACCTTTTATCAACACCAAACTGCAAGCCAAACATGGAATCTACTCCAGCGCTAATGTGTAACTTTACATATTAACTCTCACTGAAGCCAGATAGCCAACAAATCCCTATTTTGTTCTGTGGAGGTACAGACAGGGACAAATTAAAGAAAAAACTTTAATAAAAGAGTGGAGAGAAATATCACATACATGCTCCTGTGCACCAGAGCTCACTCAATGGTTTGATAAACCTGATAAATCATAAAACCGTTCAACTGTCTCTGCTGCTACATGTTCGTTTGTTGTATCTGGCAATCTTTGGTTTTCTTTTTATGTGCTGTACTCTAAATAAAGGCTGCATATATAAATTAGAGAATATCTTGCACTTTCTTCCAATCTTCCAGACTTGGCAAGGGCACAGAACCTGTTCTGGAGGCTTGTAGTGGCTTGACTCCATCCTGAAACACTTCATGTTGATTTTTCCTATAATTTGCCCTCTGCTCCACTGTGACTGCCACCAACAGTCTGAAGCCAACCATAAGACGTACATTTGGGAAAATGTAATTTCCCAAGACTTATAAAATTACTTCCAGCACGACTGGCTGCGATAAAGGATCTGACGATTTCATAATGGTGACATTTTAATCTAGGTCTAGGTTAATTAAACATTCAAAAAGCGTTGAACAAATCAATTAATCGACATAAAAAGTTGATTCAAGAGTAGAGCTTTTTTATGGGTAGCTGTCAGGCAGATAAAAATCGGTCACCTTCCGGATGATGGCACTCTTCAACTACCACTCTTCCTTAATGGAACTGACATTGGTTGTAAGCTTTGTCATAAAACACTAAAATACTGTTTTAATGAGACTTCCTCTGGATGCTCGACAGCCTGTCACTAAGCCTGTGGCTCCAAAGCCATTCCCTTTAAAGCATCTATCATTTTAGCCCAAGTTCATTATCCTTAAGCACATGGAAGCAGAAATGGTTGGGGTGAAGGTCTCTGTGCTCTCAATCCAACGTACTGGGACATACAGACGAGGCCATTTTTTACAATGAGTATTGACACAGTTTTTCTGTTTGACTAAATATCCCAAAATGAAGTCATGGAATATTTGTCAAGTATGATACTGCTGTTCTGTATTAAATGGTATGTTAACAATTTACAATATGTCAAAGTAAAAAAAAATGTTGTGATAAGTCTTGCAGGAACTATTTTTCATGTATACAACTGTCTGAAAATAACAAAAACCTATCACAACTGCCCAAAGCCTGAGGCAATGTCTTCGATTTAGTGCATGTTATTGCTTTGAACTGCATTATATGAACAATTCTATATAAATAAATATTATTATTATTAGTAGCAGTATTGTTAATATACACTTTTTATTTAGAAAAGCAACAAATCACATAAATCACAAGTTGGAATTCAAATGTCGACTATTGTGTCAGTCAACTCCTCTATTAATCGATTTCAGCGCAATGAAATCCATCAAAATCCTCTCAGTTGAACACTGACTGGACAGTTAACCTGTTTTAACAACGCTTCTACAAATTTCAACTTGTATTCAAAACTTTTTTTTCAATGAGTTTAAACCCTTGACAAGAAGGAAACAGGTGCAAAGGGCCTCCAACCTTCATGCTCTGCCCTCATGTTAGTCAATCACTTTATCTGATGGCTGCCTACAGAGAATCTGCAGCGCCATCTGGGAGCCTTGCCAAAAGGAATGTCCATCCACAGGGGTGACTGTGTGTGAATGGTTGTGTTTGAGGCCATGTTGCCTACTGAGACAATCAAATTCACAGTGACAGCAAGTGGGCAAAACAAAGAGACATTCTTCCCTCACAATTCAGCTACTTTCAGGCTGTCAAAGAGTCAAAAGACAAGGACTGTAAACAAAGAAAACTCCACAGGACACTGGAGATGGAGAGACAATAAGCTCAGGAAAAGCTGATTTAGTTTGCCAGACAAACCTGCAGCATACCTGAGCCAGAAAATGCAAAGTAATTCAGCCCACACACCACGGTCTTGGATGTTTGTACCAACTATTTTGGTTCTCGCTCAAGTCCTCAACATATGCCCAAATTGATGCCAAGTGCTTTTTAAGACAAGAAAAAAAGGGGAAGAAGGGGGATGTGAAATGCATCTAATGCACTCGCCATCTGTCGTGTTGTGTTCAGGACTGCAGCGGCCATCGCTCCCACCACAATGTGCAAAGTGAAGCTTTCAATGTGACGTTTAGTGAAGATGTCTTGGCCGACAGGGCAGCACCGGGCACCAAGCCAGCGCCTTACAAATTTACACAGTTCATTTTATAGAGCGGGTGCAGAGCCTGAAATCCATGCCACATACCCAAACACTACGACACTCGCACACAAACACCGACCAGAATACAGCAAAAGTTTCAGAAAACAGAAGTTGAAATATATAACCTATGTCCATTCTGGATCAGGGCTGTGCAATTAATCAAATTTTATTTTCAGTTTGGATTACGATTATGAAAACAAGATATTTAAGACAAAACAATCATTGTGCCGCATTCTGTTTCGCAATGATTTATCTTGTCTTATAAATCCAGCAAGCCCTTCCCTTCACAGAGGTGCCTCTCGCCGCTCCCTAAAAGCCCAAAGTCACTCTCAGCCAGGCTGTGGCATGTTTAGTGCAGCTCAAGCCAAGATTGGGGGGGTGTTTATAATTACTATAACTTAAGCCTACAGAGCCATTTTACCATTTTACACAGCATGAATTAGCCTAGCGAACTTTTCCTCTACTCATAGTTTAACAAATTACACATTTTTTTTATACTTTTCTTACTCACCACTGGTTAAAGTTACGGCATCTTCTCACAGGACACCATGGATGAATTTTAGCTTTACGTATTAACAAGTTGACATAAACAATCTCTAGAATCTGCACCACACTGCAGTGTTTCCCATTCATTGATTTATTTGTGGTGACACAACATGCGACAATTCCAATGCCGACGGCCACATACTATTTAATATGAGTAAAATCATAATTCATTGCGGAGCTGCACGCAGCAATAGATTCACTTAGCGCCTCCCGCTTGCTCTCTCTGATACAAACACGCTGAAACGGAGCCGTGTGTTTATAGAAAAACAAATGTATTCAAGTTAACTCTGAGAAGTTAAGTCTCTCTATTTTCTTAACACAACGCTGTAAATGTCGAAGGCTGATATGTTAACATTAGAATACATCTGGGTCGTTGAGGTTGACATGCTGTACATAGCTGCTGACGATTGCACCCTCCTTCTCGCCGCGTGTGCGCGGTGCCACTGCACGGTGCATTTACAGATGTTTGTTGTGTTTTCCCCTTAAAACTAATAAGCCTGTTTCTTCCATGCTGGCATTTCACTGACTTGCTGCAATGTAACCACCCCATGGCAATGAGATCATCAATCAGTGATCTCAAGTAGCCATGATCAGACGATATGAAAATAGAGATGATCGCACAACCCTATAATACATTTTTTTTTTTCAATTTAAGATTTACATTTTAAAAATTCATTAAACGCATGCTGTGACCTAAGTGAATGAGTTATCATGTTAAATACAGTTTGTCATAGTAGGGCAGCCGTAGTCTTGACACTGCTCTATTAATGGAAGAAGGCCAACTGCTGAGTTGAGCTCTCAAATTCAACAAAGCTCTGTAGAAAACCAGAGAGGTCGTTTTATTACAAGAACCTGCATCTCTTCATTTAGTATCAAGTCAATTTGGAGGAAGCCTGCTCAGCGTCTTTGCAAAGTCAGGAGAGCTTAGTGCTACAGAGCTCCACGACAACAGCTGACTCATGCACTGGCATATCCAAAGTGAAAGAGACAACTATCTTGCAGATTCTACTCTTGCACTTTCGATTCCTACATTATGCATAATGTTACTGCAATTATCTTGTTCAAAGTAATTGCGCTTTTGAGGACAATAAGAGGGACTGGTGTTGGGAGCAAATGTTTTGAACAGCCAGGCTCAGACACTTAATTGTATTCTGCCTGTTACATCGGCCATATGCTCTTGTTTCCTCCTCAATCTGTTATCATCTACTCCAGTTTTATCTCACTGGACATAAACTCCAAATCTGAGGGTTCATAACAGTTTTTGCACAATGGCTATATGCGTTGAATAAAGTTTTTTGGTTTTTTTTTAAAGCTTTTAATGAATCAAGGGTTTGATGCAGAGTGGTTACACTGGAACTGAACTGCTGTTATGTAAGCTGTGGGTCCATATTTACATTCATTTGTGCTGAGAGCATTTCATTAGACAGATAACCCTGTGATGATGCAACATCGCAGGAGTAAATTAGTTATTTTTCAGCAATCGCCATTATAATAATTTGTTCAAAACGACAGACTGAAGAATTGGGCAACATTTTAAAAAATCCAACTACATTGTGTCTCGACACAAATGAGCTTAAAACCATGCCGACATTTTCCTATTAAGTGCACAATTTATCCAAATCTCCCCTGACATGAAGCTACTCTGTACACATTTAACATCTCAGTGAGTTCTTTGCTACACGGATACGGTTGGGTTATTAGAGCCGGTTGCAGTTAGGGAATTTCTCATTGAACATTTAATTCTGTCTCTTTTTAGCCCTACTAGCGGCTTGGCTGTAGGGATGGCAATGTCTGTCTCCATCTAGCAGTCTGACAGTCAGTCACTCAGTCAGACGACAACAACTACAGAATGGATTGCTATGAAATTTTTGTATGTTGGTGAACTCCTGACGGTTAAATCTAGCACCACCATTAGGTCAAATTTTTAATTTATCCAAAACTTTGGTTTAAATATGTACCTGCAAAACTAATGACATCAGCTGTACAAATCAGCAAATGTTAATAAGCTAACACACTTAACAAAGATAAATGGCAAACATTATACCTGCTTACCACTAGAATAGTTTAAATTGTCAATGTCAGCATGCTGGGTTTAAAATAGAGACAAAGCGCCAATGTACTGCATCTTACCAAAAGTTGGCATGGAGTGATGTGGCAGAGCCTGTTTTAGCCTTGGTTCCTTCTTCTTCAAAAATATAATTTCCTGATTTACATTTACTAATTTATTGCCATTTTAATCATGTGTTAAGTTCTTGCATGCTTATGTAAGGTAAACATTAACAACCGATGCATTGGATAAGTCTCATTCTATCATATAGGCCTAAATGCTTTTAAATGTATAATTTGCTATTGGTACCAAATCTCAAGTATCATACTGGAACTTATTTCATACAAAATACCCAGCCCCACTCTCTAAAAGCTAAAACTGTAAAGCATGGTTCACTTCGGGCCACACCTCAGTTAGTGATGTTAAAGCAGGTGTTTCCCACAAATTGTTACCTCATCTAATGATGCAACACAGCAGCAAAACACTCCAATCACTTCTGAATGGTCCTGTAAGTATTTAAAAAGTGCTTGTTTCTGCTGTTCTTCAAACATGCTGGACAATGAGAATTTGATCTAGGCTTAATAGATTTGCACAATCAATTCTGTGCTGGATCCCAAGCAGACAAATGCTTCCAGCTGTCTGACAAACAATGTCCTGGAGACTGCTTGGTCAGGGGGAGGTAAGGAGCATGTGAGAGCCAGATCTGGGTGTCTTACACGCGCATAAACAACTGGTTCTTTTAAACACAAGACCGAAATGGTTCCCTATAATCGACCCTTACTAATGTTCTTAAAATGAAAAACTTAAGTTGGTATCTGATGATCTTTAAGAAGAAGTCTCATGATGTCTGTGATTATAAACACTCTGTCATGGGACTGGTCACACAGAGATCACACTGTTTTTCTGACGGTGGAGGCTGCATCTGGGAGTGTTGCCATTTTGAGTCACCTTTTCTGTTCTGTTATTAGTTTGTTAAAAATTCAAATACTTAAAAAAAGACTAAATTCTGATAAAAAACATTCAAATCCAGCCTCTTCACTCATCAGTCAAACTTGCTTAGCCCTAAATGCAGCCTATTAATGATTTGCAAAAGTGTCAACACACTGCACACTTCGTTCCTGGCCAGCACACATACCTCAGATAACTATTCCAAATCCCCAAGCTCCTCCCAACCCAGACGAGGTGTGCATTCCTGGCCAGCTATCCAATACTGTCAAAGGAATCTGAAATTTCATCCTTTTCAACCCCCTCCCTCTTCTCTCTGCCACAGTTTTGCCTCCAAAACACTCTACACTCCTCCTGCTATCCTCACACATGTCTGCACAAAAGCACGTGAATACACACAGTTCACATGGATTTGGACAGGTACCCGTCCAGATCCATGTGAACTGTGTGTGTCCAGCACCAGCAAGGACAGGATTTTGTAGACAGCTTTACCTCAATTCAGATTTCTGGTAACAAAAGGCAGCAGTGTGAGCTGCCTGGCTCACATGAGATGAACATATTAGTGGTATAAATAATATCTTATATATCTTAAATATTTGATTAATCAGATTCTTACTTTTAGCAATCCAACATACTCAAAAAGACAAAGTTAGAACAGTTTGGATATTTCATGGGAGGGATTTTCTGCATTTCTGTTTTTGTCCTTGCTTTTCTCATTAGATGGAAGGTGATGTCATATATTTATATCCACCAATCAGAGTTTAGCACACAGTCCTAATGAAGCATATTAGCTGTTTTTTAAAGGTGTAAAACCTTTCATAGGTAATCCCTAAAGATTATTTCAAAAACATTATCTTAAATAGTTGCTTATTGAGTAACTAATATTAAGTGTAAATAGTTAAGATTTCAAAACAAGGTTTTCAGGGGCTAGTAAATAATTTATCAAGTACAAATACCAAACATTCACTTGTTCTGGTTTCAGACCAGATAAGCTATTAAAGACTTAACCTTGGGTTGCATATGTTACATAGGTCATATATTTCTCACAATTTTCTCATTTGTTATAGACTAAATGATCATTCAGAAAGTTATCAAATCAAGATACAGCCCCTGATTCACCTTTATGAATGAGTCTAAACTTGTAACAACTCCGTCTCTATGAGCTATAATATAAGCTTGAGCACATGTATGATCTTATTAATATGAATGAGTTATGTATGCCCACAGAAGCACGTAGGCATATCCACAAACACACACAAACAAACAAACCTCGCATGAACACATACACCATCCGCCGTTGGTGTGGAGACAGAGGCTGGCCTCAGATTGCTGAGTCATCATTGCAGCCACACCAGAGCTGCTTTTTCTCCTCATCTGCTCAACTGGAGTTGATGCGTCACACTGGGAGCCTTTTTTTGTTTCTAAAATGTAGCCCTAATCTGCTGCGAGTTTTCCACAGCCGTGCACCACATGAAAGCACGGGGCTGCTTTCATTTAGCGTCCCTTAACCCCAATGAGCTGGGCGGCCCAATGTGCAACAGTCGAAAAGTCAACACAAAAGAAAAAAACCCCACAAAGCTCCCTCGCCAACTCAATTAGAAATGTCTTGATTGGTTTTAGTCAAAAGTGAAATGTGCCCCAATTTGAACTGTGTTCAAAGTCACACAATGAGAGGCAAGAGACACATTGGTGAAATTACTGTTTTCCACTAATTTCACATTATTTGACTGTTTCTCTCATTTAGGTAACCATTAAATGAGGGTTTCACATGTTTGGTTAACCAATCACAAGATGTCAAGACATTTTTACAAACATCTTCAAATTTATTTACATCTCTGGGTTTACGCCTCACAATTTCCTACATTTCCTACAAGACCCAATAACTGAAATTCACTTATCAAAATGTTTCCTGTAAGCCAGTAATGCCATACTTTCTTGTAAAATGACAACTTAAAAAAGCCAAACAATATTCATGTTCACTGGAGGCTACCAAACTAGACCTAACCATGCTTCTGTTTTGATTAACGTCCCTACTTATCTAAATTATCAACAGTCTTTTGGAACAAAGCAACAGGTAACGTTTTCCAAAGAAATGTTTGATATAGCTGCCAGAAAATCAACATTTTTAAACATCATGTAGAAAAATATCTGAACTACAGCATTGATTTCTTCCACGGACATGCTGCGGGAAGAAAACACTGCCAAGAAACTTCAAGTCCTGTTCACAAATTTAAGCCATGGTCATCCATCATGTCTGAAGTCTGTGCCCTAGACAGAAACAGAAACCTAATTCATGCTCAGTGGAGAACAGCCTGACAACAGATCCACATAAGGTCACACCTAACGTAAAAGGCTGTATCAGCAAAAAAAAAGCTCTTTAGTCAGATCCACACGACTGGGTTAACTCCACCTATTTGAAGCCAGCTCTTTTGTCCTGGAGGGAGAAAGTGTGGCATGTTGAATGGCAGGATGCTGACTGGTTGTTTGAAACTCACAAATTCATTCAAACTGGAGGACTCCAGTCAAAACATGACAATGGCCTTTGATAGAGCAAAGACAAAGTCTGATTGGATGAATGTGTTTTGGCTCTCTAGAAATAAAAACCTTGATGATACACTACAACCTACGTGCCAAACACTTCAGTTAGCACTAATGCCAATGAATGCTCTATAAGCATCAAATGTATTGTCTGAACAAGACTTCAGCTTGTACTGGTAGACTTGAAGCAGAAGAAAGGCAAACTGAAAGGTGAAACTGCCTTTTATCTTGAGAACTGTGGCTCATGACCTTTGCTGGCAGACATCTGCCTTGCTAATGCATCACATTACTTTCAGTACATAAAAGAAAAGCATTCTAGTAAGACTGGTTGAAATCAATATAACATAATATAATATTGTCATTAGCAATTAATCTATTTTTTTAATTTCACTGATTAATTGATTAGTCCTTAAAACATTAACAAATAAGGAAAATGCCCATCACAGGTTCCCAAAGGCCATGATGACATCTTCAGATTGTATTACAAACTCTTCATATGTGAAGTGAAATCACTGTGTTATTTATATAATATGAATTTTTAATTTGGACAACAGAACTTGTAAAAAGCTAAAATATGATAATCCAATTACATATGATGCTGCTCTAAGAGCAAACGTTCTTATTTTACCTAGTTAATAAATTAACTGAATAAATGATGATAGCTGATATCAAGGATTCACAGTATTTCTGCTTCTACTACAACTACTTATACTAAAATAAATTTAAAAAATAAAATAGTTAAAATAGTTTTGTTTGGTGAATAGTCAACAATAGGTGGGTAGGGCTCTACTGGGGGAATTTCCTCATGATGGTATATTTCTTAAATTCTTGCTACAGGCCTGCTTGTACTTTACTTGCATTTTGTGCTGATTCATGCTTCTACTCCACTCCTTTTCAGATAAAAATATATCAGTACTGCAAAGTCTTTTTTATTCCAAGATAGTGTTGTAGGACTTGAGACCAGTCTTAAGACCACTTTTTGTCTTGGTCTCATCTCGCACTCGAACCACATTTGTATTCAGTCTTGTCTTGGTCTCGAACATTGAGGACTCAAGATTTTTTTTCAAGTCTGGGGATATAAATACATTGCTTTTGCATTGTCTAATTTATTTGACATCCTAACTTTGATTGGCTATAAAACTTGCTTCATATGCGAACAATAACCTGAATTAAAAAATGTGTTGTTTCCATTAATGACTCCCAGCGATGGTAAGCATGGAAAAGGAGTGTTGAATAAAGATGGTTAAGTTGATTTCAGCTCTTGGTGTTTGTATGTGGGTGTTTAAATGGGATTGTGGATCTTTCAGATCAATTTGAGAAGTACCAATGATTTCCTTCCACATTTTATGTGTTTGTCATGTAATATGGGGAACTCTTCTTGGTCTTGACTCTATCTCAACTGGTCTCAACCCCTAAAAGTCTTGGACTTGTCTCGTTCTCCATAAACTCTGGTCTTGGCCTTGAATTGGTCTCAGTTTGGGCAGTCTTGACCACAACGCTACTCCAACATATTTATCTCAAAGCTATAGTTTCTGGCGCCTTCAGTTACTTTGCAGATACAGATTTTGATACATACTGACAATCAGCTTCTTATATAAATGCTATAGATTAAACTATGCAACACTATACAAAGTAGTGGTACATCAGCTTATGTTTGTAAACTATCTACAACATTGTAATGTTGAAAGATCCTAAAAAAGATCCTAATACTTATTCCACTATACTGACAACTACTCGAGTCAGTTAAATCTGGTGGTGCTGACGTTTTCATTTACCTAGCAAAAACAAACTATTAAATGTGGAAATTGTGTTTATTGCTAGAAAATTTCAAAAATCAACTTCAAAATCTCCGTAGTCTGGTTGGCTATGGTTGCAGACATGCAGATGGGAACAGAAATGATCAAGTTTAGGGCTGGACGATGTGGCCAAAATGTTCACAATCATCTGTTTCATGTCTTTCAATATCGATAATTATCACGATAAGTATCAAATTGTTATTTCTTTCAGGTCTAAAGGCTGATTTCTGCTCCTGAGTGAAAGTTAATGGTGGTTTAAACTCTTCTTTCTGGTCAACACTTGATGCCAAACAGTGGATCACTTCACAAATCTAAGGCAGAACATTCAAAACAATTACGATAAAATCTTTGTCAACAAATATGCACAAGTAAAATTAGGTAAAAGCTTTTTTCAGTCCTTTTTCCTCAACAAAATAAACATCTTGATAAAAAAAAGTCCTCATTTGTGTTTGATTCAAGTGAAGGAAATCAAACATTTATTGAATATTTATTGAACATTTGTTATATTGTTATTGAAAAAAATTATATTGCGATAATTATTGTTATTGTTTTATTGTCCAGCCCTAATCAAGTTGCACAGACGGGACATAAACCAGTGTCTGAACCACTTTCAATGTATTAACATAAGTCTGGTGATTACTTTCAACAAACAGAATTGTTTGTCTTTGACTAGGCTAAAGAATTTGACAGGGCCTCTTGCATTCATCGCCTAGCTAAACCTGTGTTAAGCAAGGCCCTTAACTAAATTAAATTTCTATAACTTTTATGGAGTAAAGTACAGGCCTAAATCTGTTCAATCAAACAGAGGATGCACCTGCCTGTGAATTTGTATCCCTGATGTATATTAGTGGTCATAATGTTGACTCACTTTAACTAAGACGACGTTAGAACTGATGAAGCCGCTTGGATGAGAGGAGAAACATCAAGTATCTTCAACCAAGTCCAGTTGCCCTTGATTTAACCTTTCTTGGATGACTAACAATAAAGTTTTACACCCCTTCATTCTTCCCTCTGTTTTAAATTTTTTTATGTCACTGCCAGATGCAGCCAACAAGCTTGGCTTATGACGCCAGATAGGATCTAGAACGGCAGGGGAGCTGTTCAGATTATTTGTATACAACATTGCCTGGGACGTTTTTGCACCTGAGATGGGCGATAACGCATTCGCCGAAGTGCTTATTTGGCTCACAAACAAAACAGGCAGTGACAATAAGCACTAATGTCTTTGTTGTCCACAGATGTAGGGCCTGAGGTTTCAAGTGCTACAAAATTTTTGCTTCATGAGGCAAGGCTGTGTAAATGTGACTGACTGTAAAAGGCCCTCGACATCCAGCGAGACAAAGAGCAGAGCTGAAGTGAGAAGTCCGCCCCTGCTCGGTTCAGTGTCTGTTTATGTCCCTACGATAACCTGCCTTTTATCTGAGAGGGTCAAACTGAAGTCAGAGACATCAGTACAGCTTGCATGATTACGAGCAGATGACAAGAGGAGTGCTCACTTCCTTGGGAACGAGCATGTTAAAAAAGTGTGGGTTAAGCTGTTGACTCTGGTGATAGTTTAAAAAAATTATTTACCTTGCTGAACGTTTGACCTACTTCTCCCCCTCTGTGTGTGATGTTGAAATGGTGCAATAAGCATCACCAGATGGCCAGACAAGTAGTGTGAGTGTGTGTTCAGTGCAGCATTCCAGTCTGTGCTGCATAGACTGCCTGACCTATACTGTGTAGACAAGTCGTGCAAGTAACCCACATGCTCACGCGCAGCTCCTTTTAAAGCCTCTGCCTACAATAACAGTCCATCTTGATCGCGTTACATGCCCGGGCGTGGTGGAAGTCCACAAACCTACTGTACTTCAGTTTCACATGTGCACTTCATCTTTTTGCAGTGCAGTCACTCAGGTCAGTGAGTCAGTTTCAGTTCAGAGCTCCTTCCTCATGAGTCTCCAGCCACCTGAGCTCGGCTGCAACTTAAAAATATCTGACCTTTCTTGAATCAGAAGCCAAGAAGGGACAGTCCCACCCAGCATGCCACACCAGGGGGGGGAAAACCAACACAACCATGACATCAAATAAGTGTAGAGGCTGCTGAGGCGGAGCTATGCAATGAGTGTGAGCAGTCAGAAAAAAGGGGGGAAGGGTGCATCAGGGTCAGGAGGTGGAGAGGGAAGGGAAGGGAGGGGGGAGGGTTTGGCTTCGCATTTTAAATTTCTAGGCAAACCAAATTCCTAGATTTCAAACACTGCCTGGTATCACCAGAGAGGAGTAGTAGGATCAATTTGAATGTTGTTTATTTTATATTTTTACCATGTGTTTTTAGGCATGTGTCATGGAAGGCAAAGAATATGCAGGTTATTATTTCTAACAAATTTATACTGCAGGGAATTTCATGCAGGTTTGCAACGATTTGTTGTTTTTATCGTGTGAATAGTAAAAATTGGCCCTGGTAGCATCTGTAAAATAGTTAAAACTCAAAAATATTAAGTTAATAATTTTATAAAACTGTGAAAAGCAGCAAATCTTCACATTGGGGGAACAATTTTGGGCAGTTGTGCTTGTTAAATGCCTTAAACGATGGATTGCCAAAATTGTTGTCAATTAATTCTTCATCGATCCAACTACTCAATAGCAATAACTTGGACTGGATTAATTTCTCATCTGTCTGAAGGTGTGCGAACAAATAACTCATCTGGCTCTTGGTGACAGTAAGAGCAAGAAAAAAGGAAGAGGGGTGTACTTGTGTGTGCGGGTTTTCTTCCTCACCTCTTGAAAGCCTCCGTGGGGTTCCTCTCACACTCTCCAGGCTGCAAAGTGCTCTGCACAGCTGGGTCACGCACCTTCTCCTCATATCCCGGCACCAGCCCGCTGTGGCAGATCTGAGCCACCAGACCTCGGATGAACCCGCCGACGCACAGCGTGTCTGAGTCGTCCGCCCGGCAGAAGTGGAAAGCCAGACTTTGCTGGTGGAGACCCCGGTGTGTTCCCTGGGTCGATGTGGGCCATAACAGCTCTGTGCACACTGCAGTTTTCCCGCTTCCTGGCCCCCCCACCAGCAACACCCCCCAGGAGCTACCTGACTTTGCAGATCCTGCCGTCAGGGTGCCAGGGTTGGACGCACACCCGCCGGGCGTCAGCGGTGGCTGCTTACTGGGAGTGCTCGTCACTCCACTGAGGTTGTTGGTTTTCTCCTGGAGGCAATGCTGGATCTTATGGAAGACCCACTCCCGGCAGTAAAAGCGCTTCCCCTGCAGCAAACTGGTTTGGGCCATTTTGATATAGTGCTGCTGTTCCACCTATTCCTCCTCTTCATAGGGGTCCCTTCATTCTGCCCCTCACATTTTCACCTCCAACAAAGGTGTGCAGTAAACTCGTTCATACATTTTGTCGGTTAAAAGAAGGTTGCAGTCTGGACGTCCTTGGTGTTGATGTTAAGAAGAAGTGAATGCAATTTGAGCAAAAGAAGTGAAGGAAGCAGAGCTGCTGCAGAAGGCAGGGAAAGCAGCAGAGCTATGGTGAGTTACAGAATATCTAGGTCAAAATAAAAAAAGGAAATCAAAACTGAGGCTCAAACCATAGATTTTCCACCAACTTTTTCCACAGCTTTCCCACAGGTTGAACTGAGTGCTCCTTGTTATTATGAGTGTGTTGCTTTAGCATGGCGCTGGGCATGGCAGGGCACCCGGCTCTTGAGTGCATCCACTGGCAAGCTCAAGCCTTGATACCGCTTGATACAATTAGCCATGGGAGTTGCTGATATATTTCCGCTGATGCATTTCAGATGCTACCGGGGGTGACCAAAGCGCGTTTCCATTACATTAACATGGCAGAGACTGCCAGTGCCCAGTCAATTTCTCCAATAACATACTAAGCCTGGCTCTTCCCCTGGAAAGCAGAGACAGAATTTAAGGCTAAATTAGGACACATATCAAAGGCAACTTTATGATTTATGCTAATGCACAATTAACCATCTTACCCTAAAAGTTGTTTGTTGAGACTTAAGTTGATAAAGTACAAAATACAAATTGGATTAATAATGAACAGAAATCAGTATATTGATTGGCTGTACGCACATTTTTGTTACAGATATTTTCCAACCTACAAAGAAGGATTAAGCTATTCCTGCAGCCACAAAAGGTGGGTATGTTGGTTGTCGGTGGTTGTATCCTCCACAACCCACATCACTGCCTGCTTGCCCTGCAACAAAATGTTTGGCAGGGGTTCGTCCAGTTTCTCTAGTCTATCCACTGATCCCCCCCTTCCTTCCTATATGGCTTTAAATCCCAAACAGTCCACATCCGTCCTGAACTGAAGGAGTGATGGGGGGGCGACGACGAGAGGACCCCCTTTCCTGCACTAACAGGGGTCGTTTACACGGGTGGAAGTGGAAGGTAACCCCACCTCAAAAGGGCGTAATAGCTTTTTAAGGTGACAGAAAGAGTTTAATCCGGAGTACATAGTCGGTGATTAGGAAATGCTGTTAAGTGCCAAGATGATCGATCTTTAACAGGGGAAAGGGCATGACATTTAAGAATATCTCCATTTGTTGCTTTTTAGCTAACTACAGTTTAACCACCGTTTTATTTAGCCCCATATCACTCTGCCTACTACTGCTTCTCTATACTGGAGCAAATGCAAATATTATCAACCCTCTCCAGCCAAAACACACACACACACACAACACACACACAGTCTTGATGGTTACTTTGTAACACTGGCAAATATCAAGGTTTTATCTTTACGTGGGCTGCAACTGCTACATTTCCACCTTTCCGTTTTTAAGGCGCACCCTGCATCCAAAGCTTCACAAATAAATGTTCAACATATCAATAGCCGGTTGTGTTTTGAGGCGGAAGGCGACAAATAATCTGTCAGAGCAAACGACACGAATTCACTCCAGTGACTGAAAAGGCAGCACAAGTCTTTTGTATGCCCAGACAAACCTCACCCATTTCAGATGGGATTCAATTTACACCTATGGGGGCTTTTAAAACCCCCCTTACAGACCAGCGAATAGTTGCATGCTTTGAGGAGAACCCCCTAAAAAAAATTACACGTTAACGTTAAATGTTGCCTGTCGTGTTATTGCAGTCCACTAAAACTGTTCCTTAAACTTAAATTCAGCCAATTGTAGAGCGTTTCACTATTTTCGCTACAGTTTCAAATGTCTCTCACATCCCCAAACGGTTTTCCCCTCACCTCTCGCCGATTCCTCTTGGTGTTTTCGGGGGTTGTTGTGTCCGTAGTCAACACCCTTTCTGTCCACGTTAAAATATTCAGATAAACCATTCGACCGTTTCCTCCGGTGCAAATCAAAGCTCAGATTTCTGCATTTGAGCAACGTTTATGTCTTTCTTTGAATCGGTCTTTTTTTTGTCGGTGTCGGCTCCTCCTGCTGCCCGACACAGATACACAGCGAGCCGACTGACTCTCCGCCTCCAAACACTACATTTCTCTCCACTGCATGCAGAGCACACACGCCAATGATCAGCGCAAGGTCTTGTGGGACTTGGAGTTTTACTCTCTGGTCGCCATTAGTAAAAAAAAAACTACAATGAGATGATCCAGTATTTCGTTCATAAAATGTGTAATAATGTACTATCTTCCGGGGGAATCATAATTTAATGAAAGCCCTTGCCATTAGTAGCAATATTTTAATATTATTAATAAAATAATTAAAGCAGTAAAACCCAGTTGTGTATGTAAGGTGAAAGAAGTTAGGTAGTGAAAAGTTAGGTAGGTGTTTTTTATTGAAAAAATAAAAAAATATTTTAAAACATTTTTTGATCATTTTCCAAAAAATCATAAATTACACAAACACATTTGCTCATTTGAATACACGTTTCAGCAATCTGTGCTTATGTGTTTTATTTTGAAAATTTTGTGTGCTTTTGTTTATATATGTACCCAGGAGTAAATCTGACTGAATCTGAAATGTTGTTTGAGTCTCATATCACTTTAAACATTCTTCTTAAACATTCTTCTTTACACTGGATGTCTGAGAAGCACATGGATGAAATAAAATAACTGATTACTGACACAGTTTCTTTACGTGTCAGAGTTGTTATAACGCATATATTGAAATGCCAGTTCAGCTTAGTAGAGGTTGCAAATGATTAGAACATATTTAGTAAAGCTGTATTACATGTTTGTCCATCTTTAATAATGTACATACGTTCCTGGGTTAAATGTTGGCATGTTCTTTGATGGCACATTGAAGTCTTTTGGAGTTGACAGATGTAATGGTTGGTGGTTTAAATTCTGTCCAATGCTTTTCATTTTAGCAGATCCTGTGTATTTGCAACATCTGCCGAAGTTGTTGATGAATTTGTTTAGACATCACTAAAGATTGATCATACAACATTGGACACCCGAGCAAGAACCTACTCTTAATCAATGTTATCAAGTACTCAACAGAATTATGGCTTGTGGAAAGTTATCATTTAAGGTATGCTAAAATCTGATCACTTTTTATTGGGAAATGAAAGAAGTAGGCCTACTGTGTGTGCTTCATATCGAATACCTAATACCTTCATAATCAGATTATATGTTATGTTATGTTTATGGATCTGCCTGAGAAGAAATGATTAAAGCATTAAGTGGAAATAAAAACATTCCCAGGTTGTTCCTTCCATTGTCCAACTGTTAACTGTGATGTGTTTAAAACCTCATGCCAGACCTGACACGCCAGATGTTGTCATTGTAAGCAACTATGAGCTCCAGACTGTATGAGCAGGTGTGCGTTTTAGAATTAGGGTTTTACTTTTAACAATAATTTGTGGAGGCTTTCCATCTTGCAGCCTGAATATAAAAGCTGATAAACTGTGTTTTAAATTTATTTATTTAAAATTACAAATAAAAGCTTGGGAAGCCTTGAGCCTTGAGAAGTTCAGCCATGTCAAGTCCCTTTTTCCAGTTGTGCTACATCACAGCCGACCATGAAACAAAACAGCTTGTTCTTTTTTAAATTCAAATTTGATTACTTTGGACTTGCGGGTTTGCAGTGTGTCTCATCCTATGAACAAAATTAAATTTGCCACTATAGACATGATATTCTGCAAGAGAGCAAGTTAAAGTTAAAATGTGAGAATTTTTGAAAGTTGTCTTTTTTTTCTCTCCCTTCCAGCAGGGATGCACATGGGCTTTGCAGGTTGATGTGTTTTGATCTAACTGAAGACTGCTGATCTTACAACTTATTTATCACTCCCTGAAGAATTACTCCAGGAATTATTTCTTTGAGGTATAGCTGCAGTAGGTTGTACTGACAGCATTACCAGCTGATGCTGTCTGTGCTCACATGACAATAACCCAGTCTTGTATTGAAATTCAAATTGTGTTTCCTGTAGTGCTGCCCTCTGTGTTTGAGGTTACATTTCAATTTAGGCCAAGATTGGGTTATGTTTAGGTTATTGGTTGGGATCAGGGCTGTATTTTGGTTCAGGTTAATGTAAGGGCATACACTAATCAATGTGCAAACACTGTGGACTGAGACAAAAACATTGAGAGAAGTAATTTGCAACAGCAAGTACATTTGCAAGGAAACGTAATACCACTTGGATTCCACTTTTCTAGTACCATAACAAGGACATGTTGTAAATTAACATATCTGGCCAGTCACAAAAAAATTATTAACACCAAACAAATCTGTAAAATGTTCATTGACAACATATTTCTTTTCTTCAAAAGGGTTAGCCTACCTTGTAGTAACGACAGCATTGTTACACTTTATATTCATGGTTATGTTAAGGCAGTCACTGCACTAAGTTAAGGTCCTGGTTAATTGTGCATTAGCATAAATCATAAAGTTGTCTTTGATATGTGTCCTAATTTAGCCTTAAATTCTGTCTCTGCTTTCCAGGGGAAGAGCCAGGCTTAGTATGTTATTGGAGAAATTGACTGGGCACTGGCAGTCTCTGCCATGTTAATGTAATGGAAACGCGCTTTGGTCACCCCCGGTAGCATCTGAAGCATTAAGGTCCAAAATAGAAAGTTTGCAGTAACTTCAATCTCAAGACACAATGTGGTAATTAACATTTAAGCAAAACCATAATAACCATAACCTTAACTACTTAAAACTAACCACCTGGATGCAAAACTGGACCTCTGGTGTAGACAGCTTGTAGACCCAACACCATTTGACCAATTGGTGTCACGGTTGGCGTGTGTGGGGTGCAGGGCAGTGCAGAACAGGTTGAGGACCCAAACGCAGGACACGGAAGGCTGGCAGGTTCAGTAGAATGATTTATTTTAACAAAAACAAAAGGCAACAAAAGGCGAGCACACTTACTGGTGGCTGATAAGGCAAAGTCCAGAACCAAAATACAAAATCCAAAAGACAGAGAATCCAAATACTGGCGAGACACCGGGCACAGAACACGAGCACAACACGAACATGAGCAACAGAACAATGATCCGACAAAGACAAGACAGAAACACCAGGTATATATACACACAGGGGTAACGAGCAGGGCGGGAGCAACACAGGTGACAGGAATCAGAGTAAACGAGACACATGACACAGACACACATGCAGGGATCACAAGGGAAACACAGGTAACAAGATACTAGAACACAGAGTACAGAAGACAAAACCAAACTAATGTACACAAGAAACTAAGACTAATGACAAAAACTAAAACCCAAACCCCCCAACAGAAACACAAAGAACAGGATCGTGACAGCCATGACTTAATGGCAGACATAAATGCAGCATTTTAGTCACTCAGATTTTTTTCCCTCTCAACATAATCCAGGCAGAGATTATGTTTGCCAGGAGACAAGACTGTACCAGTCTGCAAACTCTACAACAACATGAGGGGTGGCTAAATCCTCAGCTACATCCAAACATATTGTCTAGCTGAGATATATGATGTTGTTGTTTGATGAAACACAATGACAGTCTCAATCTGTCTATTTTGTTTTTGTTTATAGTGTGTATATGTGTGTTCTCTATACTGTAGCCTGTGTCTTATTATATTATTGCATTATTGTATAAGTAAGCACATCATGCTCAATGTACATTTCTAAGTCAAATTTCTTCCATATGTGTACACATACTGACAAATAAAGCTGATTCTGATTCTGATTGTAAATTTACTCAGTGAGAAGTATGATTGTAATGTAATTGTGTGCTGGATGTGTTAGGAAGTGTGCAGGACTCTTATAACATCCCTAATGCAGAATCCAAATGTTCAAAGCCGTTGACAGTTATTTATTATGACCAACATATACAGGACAGCTGGAATTCCATTGGTGAAGCAGGCAACTAGGGTAAGTACCAGGTTCTTGTTGCTAAGTTGTGCATTAATTAATTGTTTGCAAACAGAATTTGCAACAAGAAAGTATGAACTATGAAGGGTCCGGCAATATTATCTAATTTTTTTACCCTGTATGGGAGTTACATATATGTAGTACATATACTACAGTACAGTACAGTAGTTCTCTCACTAAAACAATACAAGTGTAAATATATTACATTTGAACAACATTTTAGAAGTTATAATATCACAGAGATACTGGAAGCCAAACACTAATATATCTGAAAATCCGACAGTAATATGCTCATTACTGAGTTCTACAAACATATTTGCAGCGCCTTATAGTGATCTTTTCGTCAAGTTATCAAAGAGCGAAATAAGCACTTGAAATTGAGATGATAACAGCGTTGGAAAAAACTATTACAACTGTAGGATGCCTGCTCATTGGTGAAAACGAAACACTCTCCCTATACTTACCAGCTGTCCGCCGTCAATTCCGGAACAAATCAAGCTTGATTCCCTGCAGAGTGTTTAAAAAGGAAAATATTTAATCAAGGACTCACATTATTGAGCAACGTGTGAAATTCTGTCACTGAAAATATTTAGAGGTTGGTGTTCATTCACTTTTTTTTTTGCATTGGGTGTGTATTTTGTTGTGTTGGGTTTACCGATGCAGAGTGGGGAGCATGGAGGTGCCCCCTGTAGATGCGGAGAGGAGATAAACAAATCCATATATTGAACTGCCCTCCAGAGTTATCACAAACACAGATTGACCTTAAATGATACTTAATCTGCTAATGCTTGCTCCTCAACAAATAATCAAGAGCAAGACAGGAGGAAGAATGAACTGTCCAGTTCTTGTATTTCACCTCTTACTCCAGTAGGGCTGCAACTAAGGATTATTGTCATCATTGATTAATGTATAAATGACTTCTTTCATTAAAGGTAACAGCGTCAAATAGCTTGATTTACAAAAGCAACAATCCATAATGAAAAAGATATTCTGTACACCACTTACATGTGATACATGTGGAGCTCAGGATTTCCTTTTTTTGACCAACCAATAAAACTGGCCTTCAAGATGCAGTTCTTCTGCAGAGACTATGTATGAGGCTGGTTAAACTCAATTAACAATTAAAATAGGCATATTGATACATTGTTTTGTTAAATTAAAGAATTATTTTTAATGTTAATTTCTTAAAGTTTTTAGAACCTGTAAGTTGCCAAATACATACTTTACCACATAGTCAGTGTTTCCCGCTGTTTGACTTCCTACCTCAATTTGTGAATAAACACTGCATAATCAGAGCAGTTGGCCACCAATCATTGTGTTGATCAGGTATATATAAATCCCACTTTAAACAGGACAAAACCCCCACCAACACTGACTAACATATGTGTTTTGAAAGGGTATAATCAACATTCATAAATGACTCTGCAGTAGTCAAGGGTAATTATCGTCTCCAGCTCCGTTTGGCAGTTATGGAAACCTGAACCTGGGTTGACACTCTAATTTTCTCCCCTTTTCCAGCAATGGTCCATATATTTATGTAGTATAAGAAATATAGGCCGACAGTCCGTTAGCTGTGTGAGTTTATATCAGTGTTGTGACGTCTGTCAGAGCACACAAACATTGTTAACATCTGTCACCTGCCCAGCATGGTGCTGTTGATTCAGAAACGCCTGAGCTACAGATAATTTTTCAGTTTTTGGGCTACACACAGCAACCACCGTAACATTGTTTCTGGCCTCCATGCTGCTATCTACTGTTTACTAACCCTGTTTAACGACAGATTTGTGATGTTAATGTGACACATTAAAGTAAAATTGTAAAAGGATGATTCATCTTCTGGCAACAGGGAAAGGAGTCAATCCTTAATTTTTAGCAGCTTTGCCCGTGTTTGCCTCGATCACTAAGTTTTAGTTATTGTGTGACTTTGGTGTTTTAACTCTTTCAATAACACGAACAAACAAAAACAACAAAGTCACACAATAACACAAACCAACTAACTGACAGGCAGCAGTAGACCTTGTGTTCTGCAAGGTAAAATGACTACTTTTATCTGGAGTCTGGTGGCTATGACAAGAGCGATATAGTGACTTACTCTTTATAAAAAGGTATATCTCTGTAAGAATCCTTTCCATAATGTTGTCCGACATTTGTAATAACATTTTGAGCCTGTCAGTGGCAAAAACAAGCACTTTAGTGGATGTACTTTGATGGGGTGCAATTGCCTGCAAGGATTATGTTGCAGCCCTATTTCCCTGCTGGTGACTATGGTGAATTTGCTCAACACTGAACAAATTGCAAAAAATGTTGTTTCTGTTGATTCTGCTTTGTTTTGAATGAATTTGCAGAGCCAGGCGGGATAAGGTATGAACGTGAGATTGGGTGACAACAGGGAGTTGTAGTTTTTTTAGGGGAACAATATACTATTATGCTGTTCAGTGGCAGACTGCTGTCCCGGCCCAGCTCCACCAACAGATTTAAAAACTCTTCGTTTTCCCCTGGCCATCAGACTGTTCAACAGCTCCCAGTCATGGCAGGGAGGACAATAGACAATAGGACAATTTCTATCTCCATCTGTACTGTCAACTTCCATTTGCACTCCATTTGCACTGTTTACTGTTTTGCACTGTTTACTGTGGCTAGTGTGTTATAAGTTTATTTTATTTTATTTTTTAAATTTTATTTTAATATAGGTTTAATGTACGTTTAATGTATGTATGTTTATTATGCTACTGGATACTTGAATTTTCCTCAGGATAAATAAAGTATCTATCTATATATTGATCTATCTACTGACATGATTACAATTTGGGCTATATGTGATTCTTAGCCAAAGCTGCATGGCGTTGGTTGGTCCACCACTTTAGAATGGAATAAAAATGAATATAAAAACAATATATACTTTTTTATATTTAATTAAATAACTATAGCTTAATATTAAAAGGTAGTGGTGGACTTCGTTCCCACTAGTAGCTATAACATTAATTCCAGTTACAGCAGTTAAATTATGGTATGTTTTTCTTATTCATTAAATTCTTGTACAAGAAAAAGGTTCTAAATTGTGGATAGTAATTTGTTAATTTTAAGTGCTTACTTTTCAATAACTAAAGCATGCAGAACAAGTTTAACATTTTGAAAGTTTGCTATTGCGCGTCAGCCTTTTTTAAATGTCCCTCCCATCCAGGCTGTGATTGGTCGGTTCATGACATTGAAGACATTGATGAGCAACTTTATGTACACGCTTGGATAAAAAAGCACTCAATCTTCTGCCTACTCCATCCCGCCAGTGGAGGGGGCAGAAAAGAGTAGAGCTTGTGAGTAGTGCCGGTAGGCAAGAAAAAGTCCCGGTACGCAAAAGTATAAAATGTAGAAGAGCCACTCCCAAAAAGAGGACATGTCTTGGAAAACAGGTCACCCTATAATAGCTTCCCTGCATTACTTAACTTTTCATTTTATGCAATCAGGTCAAATTTTCAAATTGTTCAATACTTATTCCTTTCAGCATCAGCTGTACGTTGTCATTGTGAATATGTTATCATGCTGATTTTAGCATTTAGCTCAAAGCACAACTCTGCCTTAGTACAGCCCCTCAAAGCTGTTGGCATGCAGTCTTGTTTTCTTGGAAAGGTTCTGCTTTATCACCCAGCACTAAAACTTGTCTGTTCATTAAAAGTTAGTTTCACAGATCTTCTAGGGATAACTATAAACCCTACTCATAGGCCTACAGTAATATAGGCATATTTTTATACCACGTTGCACACAGTCACACACATTATGTGGCCAGTTCTTAGAGAGTGCTCAGCAAAAGACGAGTATCTCTCCAGTATCAGCAGGAGCCAAGTTACAAGCTCACTCCTCCCCACAGGATAACTGCAAAGCCACACGTTGCTGTTTATTCCATTTTTTTACACTGAGATTGTTGTATCCCTTTCCACCACGCTCACCAATCTGCCGAATACACATAATCACAGTAATGTCTTCGTCCATTTGCCGAATAAATACCAACTGGTCCAAGTCATAGTCCTCAGGAGACTAGATCAGCATGAGTTGCCATGATTGTTCACTGTTTTGTGAATATTGAGAAATATTCTCTACCTTGTTATTAACAGCATGATGACGCACATTTGGTGATTGGGGTTTGGCTGGAAAACACTAGGTTTGCTTTAAAAAACTTGTTGGACTGGTCCATGTCTTTTCTGTTTTGTGTATCTTCTCTCTGACTTGGCTGCTGCTCCAGAGTGCTGTAACAAGTAAACTATGGATGGCGATTGGTGTGGTTGTTTAGCATGTTAACTAAGTTCTTTTTTGTTGCTGTAATTGTTCCTCACTAGTCAGCTAAGTAGCAGGCCACTGTTTCAGCTATGTTTGTGTTTGTTTTGGGGGTTGTTTTGTTATTAACTGTTAGGCATAGGTCTTCGTAATGTGGATATGCTTTGGGGAATATGTATTGGCTAATGTTCTTCAATTCATGCCATTACTTTGGAAATTAGATATCTTGTTCCTCATAGTTGCTTAGGACAAAAGGTGTATTATTTACAGTGGTTAGCTAGGCCTACTGTTGCGTTATCAAGATTCATATTGGGTGTTTCACAGTGTTTACAGTAGCAGAACACTGGTGGTGACACTACAGTAAAATACTTTTTTTCATTCGTTACTTAGAGAGTTATAAACATATTTTCCTAAGTCTATTCTCTCTCTCCCTCATATCCAACATCATCCAAATGTCAAAATTACTAATTATCTCATCTACATTCAACTAACTGAACAAAATAATTTCATTAAGATGCTCAAAACACATTGACAAAAAACAAATATTTGCAGAAACAGATTGTTTCTAACAATCACAGAAACTACAAAAAGCTACAAAGAAAAAATATTGAAATATATTTAGAAAAATCGTTTAAAGAGATTTACACTTTAAGATAAACACAGGTGAAAAAATGTCCTTTGATGATGCATATCCTACTAATATTTTATCAATCACATGCATATGAATTGGAGTGGAATGATATGTCACACAGGTTTTAAGCTTTAACAGATTTAACATAAGATTGATGAATGCATGATAGATGTTTCTGCAGTGCAGTTTATCAATTAGTCATACAGTCGCATCATCTAATTGGAAAAGATTAAAACTCTCCTTTAAAAATATGACATTTCAATTATGTTCTACGAGACATTTCACACATTTCCCCTAGTAGTCCCCTAAGTAAATATCTAAATATGCTTCCAAACTCCTGACATATTTATCACCACATCTCTCTGATCTGAGGAAAGTTGTGTTGTGAAACACAACATAATTTTCTGCTTTCAAATGCCATGCAGCTCAGTAGCCTTGAAACTGCCAAGTGTGCTCCCTTATTTTCCAAGGGGTCACTCATCTGAATCATGCAGTTTGCCTGTCAACTGTTTGTGTATAGGCCTGAGGTAACTGAGCTGGGAAGATTTGCCCAATCTGACAGGGAAAAAAAGAAAATCTCTATTTACTCCAAAGGGCTTTGCGCTCTACACATAAACATATTCTGACAACTGACATGAGTGAGTAAAAAGCAAACAAAAAAATACATACATTTCCATCATTTGACAAGAAAAATGTATCTAATTAAAACACCTATGTCAGAGCATTACTGCAAAGTAAATGCAATAATATCAAGTCTTTCAAAAGAATGTACATTTTCTGAAAATTCTCAGAAAAGCAAATTGCATGCTAAAGCTACGCATCTGTCCATATTTAATGCAAGAGACATGCTGTACAGTTGCAGAGTTTCTGTACACTGAAAGAAAAGCTAAATTGTGTTGCATCATTGACATCTAGATTTGGGTTTTAAGAACATTTAGTGAAAGAAAAATACAAAATTTATTTTGTGTACAAATTAACTGATTTGAGAGCACAAATAAGTATTCTAATTATTGTTTTACTTGTTTTATTTAAAACAAAACAACAAACTAAAATGTTTTGTAGAGCTAAGAGGAGGGGCAGAGGTGGGTGCTAATTCTCTTTTGGTTAAATACTTACTGCACTGGCATGCTTTTTTCACTTGTATGAAAAAAAAGGACTTAATTACTGACAAAAACTGAGTGATAAGAGGATGATGCAGAGTATTTGCTTGCTGGTGATGTTCAAAGCATTACATTGCATTTTAAGCTGAGCAGAGGACTGTTTTGTGAATAGAGTGTGTGCCACCAAGAATCACTTCAGTGAAATATTATTCTATAAATAAATGGACACACTAACCAGCTGTGAATACTACCAAGGTACATGCCAGGCTTCATTTGTTTTCACACAGCTTATCATCACCCACAGTAATAGAAATTGATCATGCATCTGAATTATTTCAACACTTTGTGGCTCATGATCGCACTCACATTCACACACATACATTCTCACAAACACACACACACATATATATATATGGTATGTATATGTGCACACTTACGGCACACGCACACAATGAAAACCAGAATTGCCCCGTACTGTGATTGCAAATTAGCGCTTACAGGCCTGTAGCTCCGGGTTCCATGATTGCCAATTATGTTTTACTCAGCCTCTATTCAGAGACTGAGTGAAGTGCTGTTGTATGAGTTATCACGGTCAGCATCCTCATTGTTCATTATTACCACATTATCATTCTGGGTGGTGAAATATTGATTATGCTTGTCATTGTGTAGAAGTCATTCCCATAATATGACGCAGTATTTGTTCTGCAGGAACGTGTGCCGACATTTTGAGAGGCTGTCGCTATGGCAGTGGCCACCCTCCCCCAACTCTATTGTCTACTCACCTCACTCTGTTGTCAGCCATACTATATCAAACGAAATGCCATGTCAGGACACACACGCTCATCACTCATATGTACGCACACGCACACACACATTTATTCCCATCTCCTTGTGTGCCATGTATGGTTTGTTACTTACTGGATTATGATTATTTGTGTTTGTTGAATAGACCTTTTTCACAGCACACATATGTTGGCTGGAAGGAAAATCTCAGGTGTTATTAACAAGATTAATTCCATGTAGGTGAGCTAGTTCCAGGGTCCTGGTATTGTGCATGCAGGCTCATGGTTTAATGGGACATTAAGATTCTACATGGGAACACTTCTGTTCTATGAAATGACAAATTATACAAGACTATATTGGGGAAAAGCCTAAATGCTTCAACTGCCAGTTCTGTTTTGCTCTCCACTAACTCCGCTGAGAAATATTTATGTGTTAGCCAATTGATACTTAACTAGCTAGTTGCTAACTGTGTCTGTCTGTCTGACCATATGGTGCTGTCCAAAGTTGTGTGCAGTTGGTTTTTAATCTAGTATCTTCATGTCATAATGAAGACAATGAAGCTAATTGATTTGATGGGAGTCAAAGGTCAAGCTGAGGCCAATTAGAGACAATTTAGTTAGCACAGATTGAAGAAATAATTTTAAAAAATCGCAATTAATTCATCAGAGAGAGAAACACACTTTTATTTATTTTCTAAATATTTTCTTTATTTTCTCCCCAAAAGACTTCCTCTAGACACAACAACAAATCATTAAGCTCGATTGGTTCTATTGACTTTATTTCATCTATATGGGTCATGAACTCATGTCCCTCTACTCTAGAAACTGGTGTTAGCTCCTTTGCTATGGGCATGTCCAGCCCAACAGACTGGAACTAACAACAACTCTCTGAAATATTTATGTCCCTGGTGTGTGTGTGTGTGTGTGTGTGTGTGTGTGTGTGTGTGTGTGTGTGTGTGTAAAAATGGCACAACATAACATCCAAGCAAATGTGTGCGCTGCATTAAAGCAAAGGTTCTTCTCTGTGTGCCTGCAGGCTGTTTCTTTCTCTGTCACCGTCAACAATATCTTGACTTCCAGGAGTTTGTCATCTACCTGGCGGATTCCTTGCAGATATTTTCATTGGTATTCATAAAGATGGAATCTTATCAAACTTCTTTCAAACAATAAGCATCATAGTGCTTACTGTGGATAATGATACATTGTTTAGACTGTTGAGTCACAGTTGAAGTTAAAGTGGTCAGTTTAATTAAAAAGATCCCAAATAAAATACAATAATAAAACATTATGTTAGGCATGAAATACGAGCAGTTAGATGATCAAACAACCCAACAGTTAAGATGGATTATCTAAACTGATGGACATTTGTGAGCAGTTTTGGTAATCATTTCATTGTTTAACTTCACAGGTTTGGCAACTTCAGACAACCTGTCTAATTGTCTGGTTGCTATATGTTCTGACCTGTCTGACTTAGTGACGCCACAGCTTATCCAATGAGTATACTTTTGGTACCAATGAAATGATAGGCAAAACTGTGAAAATTACGCCCAGATTGTCATAAATAGAGTGTCAATCACAATAAAATAAGGATCAGTTTCCTTTCTAATAAACAAACCAACACAGGCAGGAATTGAATGAACTGAATAAATACTCTTATAAGGAGCGCCTCAGCTGCTGTGAGCTAACTTGTTCTGTTCTCAAGTTCAGCACTAAATTCTCATTGTAAATTCATAACCCCTCTGAATAATTGATTCTAAAAAAACACAATAAGGCATCTTACAGCTACATGTCATCTCCAGAAATCTAGGACATGGAAATTGACTCATGAACACTGTAAAACAGTTCATACAGTTTGTGCTTCATTAATGACAAATCTGCTGAAGGAGATGATAGAGGTGAGCGAGGTATGTGATGTTTCTTACTCTACCTCTGCACAGGGTGGGTTTAAAAATATCATCCGGTTGTGTTTCTGTTACATAACCACCACAGAACAAGTTACATTCTTCATTCCTATTCTTTTCTTTTCTGAATCATGAGTTTTATGCTTTTTATTCAGTGGCCCAAAGGTTTGACCCACTGAAAAATGGCAGTTTCTTTGTGCAGAGCAATGACGCTACACAAATAAGGCACTGGCTTTTATGACATTTCTTTCCTTCTTAAATCTTACTTCAGATGGTGTACATGTGTAGACTGGCTTGGTTTTATCCAGGGTAGTGAGGAAATGCATGTGTGAATGATGTTATATAGGCATTCATTTAATTTCTCAAAGTCAAATAATCTAAAATTTCAACAGCCACATTCTGGTGCTAAGCAACTTACTTGTGTTTCACTTTCCTCTTTAGCTCGTAGCTAGCATACATTTAATAATTATTCTGAAAGCAAAAGACAGGTGGGGTACAAAAATAGGCTGGATGTGGTAGTGTGAGATCCTTGCTCTAAAGCATTTCCCTTACTTGAGCTAACTAAACAGAGCAGATTAAACACATATTTAAAAATGCAATTCCTATGTAATTAAAATGACTTTCACAATAGCATCCAATTCATATATAATTTCCAGTTTTGTTAGTTATACAAACTTCCCTATATATGTAAAGTTACCAAACATATAAAGTTAAATAAATACCAAAAAACAAACATAATAGTAATATACAGTGGTATGTTTTAATATTTCCCTTGTTTTTTTCTATCAAAATAAAACCCAAAACTTGAGAGTCGGAATCCCAAGACTGTTTGGTTTATGTGTCATTGCAAACAGACAACAGCATGTATGATACTGTCACGACTCCCCTGCCATGACCCCTGTAGTCACCAAGGTTATGATAGTTTTGGATTGGGTGATATACAATAAATGGTGGTCAAATACAACAATGGACGGCTAAGAAACAGGAAGATAGTGTAGGCCCCTTTGGAGCCACAAACAACAGGTCCCTAGCAACGTAAAAGCAAGTATGACTGGAAAATCTATACTTTTATTAATCAAAAACTAGGAATTAAAACAACGTGAAGCACAAAGAGACAGGTTGGCTGAGATATCAATCAATAAAACACACACTAGCTGACATGCAGTAAATATAATGACCAGCAGACACGTTAACCCAGTGCAAGGGAAGCTCACAATAGGTGTAGGGCAAGTTCATCCCACATGCAGGATGAGCACTAAGCCAGACCATCAGAACAGAACAAAACAAGGATATGTATTGTATTGATATGTAGGATAAATATTTTGTACACTCAAAATCATTCAAATCCCACCACCTGTGCCGCCGATTCCTTCCTGGGTCTCCACGACTAAGTTAGCTTTCCCCTAACGTTACATGGGGCTCTCCTCATTACAGTGGTCGCCACCTGCTACGCTGCGGACAGAAGGCGCCCCTGACCCCGTGCTCTCTTGATGGACACGCTGGTTTTTCCAGCCCTTCACTCTGAGGACAAAAGCATAACACACCCGCGGCTCACCAAAGGGTGCCTATCGGCTAATCACCACGCACACCGCTGGACTGCCGGTGTTATGCTGAGTTTTGCATGCCTGACGAGAATTGCATGCACCTCCAAATACTGCATTTAAACGCTATAATATCCTTTGTGGGGTTCATCCATGGTAAAAAAATGTTTCGAAGTATATATTTTTTGAATGTTTAGAGTCGTTATAATATTTTATAACACTTAGTAGAAGTAGCATTCATTGAGATTAAGCTAAAGGATGCGGTGATTACCGTGTTTGATCAATGAGCACAGCAAAGTGTCTGTAAAGGACCTTGAGAGAGGTACATACATAATTCGGCAGAACAAATGTTGTGGGCTACCAGCCGAGATTTGCATCCACCTCTTTTCTCTGCGTCAATGAGCGTTACTAGCCACGAGGTGCATGCAATTCTCGGCAGGCAGGCAGAATTCGGCACAACAGCTTCACATCCACTTTAAATGTAATAAATAATGAAATAAATAAATAAATGAAAACTAATGATAATTACTTTTTCATTTTAGCTAGTTTTAGTTAGTTTTGCAAACCTACAATACAGTTTTAGTTAGTTATCATTTTTTGTAAAGCCTCGTTTTTATTTTTATTTCCGTTAAGGACAATGTTTTTTCACATAAAGTTTTCATTATTTCTTTTGTCTTTGTTGAAAATAACCCTGGTAGTCACACCTGGTGTGAGAGTGAGTGAGTTTTTGTTTCTGTTCCTTTTGGGTGAACGAGGCGTGCTTGGCGGGTTTTGGTTTTGTCTGTCTGTTTTTTCAGTTCTCTTTTTTTCTCTCTCTCCCTCTCACTCTGTCATGGCTGCCAGTGAAATACGTCCAGGTCACTTCACTCAATAAGGAACCTTCCTAAGCAAAAAAGACGCAGCCTGTCTCCGTCTTTAGAACCACCTGCCACTGGATTCCATTCTCAAACTTGCCAGAGAGCCACTATGCTAAACAGCACGTGGTCTACAAAACTCGCTAGCTCACTCCGACCACATCACTCTAGAAGAACCCCTCTGTTGGTTACATTTTTTGTGTTTAAATAAACTGTTTCTGTCTCCAGTCGGCTTCTGGGTCCTGGCCACCAATCCTGACAGACACAAAATTGCTATGAAAGCCTGTTTGCTCTGTCTTAAAATAATGTCCCAAAATTGTCTGTTTATGACACTTGCTGGAAAGAACGCTTGATTAAATGGGATTCTGTGAAATTATAGAAAGGAAAGTTTCATTTTGTTGTCTGTTTCCCGACTTAACATGTCTTCCGGTGTTTAGAGAAGAGTTTGTCTGTGTAATTTTATGACTGTGATACTGGTTGTTTAAAGGACACACACTCTCAGCTGAGGCTGCAGTTTGTGTTTGTGGAAGCCATAAAGTCAATTAGACCAAGGTTTTGCCAAGCTTTCTTGTACATCCTCTTTTGAAAAGGACAGTTTGATTGAACTGATGCACTAATACAAAGAATACTGAATGAAGTATTTTCATATCATCATACAGCTTGCACTTATATTAGATGATCCCCTCAATTTCAAAAGCATGTTGCTTGTTAACATCTGACCTTTTTCCACTGCAGAAAATAACTTATCCATAAGTTAAACGAGTTGTTTGGTCTGAGATTCAGCCTTCGAAGTATTTTTTCTTCACCAATGTAGTGCAGTCTTTCTTGTTTGAGGGAATAAATTTCAGTATCTTGAAACAATAGAATAAGGCAGATGCTCTAATATCACAGTAATAAAGTGGCAGAAAGTTCTCTCAAAATTGGTTTAATTAACAAAAATTGTTAAATAACCCATAATCATTTTGTTTAAAAATAATAATAAATTAGGACTTAATAATAGACAAAATAATATAAAAAAAATATTTTGCAGACAACTTAATCCAAAAGTTAATTAAACAAACAAAAAACAAAAAAATAACAGTAAACCTGCAACAACAATATTTTTGCCCACTTGTGAGATGTGAAAATATCACAATTTTTAAGTTGATTTAGTTCCTTTTTTACACATCCAGCCTTTATGGATAAACATTATCATTCACCCAAATTTGTCGTTTGGGTCACCTGATGAACAATGTTCACTCTCTTTTAGCTCTGAAATATGTTATTCATTAGCTGCCAACTATGTTCACCAGCTATTCGCTTACTGTGTCTTTTTGTTGTTTGGCGCTGATCATGTAGTGTACAGTGTGTTTTTAAAACTTTGTTGGCTTCCTAACTAAAAACAGTAAAGAGCAGAAACTCACTATGAAGTTCCATAAAGCCGAGAGAACTGCAGATGCAGGTAATAATTCTCTCTTCATTCCTATGAGTGACCCCTTTCACATTGTTTTCACAATGCCATTTTATACATTGTTTGTAATAAATAATATTGATTATAGTCTTATGGATCTGGAGAAATGACCAAAACAAGTCCCTTTCACTTTCTTACATATTTGCTGATGTATTGCTCTGGTCACAGCTGTTGATAAGCACAAGGTTTCTAGGGGGTTTGCTTGGCAGTAACCTTGCAACAAATGGCTCAATTATCCAAGGTACCAGCCGACTTCATGCATTCTTTGGTTAACCCCTTGCTGTCACACACAGTCACACACTCACTCACTCAAGTGTGCACTGCCCAGTGAAGTTCAGAGGTCACCGCACTCTGAGCAGAGGCTCTTAACTTTTCTTTTCTTTCTTCCACTTTGACTAATTTGTTGATTTAATGACTGCTGCCTTGCAGGAGGAGTTGGCTTGCCGAAGGTTATAAGAGGGGTAGTTGAAGTCATATGCAGTAAAACTTCTCATAAATGCCAGGTAAAGTGTGTTGAAGTCATAAAATGCATCATAAAGACTCTTTACAGTTAAAAAAGAAGCTGGATTAAACAAGGAACTTGTTATTCTCTAGATGCTGGTTTTGGTTCTGTGACAGCCAGGGACAGTGAAAGCCATCATCTCGGTCTGTGAATCAAAATCTGTTTCATTAAAAGCTTCACCACATTTAAAGTTCCACATACCATACTGCAAGAAGAGTGTGTGAGACTGAATTGGGAAATGAAAATCAAATCAATCATGAATGATTTTGTTGTTAAAAATCCCTCCCAGTCTCCCTCCTGAGCTCTTATTTGGTTCACAGCACTTCATCATGACATCATTCTGAGTAGCTGCAATATTTTGCCACACATGTTGCTCTAATAACTTCAGTTTACCACAAATTGTTTACTGTTATGCTAGGCATTTAAGATGGTCCTATTGTTGAATTCAGTATAAGTTGCATAGGGGAATCAACTAAATGTTTAAATGCAAATGTAGTAATAGGAATGAGTGTTAATTTAGTTTAATCATGTAATAAAAAAAGAAAATGCAACTGAGAAAGTAAAATTCCATTCCTTTCCTCACAAAGTTGATTTTAAATGAACTTATTAAATGAAAGTTGTACAACATGTTTTTCAAAATCTGTGTCACAACCCACCCCTGAACCCACAAGTTTTGAAAGGCTTTCCACAAGGTTACCAAAAAAATTATAAACTAAATGTAATATGTCTCTCTCTTCCCTTCAACACACAATTTAACCTCTTAAAATTTTTATGTCACTCTAAGTTATGATAACTTAAGGTGTCAGTTCCCCAAACCATTCCTGAACCATTTTTGCTTTGTGGCAAGGACCATTATCCTGCTGATAGAGGCCACTGCCATCAGGGTATACTATTTCCATGAAAGGGTATATATATGGCCTGCAACAATGTTTAGATAGGTGGTATGTGTCAAATTAACATCCACATGAATGGCAGGACTCAAGGTTTCCCACAGAACATTGCCCACAGCATCACATTGCCAATGTTTCCTTGCCTACGTACTATAGTAGATAGTGGTGCCATGTGTTCTCATGTATGCACCTGGCCATCCGCATAATGTAAAGTGTTTCATTAAACCAGACCACCTTCTTCCATTGCTCAGTGGTCCACTTATGATGCTCACATACCCATTGTTCAGGGGTCAGCATAGACACCCTGACCAGCTACGCAGCCCATACGCAATGAATTGTGATGCACTGTGTGCTCTGACATCTTTCAATTAGAAGCAGCAATTTGACCTAGCTTGTGGCCCACACGCCCCTTCGCCTTTGCATCCATAAGGTTTGGCTGCCCTTGAATTAACCACTTTTTCTTCCTCGGACCACTTTGGATAGGTACTGACCACTGCACCCCACAAGAGCTGCCAGATATGGAGAGAGAGCAGGCTGCCATGTAGGTGCCCTGAGGAGTTAGGTGTTCAAGGGCATGTTCGGCAGTGCCCAGAAGGTGAGAAATGGCACCACCAGATAAAAATTGCCATATATGACTGATCCATGCTGGACTCCAACTAGCGACTCTCTGGTTCTCAAGCCAAGCCCCCTCTTTACTTAATCCTGTCTCCTAGAAATTGTGTTTACTCTATTTACTACTGCAGATGTGTTCTGTAAGAAATATAATGGCACCCACATAACCTTACTAATTAACATAATGGGGATAGTGTTCAAAGTCTACGCAGATTATGTCATTACAATCAAAGACTCTGCAGTTTGCTTACTAGCTATATGCTCATGGACAAACGTGGAAGAAGTCAAAAATGCAAGGAATTCCTAGATATTGGTAGGGACATGTCCCTAGCAATAATTTTGATCCATAATGTATAACAACTGTTGTCCAACAGAGCTCTTGTTTTCTACTGGTCCAATGCATTTATAAATTTTGAAAGATTACGTTGTCCCCTTCATATGCCTAACAGTAGTTTGGTCTGCTGCCTGCCTTTTTAGACCCTCAGTAACTTTCTTTCTAAAAGTGACTAGTGAAAAATCAGGAGGAAAGTAAGAAATATATAAATGTCTATTATATTGTAGGCTAATTTATTCCACTGCATGCTGCTCAGAGTAATCTCAGTCAGCAGCTCTCCCTCTCCTCTCGCACTGTGCGTATGCAAGCAGGAGTGAGAGGGAGTTACTGTGGATATGGGGATGCTATTTGTCTCTGTCACTCTAAAACTTCATGACAACAAAGTGTGGTGGAGTGGTAGATAAGTGGCAGGCTTTGTATTGATAAGGCACTCACTTGACTGTACTGGAGACCAGAACTTGTTTTTTTGTAAACTCTGTCATCTTTAGTTTTGAATATGGTGCCTTTCTTTGCTGCAGCCCCGCGCTGTCATTTATAAAAGTGTGCTTTTACATAAAAACCTTGCTCAGTGTTGCTTTAAGTCCCAAGATTCATTAAAAAATTTGATTTAATTTTTGTAAGTCCAGCATGCAGCATGGTTTCTCTGTTCCACTAATAAGAAATAATTAGGAATTGCTTCACAAAATGTAACCTGGAACCACAATAGCAAGACAACAGGGACTTAATTGCCTTGAGAAATATAAAAATGATCTGCAACATTTGCAAGTTGGTTTTCTTCTCATCTTTCTCTGTTACTCCTCCCCTCTCCCCCTGAGCGTGCTTCAGCGATCCTCCAATGCATTTCAGAGAAGATTGCTCTGTCAACCTCTTTAAAGGTGGCGATTCACAGCGTGCCACTTCCTTCCCTTCCACAACCAATATGCAATTATCTACTAAAGTGAGCTCTACGCTGTACCAGGTGCTGGAAATTGTGTGTTTTGTAGGAATGCTATCCATTCAGGGTATATTGACATTAACTTCCCCCCATGCTATTATGGGCCTTTCTTTTATAATAACGCAATGTTATTCCTAAGCAGGTCTAAAAAAGAATGGGCCAGTTTGGAAAGCATATGAATTGACACTGTTGGTGATTTTGAGGACAATGTTTTTTTTATTTACAAGAAGGTAGCCTGTCTTCCTCTATTGTTGTTTCTGTGCTACGACAGGAGAAATAAGGAATGAGGAAGATGAAGAATACACACAAATGACACTGTTTTGGTACAACACAGGCCCACAGCCACTGTATTTACAGTATTAAGAATTTATCAAGACTTTATTAATGATGCATCAACATTTATAACAGCCTTTATAAAAAGTAGCTAAACAACATTCAAAGGAATGGGTTACAACCTGGCAACCCAAAAACAGTTTTTATTAATGGTGTATAACTGATCTATAAAACTATAGATACATATCTATATTAGTAAATTAATTGTTAATAAAACTATTAGTTCTATCTCACACAGGCAGAGCCCTCTACTGGACACTATGGGTACTACCTCCTCCAATCACACGCACGCACTTGTCCACTGAAATTTTATCGTGCACATAGCCGACCAATAGGACGTTGCTACCAATACGTGCATGACGTATAAATATCAGTGTCCCTACTGCCTCAGCATCCTTTTTTCTTCAGCAAACACCGAACCGCTCACTGAATTCAGCACCTCCACGGATGACGTTGCCACTTTTAGAAAATTATTTTTGCGCCCGAGTGAGGTGACCCATGTCCTGCCCGGACGAGTATTTGTGTTTCATGTGCTGCTGTGTACACACTGAAAATGCTGTGAATGTTCAACTGATAATACAGTACATTCCTAAAGAGCACTCTCCTCCCTACCGAACCCCCCCTCCATCTTCGGCTCAGTGCATAAAGCACTTCAGTTTCTACAAAACTGCATGTTCACCGATGCTAAGCGAATGATCCGACCTACGGCCCACACTGCTCTCCTTGCTAAGCTCTAGAGAGACAGTGGGAGGGCCTGGGTCTTTGCTGCACTAGTCAAACCACTGGTACAGAAGCCCATGTCCCACGTCGCTCTCCTGGTGGCATCAGAACAAGACAGTAGTAGGACCACATCCTTGCTTGCCGGCTGTCCGGGCCCGCGCAACGGGTCGCCTACAACGCCTGGCAGCCGAATGAAGTGCTGCTAACATGACGGTGACACAATGCAGCAATGCGAGCTAACTCTGCGTACCCCGTGCACTCATTACAGTGTCCATGGGAACACTGCTAGCTCTCTGACAGTGTGTGTGTTCCTAAAACACACAACCACACTGTCAACATATGCTCAACCAAACCAGCGCAGCGTTCAGCTGACTAGCTGCGACGGCACGAGTCGGCTTACACCAATCTATGTCAGATATAGCCGGAGACGCAACCAGACAACATGTCTCTTCCAGCGGTGCAGCCCGTGCCACTTTATCACAGTGAACAGCGGCTCATTCTCCCAGCAGCAGCTCACTGCAGTGGAGAGGAGGATGCCGTGTCCTGACTCAGCTTCAGTCGGCTCACTCAGCAGCTGTGTTGATATTGGCTGTTCCACTGACGACGCACTCAAGATTAAGCTGTCATTGGAGCAGCGAGCTGTGGTGTGTTAAAGGACACCACGGATCAACAAGCTGTGGTGCGTTCAAAGACACCAGGGAGCAACTGGCCCAGGTGTGTTCAGGGACACTATAGCCCGTTCGACGTCGGCCCCCCCTTGGGCTAAACTTCCATTTATGGAAAGTTTGGCGGTGGACAGTGTTGAAGATGTATTGTTCACGTGTACACAATTTCATGCAGAATGGCGACACCGCTGCATGCTGACAAGCTGGGTGGACAGCATTCTGAGACGAGGCTACTCTCTCCAGTTCTGCTGCATACCACCAGTTTTCCTGGACATAATGGAATCCTCTCAAGAGGATACAAGTGGAAGTGGACTTCCTGGCCACCGAGATCCAGCAACTCCTGCTGAAGCAGGCTGTCTCAAGGCATCTCTGCGCATGACATGCACAGAGATCTTGCTCCATGTACTTTTTGGTCCCTAAAAAGATGAGAGGCTTCTGAGCCATTCTGGATCGCCGCCACCTGAACCAGCATAATGGACAAGAGGGCGTTTCCACACGCTGATGATCAAGAAAATGCTGGAGCCAGTGCAGCCCAGCAACTGGTTCACTGCCATCGACCTGAAAGACGCCTATTTCATGTTGAGGTGAGACAGTAACAGGGAATTTCTAGGCGTCTCCTCTCAGGGGGTAGCCTACAGATACATTAGGCTCCCCGTCAACTACTCGCTAGCCCCCTACACACTGAGCAGATGCATCGCACTGCAATCGTTGCGAATGAAGGGCATGAGGGTTCCCTTCTACTCACGACCTCATTGTCATGGAGAGATTGAAGCCTTCAGTAACCTCCACACAGCCCAGTTGATTTTGCACCTCAACAGCCCGGGGTTCCGATCACTTGGGAAGAGAGCTCCCCCCAGCCGCTGCAGCGAGTGGAGTGTCTGGGGATTGTGCTCAATGGCAACACTCCAAGAGCGTATCTGTGCACGTCGCTTGGTGGTCCACAGGCTGCAGCAGAGGACAACTGCGGCAGCGCTGTCAGTCATGCTGCTGTTGGGCCTCTGGGCTTGCTGCACATGCAACGGCTACAATGTTGGTTTGTAAGTCTGCATCTGGACCTCAAGAGGCAAAGGTGATGCATGGGACAAAGGTGACGCTATCTGCTGAGGTTGCACAGACCATACAGTCTCCACCACATCTTGCTGTAAAGCTAAGTGGTTGGGCTTTCAGCGTTGATGCATTGACAGAGAGACGGATCTGCCTAACTGTTCGGTGGGATCCGTTTTCTCTTTCCTGCAAGGTCTGATGGAGAAGGGGCTGTCGTGCTGCAGCTGTCTCTCCTGTCACGGAGGGTTTGGTGACAGAACAGTCTTCACCCACTTCCTTGTAATACGCTTTCTGCAGGGTGTGAGAAGACAGCGACCGGTGTTGTGTCTCTCAGTGCCTCAGTAGGACTTGCAGCTTGTGTTGGTGGCTGTAATATCTGCACCTTATGAGCCCCTGGAGCAGTCCTCATTAAAAATGCTTTCTCTTGAACAGCCCTGCTTGCTTTTACCTCTGCTAAGAAGGTGAGTGAGTTGTGTGCCTGTCGGTTCACTCCAGCTGCATGCTGGTTCTTGAGGTCCACAGTGCAGCCAGATTGAAATAACACACCTCCTTTTTTCTTAAGAATATAAGGAGCATGTTAAGGTCTAGGACAATAAATCTGGATGCTTTCTACCCCCCTTACCCACTTAGGGTGCAGGGAGGTGAGAGTGCATCTGTTGTGTCCATGTGTGTGCTAACGCATGTAGACACACAGCCCCATTGATGCACTGGTCAGCTGTCACTGTTTCAGTGACAGTGCAGTTAAAACCCTGTCCAAGAAGAGCCTGGCCAGCTGGCTTGGTGAGTGAATCTCCCAAGCCTGTACATGGGCAGGAACAGACCCACCCTTAGCGGTGCGTGTACATTCCACTCGGAAGTGTGGAAGTGTCTGTGATCCTTATTCAGCGGTGTTTGTGTCAAAGAGATCTGCACAATGGCATCTTGGCCCTTACTGTGCCCGATTGTGCATTTCTATCTCTTGGATATGTCAGGCTCCTTCAAGGGATCCAGCTCGCAGGTGCGACCTAGGATCTGAAAAGGATCTGGTAACTACTATGTGTAGACAGGAAACATACACTGGCAGTGCCTGACATTTCAGTTAGAAGTCAGGGCAGTGCAGGTGTTAATGGTCAGGCCAAGCCCCTACCGGTCCAGGAACCTTCTCAGGGGTGTCCCACCATTCTGTCACTAGGTGATGTGGTGGTCAGGGTTGGTGTGGTGGACTTTGGCTTGTCGTGGCTAGGGCCGACGGTCATTGGGCTCCACTGTACCCATAGAGTCCAGTAGAAGGCGGAGCCTGTGTGAGAACGAAGGTTACGATATAGTAAACCTAGTTGTATAAGCACAGGCTGAGCCCTCTACTGATGAGCCCTGCTGCTCTGACGCCGTCTGCAGAAAGAGGCGGTCGGATGTGAGGCAGTAGGGACACTGCTATTTATACATCACACACTTATCGGTAGTGACAACCTATTGGTTGGCTACATGCGCAATAAAATTTCAGTGGGCAAGTGCGTGCGTGTGATTGGAGGAGTTAGTACCCATAGAGTCCAGTGGAGGGCTCCGTCTGTGCTTATAGAACTACGGTTACCATATTGTAACCTTCGTTACAACTTATAAAATGTTCATAAAGGGTGCCTTATTTAAATCTCCTTATTGAACATCCTTATTGAAATAAAATAGTAATCACCTAATCTCACTTGTGAACAACTTTTTTCTTCTCTGCAGTTACAGTTAGTGTGTTTATGTGAGTACTAGAAATAAAGTTTATATATAATAATTTGACCCTTTTTAATATTCCATTTTGGATACACTGCATGTGCTCATGCATAAAGAAAACATTAACTTATCTGAACTGTTTGTAAATGAACTTCATTCAACAAAAATATTCATTCACTGAATTACTCTACAAGGTCATAGACATGCAGCGCTGACTATTATTACTTTATAAAGTTGTTAATGCTATCATTTTAGCAACCAATTACACGTTTATACATCCAGCAGACAGACCAACATAAGCCCTCATTTGGAGTCAGTCTTTCTGTCTAACTAAAGAAAGGGAAGTACAAAATTTACTCTTTTGTTTGTTTGTATCGATCAACTCCTGTGATTAATGTCTGTCTCTTTAGCTGCTAGATGTTCCACTTTCTTCAGCAGCTCTTCGCTATGTAACAATACTGATTAGAGAGACTTTAGTTAAGCTAGTAAGCTTTTCTATCTGCAACATTAATGTGCACATTTCAGAATGCAGTTTGATACAACATACCTGTTCTCAAGCAAAGAGATAAAGAAGGGCATGTTTCTGAGATTAAGCAACATCTTAGTATGTGCTGGCATTGCCTACAAGTGTTGGCCATTCAATATTGTCAGAAGTATATTCACAAGAATCATGTGGGGCACCATTGTTGTCCAACATACTACCATCATTTACATTTTACCCATCTGGGTCTGGTACAATGACTTTCCTTTGTATACTGTTTGAAACAACAATGCTGTACTCAGAGATGCAGAGTCTGCAGGGGCTTTTCTATCTCGTGTTTATTTTTTCTCGGACAGTGGCACCAGCCACCAACACTAGCATGCTGGTTAGTAGATACACAGTGGCATTGAGACGCTTCTTATATAAAGATTGCTTCTCGTTAAATTGTGAAAAGCTGCTTCTTGTTAAGACAGAAAAGCTTCCCTCAAGCTAAATTGAAGAGAACTCACAGAGTGCCCAGATGGCCGAGCCTGTGTGAATGTTGAGCAGTGGAAGTCCTGAAGATATGCCAAGTGAGCTATGGATTCAAGTGATGGATGTTTTTCATTATGAGTTCAGAAAGAATGAGGATTAAATACATAGTAGGGAAAGGTTAGTGTCACTTCCAAGGAAATGCATTGATTTCTTTGTATGGTACCATTGACATCTGAATGTTACAGAGATCAGTAGATATTTTAGGCAGATATTTCTGTTCGGAACTGTGGTTGCAAGCCACCTACTGCCCCCATGTTCCTGCTTGACATCCGCTACTACAATTATTATTATCATTAATTGCTATCATTATTACTATTAGTCAGTCCAGACAGATGGCCACCCACCCTGCGTCGAAGTTCTGCTAAAAGTTTTTCTTGCCACTGCTTGCTCATGGTGGGAATTGTTGGGTCTGAAAATAATGTTATAAAGAGTATGCTCTAGACCTGCTCTATATGAAAAGTGCAATGAGATAACTTCTGTTATGAATTGGCACTATATGTATAAAACTAAATTGAAATGAATGTTTATTTGTCTTTGTTTCCATTATCTTTGTGGGCACAATTTAGCAAATAATACATTTTAAAGGGTACACCATGACTTTTTTGATCACTTCTGGTGCTGTGGGACAGTATTTTAGGCCCCATCCACACTAATGCATTTTCGAATTAAAACAGAGACCTTTTCCTACGTTTGCACTTCCGTCCAGACTAAAATGAAGAAAACAATGACCTAAAACGGAAAAGATTGGAAACGCTGCTGACCCTATTTTGTTTCAAAACTCTGGAGGGCGTTTTAGTGAAGACGGGCCAAAACGGAGGACTTTAGAAACCGCAGCGGCTCACACTCGGCTCTCTGATTGGGTCTTGCAAAGCAGAAACACAATGCTACTGAACAGGCTTTTGACATCGTATCTTTATAAAAATGTTATGTACCCTGCAAATAACACTTGTCTGCATACATTTGTACTGTGCATGTTGCAGTTTACTTTGCAATGACTCCTAGTCTGTTTTACGCTGCCAAACCCCCGTGTTACATTCAGTAACAGTCCCAGCTCGTTATTGGTGCGTGCAAAAAAACTGGTCTGATACTTCGTCTGTATATGTTTATTCTTTTGCCATATGTTCTGGAATAGACCATCTGTTTCGTGTTTACACTGCCATGCGCATACCCAGTGTACCTGAACAGGCCCTAGCTGTGTGTGAATTCTGTCATTTAAATGTCAACTCCAAAACCCAACTGAAATGCTAGTTTGGATGGAGATCCATTTTAATTCTCCATTTGCTTTACTTTACTTTATACTTTATTCAAAATAAACAAAAATGGAGTAGTGTGGATGGGGCCTTAATGTGCTGGTCCCCAATTTTATTCGTATTGTGTGGTCAACTGTGTGTCCACTATCGTGAGGTGACACAATACACAGATGCAGATAATGGCAGTGTGATGAGCTATAAATTCAAAAGAATGAATAGAGTAGATTTACACACATTCCTTCAACTTGCTTGCAAGTAATTTAATTCATCTGCCTTGATGAGTTTCATTAATTTATTTAATTTAAGTAGCTTGGAATTTTGTTGAGCAGAAACACATTAAGTTGAATGAGTATTTTGATACAGTATAATGAATAAGTTGGTTGGTTAAATTTCACTTGAGGTGAAAAATTCAGTGGACGAGGCATCATAGCATTAACAGATGACAGCACAATATGACAAGGACATTGACAGTTAATTGGTTTTTCCAACATCCTGACTGCAGAGATGTACCAGACAATCAGCTTTGCAATACAGACAGTGGGTTGGTATGGTTGCTTCCCTGATAGTAAGTTGAGAGCGCATTTAAAATCTTTGCTCACAAAATAACTTGTCATACTCACTACCTTCTGTATGGCTGACTAAACTACTACACTTTGATGGTAAACTCTTATTTTGATGATGTGTGTTTTTCAAAAGTTAGTCTCTATTCTACATTTATATATTGTAGTCTTTCTCCTCAATTATGTATTTTTCTCCCATTTCCATTTCTTTCTTTTTTTGAGAATTCTTGAAAACACTGTTAAGTGTCTAGTAAAACTAAATTTCAAGACTCAAAACTCATTTGGGTCTGAACGCTTTGAAAGCTGATAGAAAACACGGAAGTCAGACAGCGTGCTGGCTAATGAGTCAAAATCTGCCATGTTCCTCACACCATCTGGTCATATATTCTGGAGACCTGTGGGTGATATGTATGACATGTGGGTGTGTGGGTATGAATGTGAATTGTGTGTGTTGAGTGTGTTAAGTGTGAGTTTATGTCTTTGTGCAGGAAGCCAAACCAGGACATATGGCCTGTGAACCTTATATCAAAATAGACAAAGCAGAAGGTGGGGGAGAGGCTATGAGTAGTGATAGTGAAGCTGTTAAACTACTCACATCGCTCATTAAAAACTGTTGAATGAGGAAATTAGATTGATGAAAGGTTCTCGTCTTTGTCACATCTTCACACCCTCAGCTTCTTCTTTTGTGCTGATAAATTAGACCTTCATACCAACCCTTTTGGCTTTTATAAACTAAAATTAAGAAAATGAAAAAATCAACTGCAGCCAAGACAGATTTATTTTGCATATTGATCACTTTAAACCATTAATTTAATAAGTATCTTATAGCAAATTTGTACCTACATATGGCAGACACAGTTTCAAGCAAGAAATAACTGATTTAAGTTCTTGGTTGATATAGCACTTTTCCTACAAAATGGGTCATCCACATTTGAGCATGAATGACGCACTGACGGAGTTGCACTCAACTCCCAATTTCTCTCACAAAATGAAATCAACGCCTTCGTAATGCAGCATTATGTTTTGTGTAAGTCAATGAAACATCTCATGTACACAAACTGAAAACTCAAATCTAAGACACAAAAAGGAAACATCTTTTATTATTCTATAATGTGCAGTGCTATTTTATCAAGTCTCACTAAGGCTACGTTCATACTGCAGGCCAAAGTGACCTAAATCCAATTTTTCTGCTCATATGTGACTCAGACCTGATCTTTTTATGGCAGTGTGAACATTCCAAGTCACCTGCAAACTGATCTTTTCCAGTTCAGATTTGGGCCAATTCCATATGTGGTCGAATCCAATGCAGATCCTATCTTTGTAAATTAGACCTGAGTCTGGACCCTCACATCGGCATTGATGTGGAATCTAGAGCAGCTGTTGTCACAGTTCTGCTGTAGATGGAGCCGCAGTGAACGAAAAAGCTCCACAGAAGTTGTGGGGCAGATGGGTTGTTCAGTGCCAGAAACCGTAATGAAAAGGACAGAAAGTTGTGAACACTTGTCATAATTCGGGAGAAGTGTGTCCCGTGAGAAGACAATGAAAAACTGGAGTCTCCCATAAAAATTGGGAAGGTTAGCAAGTATATGCTACCGGAGCTAACCTCTGTGGCTTTGTTTACTTCTGTATGACAGCATGCTGCTGCTTGTGATGTTGTGTTATTCTTCTGTGCGTGCAGGTCACTTTCAGGCCATGGACAATTCACACTGAAGTCTGATATGGTCCACATTTAAGCTATAACATGTGTTGTAATAACTAAAGCCTACAGTCTGAATTTAGCCAAAGTTTGTCAGTTGGATCACTGTTCTAATTTGTTAGATTACTCATCTACTTTGTCTCACTTACAGGCCACCATAACTGAAGAGGCCAAGCTATAGATTTTCTTTCAGTGTTCCTAGTGGTCACTAAAAGAAAAGTACTTTAATTGATCAGTCAGACAACAGGACAACAACAGATTTTAATTTATTGCAAGAGTGCTTTATTAACACTTGCTTACGTATGATGATATATATCTATAATTTTTACATAATCATATTACATTTTTAGATTTTACTGTGAAAAATTTTAGAAAATAAATAACTAATAATGGACCATAATGTACATGTAAGTGGTGAATCAACAACAATTGATTAAGCCTTTAAATCAATTATCAAGCAAAAATGCAGAACCTTTGCAGGTTCGAGGTTCTCAAATGTGAGAACTTAGAACCTGTTAGAACCATCTTTTATGTTTTATATTTAAAATAATAGGACTGCTGGTTGGACAAAACGAGACGTGCAGTTTTCACTGTTTTCTGATACTGTATAGAATAAAACAAGCGATAGAAAAAAACGAAAAATGAAAACAAAATAATGAATTTCCTGAGCTCTCATGTACCATAATACTTTTGCAATGACAGATCAAGAATCTGGCAGGAAATCTGGAAATACCTGCAGCCCAAGAATTGTTCTTGGCAGAAACATAAAATCAAAAGCTGACGCTAATCTTTTTAATAGTATGGATCTTCCTAAAAGACTAATTTATACATACAGTAATGTATTTATATAGTGCATGTATGTATAATATATTAAAGTGGAACTGGACCAGTGGAAAACAACAAAAATGCCCCCAAAATTGCTCCCAGATTTTAGCCAAAAGTAAATGTTTGAAAATGTTAAAAATGACAAAGACCAAGTTAGATGTTATTTTAGAGGATGTCTGAGTAATTTGAAGTCCTGTTTTTTATTTTTCATTAGCCCACTCTATGTCACATGAGAACAGCGTGAGAGGTCATCTGACTGTAGGAGTCCTCCATCAAGTCCTGAATAGTGATTCAAAACAAATGAAGCTAAAGTTTTTGCCAGCACTCCACCACATCTCAGTGACATGTGAAGTATGTGTGATGGTTCATAAGGCGTCTATTGTCTGACTGCAGCTCAAGAGGCAAAAGACGTCAGCTTTACAGTATGAGTGATTAGTGGGAACAATTTGCCATTTTCCAGGCTGTTAAAGAATACTGTCCATGCTGTGCTATGATATGTCATCTACTTAGCAAATGCAAAGGTTTTAACAAGCAAGTTTTTCCAGACTGTTAAAGAAAAAAAAAAGGAATAAAATAGTAACATACTGTCCATGCTGCGCTATGATATGTCTCTACTTAGCAAATGCAAAGGTTTTAACCAAACAAAGGCACTCCAGCCACCAACAGTATTGTCAGAATAAATCTAAATATAGGATCAAATTACATCACCTGGGGAGAAACTTTACATTAACTAATCAGTCAAAGAATAAGACTCACAGAAAATACAGTTTACAACAGAGCCCCCATAGGTCCACTTAGTCAAAAAAAAAAATTCTACCCTGTGGCCTCAAGATATACGGAAGCCCTATGCAGCCATCAATTCACATCTCTATTTTAATCCATTTTCCCATGATAACAGGATGATTATCTTGTGATATTGACATAACAACTGTTGTTTTTTTGTGATCTTGTAGTTTATCTTTGTGGGCAAAATTTAGCAAATAAATAAAAAAAATAATAGTAGTTTACACTGTTAACAAGGCTTTGCAAAAATGTTTCTTAATGGTAATTTCAAGGTGCTTTCAGTGTTACTGATTAGCTAAGTTTGTTAAGGTACAGGACTCATAGTCTTGAGATCGTGAATTTGATTCTCATAGAAGACAAATTTAAAAAAAAAATCTTTTTCATATTCATCTCCAACAAAGTTGTGATGAGGATAACTGATTCACATGCTCAAAATTAAGCACGTGCTGGAGTTTGCGCATCCCAGCGATTGGTCCACATTTATCAACCTACTGACTTTTCATTTCCCCATCATTCACACACAGAGGAAATTCATCCACTTCTAATTCTGGGGAATCCATTTAACTACACATTTCCTGACAGCTATTTCAGAACCTTTGAAATTCCTGTGTGATTGGATTCCCCTGAATCATATCAACTTTTTGAAGAGATTAATTAAACAAAAAGAAGAACATAGAACTTTGCAGAGAGCAAGAGTCAAACCTGCAACCTTTGACATGCAAGTCCTGCACACTACTAACTGTGCTAACTACTGACTCAGCAACTTTCCACATAATTATCATAAAGAAAGACACCAGCCGACCCCTGTATTCAGCTATGGTTTGTTATTTTGAGATCATGAGAAAATTATCCCTTTGTCAATGGAAAACAGAGTAAAAAAAGAATATTTGAATCGCTGGCTGTTTAGGGCTTCAGTAAAGATAGTATCTTGAGGCCACGAGTTACTATCTTGAGGCCACAAGATAGTATCTTGAGGAGTTGCCATTGCTCTACGATGTTGTAGTGGACCCTGTGGACTGAAGGGGATTCCTGTGGAATTCCCGCAGTATTAGAGTCAATTTCACTATTCATCACAGGACTGGGACAGGACAGGAAAAAGTCAAGAAAGGATGGAATCTTAGGTCAGTTTTGATGTATGAATATGCATTTCTAGTACAAATAAACTCTATTTTATGATTTTTTTAAATCTGAGTTTTAAAAATTGGACAGGATGTATTTCGTAGGAGCAAACATATGGGGAGGCTCCATGTTTATTAGACTTCAAGGATAAACACTGTGTTTTAGTGAGTAATACAGAATGTAAACATCACTTTTGTTTGTTTGCAAGAAAACTCCACTGTGTGCCTTTAAGGTTGGGATAAGATCGTGGTCAGTGTTAAAAGAAACCAATGACTGTTGACTATTGTCAGGGATGGGATGCAATGTGGTCTTGAGTGTTAAACCCAGATGTTTTGTACATTCAATCATACACTCCAACCTCCTCCCAAAAATGATTTGTGGCATTGGAATCCTTTTGTCTTTGTTTCTCATAGAAAACAGTCATTATTTGCACAACCTCAACCAAAGAGGTCTCTCGTCAACAAAACCTACAGATACGTTTTTCCCATTTCTGGATATTCACAGCACTTGGTATAATATAATTATTACATAAGGAAATATATTCCATGTGTAGAATAAAAATGATTGTGTGGCATTTTGGATAGATCCAGGAAAATACTAAAATCTCTCAGTATAGATTTATAATTTCTCTATAGACATACAAATTACTAAAAATCTCACTAGTTCACATGAATGTCATATTTCACATGACAATCTTTGTTGGTCTGTTTGCTGTGGGATGCCATTAATCAGCCTGTCCTCCATTATTTGAAGGATGGAGGGTTGTCTGACAATGTGAAGCATTTTGGTGGGAGAACAGGATGACTGGCAGATAAGAAATGCTGAAAAATGTTGTACTGACGACTCAGAGGCCTTTTTTATAAGTGAAAAAAGCGGAAAAGAAATACATGAAAAACTGTCTGTTTTTGGCAGCCCCACCTACATGAACACATGCTCACACACACACGTACACACAATGGAACCCACACAGGACCCACAGAGGTCTCTGCTGTCACAACAAACAGAGCGGTGGGTGACCTGCGGAGTCGGGAGGCGTCTCTGAAATCAGCTGTCTTTGTGTAAAAACAGTCTCCTGCTGTTTGTACAATCGGGTCATTCCCAAACCCGGCTGCCTGGGTGGACACACTTGCAGAGAGCCGTGAATTTCCAGATAACATCTCTGTGGAGTCTTTCTGTCCTGACAACTAACAGTACATTCTAGCCAAAACTGATGTGCTACACTTCCACAGTTAGGCAACTTTTTTACACAAAGCAGATTAGTAGTACTATTTTTTAAACATTTATTGAACTATGCACTTTACAAAGAACAAGTTATTGTTTAGATATTTTGAATGGCCTATCAAAGTAGCTGCAGGGAGACAGAGTTCATACAAAGCACAACAGGCTGAAGCAAAGCCTTTTGATGCTGGGCACTGAGCTGCTCCACTGGAGCAGGTAGTGGGGAATGGTTTACTCAGGGGCAACTGAGCAGTTACCCTGATGAGATTGTCTTGATGGAATTTAAACCAGTGACTTTACAACCCTTTCTTCATGGTCTGTCAAAATGGTTGAAATCAATACCATGAAATTGAAAATGTTATATACATCATAATATGGAAAATTAATCACATAAAAGATAACATATAAAATTACATCAATGATAATAATAATTAATCCTTTCCTTGCAATTGCAATTCTTATGCAATTAAGCTTAAAATGCTTGAAAAAATTAAAAACAGAAAATTTAAAACAACAATTCCCACCACAAGCAAGCACTTGCCTACAGGGTAACTTCCTTGAGCAGAAACTTGGCTCAGGATGGGTGGCCATCTGCCTCGACTGGTTGAGGTTGAGGGAGAGAGGAGGGGGTAGAGACAACATCCACACAGAAATGCACAGTAAAGGTAGGTACAGACTGAAAATGAATAACAGTACTAAGAATTAACCACAGATCCAGATTCCACAGCTCCAGAGCCAGACTCACCTGCGGAAAGGGAAGAGAGAGAAGAGAGACGAGAAAGCACAAGACTACGAGAAAGAGAAGAGGTCGAGTTAGTAACAAGCATTAATGGGATGAGGTTGCATATAGATGGAGTGAGAGACAAGGAAAGAGGAGCTTGGTGCATCATCGGAAGTACCTATATATATATTTGTAGTGTATGTAATGTCAAATGAATGAAGATTTTTTCTTAATTTGCTTGTGTTTGGTCTATTTGCATGTGTTTTTGTAAGTAAGTCGGTCACCATGGCTACAGCTTCCTGATATATTTTGATATATGTGGGAACAAGCAGGGATCCATTTGTGGATATTTTTCTAAATAAACAAGTTGTTAAAACACAAGTTATGACAGCTATCTAACACTGCTTGTTTTGATAGATATTGTGCAAAATTATTTTCTATGATAAGATTATTACACTCATTAATGTATACACAAAAAGTTTGTAATATTAATTAACATGCCAATATATATTATTTGATGCCTTCAGATGTTCTGTCTTGGTAAATTTGTTTCCGTCTGTGTGTCGAGATCCTGAAAAGCCAATCTGTAAAAAAAAAACTCTTGGAATATGTTACATCTGGAGATAGGGGCACCATTTTGGAGTCTTGTAATGAGTTCTCATGAGCCAAACTATGATCTTCTTAGCTCGTAAAATAGCTCATGGATGTCGATTAAATTGTGCAGTAGATGATTCCTGTTGATGGCAAGACCATGTTTTAATGGCAAGCTGCATGGTACAAAGACAAATCAATTTACAGAAAATGATCTTAATCTATCCATCGGCAGAACAGTATTTGATAATAATAATACTGATAATGTACAATTTAGCAAAACCCATGATTGTATTCAGTGTTATGCATCTGTCCACCACCCTGACCTCAGTCAGTCAGTCAGTCAGTCATGCAGTGGAATAGATAGCTAGAGAGAGAGAGAGATCAGTTTCTACCTGGCAGTGTAAACCAGGTCGCTGTGACAGCTTTAATACCCCAAACAGGAGCATCATGGCAGGTAAAGAGCCACCCCCAGGCCCTCACCCTCCTGCAGACAACAAGTCAACTGTGTCATTGGCCTGCTAATGGGAGAGATCACGCATGGCTGTATAACAAGAGCAGGACAAGCTGTCAGTGGTCCTCTGACAGGTGCAGCTTTCCCAGAATGCCTTGCAGCCGTGCCCCTGAATCTCCGGCTGCTCTCTGCTGACGAGCCAAATGCGTCCATCTCCCACAGACACAAGTAATTAGGTTTTCACCCGGGCCTTACACAGCAAACTGGGAGAATACTCTGCTGCTCGTTTGCTCTCACTAGCTCCCACTCTTCCTTTCTTTCGCCTCCAATCAAACTACCTCCAGCTTTCACATCGGAGAGGGTTGTGTGTGTGTGTCTGCTTGTGACAAAGGAAAAGAGAAAAAGACAAAACAGACAGAAAGCCTGAAAAATGAATGATGATGATGCACAAAGCTCCCACAGCTAATAATGATTCTTTACAATAACTGCCAAAATATCTCATCGAGAAAACGAGAGGGGGAGTGGAGCCCTTGTCATTCCGTCTGAGTAAACACATCATCCCAACAACAGCAATTTATTTACATAATACAGTTATATAAAGAATATGCTTAATGCAGCACTGCAAGGCAAGTGCTAATCAGACTGCTTACAGTAAGAGCACTTAGAACAATCACTAATACGGAGTTTCTAATACGTTCAATTCTAGTTATTGAAGCAGAAGTTCTGTGTCACGTAAGTGTTTGTTGTTTCTGCTTATATTTTTAAATCTGACATATTTTGCACCTTCCATGAACCACTCATTATCAGCATCAGTTATTTTGATGCTAAATATAAGAATTGTACTAGATTTGCCTTGGTTTGGACATACACAAGTGAACAGTTCACATCATTGCACAATATGCATTTACCACAGATGGGTCCAAGTCATTGTTTTACAAGTCACAAATAAGTCTCAAGCCAAGTCAGCCAGACAGATTGAGACAGACAAGTTCGAGTCAAGTCTCAAGTTCTAAACTTTAAGTTTCGAGTCCTAAACAAGTCATAATGTGCTCTTCACCAACTTTAATACCATTTCAGATTTTTTAAAGTTAAAAATTTAAAAAATGTTATTGAATAAAAGCACCTGTACAGAAAAAAGGCAGCTTCACACAAGAAATGTCATAGATCATGATTATTTAGGAAAGGCAATTCATTTAATAGAACTTGGACATTTTATAAATGCTTTGCAACAAAATCTGTTGAAATAAGAAAGTAATCCAACATTATTAACTTTATAAGGTATCTAGAGAGGATGACAGAAAGTGTTTTCCCCAGATTGACTGATTTGGGGGGCAGATGGGCAACTGAGGGGGCTTTGGTGTGTGTGTGTGTGTGTGTGTGTGTGTGTGTGTGTGTGTGTGTGTGTGTGTGTGCACTGCAAAAACTAAAATCTAAGGAAGATTAATTATCTTGATTGAAGGCAAAACATACTTGTCTTTGGTCTGACAAGATATTTCTTCTTACCAGGCGGCTTTTATGTTAGAGAATTTCACTTGTTTGAAGTTTTTTTGTAGCAGGTGAAATGTTCTTGTTCTGTTGACAGATAATTTTGCTTATTATAAGTAATATTTCCCCCGTTTTATAGCTTTTTTTCTTGTTTTTGAGAGCTCGGTTCAGTGTGTGGAGGATGTGTGTGTGTGTGTGTGTGTGTGTGTGTGTGTGTGTGTGTGTGTGTGTGTGTGTGTGTGTGTGTGTGTGTGTGTGTGTGTGTGTGTGTGTGTTTGTATACACATGATGCTGAAATACATCCCAGGTTTTGTGGTTGGAGATGCAGTTTCTTTAACCAACAGTGAGAAAACTATCATACGATAAGATGATAGAAGATGTGGACACAGTAGACATTTTACAAGCATGGGCCAGGTAAAGCAGTCTAAATAATATCCATCCATCCATTAACTATACCCGCTTATCCTGTATAGAGCAGTGTAAAATGCCTTAGGCTTAAGCAAATAACTTAACTACTAGCAAGTTATATCATTTAACCCCCAGTCAGTTTTGCTCAAACTGAACCAAACATCACTGCCTGGCTGAGAGTGCTGAAAGGGCTGCTCTGGATTTATAAGACTAAACGAGTGTCATTGTGAATCGGCATGCGGCAACAAACTCAACGAACTTGTTTTTAGAATCAGTGGAAGCCAAAATCATAACTGAGATTAAAAATTGCCTCAACATAGGGCCTTACCAGAAAAATGGCCATATAGGTTGATTATGTAGAAGCTTATTGGCCTTATGATGGTTGCAGTCAGAAGTCAGGAGACATAGTATAAAGAGCGACCATCAACCAAGTGGGTGCTACACGTTGGTGGTGAGTCATGGTTATCAAGGTTAGGGAACAGCTCTTCTGAATTATTTTGTATGGAAGCAAGACCATGATCGTTCCCTAATCTTAACCACAAGCATAAAAAACCCACTTACATAACACACTAATCATGCTTTAGTTGCTACAAACGGACGTTGTTTGCTGATAATATAGGGAAATCTTTGAAGAAAGGAAAAAATAAGCCAACGCAGAAGTGCCAAAATTTGCACTTGCTCCAAAAGTAACTCAATACCATATTCAACTTTACAGCAGAAATAAATGTGTTAAGCTGCGTACAAAAAAACTGATTTAATGTCTATAGTTAAGTTTAAAAAACGTATTTTTTTTGTATAACTCACTATGTTAAGGCTTAAGCTTAATTAAAGTCGGGCTGCTTTGAGTGACAAGTAGGTGCTGTCACAAGTGGCCAGCTGCTATGTGCGTTCAGCAACCAGGCTTTGGCCCACCTCAGATCCACCTCTTTGCCCAGTTTTGGATTAACTATAGTCAGAGACTGGAACTGCCAAGATGGATATTTAGCATAGAGAATGGTTGAATATGTTTCAGAAGTGGTTTCTAAGGATTTTTTGGTACATTTTGACGTCTTTGAGTAGCCATTATATTCCATCATAACTGCTCTGAATCCAAGCTGACCACAGCTGCTGTTCTCTGCAAGGGAGCAAACCACAAACCTTTGACCATAGATTTGTTGTGAAAAACAGGGACATCAATTTTAGTTGAATATGATGCAAAAAGAGATGTTTCACAGTACATGCAATTATTACAATATAACATTACCCAAAGTACTTACAGCTACTGTAGATCACAACAAAGTTTCAGATTAAATTTTCCCAACTAGGTAATTTTCCTGTCTTGCTTTTCTTAACAATTTTGTGTGCTGCAAATTCCTTGACATAACTGAGATTTTTACTTGGCCAACACAGCTTGCTTAGTTGAAGCCACAGAGGAAAAGTGTATACTGAGAAGGAAATATAGATCCTGGATACTTTTTAAAACCCTGGATAGAGAAAACAACCAATGTGTGTGTTCTGCCCCTTCGCTTTTTAAGGCCATTCAACTTAAGTAGGGCAAAAGGAAGAGAGCCAACATTTTTCAAAAGGAAGTTTGTAACACACACTTACTGACCAGAAATATTGTTTTTGATTCTGTCACTGAAAAATGTGAAATGATGCATCTCACTGTGTTTATTTTCTAGGCCAGGACTGTCCGCCAGATTCACAGCAAGTACCGCCATGAAAAGGGAACAAATTTATCTTGGCACTTACTTCCCGTCTGCAGCAGAACAAGTCTTCTGGCTTCTAGCTGTCGAGTAGTTTCTGCACTATGACAAAAAAGTGATTTTATCTAGCATAGAGTGACACAGCCTGTTTGTTGTTTGGTTTGTGTGTGTTGGTGTGAAGTGGAGAAAACTGTCAGTTGGTTGAGGTAGTTGTCCTTCCAAACTGGTTTCTTGCTATGTAAAATGTCTTAAAAGTTTCAATTCTATCAAATTTTCTGTAGCATGACATTGGAGTTTATACATGTGTCCAAGTCCAGTGAAACTTTGTGAAACTATTGACTTTTTCAGAAAGAAAAACATCTTGTTTAGCTCTGTCCACTCGCTATCACCATCCGTTTTATGAAATAACATAACATAATTACTCTGACTACTTTTTTTTAAGTAATGTTATGTTCTTTTTTGGCAGATATGTGCTTCCTTAAATAATTCATTCATAAATCATACATCAAAAGAAGGTTGGTTTGGAAGTAGAAATAAAATGCCTTGATCTATCCGTTACTGCTGCTCAGTTATGGTAATTATGTAACCTTAGTGCATGGCAGTTGATACATCCTTCCAGTGACTTATGTTTTTTGCAGAAGTTTAAGGTACTCTCTTAAAACTTGCAAATTTGAATGAAAAAAAGTAACCTATGAGCTAAGTTTAACTACAGCTAATAAATTATTACACAAAGTGATAACAACAGTTCACATTCTAAAAAAGAAGATTCTGTTTGAGCAGTGCGGCACAGAGCAGGTAGTTAATGAGAAAGCAGGTGCTGGTGTGCCATATCAGCTTTATCTGCCCTAGTTAACCCCAATCTGCAGCCCAGTCTGTCAGCTGGCAGATCTGGCCTTTTCTCAGCACCTCCTCTACCTCATTGCTTCATATACTCTGGTATGAAGAAATGATGTGCCTACCTAGTTGAAGTCAATCCAGGATGCAGAAGTATGGTACAACCCTGATACCTGTACTGTTTTTATTCTTTATATTTTTGGGGGGATCTGGTGGAGTGTACGCAGTATATGAACACGAACATTCTGTCTGAACTGAACAGAATTGAACAGTTGGAGTGTCTTTAACCGTCATTGTATAATTATGACGTGGATGACGTGAATCTTCACAGGCATCATATTATAGAAGGCCAACTTTTACACGTCAACCAAATATGAAAACTCTTCGTGATAATTCAGCTTTTTCCCCCAAAAATGTATGTGTAAATTGAAAATGTGGATTCTATTAAATACATGTCAGGCACTGACTGTGTCTACCCAATTCTTCTATTTATTCAAAACAAGTTTGCTGTGGTGTGGCGCCGTGGTGCAGTGGTCACAGCAAGAAGGTCATGGGCTCAAACCCCGGTTTTTCTGTGTGGAGTTTGCATATTCTCCCCGTGTCCGCTTGGGTTCTCTCCGGGTGCTCTGACTTCCCCCCACCATCCAAAGACATGCAGGCTAGGTTAATCTGTGTCTCCGAAAATGTCCTTCTCCGAAAATAAGGTGTGAATTTGAATGTGAGTGGTTGTTCGTCTATGTGTGGCCCTGCGATGGACTGGTCCAGGGTGTACCCTGCCTTTCGCCCGATGTAAGCTGGGATTGGCTCCAGGCTCCCTGTATGCAGGATAAGCGGTTGATGATGGATGGAAGTTTGCTGTATCAATCATTACTCTTTCATGTGTATTTATGCAGATTGCGATCAGTCTCACCCATGTCTGTATCTCTAACAGACACCACGTCCATATCTCAGTATCTTAGATATAATCCGAATTTGCTGTTTCTATTTTTGAGACCTTTACGCATGGACGTAGTAAGGGCTATAATAATTATTAGATTAAGATTTTTTTATTTTTTTTCCAATCCCTACAGTAATCTGACACTAGGACCCTGAGGGAGGCTGCATTTCATCGCTGCTGAGCAGCGTTACTACACACACACACACACACACACACACACACACACACACACACAGATGAATGGTGAAGGAAGATTGATTCAATGTAGTGAGTGATACACAGTGAAATGGGAACTTACTAGTGACTGTTACTTTCTTAACTTTAGCTATGTTTACTTGAGGTAGAGGAAAGGGCATATTTTAGTTGACTAAGGAGAACACTAGTCTAGCTAGCATGAACACCGTTAATATTACCTGTCTTTATAGTATTTCAAAACAATATGTCATAGTGTCCCTGTTAATGCTGTTGTACTGGTATATCCATCAATTCATTGACCAGATGGATAATGGAAGATACTTTAGGAGAGACCTAACCGAGAGAAGCAGGAGATTGGCAGGGCAGCTGATTTTGAAGTCAGTAGTGATCTACAGGTCAGTAGTGGTCTACAGGTCAGTAGTGGTCTACAGGTCCGAGGAAATGTGGGTTGTTTTGTTTTCTTCAACAATAGGCATTTGTTGGCAGGTCCAGGTATGAAGGCATATACTAAACTAAATTGTTTCATCATATCTATTATATTTCCTATATTTTGACCAACTTAAATTTCTGCATTCAATGGCTGTGATAAATTAAATAAATATGTAGATGTTGTTTAAATGTAGAGTAGGCTATACATGAATATATATCCACAGATATACACACAGGAAAATATAATAAAATAAAAGCAATCATACATGCATGCATAAATTCATATAGTTATTGTTACTCTAAATCTATTATTCCTTTCACCATCAAGTTATTATAGTCAGACATTAGCCACTTTAAATAGGATCCCTATCAACATTTTACATGACAAAGTATTTATCGTATGCTTGTATGCAAGCCAGACTACAGAGTAAAATCACTCTCTGACTGAACAAATGTTCAGTGCAGTAACAGTAATGAGTGCAATGAAAGTATTCTTTGGACCTGCCAACTTTTCTAATTGAGAGAGGAATTAGATATGGTATTACTCTATCACACGTTTACATGAGCAGACAGATAACATTTAATTCATAACCTACAGAAGAACTCAGCAGGAGCACAGTCTGGCCTGAGTAAATACCCCCCCATGCAGCTCTGATGTGCCTAAAAGCTAAAATTACAGTAACTTTAGTTAAACAGAGGAGAAATGGAAGAAGAGAATGTCTGTTGCTTTTACTTGGCTTCTTCACTGGTTGTTGACATAAGTGTAGTTCTAACATAGTCAGTATACATGAGTAAGTTAAGCATGCCCTGGTGGCTAAACCACCCTGGTGGCTAAACCACTCCTGTCTTTTAATCCTAGTCACATCCCTGCCTCCTTGCACTGTGAAAGCCCAAAGAGTATATATGAAATCCTGTTTGAACTGCTAAAGCAGAGTGTATGACGAGTGAATTTTAAAGAGCATTTGAAAAAGCAGCTTACAGTTTTTTTTTTACTGTAAAACATTATACAGTTGTGTAGTTGTTGTACAGTAAGTTACACTGGCTGTAGTAATCACAGAGTAACTGATTTGTACACCAAACTCAGTTTCAGATTTTATTCCTCAGCAAGCAGCAACACAATTATTTCAATATTTACCACCTTGGAATAATTTTCTGCAGCTTTAAGTGAAATACGAGCATGTGTGGTGGAAATGGACTCCCACACAGCGGAATGAACAAAGCTCTGTCTTTATACTAACTACAGCTCTGTTGGAAAATCTGTGTCGAAATGAATCTACAATCCGCAGTGGAGCTCAGCAATATCTCTTTAAGACAAACCTCTGACATAGATCTGTAATAGTTTCCCTGACAGAACTGATGGGTTGCCAGCGCTTAAAGCTTTTTTTCCTGTTTATGCAGAAATTCTTCAGAATAGCTAGATTAGTGCCTGAACCTCAAAAATATTTTCCAAATAAACATCTGAATGAATCACTTTTTTTATTGCCTGTGTGTGAAGGGGTTTTAACCTCACATAAAAACAATTCGCTTGCCGTGTTTTTCTGTTACCTCTGACGACCACTATGCCTATTCGTATATCAAGACTCTGGATGGAATAGACCACGAAATCCCTTGGCTGTGAGATGTGTGCACGCTCCTGAGCTTCTTGCCTTGTCTACAGCACTAAAGCTTACAAAATGAAGTTCCCTAACACAAAATACGACCGTCTCCCAGCGTAATAGAGACCACAACACAACCTTTACATGAGGATAAAATAAAACAATAAAGTTTTATGTGAAGAAGCCTCTCAGGCCAAACAAGATTAAAATTAACGTCAGGTGAAAGCAAGGTCAACATCAGAAAGGATTGTGTCACATAGAGACCTCTGCTTTGTTTGGAACCAACAACTGACACAGTTGGCTTTCATCCTATTGGACAGGTAAACTAATATCACTTTAAAGCACGTGAAATATATTGCGATGTTGTGTTTTAGTTGGCTCAAGTTAGACCACATTGCTAACGTTGCAACACCAACCAGTTGCAAACGTTATCTGGTGCAAAATACTATAACAAAACGTACAACTATGTTAGTGAAGTTTAATAGGGCCTACTACATGTCTGCTTTTATTTGAAAATGACACTTCACGTACGTACCAGCTTTGCAGGTCATGCATTCTGCTTCACATGGATACAAAAAGTACCTGATATTCTCCCTACTCTGTCTCTCCCAATGGAGAGGGCAGAAAAGAGTACAGCAGCTTGTGTGAAGTGCCGATATGCAGGAAAAAGTTCCAGAATGCCAAAGAGTAAAATGTAGAAGTGCAGGTACTGTGTACTGGTGAGTACCGGCCCAAACGGCAGCACTGTGTTTGGCCATTTTTTACGCTGTTCAGGCAACATGTGCTACTCTTAAGAAGCAAGCTGCTACTCTGTCTCTTGGGTGTTGCTTTGGTGCTAGGTAATGATTGAGATACAGTTTGACCAATGTTTGTGTGAATGATGTGTAGCCCTATAGGACCAACCAATGGTGGCGTGAGGGAAGGTGGGACCTAAATAAAAAAGAAAAAGCAATGCAAAAACACACACAATGAATACGGACTATAGAAGCAAAAACCGAGTCCCCGACATTTTGGGTAATTTAGAAATGCCGGCCGGATGCATTTTTTTAGGTCCCAAAAGAGGACATTTCTGGGAAAGATAGGTAATTGGTCAACCTTGACTTATGTGACCCACATAATATACAGAATAGCAACATAACGGCACAGGACAACAACACAGTACTAGACCCATTCACTATAGTAACATTAATGTCTAACTGTTATCAAGTGTGGCAGCCTCATTTTTTTCCAGTCCAGCTCACTAACCGTTTTAAATCCAGTCCATTTAGTTGTGCTGACATTGCTGAGCCTCTCTGGTGAAAGATATACATATAGTTACTGAAAAACCGGCAGAAATGCAGTGAATGTAATGTTATTATGCAATGAGCATGGATTAGTTGATCATCAAGCTGATAAAAATATTACTATTATGTTGCAGTGGGAGTTTACCTCCCAGCATGTTGTGTGAAGCTGTCTGGTTGCAATCTAAAAACCACAACGCTAGTGACCTCTGAAAACTACATATAGTCCCTTAACGTAATTAAAATGGTGTGTAAAAAGATATATACTGTAAAGGTTTATACTTTTGTGTCTGACAGTAGTATCTCATGGCTGGTTAGCTCTGACTAACAGCTCTATGTCGCTGTCCATGCTGCACTGAGCAGTGGTCAGTCTGTGTCCCCTGTGTCCCCTGACCCTCTGCGAATATGTTGGGAGAGAAGGGTTTAACAGAATTTGAGGGTGTAGTTATCCTTTAAAATCAAGAGAAAAACATAACCACAAGATAACAGGAGCTGCTGCAGCCACTTGTGCAGCACCATCTTCATCTTCATGCACCAAGTGATGGCAATGACATGACATGAGCAGATACATCCTCTACACATAGTGAAACAGCAGTATGTTGTGATGACTAACGTCAGTTTTTTTTCTTGCTGAACCTTGGACTTTGTCCCTGTTGTACGTTTGTTTTGACTACAGCTGTTAAGATTCTATCTGTAAGGAGACCCAACTCTCTCCACATCTGCTAACCTCAAGGTATTTCAAGTCTGGAGCCACTTCTGAAAACAATGTACAGCAAAGTTGTAGTCAACACTAAGTGATAAAAATAAGAAACACCACCGTAGCTGTGCGTCGTGAACATGAAGGATTTCAAAACAGCTTGCTTGATAGGCTTCCCACCCTTGCAAAACAACAAGAAAGACACTTTTATTTTCTAACAGGAATTGCTTCCCAAAACATGAAGCCCAAAGCAACAAAATAGTTAGTGGCCTACTACAACTATAATTCTGCTTTGAAATCATTGTTCTAATCATCTCAGATACATAATACTCACTGAAATAGTGTACTCACACCTTGTGATTTGAATAGTTATGTCCAGTGTTTTTATTACTCTTCCCTTGTGTGGAGATTGAGGGGTTTCTTAGTGACTGACTAGAGCATCTGTTGTTCACGCTATATTGCATTTGGCTTTTGTTCCAATCAAGAAAGTTTTTTTTCTCACACATAGCTCAGTGACTGAAAGCACTAAGGTGTCTAATCCACTATCCAGATGGTCCAAATGAAAGTATTTGCTTCTCCTCCCACCTTCTTGTCTATAATTAAGCCAGGATTTCATGTCTGCCATCTGCAGTTAAAACGGGGTCAGTGTTTGTGAACTGACTTGTATTCTGATGTCAGCAGGATCCACGTGTAAGGTGTGGATTAACAATGCTTTGATAGGTGAATATCAACGGAAACACTATGTATAATTATTTCACCTAACACAAAACTAAACTGTCATGTCTGAAATAAATAATAATTTAACAAGTATAGGCATATTATCCCTGGACACAATCTGTGGTAATGCGGAGTTGTCTCAAGTATCAACAATCTGATTGGTGTGTGGGTTGGAACTACCTTGCATATACTGTGGCCACTTCCCAACAATGAAACTATAAGTGTTTTTTATTCGTGGTATAAGGAAGTACACTTTCTTTAATACATCAACTTGACTATGAAAATGTATTCTTCACTTTTGAAATGAAAAGTGATTTTGCAACATAATCTTAATTCAAAGCGAAGCTTTCTCCAGAACTTTAAAGCACATCTTACAGTCTTTTTCAGCAGGTGGAAATTGCCCAGTTGCCATGGTGTTGTTGACCAAACTCCAGCGCTAACAATGAAGCACGTCGGCTAAATGCAGTAAATGTAGCGTGGTCATGTAACGAGCATGGATTAGTTCAACCTGCACCTGATAAAACTATTACTGTAACGTCGCAGTGGGAGTTTTACCTGAGTTTCCAGTTCTGTCTATTCTCCCTGTCTGTCTATAGCTGCTGTCACTCTTTTCGGGAGTATTGTGCCAATATGCGGCTCGCTGTGCTGAATGAAGTAACGTTATGGTGCCGGTGTTGATCTGCCTGTGACACAGGAATGCTGAAGTAACAGAGCCTGAACATGTCTTTGTGAAAAGCCACAACCGGCATGCTGGTGTTCCTGCGTTTATTGTGGTGTTTCAGTATGAAGCTGGTCGTGTTTTGAAATATGCTCGCTCATGAGTTCAAGCAAGCACTCGTACGAGCACACAGCTGGTTGCAATCTTAGAACTGCACCACTACTGGCCGCTAGAAACTACATAATGCCCCTTTAATAATATATGTAAACTTTTTCAGTATTTAATTGTCATCAATTACTAAACTGGTGCATTTACATTTACATTTACTCATTTGGCAGACGCTTTTATCCAAAGCGACTTACATTTGAGGAACAACTTACAAGTATCAACAGAGCATCAAATATAGATGTACAACTGACAATAAATACTGGTAACAGCAGCAATAAATACTAGTAAGAGCTCATAGTACATATCACATCAATGGGTAAATACCTAAGGAAGGAAGTAAGAGTTAACAGAAAGTGCAGTCAGAACAAAGTACATTCAAAGCCACAATATGTAGGAATTTAAATTTTCGGACATTGATAGTACTAGTGATAGTACCAAAAAGATGCTATTTGAAGTCATTGAAACCTTTTTAACATGCTTTTTTTAAAATAGAAAATGCAATTAGTTTATTATTTAACTTGATGAGCTCAGAGCTGTATAGTGTGTAGCTGTGCAGCAAAATAAAGTACGTACTCCAGAAAATCAGAATTGAGTATTCCTGGCTCTACAATACATTATTAAGAATTCTATTCCCTAATGTCTGCTATTTATTCTTTTAAATTTGTTGTTGTTATATGTATTTTGACGTATTAGAGGAATCCACTAAGATGTGGGTATGTAAAGTGTATATCCTAATTCACTTGGCTATTAAACCTTTAAGCCATGTTTATTCATACATTCAGTGAAATATGTGAAACCAGCTCATGGAGATTGAGAATGGAGATGGCAACACTAAAACACTTCTGTTGGCAGATGTAAAGTTTTGTTACCTGAACTGAACTGACCTGAATTGACCTCAGTCAGTTACAGTATATGCAAATAAATCTTGCTATGTGTTTTAGCTGCTCAGACGGGAGTAACCACATAAATCAGATCAGTGTCACGTTGTCAGTCACAGGGAAACTGACATTCAAATGGTTTTCCTGTTATTGTCTCAACTTTCTGGCACTCTTTGTATTTTGCTTTGTGGTCAACCCCACCCACCCATTAGTAATGTTAAAACAAACACCACAAATTATTTCGAAATGCTTTGTGATGTAGGCCTAACATATATTGTTCACTGGGGGGAGTCAGACAGTCTGCCTCAGGTTATAAAAACAACATAATATTAGGTCCCATGCCAAATTGATTCAAAAACAATCAACTATAAATAATTAATTGGTTAATTAATTGTGTTTTTTTCTGCTCTTCTGCATGTTTTTACATCACCCATCGCCTCGTTTATGTGGACCTTGGGATTCTTCTAAAAGTTGGAACAACTTATATTCTAACCCCATTCCCCCATATTCAGTTTTGGTGACACTGTGTCAGAGAAGGACGATTCAAGTCTATGGCCATTTTTGAGGTGTAAGTTAGAGGTGGTGTTACATTGGACAGCATTATAATTTAAAGATATTTCTAATATTTTGTCTATCCCTATTTTCATAAACTCTAGTATTTCTACTCAAAATTAACCTTGCAGGTTTAGCTCAGGGCCAAGAGGAGGGACTGGTGCACCACCACACATCAACTCCAACACACAGAAAACCACAGCAAGCAAAGAAAGATTAGCGTTCACTCAATTAAAAGCAACATCTGCAGTGAAGAGGAATGCATCCCAGCAGTCAGCAACTGTTAATCACATTCTGTATTTAAAAATGGGTAAAAGTTTCAGAATAAACCAACCTAAAATGCTTAAAAATCAACAAATGGCTAAGCAGTAGCAGGCAAAATGAAATAAGATTGTCACATTAAATCTACAAGTACTTACCTTAACATGGTATTAAAGGGGTTAGTGTTTACATACTGCACAAGTCTGGTTCCAGCACTTTAAATCCTCTGTCAAAACAGACAAAGAACATTTAACAAAGCATGAAAGCAAATACAATGAGCCTTTTTCACGGCAGACATTCTGACCTGTCATCGTAGAGGAACTAATAACATTAATTTAATAAAGTGTCTCAGTAAGCCAGCATGAACAGAGCCCTGGAAGTGAGGCACTGAAATTGAATGTAGCCATTATTACTGTTGTTTATTACACACGGTTTTCCTAATATGACATGTCAAAACGCAAGTTGTTAAAAGGGTTTATATACCAATTACCAAAAAGTGTTTGCAGGTGAGGAACTGTGCTTCGTGGGCCACATGGAGCAATAATGGACACTTTGAAAGGCCAAACATTTAAAGACGTTAAACACAGTACAAAATAAAATTGTAAAAACTTTGACATCCAATTAATGAATAAATATGTATGTCAGTTGAAGTTGTATGCAGTCTTTTCCTAAGGACCTTGAAAGACATCTATTACTTTCAGCAAATTAAAACCTCTGTGCTCCAGAGGATAGACCTGCTCACCTCCTTTAATTCAGTCCTCACTCACTGATTGAACTTGACAGGTACTTAAGCATCAGACATGTAGCGGAGAATCCACATCTTCCACCGTGCGTAATCCCAGACAGGATCTGCCTGCTGCAAATCAACAGCTTGAATTCTTTTCTCCGGTTGCTGATGGAGTCTGGCAGTTTTAATTGAGTTGTTTAGTGTCTTCAAACTGGCAATTTAATCCTGATGTTGGCGTCAAAGGCTGGAAATAATGGGCTAGAGGCTGATTTTAATTTACACATTTGGGAATAGGCAAACTCACCTGAGTGTTAATTACAAGTGATAATCATTCATAGGCGTCAAAGGGAGGTGAATTTTAAATTAACTGCACAATTTTCAAATAAAAAAACCAAAACAACAGAAAATAACACTTTTATCTGTGAGAACATTTTTTAGTCCAAGCACTTGAAATGGAAACAAAAGCTATCTCAGATTACCAGGCAGTGGTTGTTGGTGGGATATTACAGGCGTCACATGAACATGTGCACATGTATGTAGTGTGCTTGTTAACATAACATATCTAAAGTAGAGAATATAGTATAGAAGTATAGTATAGGAAATGTTGTACATTATGTTTAATTTTGATGGATATACTGACACTCACTAGACTTTTCTATGTATACATTGTCAAAATTGAAAACAATTTAAGTTGATAAGCTAAAAGTTACAAGAACTAACTGTTGGTTAAATCTACAAACAATACAATGGTATTTCTTTCACACAATCTATCTCTAGTATAAAATTGAAAATAAGGGATTGATATGGACTGTATCTTGTGAGGACACATTGTTACGGAGGGGTATGGGTTTTGTGTTGTCTGTCTGTTATCAATTATAAGCTCTGTTTTCGGTGTAATCCTGCCTCATGCCCTTGACTTAATAAATTGGAACCTCAAAATGCAGATGTTCTTACCTCTTATGGTCATTCCAAGGCTCTGTGATGGCAATAGCTGTCCCAGGGGAAATTTTGTTTCTACAAGAATATAGCTCACATCATGCACATCAAATGCTCTAAATACATCCACAGTTAAATCACCTTTTTAATCTTATAAAACCCAACCAAAGAACATAAAGTGTACATATTGCTGTGTAGATTTTCAGCTTTATAGCTACTGAGAGACACGGCTTGACAGAATCACATCTGCTTCAAATGTATTATAGGGCTTTAGTGAGACGTTTACTTTAGCTTTTTTTTCTATCACTGGTGGTAAACCAACCTGTATTTGTATTTTGAGTGACAGTATGATGAATATTTACAATTAATGTAGTGATAATACTTTTAAATTGTACTTTACATGGTTACACCACTAATTTCACCCTATTAGAGAAAACATACCCCTAATTGATCTTGTCATGAAAAAGCTGCACTTTGAGTCTTTAATAATGCAGCAGGATTGCACATAAATTGTGGTGCCATTAATTTGATCTAGAGTGGTCCTTCCCTGCTGGTTTACCTCTCCAGTATGGATTCCATTTGGCTCTACAGATCCCAAATTGGATCTTTGGAACGAACCAACGCATTCTCATTTCATTGCATCCTTACCAACGGAGGCTAACCCTACCTGCTAGCACGACCAATGTGCACAGCTGTAGGGTTAGCCGGTTAGCCGGTCGACATGCATAAAGTCACTGACTTAGGTTTAGGCACTAACATTTCTGATGGCTATGGTATGGGTAGGGGGCTTCGGGGGAGCTGTCAACACCATTAACACAAACGTAGCTAGCACTAGCTAGCTAGCACTTCCGGTCTCATACAGACGCATCTGGTAGCGTCTGTTTACGCCATAAACTTGTGTTTTCCAGCTTATTGATTTTTACAGCATCTTTTTTAAATATATGTGCTGCATTCTGGATTAGGTTAATTTTAAATTGTGTCTTTTAAACCCATATTTGCATTAACGACACAATAATAAAATTAATCATCATAATCAGCAAGGTTGGGTCCTAAAATGCAATCATTTTAGGACCCAACCTTGCACTCTCTCTCTCTCTCTCTCTCTGCCTCTTTCTCACCTCAGAGACACCTAATCGGCCACAGTGTCAGGTTTGCTGGTGCCATGACACCTGCCTGGTGGGCATACATCAGCTCAGGATTAACAGCAGACGGAGGTCAGCACATAATCACCCCTGATGAATATGGAGGAGGGCCTTTGGGTTTACATGGGAGGACTGCCAAAAATGATAACCACCCCTCCTCCAGTATCTCCTCAGAGACCCATACACTTTCATCTCAAGGTTATAACTAAAGGCAGTGTCTTATGGGGGAAGACGGCATTGGAGCTCTTTGACTTTTAAGTCATGAGCTAATGTGATATAAAAAAAGCCTTGGTAGGTTCTGAAACGTAATCTCTGCAATATCATCAAGTCAAAGTTTAAACATCAATTTGAGATACAGCTAAGACCTTTTAATAAAGCGTAGGCTAGATAGATTAGCATGAGACAATTCAAAATCCATACATGTAACTTTCAACTGCCTTAAAAATGTTGTTTTTTCTGAGTTAAGCAAATCCAGACCTTTTGCAGCAGCAGAGAATTGTGCATAGTTAAATTTTAATTTCTCTTATAAAGTTGATTTGTCCCCCATGCCACTAAGAGACTTGTGGCTGGTGTCTGATATTTTGACAGCCACATCCCTAAAGCTTAATTATTCCACCCTTAACATAACAATAAACCCCAGTATTGATAAGGAACAATTTGAGACTGTCCTCGCCAGAAAAACGACCATATAGGTCGTTTGTGCAGCACAAAATTACAACCTATAGTTACATCTATTTTACATATTCTGGTGATGATTAACGAGCTTCACTGAAAAACTCATAGAGCTGGAAATAAACATAATAACATAATGACTTATATTTATTCTGGGACTCTACTAGAGTAGCTTTGCATGATTCACAGTGTTTAAAAAAATCCTTATATATACTCTCTCTGAAACAAGCTGTTTTAGCTCCTTTACATTCACGACAAATACGACTGAGACAGCTGATGGAGCTTGAACTTGTATTGAATTATCATACAATTAATATATTTGAGGAAGAACTTCTTATCAGCTTTTATTTCAAAATAAGGGTCTAGTTTAGTTTTTTCCTTGACCTCATGTTATTTTGTTATCTGACTGTCACCTATTTCAACTTAAGTTGGACTAAATTAAAAGTCCTAGTGGACTCATTCTTTTGTCTGAAGATAATAAAATAAAGAACAAACCCAAATCAGAATTTCAGGAAATGAGATCTGCAGCATCTATGGGATATTATTTGAAAAGCAATTGATTTCTATTTAATACAAAGAAAAACAACTTTAAGTACAACCTAAAAAATAAATACTGATGAGATTATTATGATCTGATTGTCCATATCAACGTCCCTGTATCATATCAAGGAAGACACAAATCGCCGTGTTGTTATTGTGTAGAGATAGCCTACTCCTGAGATGTCGATAAGTCTTCTCCTTTTCTTTTCCTGAAGTGGCTGTTTTAGATCAGTTCACAAGTTATAGAGGCTAATTAATATGGGCAGTGCAGGATTTGACAGGCTGAAAGATGGCGTCTCTTGGCCACAGTCATTTCCCCTTATCTCCATCCGACACTCAGCAGCTTCACCCTCCTCTTTCACTGCCTGCCTTTAGTTTATATGTAAGACTGCATAATAATGGACACTGGGGTCACAAACTGCTGCAAAAACACAAAACATAGTCAGCTCTCAGTGTGCTCGGATTTGGAGCCATCTTCCACCACTGACATGTTTTGGATGCTCAGCCTGTTTTAGTTTTGTGATGTTACTGACAAGATACTATTCATTATTCATTCAGGAGTCCTGGAGGTGATTAGGAAATTCAGTCTATCCACTAAAAATAGACTCATGTTTTCTGTCAGCTGAATTTTTATCTGCTTTCTGAGTGGATGAGCTCAGTTACAGCCTAAGCTTCTTCATGCTGTCAAGAGAAATGTTGGAGCCTGACAGATCAAGATAGAAGGTGACTGATATCTACTCCTTATAAATAAGAGTAAACATAACATATGTAAATTAAATTATATATATGTATATATATTATATATTATTGTGATGCAGTATCATGAAAGGGAATCTAACAAAAGTCTAAACATATATTATGTGTTCTTCGTTCATTTAATTCATCTGTCATGTCATCAGCTATATTAGTGGTGTGGCTAGAGCCTGGCGCGCACACACACAGACAGCACCAATTTTCACTGGCTTTGTCTCAATTCTCTACAGTGCAAACAAAACCGTTGCCATTTAAAGATGTTACAGTCACAGTCATAAATAATCCACATAGATGGGCTTTATATGCTTGCAGAGAAGGAATATTTTATCTATTGAAACACTTAATTTAAACAACACTTTAGCATTTATAAGCACTGTTTAAAAGTTAATAAATGGTTTTATTTTACAATATAGTGTAGTTGTAATCAGATAAAAGTATATTTGTGTACAAAACAATCTAAGCTTACAATTACATCATCAGTAGCGGTAACAGCTTTGTTGAGCTAGGCTTGGAATCTGGTGGATCGATACGATAGCAGCCCACTGCTTTTAATTAGGATGGGTTAAATGCATAAACAAATGTCCCCTTCCCTTAAGAATTTTCTCTTGGGGATCAAAAAAGTATTTCTGATTCTCATGAGTGGACAATGTAGCTCAGCAGCTTCCAAGTGAACACAGACCAGGACCAAGCACAGCCTCCTACACCTACCGAGGCCAGTTTGATGACAGGGAATACAGTATAGAGGGGATTTGCAACGGCTGTGTTGAAAAAAAAAAGACAATGTTCAGTCTTACACATTGAAAATCATTAACACTTCACGTCTCGCTTGGTGCATCCTTCACCAAGTTCCTTTGGAGCGTAGGTTTTGCACGTCTCCAGAAATTCACGCTACGTGTCCGTGAGATGCAATTCCACACATGAACGTGGGGGCAGTATGTCGATCTGACCAGGCAGGTCAGCAGCAATCTGTTGTTCCACACACCAGCCCAGGTGTTGGCGGTATGCAGTTGGTTTGCCAACCGTCATTAAACGCAAAAGAAGAAGGTCAGCAGCAGACTTTTTTTAAAAAAGGAGATTTATGGCGGATTGTTTACAGTAAAACTCCTTGAGTTAGTCCGCAATTACAGAGATCGTTAAAATGCAGTTTGCATCACCGACGCCTGTCTATGCCTATGCATTGTTAAAAGCCAGTATATCCAGAGCTTAAGACAGATACTGTTCTACCCATAAGACCGCACACCCAAAACCAAAGAAAAGTACAGTCTCTTGGTGGGGAGATACAAACACTGATACTACTCAATACAAATACAAATTCAAAATACAGTAAATACTACTTTCAATGACAGATCCAAACTTACACAAAAAAATTTAGCTTGACCCCCCTTTTACTCAGCGCGTGTTGAAAAAAGAAATAAAAGTAAAATTAGGCAGAATTGGTGCTAACAGTAGCAAACAAAGCTAACAAGCTTCTACAAGGAAAAGTCTAAGCTGGTTAGCTTAGCTTGCTAGCTTCCACTTTCTGTGTGGAAATCTTGACAGCAAAAAGTTTCCTACCAAATGTTGAATGTTGTAGAGAGACAGACTTCTAAAATTGGTAATACAGAGGCATGTTTGAAAAAAAATACCTTGTTCTCCAGTCAATAGTGCACCACAGAAGTTGACAGCACCCCTCCAAGAAAGGCCAGCTCTCAGTCTGTCAACCTTGCCCTGCACGCCACCCTGTGTCTTGAAGCTGTTTCCACAAATATGTCCAAAATTGGTTTTATTACTTTGTAAAAAAAATGGACATGCAATAATTGCAGAATTGTTATAGTGTATATTTCCTTATACAAGCAAGGATAGTTCTAATTTTATTTCAACTTTAAATGTTTTATATGGCCATTCAGTTGCTATGTACTATACTTTAAAAAGTAACCTGTTTTATTTAAGTACATTAGCTCACATGCAACACCCTTTTAACTATTTCTAAAACCATTTTTTTCTGTTTCTGCTTTGTGAGTCTAACCAGACCAACATGTCTGGTTGGGGCTCCTTGATCTTTTATTTTTAGTCAGGCTGCCCAAAGCATAACCTCACCACCCGCCTACATCCCGGGGGGAGCTCCATCTCACCACCCAACCACAGACGGTTTGGATCGGACTCTTCTCTGGGGGAAATCAAAAGGCTTAGTCCAATTAATGGTTAAGATGCACCCTTCAATAGCAGCCGCACTCAATGCAACCGCCACCACACCCAGAATGAGCCACATGCCAGAGCGTGGTGTCTCTGCCCACTAAATACATCTGCACTGTGTACTGCTCACATGTTAGTGTTTCTAAAATGTGCCGTGTCGTCTTCTGTGTTATGTAACATGTAGTCCGGTGTGGCTGGAGAGAGCATAGTCAGCACTTGCCATGTGTCAGTGAATTGTCATCAGCTTAGGGTGCAGCACAGTAACAAGCGGAGGTGGACAGACTAGAAGCAGCACCTGTATGATATGAGGCAATCCAATGCAACAGCTCTGCAGTGCAATCCTAGTTTATTGTGTTCAGTTCCTGTTGCTCTTTATGAGAGAGGCTCTGATTTAAGTTAAGTTTTGTAAGGTTGTTGTAATAGACTGTCCAACCCCTACCCCCATTTTTATTTTATGCTTTTTTTCAAAAGAAATGTATAGTGAAAAAAAACATGCACATATAAGAAAGTTTTCCACGCTTTGCTGTCATAAATTTTGGTTATGGATTCACAACAGCTTCAACATTAATTTAAAAAAGGCTTAATTTAGTTCTTGATGATGTTTTGTAGAGTGGTGCATGATGTTTACTCCAACTATTGTTACATTTGCAGGTGTATTTATATGTTTTTAGGTGGAACACTGTCCTGCCGTGAGGCTGCTTTAGCTGCTCGTTATCTGCCTTACTTTTATCTGTCAGTAAAGAGCTAAAAAAAGAAAAAATATTTTCACAACCACATTCTAGCAAATATCCCCATAATGCAAAACACCAGATCTACTCATTACTACTGAATATACTGTAAACATACTGACAAAACAAAACACAAACAGTAAACTTATTTGACAAAATACAGAGGTGGAAATTTAGTTTTACTGGAGAGCGCATTTCACCAGTATCATGTAATCAATACAAAGTGATACAGTAAGTTATTAATACCAATTGCAAATGTTGTGTGTGTGTGTGTGTGTGTGTGTGTGTGTGCTTTGCAACATACATTATTTGTGATAAAATTTCATACATATTTATTAATCAAGATATTTATTAATAACGAAGCAGTTAATATTACATCACATTAAATACTAATCATCAGTAAATTATTATCAAAGTTTACTTACGCCTAAATCCATGAAAGCTAAAAATAAACTATATTAACATTTTGCACTCTGCAAACAAAAAAATGTGATTATGCTGATGGAAATGTTTAAGTAAACATTACCTTACATTACATTACATTACCTTTTTCCGGCAACAACGAACAGAGTTCCCACGGGACTTCAGCGCGAGACTACAGCTCGCCGTCTAAAAACAATATTTTTGTGAATTCAAACAATGGCTAAATTGCTAAACGCATCTTGTCATGTAAGAGCCCTGCTCATGTTGGATAGACATTTTAATTGCATTTTGTGTCTGTTAAGAGGCACAAAAACACTCTTTCTGTAAATGCCCCCATAACTGCCGTTTTAGCTACGTGGGAGCTCTGGGCATTAGCTGTAGCAGCTCTCTGTTGCAAACACCAATCCGGCTCGTTTCTTTTCTATAGACAGAACTCACAAAGGTATAACAATCAAGATTAACTTAAAAATTGCCCGGAGTTCTCCTTTAATGGCACAAATTCAGTTCACCTTCATTGTATTGGGGTGGTGACAGAGACAGATATCTTAAAAGTTTAAAACTATCCATGTGGCGTCATAAACGTATGGAAATGTCAAACAGTGTCAAATAATGTCTTGGACTTGTTATTTTCCATAAATCCCATGAAGCCCAAAGCCAACAATGTGTCTGTCAACAATTTGTGACTGCTTTTGTGGCACTCTCATGTCCGTGGTTACCACAGAAGATGAGATTCTTTAAAAACCGGCCACTAAGATGAAGAAACATTTTTATAAGTGCCAGTAATTTCCTAAAACAGCTGAGCCTTGTACGTTTTGGGAAATTAAAATAGTGTAAATAGTTTATTTGTTGGGGAAAATTTTCAGCTGCTGATTAATACACACTTTGTGTTCCAGTGCAGTGGTCCTTAAAGTACGGTCCGGGGACCAGGGGTCCTTGAGGGGGCTCTAGAGGGTCCCCAGTAAAAAGGGTATAATTCCATTAATAAGTAACACAATGTTAGAATGTATAACTATTTTGGTCATGGGTTTCATATACTTCTAATAAAAGAAAAATTATCAGATGGGTGACACTGGGACAAAATCTTATTAAATGGGGGTCCATGGTCTCATTTGTGTCCGTTTTGTGGTCTTTGACATGAAAAAGTTTGAGAACCACTGCTCTGTGAAGTATTTCTGGCAGCAGAACATAATATAAACTTGAGCATGTGTGTTTACAATAGTGAGGAATGTCACCTTGTGAAACGTGGTGACTCATTTGTGTTTTTAATCATTTTTGGTCATTTGAGCTCTATAGCACAGAGGAATAAGATTGTTAGTTGAGTCAATCAGTTTTGGTCTTTGACAATGAACAAATATGTAATATCACCAGATTTAATAATTGAAGATACACATTAGAACAATAGTCCAAAGCCACACACCATCATTAATAGTGTAAATCATTTTGATCTTATTTCTCGCAGATCCATTCCTGTTCAGCAAAACAGCCATCATCGTTCCATTCTCCCACTTTTTTTCTGGGCACCAGTTCTCCACAGTCCTGGTTCCCGTTGTAGCTGTTGGGCTGCCCAGGCTGCCAGTACCTGATGCAAGTAACAGAGACAGAAACCTCCCTCAGAAGCTTTTATAGTACCCCAGAATTCTTTTTCACATTTGCTCTGACCTGTTGTGTCTGATCCAAACTGTGACTGAAGGGATTGCAACCCAATTTTACTTTTCATTTGAGTCTTATTTGCATAAAAATAATATTATGTAGAGTCCTCATGTAATTGTCAAGCCATCCCCATCACCACCTTTGCGTGTTTTGAAATACAAAAGATAATGAATTCCGCTGAAATAAATGCTACTGCAGATGCAGTTGTCTTAAGGTTTCAGTTTGTCGGTACATCAACTCCTGATTCAGCGGACCAGATCTTTGAGCTGAATGTGCTGTAACCTAGTTTGTGGACAAAATGCATTCAAAACCTTCCTCCACATTTTCTAGTAGTTCATAGTTTTGTGAAGGATAGAAACCAAAACAGAGTTTGGCAAAAAATTGAGTTCACTTTACCTAATTTTTTTATTAGGTATCCTGTCATCAACAAAATACAACATCAAAATCAACACTGATCCTTGTAGATATGAATTGTTTACTAACTGTAGGTAACATTAGTCCTGTATCGCACTATAAAATACAATAAAAATAATGTACTTTTGAATTGCAATATTACAAAGCTGCAGAGTTCCCTAATATAGTCAGTCAAAAGATAATTAATTCAGTGCACAGCTGTCAAATTTGAGAATAAGAGTTCACAGTTTAAACTTACGTTGTGGTGACTGGGGTCCCATCCACCCACATCCAAGTCCCCTCTTCAAGACTGTCCGTCAGACCAATCCAGGCATTTTGTTCTACTGTCAGAAACCCGATGAGAAATTCCTTAGTGTAGCACAGAGAGAAGACATGAACAATTAAAACATAAACATGCAACAACCTAATGCCATGGCATGTTATGTGCTTCAGACATCCTGGTAATAAAATTAGAGTTTTTCATAGACACACACGTAGACAGACAACTATGAATCAATTTCCAATTTCCATTTTGCTCCTCACTGGCACATTGACCTCCAAACCAACTAACCAACAGAAGTCTATATCTTTGACAGTATGATATTATCTAGCAATACACAGTAAGCCAGGCAGAAAGTTATGAAACAGGATGAGACCATGTCTATGCACATAATCATTATAAAGACTTGAAGGCAGGTTTGACTAAACCATTTTGATTGTGGGCCATATACAGAAAAATATAAACGGGCCAAATAATGAAATTTCTGGTCTTGTCTAGTTAGTTTTTATTTATAAAGCCCGATATCACAAGTATCACAAATTGGCCTCAAGGGGTTTTTAAAAGAACAGAAGCCTGTGTACCATGTCATTGCCTGTGTACCATCAAGATATACCCACTTGATAGGTACTTGAAACACACAGGCAAAACTTCATTCATAAAAGGGGCGCTGACTTTTGCAGTTTGTGTAGTTTATGCTATAAAACAACTCCTCATGTTTATCTCTCCTTAAGCACTCACTCGGCCATTCTGGTTTGTTTTCTACCCTCTTGTATGTGTCCACATCTCACAGTGACATCACTCGGAAACCTGTTCACTTGCTCCAATTTGAACAATGAGATCAAAACATAATTTTTGCTTCTGCTTTAAAAGGCTGTTTTATTGGCTCATTTGACCTTTGGCCTATTTGACCTTTGCCAGTGTATTCTGTCTTTTCCATCTGTCTTTCTTTCTCACCTGTTCATCCGTACTGTCTATGATGACCAGATCTGCTCCCTTGGAAATGCAGTCTTTTCTGGCTAACGTCCAGTTTTTCTTCAGATTTGAAAAAAAGTAACAGCTTATGTCAAACTTCCTCCAGCCTGTCTGACAGGGTTTTTCTGCAAATTGAAAACATGGAGAGTCGATAAAATATCACAAAAAGGTTAAGAATACCAAAATACTGATTAGAACTGTACAGTGAATTAATTAAACCTTTCAGAGAAACATCTTACTTCTTACTTTGTTGATCTTCTTCGCTAACTGATCTCTATCTGCAGCCAAACTGCTGTGTTTGATCTGTAACTGCTCTTTTTCCTTCTGCAGAGTTTTATAAATGGCTTGCAATTGTTCTTTTTCTTTCCACAATGAACTGTAGCTGAGGAGAAGTTGGTTTTTACTTATATTCAGTGTATTGTAGCTTCTTTGCAACTGGTCCATGTCCCTCTTCAGTGAAGAGTAATTCCTGTTATAACTTGATTGTAACTGGTCCCATTCATTTTTCAGATTGATGAAACTGGCATTGAACTCATTTCTTTCAGTAGTTGAAGAACTGTAACTTTGTTGAAGCTGGTCTTTTTCTTTAGTCAGGTTATTCAGTCTGGCCTCTAACAGTGTTTTCTCTGCAGCCACGGCATCACATCCGCTCTGCAGTCGATCTTGAGTTGGAGTGCTGTAGTTGGCCTGCGTCGGGTCTGCTGACATGTGATGGCTGATTATCTCATCTGTCAAATGGAACGATATTTTAAAAATGCCCTAAAGTGTTTGAAATATTTACCAAGATTATTGGATTTTTTATAGATTGTTGTTTTTGTCTCCTTGTATTTTTTATGATTGTCTACATCACCTGGTTTCTCAAACATTAAGTCATATTTTTTAATGACAACAAACAAATTACTTACAGTAGATAATCTGTCCTATGTTACCAGCCAACAGGCCAGCACACAGTAATCCAAGACACACAGTCATACATCTAGAGGGCTGCTTTCTTCTCTGAAAACCTACTAAATCAAAAGTAAGAAAACAGCAGAGACAGTGATACGATTATAGTAATAAGATTTCCCCATCAATGTTTCCCATCAAAACCCTAATTTTTGGCATGATGCATTTATCTGAAATCACATTTAGTCATGCTATTTGTAGTCAAAAATAATTTCAACATTTTTTCAAATGTCAGTTTGAAAAATGTCAGTTTTTAAGTTTCATATTATTAAAAGGAAGCAACAAGGTCTTAAGGGAAATATCAGAAATGCTGATGTCTGTGTTAGACTGACAGCAGAGTGCCAGTTACACTGTAGGGAACAAGACACAGAGTAAACAAATGTGCATGTCATAGGCAGACAGCATGTTGTTAGTGGTACTGAAGAGTAACGAGGACGGCAGTATTTAATCGGACTGAAGTGGCATTTGCAAATATCTTTACATGTTGTTTAACGTGCTGTAGCTGAGCAGCTAATTAGTAGGTGATGATACACTTGGCTCACAAGATGAGACAATACACAATAGTGGGTTCACGAGAAGAAGAGGAGACAAGATTTTAACACAATTTTTAATAAATCTTCAATACCTAATTATAAAGGAACATTTTGAGCAGTAAATGCTTAATTTCCTGCTTTCCCTTTCTGCAATGTATGGTGGAAATGTTTTTATTTATATAAAGGGAAATAAAGGTGGCAGGTGACAATTCAAAATATAAAAACACAATGGACTATAAAGCAGTAAGGCTGTATTGCTTTCAGATATGTGCATGTGGGCTCAAGTCCTCAATGATAAATTCATTTGTATTCAGTTATAAACTCCTGGACTTCAATAGTTCTTCTGATTCAGCAGGTTAGCTCTTTAATGTTCAAAACTTTCTGCACCTTCTGCAAAATTTCTTCCACATAAATAGGAAATCTTTTCTGAAGTTTCGAGAAAAAAGTTGTGATATTAAAACTAACGTCATAATTTAATGATAATTCATTATACTTTTTAAAAGTCTACCTGCCCTTTACTCTGCTGTGAATCTAGTTACTGCTTTGCTGATATGGTAGTATCACCTTTAGACCGTCTGAGAGACACAGAAGTGTTTGGGACTGTATGTTTGGATCAGACGGGGTGGAAACCAAAACTTACCGAAAACATATCTAATCAGCATAATCTCACCACAAATCCACAGAAATGTTAACTTCAGCACCTCTGATAATATCCCAGCTCACAGTCCCAAACACAGCAAGCTTGCACCACAGACTTAAGATATTTATATTACAAAACTCTACCAGCTACGTTACCACGTTTTCACAAACTATCTGCGGCTCACAGCACGAGAGAGGGTCCATTTCATTACTAACACCGCAAAAGCCTCACATCAGCTGGGTAGGGACAATTCGTGCAGCGACTCGAAGTAATCAGTTATACATTTGTCTTTTACTGCATGCCAAAATAAGGTTTCCATCAATGTAAAGGGACACCAGAATGGTATTTATTTGAAAGAATGTAAAAGTAGTGGACACCATCATAAAACCAAAAGTTTTATTTTTCTGAAAAGACAACACAGGACACAGCAGATGTGTTATAGCAGGCAACAAATATGCTATGTGATTTCAGGTAGACTTTAATGTTTATGTTTTGTTTAAGTTTGTAATTATGTTTAAAACATCATCACTTTACAGTCAAATGGTCTTCTGCTTATTAGTAGCTTTTCACAACATAAAGGCATTAAAATCAAGTGTTGGACAGTTGGTCCATTAAGTGATGAGAACAAAGACATCTCTGTGTCTCCTTTTCTCCTGTATCCTGCGCAATAAATAAATTTGCAACAGCGAATATGTTTTGAAGGAAACAATGTTACCTAGATCATAGTTTCAACATAATGAGAAAATGTTGTATAAATGGCATTTATATGAAAAAGTTTAAGATTTGATCTTTAAAATTCAAGTTGACCAACAGGTTAGTTTCCAAAAGCACATGGGTTACACTTTTATTAGTTAAAATACCTTGATTCTTTGTCTGTCCATATGTTTTAAGGTTGATACTGTACCTTTGCTGATGTTATCTTCCATTATGAGGTTATTAGTTACATATGTGTTGTCATCTATTTCCATTGAATCCATTCTCATAATGGTCTCGCTGCTTTTTCTGTTTAGAGGAGACATATATTGATGTTTGTAAAGCCACAAATACGCTATTAAGTTATAGAAATAAAAATGTAGTCCTTAAGACTTCTGAAGTTTTTAATTTTTAAATGAATTAAGAACATTTACTTACAGTATAATACTCAGTAATCATAGTGGGAAGTAGCCGCATAATATGCACTTACCTTGGATCTGAGAAGGCAAAAAAGAAGTCAGTATCAGTAGGATTGAATTCACATTAAGATGCTGCCACTGATTTATAACAGGCATGGCAAAAATGTATGTTCATGCAGCATTTTTGTATTGTGCAGACAACAGGATGCTCCTTTTTCCCATGTCATCAAATGTTTGATTTAAACTTAACTGTGATTGGTCTGAAAATGTGTTTACAAATGATAAGTCCACATTCTCAGGTCAGATTTCAGGTCATTTTTGGCCAAAAGTTTTTAAGGAAGTCAAGTCAAGTTAAATTTATTTATAAAGCACATTTAAAATAACTTCTGCTGACCAAAGTGCTGTACACATGGAATCAAACACATGGAAGGAAGCACAGTGGAATACATCAACGAAGTTTATCAGAAAAAAGGGGTTTTGTTTTCTTCTCCTCTAGTTTCTGTTCTCTTTTCCCACATAACTGCCCACTGAGGTAAAATGAGCATTAACGAGACACAAGTTAAGCCATATTGCAAATTTAAAAAATGCAAAATCAGTAGTGTACAGTACAGACAAACACCACTTCCGCACATAGGATAAAATCATCTGTGTTTTTGAATTACTGACCGGGTGGAACATAAAGATGGCAAGGTTGCTCAGTCTGACCATACTTCACCGCAGTACTATGGTCTGGAGCCAAATATCTTGACATCTACTATCCAAATTGCTTTTAGCTTTGAGCTCAATTCTAATGTTAGCATGATCAATGAGTCACAATGACAATGTAACAGTATGTGCTAATTTATCAGATTTACACCTTAGTTTAGCAATAACATGCTAACATTTACTAATTCAATAAAACACATTAAGCACAACATATAGCTGAAGCTGATGGGAATGTCATCACTTTTGCAAGTATTTGGTCATAATCCAAAGTATTGGACAAAGTGAAGGGATTACAAAAATGATTACAATTCATCATATTTGGACCATGAAAATACAATGCCATGTAAATACATGTAAAATTGCCTATTAGACTGTAGACCATCATTGCCATTCCATTTGCATAGCTAAAAAAGTAAATTTTATACACAAGAAATCAGATTGTAACGAAACAGTACTGCAGAAATTCCTGGTCCTTAGAGGGTGAATCCTTTTTTCCCCCTTGTTTTTTAGTGTGACCCTTGACCTTTCCTTTACTGCCACAATCAGAAGAAATATCAAAATTGAAATCTGCATAGAATCTGCAAATTTGCAAGAAAATAAGTAAATTTGACTTTTATTACACAGTTGCCTTTTCTCCATCACCTTCAACAGAACAAACTTTTTCTTTTCAAGGCGCAAAAAGCAGTGGAACAGTCAATCACACTTTTAGTCTTGTTCTAAAATGAATGGAGTCTGTAATCATTTCTTTTTACATCAAACTCTTTGTAACATGCAACTGACATTTCTTTTATCTGATGATTTACCTGGACATTCACAACACTGTTGAGGATGCTCTGAATGCTTTATTGAAAACAAGTCATTTAAAAACTATCTTGACTCCTCATGAAGTATTCTTTTTCGATACAGCTGCTGTGCAGGTTTCAGCCTCGGTGGCAGCTGTAACAAAATGCTGGGATAAAATGCAGAGAAATGTGACCGCAAAAATATGCCATTTGTCAAAATTTTCGAAATAACAGAAACGCTTGTCAAGTTGACATGTGCCAGACCTCCAAGCAGTTGATGTTTTAATTTTCCTTACTGCTGCATTAGACACTGGGGGGATAAGACAGGCTGTCAGGGCAGCTGCAGTGCTGTACTTAAGCATTGATCCCTCCCTTCATATGGAGCACTTAGCATCGTTTCTTAACTGTTGTAGGAAACACTGAGACTGCTGAGTGTTTCTTTAGCTCTTGCAGACGGAACAGTTTGAACTGCTTCACAGAGATTAGATAGTCTTGAGTGCTGAATTAAAGCTTTGTTGTGCTTGATTTCAGGTCTAAAAAAATGAAAGTATTTCAGTGCCTTGTCAGGAAGATTAACCCCCAGTATTCTTGCAAGTTGAGCCACAGAGATAAGCAGAAAGAAAGAGAAGCAAGTTTTTGGTTTTGTATGTTGAAAGAAATTGTTACTTGAAACAGTGAATAGGAATTATTTGAAGAATTGTTCAAGAAAGGAGACACAACAGTGGTCTCCTGGGTGAAAGTCCTGTGTTTGTTTACATTTCTGAAATAAGTTAACTTGTAGGTAAAAATAAATAAACATTGACTTTTGGTTTCAGAAGCTGATTTTGGTGCAGCGTGTAAAAGCCCTGTGACTCTAAAACCTCAGTGGGTTCTATCATAACACTTATTTTTTTGACTATGGATCTTGGCAAAATGACAAACATAACTCCTTATTGGGTGTCCCTTAAAATCCTTTATAATTACAATTTATAATCGTACTTGTACATTATGGTGTGACTCCTTTCATTTAAATCAAATGTTCACTAGTGCAGTAGCTGCTGCAGCACAAGGAAGTTTTAGAAGAAACAGCACTGAAGAAACTGGTAAGAACAGACGGTACAGCACAGGAGCTAAATATTCAAACACTCAGTGAACATCAACGGTTTTTCCGGTCTGAGATCATCTCAGGGATAGCAGCGGCGTAGAGCTGCTTGTTTACTGCAAGAGGACTGGATTTTTTCTTCTTTTTGCAACAAGAACAAAAATACATTACATGACAGAGATGGTACAGATACAGGCAGACATACAATAACAAAAATAGAAAAAGGCAAATGGTTACCATACAAAACATAAGATAGAGTGTCCATTAAAAAAGAAACAGAAACACAACAAACAGAGGGCAAAACAAAGATTGAAAATAACCCCCCCCACACACACACACACACACACACACACACACTAGCCTAAAATGTTTTTGATTTAGGTTTAAAAAAAATATCGTTAACAGCCTTAAAACAATACATGTAATATGTGTGTAAAAACTTTAAGCAATTTAGCATACATTCATATGAGCAATGTATTGCTGCTTTTAGTGATATTTTGAAAAATTAAATATTTGAAAGTATAAATAGCAATGTCATTAGACTGACATTTTGCTGATCCCATCAAAGATTGTATTAGATCTGTTATAGTGTTTTAGCCTGCAAAAATAGCGGCTTGTGAGTTTTAAAAAAATAGGCTCTCAGACTCAACAAATGAAAGTGCTCAAGTGGAACCTGAGAAGCAAAAAAGTGCACTGTTAGATGACTGAACAGTAACCTCTGATCACATCGCCCCTGGGCAGGAGGACCTGGCGTACGATTACAAATCCTAAAAAAAACACAAAGCAGAGGCACAGATAGGGGTTTATTTTCTGTCTTCCTCACCTCCAGGTGTTGCCTGCACTGCAGCGAGCAGCAGAATTTCTGATTCATCTGTCACGTTACTGCTCCAGACGCCATTAGACGCTGCTCGCTCTGGGTCTCTGGGACCACACAGCCTTGTTTACCACATTCCTCTGGCAGCCAGGTCGAGTTTGATTGACACCTGTGGCCAGTGAGTCACAGGTACAGGCCCGGTCTCACCCCCTAAACCCCCCACCAGCAACCAGCCACCCTCACAAAGACAGCCTCTGAGAGCAGTAAGCAACTCCGACAGCTGACTATCCTGCCTTTCTGCCTCAGATTCATCCTGTCTTCTTTTGCTTTCCTTCCTTCTGTCATATGTACCATGTTCAGAATCAAAAAAAAGTTCCTTCCCTGAACTATGATTGTCAGATTAAAGCCTAGCAACTGTATATAGGCGAGACAGGTCTGTGTCAGAGTCACATTTTGCCTCACCTAGGCTTGAAACGTGCATGCATGTATGAATGTGAAGTACCAGCAGAGGGTTGAATATGACGGGAATAAAACATAGAGTAGAATTATAAAGAGCGAAAATGTCCATGTAGGGAGGTGGCCAGAGTGGCCCAGTGGGCCAAACACTTTGGGACTTTTATACTGGGGTCTGGGGTTTCAGATAGGGATTAGGACATATTCCTAACTAGTGTTTAACCAAGTAGTTTTGATGGCTTGGAAACTTTATTTTTAAAGTCACATATTTATTAATGTCAACTTTACCGCAGTAGTTTTGATACTTTTCTTATATGTTGTGATTGAAGTTGCAAATGGAACATTCGGCTATCTATTCTTCAAAGCATTGCACTGTTGCCTCACAGCAAGAAGGTCCCAGGATCAAATCCCAGTTCAGGCAGGGATTTTCTTTGTGGAATTTGGATGTCCTCCCGGCGTTTCCTCCACCATCAAATACATGTATTGCAAAGTGACAAATTTCACTATATGTTGTATGATTGTGTATGTGACAGTAAAATTGATTTGATTTTGTTTTAATATCTCTAATTGAATAGCAGCACATAATGTTCGATGAGGTTCTGGGTTAAACATGCAGAGAGTAAGACAGATTTTTCTGATGTATATATTTACCACTTTTCTGGCAGAATGATTGAAGACTAACTAACTAACTAGTATCTGTCGGCTTGTTTGCTTATTTGACTTCAATTGAATTTATTAAATTGAAGTTGAATAAAGATCACTGCAGCTTACTCAGCTGCCATTTGCACAAGTTTGAAAATAGGAGGGTGACACATCCCCTTGCACTACGTAGCTAAGATGGAGGGAGAGAAACATACAGCGTTTCACCGTCAACTTTTTGACCATTATGAGAGTATCATCTGGCTACTCAACGTGCACTGCATTTTGCCATATCAATACCAGTTGAGTGTGAACACACTTATGCAAAAAAGCAAGTGTTAAGTATGGAAGAGCGTGAATTGAGACACAGCATATCTTTTCTACTAATGGAGCTAACACAAGCTTAATTAGTTAGCTCGTCACCAACCATAAATTAGAAGCCAACTTTTATCTTCATCTGGCTGAAATCATGGACCCATAGTCAGAATTACTAAATTTAAATCTCCATGCACCATTTAAATTGTAAACCGCATGCATGGCATGCCAGAATAGAAAGCTTGACAGCAGCAGTGGGAGTGGGGGTTAGCAAAAGGTTAATTAAATAGAAAGACAAATCAAACAGGATAAAAAAGAAAATTCTTCCATTGTAAGTTAAGTTGCACACTAGCTACAGCACAAACAGGGTTTTTAGAGTCACACACACATACAAACAGAAGTAGGCGAGGAATGGTGTGTCAGCATCACTTAGTCAACACTCATCTGTCCACCACCCTCATCATCCTGGGGGAGGGTGGAGGTGGACGGGGTTGGTTGGCTGGTTGATACAGGTGACCTGTCTCCGCACATGGTCCATCAAGTCTCTGACACACTGTGAAGTCTCAGGGGATCAAACACAGAGCTCCCACTCATCAACGAGTCCACTATTCTCAAGAATCTGATCATGTTTTTGTGTAAACACCCTGAAAGCCTCTCCTTTAATTATATAAAAAAATGGGGGGATTAGTGTGCCGACAGTTACCTCAATGGAGCTAATTGTGAGTCATTTCATAGAGCAGCAGAGTTGAAAATGACTGTTGGCTTGGAGCCCAAATGTGTCCATTAAAGACAGCTTTGAACTGGTTTTAGTAATGGAGAAATAATCTGGCAGTAAGGTTAAGAAATAAGTACTCAAATAATGATCCAGATTTAGTTACAGGATGGCCAAGAGAAGAAAACCACACCTTTGGGTCATTTAAAAATGATATCAATGAAACTCTAATTCAAGATATTGTTTGTCCAAGTGGGAATGGTAAAGCTTGATTAGATTAGAAATGTGTTAATCATTGCAAAATTTGTAAACATTGGAAGCCTTGAAGTCTTTTGAGTTTCAAAAGCTTTTAGCGACCATACAGGCTGAGTATAAGTAGTTGCAATTATAGCAGTTTCAAGCAATAAAGTAATAGAACAAACTTTCAGTTAACCACCAGGACCATCTGTTCCCTTGAATTATTGTGACCTGGAGTTGACACGTACACATTGAAGCACATTTTTACTGCAGACACACTAGTAAGTTTCTCTGTAAGAGCACGTAGTGAAGACATCACTAGAGAAATAGAAAAAAATAGCTTGTTTGTGTTTTTGGCTTGAAAGCAAAGTCATTCGAACTGTTAAAATGTTCCGATCATCCATTTTTCCGTGGTTGAAAATGCAGGAAGTAGAGATTGGCAAGTCAGTCACAGGTTTCTCAAAACATTTCCAAAATGATGAAAAGAAAAGTCAGAAATTTAGATTTGTAAGCCTCAAATCTTTAGCCAGATAGCCTGGCCATATCCAGGTGTGACCCTGACCCTTAACCTACATACACGCAACACTTATGTGATCAGTCAACACTGTTTGAATGCAAGTTGCACTTTTAAAGCACACATAACTGGCCTTATCAATATGATATTGGTAATATGGGTGATACAAATCCTGTTAGATCATTTAAAAACAAAATAGAATAGCAATAAAAAGGAGTATATAGCCTACTTCTAAAGGGTGGATTGGTTTCAGTTACACCACAGGAACAGAAGCAGCAATAGTATTCAAGTTCTGAGCTCACACATTTATCAACTATATACTTTTAAAGCGTGACACATTTGAAACTTTTGTGCACAGAATCAATTAAAAGTTTTGGCACTGACATTTTCAGTGGCAAAAATACACACCGTGGGAAATAGGCTAATTAAATATTATAAAGTTACACTGCACTGCAGCAGATTAAAATAAGCAATTAGCCTACCTTGCTGCAGACACGCTGTCTTTTATCGCTGACTGCAAAAGTTGCATGAGGTCCGTGGTGATTGCATCAGGGCATATAGCCTGTGTTCAAAATAAATGTGTTTGCATGCATGAGAGAGAAGTCAGTCTCTCCTGGGCCACTGCTGCTAAAGATTTTGGAATGACAAGATTTACAAATTCCTTTTGCTCTCTAATGCTGCACCTTCATGTATCAGAATCTCTGTGGACAGGAAATGAGGCACAAATAGATAGTTGTGTGTCCAGTGATTATTACCAAAATGCTTTAGTGATATCTCATTTATAACTATAATTCACTGATCATTAATGAAATACCTTCTTCTTTTTTATTTATTTTATGTATTGGTACAAGTTTTTCATGTATTCAATTTAAAGACATTAAGACTATGTATCTTTTCAACAATTTCAAACAACTTCCTTGTTTTTTCATGTTTTTGTTTTTTTTGTTTTGACTTTCATGTCAAAAATTTTCCAGCAACTCTTTTTCCCCTTGTATTGAACATGCCATTTTTGTCGGGTGTAGCAACAATGTTTTCAAAACGTTTTATTTTATTAGATTGATGAAATATGTCCATTTAAGAGTTGTTTTGATCAGTCAACTTATAAGAACCTGAACAGTTGCAAGGATTTCATTTTACCATTTTTGTGGCCATCATTTTCTATCATCATTTGTAATGGATAAGGCTATTTTTTCTGGCTCTGGCACAGGAAGATGACATCCCCATTCTTAATCCTGCAAACAAAGCTCATTTTGCTATTTTATTGATTGTTTCCAACTGGGCAAACAGCTGTCAATGCACACAACAGCAGCCATATCTGTACCACTAAAAAATTGGACATGTGGGCAGTGATTCATAAGTCTGTAGCCAGCCTACCAAAAGTAATCCAAAAGGCAAAGTAATTGCTGAGTCACTGATAATGTTCATTTTTGCTCCTAGAGTACTGCTTAGTCAAGTTAAGTAAATTAAGTTTCAAAGCCCAATACCACAAATCACAAATTTGCCTCAAGGGGCTTTACAATCTGTGTAGCACATGACAGTCCTTAGTCCTTCAATTCAAACACGTAAAAACTCCCTCAAAATAATCTTTAACATGGAAAGAATGTAAGAAACCACAGGAAGAGTAACAGATGAGGTATCCCTTTCCCAGGTTGTATTTACAGAATAGACCACTAGAATATAATTATGGCATGGACAATCATGATAACAAAATTATAAATAGATTGTGAACCTATGTGAAGAATATGGACCAGGTGTCGCCAAACAGACCTGAGCCACATAACCTCTTCCCCATCATAAGGATGATTCTTCTTTAATACATATTTCTGAAAAATAAAAATAAATTAAACACACAAACTCATAAATGTCTATATAGACCTCCATTTCAAAACAAAAATACCAAAAATGAAGCATTAAAGTGCTTTTATTGCAGTATGTGCATGTGCAGGGCTCTGAGACAGCCACAGTCACAGATCATTTGCTGGGTTGACAACACAAAACCAAGTCCATCATAACAAGTTTGATAAACGGCCTGAGCATGTGTATAGAGAAACACAGGAACCATGTTCTGACACAGCAGGCATCGGGGCAGATATGATGAACACTGCATTTCACTCAGACGGTTTTTTTTGTTTGGTTGTTTTTTTTTGTAGAAACAGCAATCTCAACAGTAACAGAGTGGAACCACAGTGCATTATCCAGTCTGATAAAAGTTGAGATATGAGTTTGCGCAGTTTGTGGGGGAATGTATTCCAATTCTTTGCACATACTGTATAGTTATTTATGCTGAAGGGAAGCACGTGTAAGATCTGAAATATGATCTTGGAAAGGCTGTCAAAATGGCAATACCAGCGTGATGAAAATGAAGATACAGATGTTTAAGCATTTTATCAACATGGAAGTGTACATTCTAGACAATAATTAATGCTCAAGAAACACAATAGCTTAACATGGTTCTTACTAATTTATGAAACTGCTGACAAAAGAAGCATGATCAACCTGTGTCAGTGAAGCTGTGGGACAAATCAGACACTGCCTGCTTCTTGTATTGTTTGAAAAGACAGATGAAATAGGAGATAAACGCTCAGCGCGAGACGACCCCTCAGCCCTGATCACAAAGATACTGTATGAGCAATGCACGTGATGGAGGAGATAGCTTCGGTTTTGTGTTTGCACAATGATACCTAATACTGCTGTAAAGAGAAGACATTTATCCTCAGGAATGCAGGTGCTTTAAAGTGGATTTATGGCCAGTTATGTATGCTGGGGGCACTATAAGGCACACATTATTGAAACTTAATTTTCTTTCATTGTTAAAATGTAACACTAGTACAGCATCACAGCCTAACAGACTCGACTTGACTTAAGACCTGAAAGCCAAATGGTGAGGAGAATTTACCTCAGACCAATAAATTTAAAATGCTTTTCATGCCAAACTTGAATAAAAAATGGACATCATAATGGGACCTGCTTTTTCATTTGCAATTCCCTAATCATGTCTCAAAATTTGACTCTGGTGTTCCCCATAAAGACCTGAGACTTGGCTTGAACCTTATAATGACTAGCTCTACTGTTTTTTATGTAATTTCTCTAAATCACAGTCTGAATCAGGTTCGTATACTGCAGTTGTTGTGTAACAGCCAGCTTGGGTTGCACAAAGCTCCCTAAAATGCTACAAAATAAGCTAAACACTTTGGCTAACTGCAGGTTAGTAAACTTCAACATAAGGATTTCTCATGAGGTGGATAAGTGGCCATGAAACTTACCAGCTAGCTAGGTTGCTATCACTGTGAAAACTACTGTAGGCTACAGATTACACATTAATAATATAGTCATAGAATCGTCAAAAGTAATTATAAACACCTTTAAAATACACATAAAAGGTATGTGTTAGGTTTAGGTCAACCTACCACAGGGACAGGATACAGCAAACTGGCAAAAACATGAAAACTCAAGTATGCAATTTGTGAACATACACTGTTGAGTGTGATTTCACTTGCTATATATGCAGGTGTTTAGGACTGTTGGTTCACAGGCACACTGTAGCAAGGTGCTACTGGTAGCGGTGAAATAAGACATATGTCCAAGGCAGGGTGTCACACAAATATAGCAAATACATACATTACATCCCCTCGTCCAGTGATAATAGTGCACAAACAAGCTATCCATTGTGCCCAACACAGCACACATCATCACAGCGTCTGCAGGTGGCTTACTGTACCTAGATAGTTCCAGTGGTGTCTAGCAGTTACTGCAAATCACATTACAAAAACATTTTGAAAAATGTATATACTACATTAGAAACAAGACAAAAGAAAATAAAGTACTAGCTTACTAATATAACAGTAAAATAATAAACCCCAAACATGTCTGGAGCTTGAAACCAAATGACTTTTGGCTTAACAATCAACCATTGGTGAAAATATGTCATCATGACATACAGTACATACATCATTATGATACCAATAAAACACACACATACCCACACATGTTGTTTTGCATTCTGAGTTGTGTGAACGATGAGTAGTCTGTTAGAGGTGTTTAGTTTAGTAAGACAAAACAAAAGCAAAAAAACTCATGTAGGATCTGATGAACAGATATAGTTCTTGGCAGATATAGAGATTAACTTTGCAAGCATAAAAATTCCATGTAAAGTGTGTCTGGGGGTTTGTCACCATGCCGACAAACAATCTAAAACAGCAGAAGAGAGCTGGGGGGGGCCACAAAGGCTTTTTATTACCCAGAACCCCAGTGTCTCCCAGGGAGCACATATTTAATTACAGACGTGACAAGGAAGACATGAGGGAGTTCAAAAGCATCGAATCTGTCATCCCCCGGCCCCGAGTGGAAATCGCACTCTCACCACACAGCATGCTGTACAGATTAGCTCAAGGTCGGAAATTACAGAACATCTCCCAACCTCAGTGGAACTCTCTGTAGGAGCATGCCAACTTTCAGGACCAGCTTCCTGCCATCTAATGAATCTCCCATTTCCCTTTCAAGCTGGCTAAATAGACCTTTCTGTCCAAAGGTTGTTTCTAGCTTATCATACAGGAGATGGATGTTTATTTTGCTTCATACTGAGCATGGTAAATGTGATGTTATAAATAGATTTTATCCTGATTCAACGCTTTTTTTTTTGCAATAGCTTAAGTCCTTATTCTGAATATAGCTTTTTATTCATACTTACAAAGTGTATCTCTAGGCACCTCATAGGCAGCAGTGCATTTGATACCATTATAACTTAAGAAATGCTTACGATGTTAAACTTTGCTTAATGGGGTGCCTTGGGGATCCATCTGCACCTCTGCTCTTTTTTCCCCCCGCAGCGATGCCATTTATGATATGTGATCGCTGAGTCGAGGGACACAAATCAAGGGATCCCCTTTCTCGTGGGGGGTACAGTACGTGGTCACCCACAGTCAGCACATTTTAACAGAGCCTTGTTTTTTTTTTCTTCAGTTTTTTAATGGATGAACCCAACACTTTCAATGCTATTATTTTCTGCCTTGACAAACATGAAATCTATCGGCTGGTAATAAAAGAACTACAGGAGACATTTAAAGAGGTGGCTCAATGTACAGTAAAATATTTATACACTTCTTCTCAGACAGCTTCAGGCGTTTATCTGTGTATGATACACAGCCCTCACATGGCCACGAGAGGATAACATACTTGACTGTACAGAGCTGCATGCTTCACATCTGAGTAAATAGATAAGCACTGCTAAATCTCTACTGCATGGGGCATTAATCTCACAATGTATAGCAAGCAGTGGTGCCCAGATCCTCTACATAAAGCTGCACTAATCTATATTTTTATATCAACAATGGATCAAATAACTATGTGTAATGTGATAATGGTCGCTTGTTCTGACGAACCCGGAGAGAATTATCACTCGACTCTGCAGCTCCCCTCTGCTCTATGTTACGTCTTGCACATTCCTCAGTAACAATTTTATGAGGTCATAATGTGTCAATGCTGTTCACAGCTTTTTTCTGCTGTCCCCAAATGGCTAACAAAATCAAGAAAAATCAATTAATACAGCAAAAGAAACACAATTTAAAATAGTTAATTACATGTGTAATGTGAAAGTTGTCATTTGTAGTGACAAACCAATAAAGAATTATCACTCAGCTGTGCAGTTCCCTTCCAGTTTATGCTTTTTACCATATTTTTACATAATATTTTTGTTATACGGCCCTCTCATCCGCAGGAGGCAGCTGTTTTCAGTGAAAAAAAACTTTATATATTCATTATACTATATGTCAGTTATAAAAACAACATAAGTCAAGTTATCAGCTTTGTTCTGCCCACATGTCCATAAAAATCTATTAATGCTACTTTAAGTAAGATTAGCTAAATGTATGAATAGGCTATGCAGTCATAATGGACCATGTCAGTTAGTACTCTGGATAGTACTAGAAATGCATTCATGTGTAATCAGCAGCATTTTGTATCTGGTAAAGAGGCAGCAGGTTTTAATTACCTGCTACACTGATTCATATATACTTCGGGGTTTCATTCAAGCACTGCACTGTTCTTCAGTAATTGTAATTTTTTTTCTTTCCACAACTGACAGTCTGTGCGCTGTTAACAATTAGGCAGCATTTGTTGATGTAACAGTAGGAAAAGGTCACTCCGCATTAACCATAAGCCTCCCCATAAGCCTCTAAAATGATGCCATAGCCATCAAGTCTAGTGTTGAAATCTAATTGCAGAAATTGCTTTTGTGCCGTTTAGTGAAGATTGGTAAAACACCTTTCCTGTACAACGCTGTACTTTCTGAAATCACGTACAATGATTCTTCACTTCACACAAGGCTGTGCAATAGTCCTGAGGATAATTCAAATATGAACTCATCCGAAAGGGCAATCAGGCCAGGCTCAAGTGAATTACCCGAGTATTTGAAAAGATTCCAACCAGTACTTAACCCAAGGTGCCATCAGTCTGACAACAAACCCAGTGTGCCGTTCAGATTTCCTGTTAGCCTGTGTCATTAAACCAACATCATAAACCCTCCTATGTACAGTTTCCCGCAACTGGAATATTATCATGGCTTTAGAAAATGATGCCCCTGCTGATGTGGTACATAATACCTTCATTTCAGTTTTTGCCAAGTCATTACCTTTATTTGTGACGAGGGAGCAAGTTTAAGATGTGAGGAACATCTTTAACACCTTAGAAAAGTAGCAGAAGGACCTCACTGGTATAAAGGGGGAGACTGTCACGTCATGTAATAAATTGTTTATCCGTGTTTCAAATTCAGACAGGGCAGTGGTGACAAGTAAACCCAGAACATATTATATTTATATTATGCATGTTATCCACCAAAAAAGAAGCAGTTTGGATTTCCTTCCCTTTTATAAAGTTTAATTAATGATTAGTTTTCCACAGTTGAGAGTTACTGTGCAAGTAGCAACATTAGTAAGTTCTCTGGCTCTGGCTGCAGGTTGATATTTCTTATGCATTGACTTAAAGTGTGTTCAACCTGAATGCAGACGCAACTGTATATGAAGTCTAATGACAAGAGGAGATGCCATTTTAATTCTGGGTGGCTCATTTGTGCGAGCTGAAGATGTCTTTACTTGAACCAAACATTTATGTGAGGTCATGACATAAAAGCCAATCAGTGTTGGGTTTCCCAAATAGACGAAATACAACTCCAAGTCTATAACATGCAGAGATGATCACAGTTTTTACAATGTATCCATAGCCACCATAACCCCAGTGTTACAGTTTTTGAAGAGGTGCATGTAAGCTATGGCGTAGCTACAGCTGCTACATTCTTAGGTTTGTAGCTGTAATGCACAACCATAAATATGCCTTAAGTGTCAGACATTACTTTCTATTCAAGACATAAACACCTGTAATGCATCTGTCTGTTGTCATTTTCAAATTTTATTCAAAATTCATCTTTCACACGATTCTCAGACTAATACGGTATTATGTGACAAGGAAATCTCCACCAAAATGGGCTACATATTTCACATTTGCCTTGTTTAAATTTGTCCTCTTCAACTCAGGGTGTTTGAAGACATTAGACAAACTCTCAAACCTCAGGACTGTGCTTTGAAAGGGCATCCAAAAAAAGGAGGGTGTGAAATTGGATAAGGTGCCTAATGAACAGCACCACACTCCACTGTCTGTTATTTGTCACTGTCCTCCTCACTCCTCTACAGTAGAGTTTTAGATTAGTTTCAAAGGGATCAAACAGCACAGTCTTCTTCATTTTGCTTATCTTGAGTCAGGATCAACGGCATGATCAAAGAAATTTGCAGTTGGTCTATATGGTGGCTGCCTTACTGTATGATCCCCATCTGTACACATCACAGATCAGATTGTCACTGTAATGACTTCAGTTACTTCAGATTGTTTTCTTTGTGTAACCTGCATCAGAGGATGCAAATCTCTCCTGGCACATTTAAAATGAATAACAAAACAACTTACTACAATTGTTGTCACATCAGCAAGATATGTAGATACTCTTTTCATTAAATCATGCAAATATTAGCCATTGACAACAAGAGAGGTCACTTAAAACTTAATTTCGATGTTGCTTTTCACTGGTTTGTGTTAGTGAAAAACCTTCAAATCAGTGTCTTTTCAGTGGCTGCAAGTTTGCTGTGTAGGTTTTAATTGATGTTTCATAATGTTACACCTTCAGTTTTAATTATGTATTGTTCTGCAATGTTTCATGTAAATATATGCGACTCTCCAATAATGCCCAGTTAGTCAAAGGCACAGCAGTGACCACACTGGGATAACAATTTGCAAATGAACTTGGCTAATTAGTTTGTGACAGATACCATTTCATTTTTGACTCACTAATTACAAAATGAATTAATTATATACATTACACATAATATATATTTATATTCTCTGTGCCTGTTGTGTAACATATTGGCATTGCTATTTCTGAGGGGTTTGTAAGAGGAAAAGGCACAGAACTGGCCATTCCCCTCTGCACTCTCACAAACATATTTTGGTTTTGCAGATATGCATCAGCATGACTGCTATAAACAGGCCTGTGTCCTAGGGAATAAACAGTTTTAATCGAAAAAATATAATAAATAAAAAATGTTCTGTAATTCTGCTTTTTAAAGCCCTCACTGCTACTGCGGAGAACTGATCAAAGATGAGCATTTTAATGATACAACAGTGTCACCTGTCTGTCGGCTGCGGTACTCCACAATTATCCGTCATTTGAAAGAATCAATCAGTTTATAGATTCTGGCTTTTCCTTGAGTAGATTAATTTTAACCAGATAATTGGTTGTGAAGAACAAATTATTCACATTAAGTTAACTTATTTTTTAAGCCAGCTGGGGAACTTGCATTTTTATACAATCAATATTTGATTGGTTCATTCTAAAACCACGAGCATTAATCTGCTGCTTTAACAGCCTCCATTCTTGTGTAAAAGCTTTCCACCGGAGTTTTGCTCCTCTCTTTCAGCCACTAGAGCAATATGGGGCATTTTCAACGGAAAAACGTTCCCTGGGGACCAATAACCTTTTCAAGTATAAATTCACTTTTCTTGCTTTTCAACCAGAAGAACCAAAGACTAAATTTTGTTCCTCTGTGATAGCTCTATGGCAAAAAAAAAAAAAATATCCCCGCTCCGGGGTTATTACTTTCTGATGGTTCAGGAACTGTCAGGACTCCACAGCAACTATAACTTATGTACAGCCTCATATACAAAATGAACACGTAGTCAGTGCCACTAGAAATAATATTAGGACGAGAGTTAGAAATTTATTTTTAAAAGTATGAGATAAAAACAGATATGCTGTGAATGAGCGGAGGGCACGAGCGAGTGAGAGAGACAGAGTGGCGGCAGAACTTTTAGCTCCTTGTTCAGTTCCTCTTGTTCTTGGAATAGTTTCTGAAATTTTGTCCAAAACTGTCATAAGTGAGGTTAGCCACTGATGTTGGGCAATAAATCCTGGCTTGTAGTCCGCATTTCAGTTCATCCCAAAGGTGTTAGATGGGGTTAAGTCAAGTTGTTCCACACCAAGCTGGGAAAACCAGACATGCAATAGACAAGGATGTCCACAGATGTCTGGCCATATAGTTTAACTGCCTCAATTGTCACAAAGTGATTAAAGTTAATAATACATTAAATCATACTGTACTTGCAGTTTCATTAGTGAGTTAGCTGTTGCTCTTAAGTGCGGGATGGGTTTCCCTTCCATCACATATCAACATCCCACTATTTTCCCTTCTGACTAACTCCAGTGAGAAAATACTGAAATACCTGTTGTGCGTTTCATCAAAAGATTTGTATACTGTAATTTTATATTTCAACATGGTTGTAATATTTGGCCCTCCACCCCAAAATGAATGACTGTTTGGTTTGTTTGGCAAATGCTGGTGCAAATGATATCTCATGCAACGCCCATGTAATGTACCCAACAGGAGAGTTCACTGATTGATATTTATTTCCTCACACTGAGATTTCCTCAGCATGAAGAGACGAGGGAGATGGAAACTGGGAGAAGCCGAGCACGCTAGGAAACAGCAGGCCCTCACATTAGACTCTGTAACAAGGGGTCGCTAGGAAAACTGCTGCAGAAAACCAGGACGACAATTTAAAACCCAGAAGCATGTTAAACAAATACAGACAAGCAGTAGATCCACTGTCAGCATTAATACTTGGCCGTTTACATACTCCTTATTAGAAAAGACGCCAGCGTTGTTTTGCTGGCTCTCACTCGCCCGAGGCATACAATAACCTTTTTGTAGCTCACTTTTTAAAAGCCTATTCAACCAAACTCCTGTTGCCTGAGACTGAAACTAACGATTTGCTTGTAAAAACGTACCAATGCAGCCTTCTTTCAAACATTCAAACACATGTTTCTCCACGACCCCCAAAGGATGACACAAGACTGACCCTGAAAGCTGCGCTTAAGTGTCACAGAGTGAAAAGATGATGATTAGCATCTTATTATCTGCCCTCATATTTAATTTAACTCAAACCTAATTTTCCTTCTTTGCGTCAGTTCATTCAAGTCAGATCCCGTTTCTGTACACTTCACAGATGACAGAACATGGGGAACGAATGGCTGCTTTGGATTAGTGCAGCCCTTCATCTTCTCATTGACTCCTACATTTGATCTTTATGGCCAAACTTTGACTTTACAATATGTTGATAGATTTTATGAGAGTAGGCACTGTACTTGCACTGAGATTTTTTAGAATGGAGGAAGCATCCTTTGATGGTCTGAACTAATCTTATTGAGGGGACTTTAAATTTCTACCTGACATCTGTATGCCCGGTCTGCATTTAGTTATCAACAGAGCCAAAGATATTTTTATTTCAGTTTAATTTCAACATCCTTATAAATGTTTTCCATGCACCTCTCTACACGGCATCAGAAAAGTAATTTTCCTGAATCATCAACAAAATAAATCACTCGGTTAGTGCATGATTGATTTACAAGGCAGGGATTTTATTCAGCACTGACTCTAGACTGAAACCACCACTATTTTAAATCCATCATTTGATCAGCCAAAACCACAAGATGGGTTGCAGCAGAGAAAGTTGCTTGTAACAAATATTTTTGGAATTGACATGACTATTTATGAGTGTGCAGCTGTAGCTCAGGTAGCAAGCTGACCATTTGCTATTCCAGAGGTTTAAAAGTGGGAGGCAAGCCTACTGGCAATCTGGCCAGTAGTTCCCAATATGTTTTGCTTTGTACCAAAGTGTTGGGTGGACATACTGACCCATTGATTCACTGACAAACTGACTTTACCATCTTTCCTGGACCAACAAGGAAAGCGTCTTCCTTCACTAGGACAGATATGAACAGCTGTTACAAAGTGGCAACTAGGGAATTAGTAATAACATGAATCCTTCTTGACAGATATTTGATGCACAGCAAAAGATGCAAACAATCTCAGCATTTTGATAATATGATATGCAGACAGCTTCACAAGTCACCTCAACTTTCATTTTGCTACTGCTGCATGTGTTTTCAGTGCTGGTGCAGGCCATCAGACCAACATCTCATCCATGTCAAAATTAGTGCTCGGATAAGCAACAGCAAGTGAAAATATCAGTCAGCACACAGTAAGGGAATTAGCTCAAACATAACAACAATTTGATATTTATATCAAAAGCATCCGGAGAGCTCCTGGCTTAGCTCGAGTAATCAGGTTAGCAAAATGTCTCCTGTGGGGAAGTAATCTACTTTGATGCTCTGTCTGCTACCAAAACATTGAATCTGTGTCAGGCTGCGCAGGCTGAGCAGCTACCACCAGTCCAGCCCACTCTGTAATTCAATTACATTCGTTGACTCAAGTCCTACTTAATGTCCATGCAGCCAACAGCCTGATTACGGAAGCCACAAATTGTCAAATAAACATTTATGTCTCTCAGAACCAGGAGGGTTGTAATTATCCTATGTAATGTTATTTCTCAGGACAGATGAAGTACAGTACAGAGGTTGAGTTCCCATATCATCTAAGCAGAAACAATTCTTCCTACTGAAATTATATTTCAATGAACTCATTTGACCTGGACCCAACCTTATTCCTCAATCTAAAGACATTTTTCAGAAGTTTATTTCTGGAAATTTATTAATGCATTGAACTCCATTTGAGCGTGTATTTTCCCACATTGCAATCAATAAAGGTAGAACATTTAATGCTCATATGCAAGCAATACATTTTGACATGTATTATTTGTTTTGTGAGAAAGTCATTGACAATAGTACCACTGTAGGGTAACTGTATTTCTACATTCTAATACTTTCTCTAGAATATTACTTTATAAAAGTGAAACTACAATGCGAACATTGCTGGAGAAGATATAGGAGAGTATATATAGAAGAGTGAATATGAAAACATATCATTTATTAAAATGACATGTTGGACATGTTGAGAATGTATAGAAAATATGAAGAATTATCCAATGTGAATGTGTTCTGTTCATCAAGAAGAAATAATATAAACATGTTTTTCAATTACTTTAGTAAAATACTGTATATAACAATTATTTATACTGACTAGATTCGATTTAAGAAGTTGTGTTGAATAAGTGTTTGAACGTAACTTCAGGCAGCTTTGTAAACGGTAGAACAGACATTTTTGAATGGCATTTAGAATGGCAAAGAATGTTACCTGAATGACCACATTTCCAGTTATATATATATATTTCCAGTTAGCATATCTGGCAGTAATTACAAAATAAATAATACATACATCTAAAATATACACCCTAAAATTAAATTTATATCTTTCCTTATTATTTGCAGTGAAAATCTGTGTTGGAAGTACCAGTTCCAATTGTAAAATATTGTTGATGTGTGGCTGAGTCTGTTTCAACTTTCAGATAGACTGGTGATGCGGTTCATGTCACCTATCATCACATGAAGCATGAACTAATAATAATTTTGCATATGTATAATTTTAGATTTAAAAAAACGTCTGCCATGAAGATTATATTCTTACTCTGGTACACCTTTAGTCTTTTCTAATATGTTGTGCTTCAGTTCTTTCACGTGTTTATATGGTTCAAAGTTCAAAAGTACCTAAAGACAAAACACTTCTATACTGTAGCGTTTTATTTTTTGTCACACAGCACCAAAGCTTTACTGAAACGCATTTAGGTTGGAGGTACCTTTATTCTGTCACTAGATGGAGCTACTCACCCACGTTTATGAAGCTTCCTGCAACTTTCATTATGCAAATATCTGACTGAGCTTTATTAGACACCTAGTTATAATTGGGGGATATATATTTAGCAGCCCTCAAAAATGACTGAAAAGACCACACTGGCAAACACACAAATGACAATGGGCTTAAATTACATATTTTAGTGGAACTGAAAACAACAGTGTGTTACTCATTTGCTTTGATGTGTCAATATCAATCATTATCAAGGAGATATGATTAAATTGATAATTATAATGATTAGTATTTTTCTGTTCCAAACAGCAATCTACAGTGCAAAGGATTAAATTTACCCAACAAAAACAAACAAACAACATATATTTATGGTATCATTATTCCAAGGACTTGTGCACTGAAGTATGATTTTAAAATATTTTACATTGTTACCTATTATTCTTAATATTTTCAAATATTTATCTGATATATTGTGAGGATGTTTGCATACAGAATTTCTATCATATCATACTTCTGTATCTTTCTGTATGTTTTCCTTGCGGTTTCTGAGTAACTTTCATATCCAGTGCTCATGAAGAACGTTTAAACACACTGATATGTTACTAAAGTAAAATTAACACCGCTCAGGGCATGGTCAGCCTACCTGTCTTATTTGATTGACATCCTCTTCCACAGGCGGGGTAACGGGTTGCGCCGCACAATGGAAGAGGAAAGGCGGTGGGAGGGCGGGCAGGAGCACCGCTATCCAATGGGATCAGTGATGGGAGGGAGTTTGTCGAACTCCAGCTTTGTCCTAACTTACTGAGACTCCTGAGCACAATATGACTGAAGCGCCTGCACCGTTATTCCACGGGACAGTGCGTAGGCTGAGCCCCCTGCTCTCACTCAGCACCGCTCACTTGCGCCCTAACTTTGGATAAACTTTTCTTCACGCATATCCAAGGCGCCAGGAACTTTTGTTTTGTCTTTCAAGGGATTGTCAGGTTCTGTTTTTAAAATGCTATTTGAGGAGTTGAAATGAAACGTTCCTGATCTGTAGAATCATTCTCTCCATTCAGAGGATTTTTTTTGCATTGAGACGCAGCGCTGCGCGGATAAAATAGCACTTCTGGAGTACTTTGGGACACTGAATAAGTGTGGAAAGAGTATTTGCATGGATTCCCATTGAGGTTTCTCTGCACCTTTGCTGGAATACAATGCTTTAGTGACTCGTCCAACCGCTATAAAGTTGATGCATCATAGGCATGAACTCTGTCTGAGAAAGGTGGACAGGCTAACTGACCATGGCGCTCACAGGTAGGGGCTTAGGCCGGCTTCATTTGATTTTACTGATGTTATGGACTCTCTCGCAGTACTCAGCTTCCAGCCAAGTCCGTCAAGAGTTTCAGGTCCTGGAGGAGCAGCCCATCGGCACCTATGTGGGAACGATAGAGACCAAGCCCAGCTTCACGTACCGCTTCAGCGAGAACCACAAACTTTTTGCAATTAACGGCACCACTGGAGTCATTTACACCTCTTCGGTGATTGACAGAGAGGTTTTGCAAAGTGATGTCATCAACGTCGTAGTGCTGTCCAGTCAACCCACCTACCCCACTGAGGTCAGGATAGTAGTTTTGGATATAAATGATAACTCTCCCGTGTTTCCAGACGCGTCCATTGTCGTGTCTTTTAAGGAGGACGCCAGCAGCGGCAGGCAGGTGATCCTGGACACTGCTACAGATTCAGACATTGGAAGTAACGGAGTTGATCACACCACGTACAGAATAGTGAAAGGCAACGAGCAGAGGAAATTCCGCTTGGATATTACAGTCAATCCTAGTGGAGAGGGGGCATTCTTGCACCTTGTTTCAACTGGAGGCTTGGACAGGGAAGTAACTCCCTTTTACCAACTCCTGATTGAAGTGGAGGACAAAGGAGACCCGAAAAAGTTTGGTTACCTGCAAGTAAACGTCACTATTCAAGATATAAATGACAATCCCCCTAGTTTTGAGCAAGATCAATATCAAACCAGTGTTTTTGAGGATGCAGCAGTAGGTTCTAGTATTCTGCAGATTACAGCATCAGATCAGGATGAGGGAGCCAATGCTGAAATCAGGTACTTCTTAGATGAAGGGACACCTTTCCAAATTGACCCCAAAGCAGGTACTATTATTATAAAAGAGGGCTTAGATTATGAGAGTAAGAAAGAGTACTCCCTCACTATCCATGCAGTAGACAACGGGGTGCCCTCTCTATCAGGCAGAACAGAAGCCACAATTAAACTTTTAGATGTAAATGATAATGACCCAGTAGTGAAGTTTAGGTATTTTCCTACAACTTCTAAATTTGCTTCTGTTGATGAAAATGCACAGATTGGCACAGTTGTGGCTTTACTCACTGTTTCAGATTCAGACTCCCCCACAGCTAATGGTAACATATCTGTTTCAATCTTAGGAGGCAACGAGCAGAGACACTTTGAAGTGCACACGTCTCCTGTGCCCAATTTAAGTCTGATCAAAGTGGCCAGTGTGTTAGACAGAGAGAGAATTTCCTCATACAACCTGACTGTGTCTGTGTCAGACAATGGCAAGCCTATTGCTAGGTCCTCTTTTGCCAGTCTGGTTATTTTTGTGAATGATATCAATGATCACCCACCCATATTCCAGGAAACACTGTACAGAGTAGATATCAGTGAAGACATACCAAAAGGCAGCTACATTAAAGGGGTTTCTGCAACAGATGGTGACTCTGGGCAGAATGCCAACCTGCGCTACTCCCTGGTGTCTGGAAACGCTTTGGGCTGGTTCTCCATCAGTGAAAACAGTGGTCTGGTTACCAGTGCCGCTTTGCTGGATAGGGAAATAGCATCTGAAATTGTGCTCAACATTAGTGCCAAAGACCAGGGGCTGCAGCCCAAGATTTCTTACACTAAACTTATAGTCAACATCACTGATGTGAATGACCAAGTGCCCACATTTACACAAAGCACATTTCATGTTTCCCTGGTGGAGCACGCTCCTGCAGGCACTGAGCTGGTGGTGCTGTCTGCCTCAGATGACGACCTCGGGGCCAATGGAACTATCCGGTTCTCATTTGATGCAGATACTCCAGCCACAGTCCAGGAGCTGTTTCGCCTGGATGCCGTGTCAGGGCGATTAAGCACAGCCGTTGAGCTAGACAGGGAGGATCAGGCCTCATATTTACTCCACATCCAGGCAGCAGACGCAGGCAGCCCTCCTTTGCACTCTGTAGGAAAAGTCAATGTCACCCTGAGGGATATCAATGACAATAGGCCAGTTTTCTATCCTGTGCAGTATTTTGCTAATGTGAAAGAGAACGAGCCTTCAGGTTCTTATGTAACCACGGTTTCAGCCACAGACCCCGATTTAGGTAAAAATGGCACAGTCAAATATATAATTACAGCTGGAGATGCTTCCAAATTCCACATTAATAGCAACACAGGGAAAATCACCACGCTTGAGTCCCTGGACAGAGAGGAGAAAACCGCTTACCAGCTGCAGGTGACAGCTGCAGATGGAAGTGGCCTGCGCTCTCACATCCAGGCCATAGTCACTGTAACTGTCATAGACACACAGGATAACCCACCAGTCTTTAGTCAGAAAGTGTACAGTTTTGTCATGTTTGAAAATGTGGGCATTGGGACAGTTATAGGTACAGTGTCAGCCACCACTGTAGATTTGAACACAAACATTTCGTATCTTATCACCTCAGGCGACCAGAGAGGGCTTTTTGCTGTAAACAGCGCAGGTCAAATCACAGCATTGAGCCAGATAGACAGAGAGGAGCAGGGTTTCTATCAGCTGAAAGTTGTAGCCAGAGCTGGGGAGATCACAGGAGAGGCATTTGTTAACATCACTGTAAAAGACTTAAATGATAATGCTCCTCATTTTATTCATGCTGTGGAGCATGTGAGTGCAGTGGAAAACTGGAGCACAGGCCATGTCATATTCCAGGCCAAAGCTTCAGATCCTGATGAAGGAACAAATGGCGTGGTGGTCTACAGCCTCAAACAAAACCCCAAAGGCCTGTTTCATATTCATGAGAAGCATGGCCTCATCACACTGACCGGGCCGCTTGAGGTCACCACAAGCTCTTACGAGGTTGAGGTCACTGCATCAGATATGGGCGTCCCCCAGCACACCTCCAGCCTAATCCTCATTGTCAGTGTGTATGACGTCAATGATAACTCGCCAGTGTTTGACCAGCTTTCTTATGAGGTCATTATCCTGGAGTCTGAGCATGTCAACAGCCGCTTTTTCAAAGTGGAGGCCACTGACAAAGACTCTGGTCTTAATGGGGAGATTATGTATGACATCATTGGTGGCAACACAGGTGATGTGTTTGGCATTTTTCCAGATGGCCACTTGTACATCAAAGCAGAGCTAGACCGAGAGATACAGGAGAGATATAACTTAGTGGTTGTGGCCAAAGACAGGGCTGTGGAACCGCTCAGTGCCACTGTCAATGTCAGTGTCATTCTAGATGATGTAAACGATAACCGTCCCCTCTTTAACAGCACCAATTATGTGTTTCATTTTGAGGAAGAGCAGAAAAGGGGGTCACTGGTGGGGCGTGTTTTTGCAGAGGATAAGGACTTTGGCCCAAACAGTGAGGTCAGATATACATTTGAGACACCGCAGCCCAACTTTGAGCTGAACGCCATCACAGGGGAGTTAACCAGCACGCTGCAGTTTGATCGTGAGTCGCTCATGAGACAAAGAGGCGCCGCAGTGTTCAGCTTTGTGGTCGTCTCGTCAGACCAGGGTCTCCCCAAGCCCCTCAGAGACCAGGCCAAAGTGCAAGTTTACATTCAAGACATCAACGACAACACGCCTAAATTCACCAAGGACATTTACCAGGCCTCCATATCAGAGTCAGCTCAAAATATGACACAACTGCTACGGGTCTCCGCCTCTGATGTGGATGAGAACAAAAATGGACTGGTTCACTATCACATCCCTGAAGGCAACGAGGAAAGACAGTTCACTATTGATAGTAGCTCTGGACAAGTTACTTTAGTAGGAAAGCTGGACTATGAGTCCACATCCTCCTATTCATTGAAAATCATAGCCGTTGATACTGGAGATGTGGCCTTGTCCTCCTCCTGTATGCTTAGTATTAGCATCCTGGATGAGAATGACAACTCCCCCTCCTTCCCTAAACCCTCACTGTCTGTGGACGTCCTAGAGAACATGAGGATAGGGGAGCTGGTGGCTTCTGTGACCGCCACTGATGCAGATTCTGGTCAGAATGCAGAAATAACATACAGTATCACAGCCACAAACAACCACGGCACTTTCAGCATCAGCCCCAACACTGGCAGCATCTTTCTGGTTAAAAAGCTGGACTATGAAACTCAGTCATTTTACAAACTCAACATCACTGCAAAGGACAATGGCAGACCACCCCGCTCTTCATCCATTCCTGTGGTCATTCATGTCAGGGACTTTAACGACAACCCTCCCATATTCACCCCTGGAGACATTTTCAAATCTATCCCTGAAAATCTTCCAATCTCAACTTCAGTCATGACAATTACAGCTCATGACACAGATGCAGACATAAACGGGCAGCTGGAGTACTCCATTGTTCAACAGATTCCCCGGGGTAGCCACTTCAGCATTGATCCAAGCACTGGGCTCATCTACACCAATAAGGAAGTTGACAGGGAATTTTCAAATCTCTTCGAGCTGACAATCAAAGCCACTGATCAGGCCGTTCCAGTTGAATTCCGCCGTTTTGCCCTGAAAAATGTCACAATATGGGTCACAGACCAGAATGATAATGTTCCCACTTTTGTGTCCCAGAACGCCCTTGTGGCTGAGCCCAACATAGTCATCGGCTCCATCCTGACAACAGTGGTGGCCTTTGACCCCGATGACGGGGCAAATGGGGAAGTGGAGTACGAGCTCATAGAAGGGGATTCTAACACTTTCATCATGGACAGGTACAGCGGAGATATTCGTTTGGCCTCTCAGCTGGAACAGTCCCGACTCATGTACACCCTCACAGTGTCAGCCACCGACCACGGCACTGACCGCAAGACCTCCAGAACTGAGCTGACCATCATCCTTCAAGGGATGGATGGGCCTGTTTTCTCCCAGCCAAAGTACATCACTATCCTCAAAGAAGGCCAGCCGCCGGGCACCAACGTCATCTCCCTGGATGCCTCAAGCCCGCGGGGCTCAGCGACCAAAGTGGAGTATTTCATTGTGGCGGTTCGCAGTGGTGGAAAAGCGGTGGGGCGCCTTTTCACTATTGGCCGCCACACTGGAGTGATACAGACTGCTGCAGAGCTGGACAGAGAACAAGGCTCCGACCTCTACCTGGTGGATGTGTATGCCATTGAGACAGATGCCAGCCAGCCCAGAACACAGCGTGCTGAGGTTAGTACACTGCTGACTTTTCTGTTCTCTACAGGTACTGGAAAGCCACCTTATATTTTGCTCTATTGGTCTATTTGATCTGTTTGGCAGGGAGAGGGCATGAACTCACCCGCTGGCATTGTAATAGACATTTGGATGGAATAAGTGTAATGAGATCAACCTTTGAAACTGGAAAAAATGGGGAGTGAGACTGTCCAAGTCACACATAAAACAGAGCCACCTATTGCATTTGACTGCTCATTAATTAAATTCCTTTTTTAATGCATGGCTCTGCATTGTATTAAATCATAATTTTCTTGGACATAAGTAAGAAGGCCTTGTTCTTTGGCATGATAACTTTATTTTTCCCATTCCCAAAAACATACTAGCCATAACAATTCTTCAATGCGCCTTCTCTAATATTTGAGCAGTCTAGGGAAGGGAAATGAGTGTCTTCTGTCTTCTGGATGAGCTTCTCTCCTGGTCTCATGAACTGAAATATTCTTATCAGCAGATATGAACTACACAAATCAAAAAATGACTACTTTTTAATTTCCCCACTGTGGACATAAATGATTTAGGGCTGCTGTTTCAGGTTCAAGGCCCATCATGGTTTCATCAGTCTCAAGCAAAATTGAAAAGGGGAGTAATTGATAACCTTGCAGTGCAGGTATGCATCAGTGCCAGTGCCATTACTTTGAGCCCTTGAGCTTCAGGCTGTTTTGGCACTGGGGTGGTCTTAGGGTACCTTTATACCACCAAGAACTGCTCCACAGGCAATAAGTGACCATTAAAATTGTGTGACCTCTTAAGACTCTGTGAAAAGACGCTGATGGCAGAGAGAGTGAAACTTAACCTGGCCACCGACTTTGCATTATGCGATGGACCTTTTTCAGGCTTTAATTTCAACCAGGACTTGAAATGCTGTGTTATTACAGGCTTTGATGACACACATGCTGCATATAAGTTGGACTTTTCAGAGTAAAAACCCAGAAGGTGTAAGCTTCTTCTCCTCTCTAAATGTGTTTTGTGTTACTACATTTAAAAAATGCCTGATGATTTAAGAGTTTAAGATGAGTGGGATGCCTTTGACAGTTGTTAATGATGCCTTTTCAACCACTGCAAATATTGAAACTGAAATCCAATACAGCAATCAGTTATTTGGAGACAAACTCACATATTATTGAAATCAAGGATTACTTGGCAAAATCGTGTTAGCTAAGTTAACTTAAAGGTTCACTTGGGCCAAATGGGAATATCAAATGTTCTCTCACTTAGCCTGCAGCAAAGATGGCAATCTGCTTTCCTGCAGACTCTACTGTTGGGCTAATGAGAGAATATAGTGCTTCAGTGCTCCATTCCCAAACCTTAAACTCTATATTGGTTTCATGCTTACCTTGAACTTTCTCACCCCTTGGAGATGACTTTACCATACCACCTGGCTGAGTAGTCTCTCCATTTTGAGGAGCGTGAGATCTAATAACTTGGAGGAATTCAAATGACCTTCCACGTTTGGAAATATGGGCTGGTTTTATGCTGAAATGCAATGGGCAGCCGTCTTCATGACTGTTTTTAGGGCAAAACTGAACATCATATTGATACTATTTGTAGCTCCTCTGTCAATATGACCTCAAAAGACAGTGTGGTACAATAGTGTATGAACCTTCAGACTTGGACTAATGTTTTTCCAATGCAGTGTTTACACACCAGATACCCGGTAGCAACTGGGGGATTATTTCCACCCCAGGGGTTGTGACCCTTTCACATTCTCCATTTCCCATTTTCCCCATTGAATGCATGAGGGAAAGTTGGCATTTTTTCTTCTACTATGCACCGCGTGTGATGTTTTGGAAACGCTCAAACAAAGAGAATTTGGCTTTGACATGCTTTATCGACATTTGTGATCTTAAACAACTCAGGACACTGCTGAGCCTTGCAATGGAAAGAGTGGAGAGAGGAGATTCTTGGTTTTCCTGACCGTCTTAACATCTCAGAAAGTTTTATTGTCTGTGATTGTTAATAAGATCTGACATGTATGTGCACATCTGGGTCATGTTTCACGTGCAATGGGCATTTATTTTAGCCAACCAGTTTTGGTGCAGTGACTGTGGTAAGAAATTTAGATGATCATATTTTGTTGTCGTTTCAACAGTTTCTAAGTGTCCCTTTGGAAAATCATGCAAATTACTTCATTACCCAGAAATCTATGTTTCTTCCTCTAGCTGATACAGATAAAGAAGCTGAAATAAAAATCTCTTGGCAGCAGATTCATCCATTGTTGGTGAATCCAAATTCCATTCAAAGTGTTCAGGAGGATGTTTTTTATTTCACTCTAAGTTTTGATTCAAAACATCCTGCAATGGCTTCGTTTAGAGGGGGAGAGAAGCACCCCCCATAACTCATACAGAGTAAAATCCCACTGAATCACCTACAACAGACTACTCTCCAAGAGCTGAAACTTTCAAGCATTGGTTCCATTTTTGGCCACAACCTAATCAGTGAAGTGACAGCATGTGTTTCCCATCAGATGTTAAAGACCGAACACCTGCACTAATTGGGGTATGAGCAGAAGTGCAATATGCTGAAATGTTTCAGATATGACATATATGTTTCAGATAATTTCAAGTGCATATCCATGCACTTGAAATTATTTTATTGTGTGCCAATGTTAAGGGATTTTTTTACATGCTTGTCGCATCTTGCAACTTTATAACAAAAGGTTAGAGTTAGAAGGCATAGCAGATATTATGTATGAAGTCTGAAACACGCTTAAATGTTGAAGGTTCGTGGCTTGGCAGATGATGGCAGTTTTAGTCAGATGAGATTAACAAGACATAGACAATTAAATTGTAATCCAGTTTTAATGGCGAACAAAAAGTACCAATATGTACATAGAAACCTCTCAAAAGTCCATCAGCAGGTCTTTTGTGACTTTTATTTTACCTGTTTAGTCTCTTTGGGATCTAAATAGCAGCACAATTATGTTACACAGCTTAAGTAAGCTGTGCAACATAATTGACAAACAGCTGTAAGCTGCTATATATTGGATTTTAAAAGTGCCTCTAAAAAAATCTGCTGCAACTTAATTTGGTCGCAAATGACAAATATATATATATATATATATATATATATATATATATATATATATATATATATATATATATATATATATATATATATATAGATGCCTCTTTCACCTCCACTATCTGTTTCTTGTCTTCTGTACTCTTCCCTTCACCTGACTCCTCAACTTCAAACCCTCCAGCCACTATAGACCAGACTGCTAAAACTGTTTTCTTTAACTCACTGTGAATCATAATGAAATGCTGTTGTTTTCAGAGAGGCCCTCAAGTGCCACATCAGTCCTTGCCCCCTCCTCTTAAAGGCATTGTTCCCCCTTGAAAGTAAACACAGTCAGAGTGTTCAACAGGCCTTCCTTTGTTTTGCCTTCGCCGATAAAGTGTTGCGCTGCCCCGGGCTCGGATCAGGAGTCTTTTGGGTTTTTTCGTCTGTGCCAGCGTCTTGCCTTGGCAGATTTAGGAGTGTACATGGACGCCCCTCTCAGCCACCTTTCCTCCCCTGTTCTCATCGGCGAGGAACGTACAGTATAGCTCTTTGGAGTTGTGAGATTGAAAAAAGAAAGAAAAGAGTGTTTTAGGGAGGCACAAGTCATGCACTGTTATTGGGAGTTGTGGGAATGAAGGAAGAGAGGGGGGTGGAGGGGAGGGAAACATTTTAGAAGGGTTTTGGAAGTGGCAGATATAGGCAGTGTTGCAAGGAATCATGGGAATTGAGAGGCAAGGGCAGGGCTCCTGTTCTTGTCCTAAGCAGGTGGGGGCAAAAGCGTTCAATCTGCCGACTTAGAACTTTTGAATATATCAGTCAGGGGATGCAGATGGCTGAGGCAGATACAGAAATCAGAGCCGATCTCTGTTGCTATGGATAGTTTGAGCTGTTATATTCATCCTGCTCTTTGTTAAGCTGTATATCTTTGTGTCTTTACATCTCTTTCGTGTCTGCCTGCCTGCTTTGTGTCTCTGGGAATCTGTTTGTCACTCTCTCTGTGTTGTGGATCGGTCAAATTCATAAATCCTGTTGGCAACGAACTTCAAAGTCACTTTGCTTTTCTTTCAGTCTGTCTTTCATTTTTCTTTCTTCTGTTCAGTGTTTTGGTGATGCTGAACCTCCCCAAAATGAACTCTGAGAGACATGTGATTTGGCAGATTCAGTTTTGTAGAGAAGCTAGAGAGGGGGGAATAAACCTCTGTGAAAAGTGTAAGAACAGCCAGATTACTGAGGCAGGGAGGAGAAGGTCTTGTATGGCTGGGCAATTCGATGTGGATGCTGGTTTTTCTTTGTGCATTTGTGTCTGCAGTTTTCAGATGTAGGTTGAACAGTGATACTGATACCCCCTTAAGTGGAGCATTTAGTGTTCTTTGTCGAATAAAAAAAAAAGCTTTGATTAGATTTGAATCATACACAAGCTTAGTATTACAATTTCATGTTCCTCAGAAGGGACATTTTACAACAACTGGAAGAGGAATGATGCAGAACAAACTGCCTCCTTGTGTATTGTAATTCATGGTCTAATTGCAGTTTTTTTGAATGTGTCTTTGCTTTTGCACATGTGCTTGAGAAAGGGTGGTAACAGTCCAGTCCGGCCGTAGCCAAAGTTGTAATTCATGCAGTAATCTGACTGGACACGCGTTTTTGAAATGGTCAGCAAGGAGGTGAGCATCTGCTCAGCCCTCCTGGTAGGTGGTCGCTCCGGGTGAACTTGTGGGTGAGCCGGTGCAGAGGAGCTCAGGTTGTCCCAGAGCGCCTGTCCATTTTACGAGACAGTCACCATAAAAGTTGGATAAACATTCACTCATGCATAGATGCGTGTAAGAAAATGCTGCCAAACGTACACACACACACTGACCACACTACTTCTCAAGAGCAGGAAAACACTAAATGGTAGCCACAGTCAAAATAATTCAGTTTCATTTAGATTATTATGTTACTGTCAAATAAGATCATTGGGATACTTTGTGACTTCTTTTCTGCAGATTCATACTGGGCCTTAATGAACCCAGCAGTTTATGTTTATGTCCTTTTATTACATCAGACTGTTTGTTTGTGTTTGTCTCGATTCATTTATTTTGTGCCACAGTGCAACTTTGTTTGGAAAAGTGTTAAGCAGTTACGGCTGCTCTCCAGCTGATTTGACCACTTCAGATGAATATGGATAACATTATGGTGCTTTGTATTTGAGCTCCTATAGCTTGAAGTCTCTAAAGTTTTAACTGTAGTTGTATAACAAGCTGTCTCACATTTCACCATGTTTGACTTTCTTCTCATCAGAAAGCAGCGGCTGGCTCAGCTCTTACAACACATTTGTCAAACTCTGGGCTAAAAGGTCAGGAGCAGGGTCATACTTTTGTGCTGTGCCATGTTCTATAAAGTTAAGTGAAGCGTCACTGTAGTAATGAAAGACCAATACCAACTTTTGTTTTGGCCACAAGCCATAAAGGCTGTTCAATCCCAGAATTCACAGTCACTTTCATTATTTTACAAAGATAGATTCAGATCTTTATACTTGGCTGGTTACCAGCTCAAGTGACTAATTAATCAGAAGTCAAAATAAGTCAAATTAATTATCCATGGCATAGTTTTTCATGAAGTTATATTATTGTGTTGCTTCATTATTTGTCATATGATTTTGTTTTAACATGCTTAAAATCCAAAATTTTCAAATTTAAGATTATTGTATGTAATCAGATGCAGTGGATTGGAATCTGAATAAATTAGTTGGTAAAATGAAGAGATTTTGGACTTATGTGGAAAAGAGTCTGTCATGACCTAGGTCAGGCTGGATATTGTTAGAAGTTGTTTGTCAATTCAAGTGCCAATATGATGTCTGAATGATGATTTTTTTTAAGGATATTTTATGATATTTAAAATTATATTTTTTCTGATGCCTTAGATCAGTGGAGAGACACCTTATTGTCTTGTGAACCTTTAAAATATCTAGCTGTGAACCATTTGTCATAAGTTCAACTAAACTTCAACTAAAAGTTCAACCAAAAAATTCTATTTAAATTGGGAACTATCGGATCAAAAGAGTAAGTAAACAAGGTTATGTCTTTGACCAAGCATTCCGTTGCGGCTTTTGGTAAAGTTGTTGATGCTGCAATGAACACATTTCGGTCCATACCAGATAAGTATCGATGTTCAGTACCCAGCCTTTGTTCTGAGTAGGTTTTACTGCATTAGTACAATCTAGATATTGTTATATCTAGTCAAAGTAAACAAAAGTAAAAGTACACACAATTACCTTTCAGATTTCAATGGCATTGTCATAACTTTGTAGCACTCATTGTATTGTCTTCTGTGGCAAACTGAATTGTCCTGGTGTGGTAACTCCACCCTGCTGCTACTCTAAACAGGTTAAAACAAAAATTATTCACACACTCTATTTTTAAACTTGGTTTGCCGCTAAATTATGTTTATAAAGAATGTACATGTATATTAAAAGAGAACTCTTTCAGCTCTGCGGTTGACTGTCCGCAGCCTTCTTTTTTTTCTTCCATTTTAACCCCCTTTCTGCCTCATGCAAAGTCAATGCAGGACCTGGGGTTAGAATAATAAATGAATGTGGCCAGAGCTGTGTATGCTCCGCAGAGTTTTGCATCATCAGGTTTATTTTTACATCAGAGATACATTTCTCTTGTTCTGTGACTTTGATTGTCATGCCTCATTTGGGAGGGGTCATTCCTCTGTCTTAAGCACACATGCTTGGACCAAATGTGTGACTGAAATAGTATTAATCTCTGCTGGGAATGCTTTTCTCCTTTGGTCTGCAGAATCAGGCGTGATCAAAAGGGAGCCGTTTACCATTTTGTACCGGCAGGGAGGGATTTCTTCAAGTGCAATCAGAAAGGTCCATCATAAACTGTGATCTAAAGTTTCCAAGCTATACAGTCACTCAACCACAGCAAGGTTGATTGGGAGAATTTGAAGTGGGAATTATCAGGTATAGCTATGATTTAGATCTTACATTTTCCTTGAGCAACTGCTACACAAGGAAATAAATCTTTGGCTGAGTATAACTACATCCAGGAGATTTCTTCATCACTTTTCGCTGCTCTCCTCTGACTGTGAAGGGACCATAAAATATGCCCAAGTCTGTCCAGCTTTGAAAAAAAATAGTGTTCCACTACTTTCACTTGTAAAATGAAGGGAGTCAGCGAGAGAGAGGGAGAGTGGAGGGTTGATTTTGGCACATATTCTCTGCGGTAATAATGGATCCCAGCTACAGAATGATTTGTTCTTACACGTGACTTACTGAGCTCTCTAGCATCAACAAACACTTGAACACATCCACATGCAGAGATACACACAGCAAATTTCCATTGTTTTCAGAGCTAAAACTTCACCGTGCTGCCTCGTTGACCTGTCTCTCTCCCTGCTTTTTGTCTTAAAAAAAGAAAAAAGAGCTCACTCCTGCTCTTTTGCACATCTCACTTCCCGCTGGCCGTACATCAATGGCACCTCCAAAGTGACATTTAGTGCGGTCGCCTCCTTCACAGATCCTCCCACCTCCAGGGACATCAAACGAGAAGGGAAAGAGGATGTGCGTTTTCTGCATCGTATGCACTGTTCTCCCATGCACACACACACACACACATACACACACAGAAATGTATACACACCTCATCTCCACAGCTTGTGGTAAGACGAGCGACCCTGAGCAGGAAGGGGTATCTCCCACAGCCCGGACAGATGATTTAGGAGCTAGATGGGAGATGGAGGGAGGAAAAAGAGGGACAGGGGGGGGGGGGTTGAGCTGGGAGCAAGGGAGGGAGGGCTGGAGTATGGCTTTGGTGTCAGAGTCAGGAGACAAGCAAAGATAGACTGGCACCAGAGAGCGAGAGCCTGTGTTATTGTTATCTCCACTCTTATTTTATGAGTTTTCCATCAGGAGATCCACTGTAGCTCCTACTCTGTGTGGAGCTCACAGTCTAGCTTTATTAAGAGGTTAACCATATTGTAGCATTTGTACATAACTTATATTTTAGGTTTTGTAGTTGTGTTGTTATGATTATATTGCTTATAAAAGCTTGCAAAACGTTATGCGTGTTCCTGCTTGCTCTGCTGTGCAGGTCTTAACTCACAAAACAAGCCAAGCCACAGTCAATTTGCAGCTGTTTTCAATTTTGGAATTGAAATATTTCAGCTTTCAAAATGTCCCTGCATGACTTTTCCGGCACTCAATTTCTATGCAAGTTGTTAGATTTTTAAAATCATGCAAGAGAGTGTTCGTCGTAATTCTGTTCATGCTCCTCTTTTGACAGCTTGTTGGCCTTGTCTCAGCCTTGCAAATCTGCTGGCCCATCTAGTGTGATCAAATGGAGTTTTCCCCTTATTATAGCTGTTTATAAGGTTTTGTTCTTCTTGTTTTCAAATCCTTTATAACCTTCTTTTGTAAAGACTTTGTAAAGTAATTGTGCAGTCTTATTTACCGCTAAAACCCTATCCAACCACATAACTTTATTTTAAATTCTAGTGGAGAAGTCTTCAAAAATACCATATATATCATGCTCAACATTGGGAAATGGTGTAAAATGATGTGCTAGTGCTAATCATCTAAAATGTTTCCTTTTAATGCAATAATGCAGCCATAAAGAACATCTTGGGTTTGAATATTTCCCTTGTATCTTCATTGAAAAGTTATGTTATACAAAATATAAATTATACTGTGGTTTTATTTAACTTAAAATCTAATTATAAGGAAAACCTAAGGTTAAAGGGTCAGTTCACTTAAAAAAAATATTTTCTCATTTACCTCTAGTGGTTTCTCTCTATGCAGATAGTTTGGGTTTTATTTTGCCCAGATTTCTGTATCCAATTTCATATCAGTGGAGACAGATATCTCAAAAAATGGCCAAATCTGCATTATAAGATATTGCCAGATGAAAGTGAGATATAACTAGAGGTAAGTAAAACCTTTTTTTTGTCATTTGGGTGAACTGACCCTTTAAACCTTTATTGAACTGACAGGTGCTTCTTATCAGGTGTTTCTGTACAGCTTTGTTGACTCTGAACAAAACCTCCTCGACACACAAGCTTCCCTACTCGTTAAATTGCCCATACACATCATCCTCCCATGGGTCGTTTTGCAGAAAGGCTGTGGTTGTTTGAGCACGTAGCCGAGTGGAACGTCTCAGGGAAAATAGCTTGTGGTCACCGAGACAATAACTGCAGAGCATGAGCCTCACTTTGGAGGATTATTATCTCATTCAAGGAGATTCTTGGATCAGAGTCGGCTTGATGTTGGCGTGGCTACTCTGTGTTTCCAAAGCAATAATCCTAAAGCATTTTTTCAGAGAAATATCATTGAGCACACTGGATGCAAGTCTTGCATTTAAACATTTCCATCTTGCACGGAATTCTGTGTGGCTCTGCATGGCAGCTAGCAAAAGCTGGCCCTCGATAGCAAACAAGACACTGTGTTTACACAAATTTCGAACAACTGATCTGTCAGAAACAGAGCAGAAAGAACTCCTGGCTTGAAATAGCTAGCCATTTTGGTGAATGTGGCCTTCCTCTCCCCTCTCCAGTTGGGCCTATATAATTGAAACCAGCTGGTGAGGGTTCTGGGCAGCGATGTGCGAGTCCAGTCAATGCGACTCAGGCTCTTACTTGCAATCAGGGTACCTGAGCTGCCCTCCTCCATGGGTCCGTTTTCAGAAAAAAAGTTATGTTTTTGTTAAAGTTGGTGATATCTCAAACTGCAAAAGAAGTCTGACTGTTATACGATGTTAAAGGACACGAAAGAAAGCTGCGGCTCTGGTTTAAATTACATTCCTTGACAATGTGCTATTTTTACTCTTTTTATTTCTTTTCTTTTTTGCCCACACTGTGATTTTCCTATATGCAAATGGATGAAGTGGCCTAATTTCACCAGGCTCTATTGTGTGTGGATGTCGAGGTGTAATTTAACAAAGTGCTGTTCTGAAAGTTGACTTTATGGTCTTTACTTTCAAACAACAGGCTATTTTGACTTTGTTTGCATTGCCTTTGTTTGTGTGTGTGTGTGTGTGTGTGTGTGTGTGTGTGTGTGTGTGTGTGTGTGTGTGTGTGTGTGTGTGTGTGTGTGTGTGTGTGTGTGTGTGTGTGTTTACATGTGTGCCTGGTTGCTCACATACATACCTTCTTGTAACAGTACATGCCTTCAGCCTTAAACTGTACTGTTGCATACTTTTTGCACAATCTACCAAATCTTGGCGCCTTCTCCTCATTTTTCTGCAGTTATCCTGCTCTGGCACTGACACGTAGCTCCCCGAGATGAAAAAAAGCAACCCATTGAAAAATGAATCATCCAAAACTTTGTCTAAACTTGGCTGGCCCGCTGTTGACGGACAGATCGTAATGAAGTCCCTCTCCCAGGACATTGTGTTCTTATGGTATTACATGGAGGGTGATTAGATATTACATTATGTCTCTATCTCCTCCAGGGGGCTTCACTTACACTGAGGTCTGCAGACTGAGTACACAAGCCTGTGGGTATATGAGGGAGAGAGAGCGATGTTCAACAACAATACAACACTTGAAACTTATTCTTAGCTCACTGAAAATCTGCCCTCAAATGCTTTTCATAATGCAAAAAACTATAAGTCATTTCTCTCTGAGTTTTTTTTTTGGGGGGGGGGGGTTCCAGGGCAGTAATGATATTAAAACCTATTTCCAATACAAATGAACTTGTTTCAAGAATTTGAGAAATGAATAATAAAAACTACTTGAGCTGGTTTACATCAGAAACCAGTTTTTTCAGTTGTTTTAAGAAAATTAGTCTCAGTTACATGAGTTTATCATGGCGGAGTACTGCTCAGTGTCACCCTATGAAAATAGTTATGTTTGAAAGAATTTATTGTCTTCTGTGGGTCCACGGCATGGAAGCCTCACACCAGCCTTAGTCTTTCATTCCAGGTAATTAAACCCACATTTATAGTGCTATATTGCTGCATTGTACACTATTTTAACAATCATATTGCCAAACTGTATCCCAAGTGGGTTAATGAAAGCTGTCCTCAACTTACATTATGGAAAGTGTAGGATCAACAGTTCTTTGGAGATGGACCAATATTAAGGACTAAAGATCTTGAATTTTGCATTATTTGCATTATTGTATTGAAATCAAGTCCCCCTTATGGAATGCAATACTAAATCACTGGAATATCCCATAAAGAACTTGATATCAGCAGCCTTCATGAATGCTAAATAAAGTGTTGACTTTTTCAGAGTTTTCTTCATGTTTTTGTTAAATCTTAATCATTACGCTTCCTCTATACCTTGTTTAACCTGCATTGCCAATAATGTACTAAATTACTTCTCATAGTTAAGGTGAGAGAGAAAGACAGCCTGGCAGTAGCAGAAGAGAAATCCCTTACATGAGTATTAGGGAGAAATCAGGCATGTTTGTCCATACTCAGTGCGTGTGTGTTTGCACCTTACCCTAAAACCGCTGAAGTCATACAGCACGCCAGCTGCCTCTGTGCTAATTCCTCCTCTTGCAGATTTACACATGATCTTGCAAAGGTTTCATGCCATTTGATGCAGATATTTGATGATGGCTGAGTGGTCCAATGGAAAGCAACACTCTCAGGACTTTCCCAGTGAATCGCGTGACCTTTGACCTGTCTTGGCGTAACTTGAGCGGAAGCATTGCCTCCTGTCTTGGCAGCTAAACAACCAGCTGTGTGTGTCTCTAAGTGTGTGTTTGTGCATATTCTCTTTTAGAAAGTGAGATTGTGTTTCATCAGGCTGATAAATGTTTGGGTATATATGTGAATGAGCATGTGCATATGTGTGACAGGGTCTTACAGCGCGGTAGACTGGCAGCCCGAGTGTGAACTCTGCATGCTTCCTTTATTCCTCTGACGTCTGACAAGGCTGAGGCGCTGTTGGTAATGATGTGGTTATTACTTCCCATCATGCCTCACTGCAGGCCAGGCCGTAAAACTGTGCGGTATATTCTCTTTGTCCCTCATCGGCTGCCTATGGAGACCACCACTTTTCTGTGTTTTTATGAAGCGTTTTCACTCTGTTGAGACACTTATTGACGCACTCATGGGACCTCATTCACAAAACTGTTCTCTCACTTAATGTGTGATTTCATCACATTATCCTGTCAAACATTAAAATGTAATTCTGTAAGTGTAATCAGCAAGTAATTCCTCATACCTTTTTCATGCATTGGGACAGTGATTTTGTTTTTAACATTTGATATATGTTGCATACATCTCAAATATTTATAGATGTAAGGTGTCAATTCTGTTTTGTATTTTGTTAATGTTTTAAGGCTAAATAACCTGCATTAAGTGCAGGTTAAGTGCACTTCTCCAAATACTGACACATTTCCAATAACCTATAAGCATGTAAGAAAGACAACAAACAAACGAACAAAAGCACTTTTGACTCAATATTTCCACAAATCATAACATCTTCCTAATCATCTCTAATGCTCGTAAGATATGTCTTGCTAACTCTGCAGACATTAGCAGCGGTTTTGGCTTTTCCTGTCAGAAACAAAGTCTGTGTAACATTAAAGCTGCACTAGTCAGTATTGTTGACAATTCATGGAACAACTCTACTGAGTCTGCTTTTCCCCACAATTCCGCTGACTGTTTTTGAGTCTTTCAGCTCATTTTTTTGTTTTGACAGCCCACAACTTTACTGCTTTGGTGAACTCTCATCGCTCTTAAGAATCTCTTCTCCAGCAGCAGCTGTAGGCTGCTATTTTCAGTGAATAGGTTGAAACACGTTTTCTAAAACAAGTGAAATTTAAATATGTTTATAGGTAAATATCATAGCAGAAGTCAAATCTTTAAATCCACTAAGTAAATAACCTTGGTACCCCACAATGATAGTATCAAATCACAGAGACAGACAGAGAACAATGCACATTCTGGGACACAGAGAATAAAGAGATAAAAGAAATACATAGACACTACCAACTTTCACCTGGTGTCTAATAAAAAAAAACAGAACTTTACCGTCAGAAAATTTGAAGAATGCCATAGTTACATAAAATTCTACACATAGTAGCTTTTATTATACAAGATCTTTTTACAGTAAGAGGTTTTTGAACTCAGAGTGTCCTCTTTGGGAATGAAATGCTCCTCATCAGTCAGTAATATGGCATTGGCATTGGCATCAGGTTTCGAATTGTCTTTGAAACTCAAGATTTATTCTCAGGCTTCATACGTGACACCCGCTGTTGAGTTTGCACGGGAACCCTACTCGGACTGCAAGGAAGCTGTAGTTGCCCCAGGCCTGGAGAAATGCCAGCTGTGGTCATATGGAAACAGTTTGATCCCTTGGCTGTCAAAATGCCCCGTCTGCCCCCTGTGTAAGACTCCATAAGGAGGCTGTGTGGACATGGTGCTGTTTGGTATTAACTCAACAAGGAATCCAGTCTCTCACAAAAGCTCAGATTGTACATCTATAGACTCTTTCCCACTTGAGGTTTGATGACTTACAGGGCAAATGTTGAAGAATGTGGATTTGACACTGACAGCAAGTAAATACTCAAATTTTAAATGTCATGAATTTACTTTAGATACATGGTGGTGGTGTCATAGTAATTATACATAAATAACACACATAGATATTACAGAAATCTCTGTAAACCAGTGGCTACCTGGATAAAATTTAAACCTTACCTCAACAATTGAAATAGTTCACAAAAATGTAAAGTACATACAATACATTACAGTTAAAGATCTCAAACCTGTAAAAACATAGTAAAACTGGTGATATCAGTTTATCAAATGTTCTCACTGCAAGTGTTGTAGTTCATAGTAAGAAAAATCAGTAATTTCTGCACCCATTGCACAATCTTGAATGTATTATTGAGAATTTATCCTAAGAAGACAAAATGAGTACCAACATCCCTTCCATTCCTCTCATCTTCAAAAAAGCGTTTTTGTTTCCCTCATTAACCCTGCTCAGTTCACAAAATAAAATTCATATCATTATGACACAAAGTGGCCCCCCTGCAATCATTACCCCATTGTTGGGGTTGTTTACAATTGTTGTTTTTCTGCTGCTCTGCATACATCAATTCACTCTCGCGTTAATTATTCTTTCACTGAAATTAACTTGGGAGAAGTCCCGGGATGATTCATTTAGGATGTATATGATTAGGACCAGCCTGGAAGATCAGAGGCTCTTTTTAATCTGTAGCTCCATTGCTAATTCATCTATCAACCCCCCCCCCCAAACTCCCCACCTTCTCTCAATCCCTTCCTGTCTTGTTGCGGTTTTATTCATTCTGATCATAAGAACCCCAACCCTTTCATGCAGTGTGTGTCGGATGGAAATGAGTTCTATCCATTTCTTTAGGGATGGGATAGATAGATCAGTGGATGGATGGATGGAGGGGATAGAGACCCCCGTGTGGAGGCTCTCTCCCCAGGTCTCCATTGAGCGGAGATTACATCGGCGGTTGGTGGCTGTAAAATGCAGCTCTCTCCTGGCAGACACCAAAGAGGACTCACAGGAGTCTTTTCAAACCTCACCATTGTTAGCGAGGGATTATTCTTTGGGTTGTTATCCCATTACGATGTAATGGTAGCAATTTTCTGCTTTGGAATTTGGCTTTTTCTGCAGGGAAATACATGCCAGAAAGTTTTTGAATCAAGCATTTATCATCGGTAATTTGTAAAAAGTGTTAGATTACATTTCAGCAGCTGCTGACTTTTTAGATGACTCTCAATTGTCGTCTGGAACCTGGAAAGTATAAATAAATTTGTTTTCATTGAGGCAATGATATCCTGTATTTAAATGTAAATGCATGTCTTGTTATGGGCAAAAACTCTATACTAAATTATTAGAAAATTTCAAAATTAGACGAGAGGCAGGTATTAAGGGATTGTTATTATCGCTCTGCTGGCCTGGTATCAGAATTCCACAGCACAATGCTATGTCAAATTCTTGGAATATTTTTAGTTTTATTTTTTTCCTGACATGAGCTACAGTCCTTTTTTTTATTATGGAATAGAACATCAACAAGGGTTTTCAAAGTAATGCTCTTAACAGGTCATTAAGCTTTTTTTTATTTTTTCTGTAAGTTTGCCCAAACACTAAAACCTTGTGTCTTTCACGTCTGATTAGTGACACTTTAATAAAGTCGTTTAAAGTTCAGTGGACTGAATTTTCCACCTTTTCTAGTGTTTCTATGGTCACAGGGAAACGACCCGTATTCAGGCCTGTACGCAATCTTTTAAATGCAAATCCTTTAAAAGTAACTGTGTAATGCTGTCTATGGGGACTCTCCCGACTTGGCTGCGAGAGAAAGTGTTTTTTTATATAAGGCAACCACGGCTGTTTTCCTTTCTGTCTTCTTGATCTGACAGCAATTGACTAAGCCAGTCCTTAAGGCGTGACAAAAGCTTGGCAAAATCTTTACATTTCTTTTCCTCCTTTCTCCCCCTTCCTTTGGCTAACTTTTCTTGGATGGGCCAAGGTGGACAAAGCCTGTCTTCTCTTCCACTTGATTGGGTCAGAAGGCTGAAGTTAAATGTTTGGTTCAAAATTGTCTTAGCATTCCCAGCATCATGTTTTTCCTTTCTTTTTTTTATGGCGCTCAGGGAAGCTTGGAAAACTATGTCGAATCAGCCACAATCAAATCATTTACGGTGAGCTCTAGCGAAGGAATTAATGCATTTTATATGAGGATGCCGAGTCTGAGGCAAAGTCCCCTCAGCAACATGTGAGAAAACTCCCTCTGTCTCTCCATTACTCTCTCCTTGCTCTCTCTCTCTCTTTCTCTCTCTGTTTTACTTATTGAAATTATAGCTGTCACCCACTTCACAAGGAGGAGAGCCAGGGGAAGCAGGTCATTGACTTGATTTTCATGGGAAGGCTGATTCGGCCATTCAGGGTCTGATAGGTCCAGTATTGACAGCCCTTTGCGAGAGGGGAGGGGAGCATGCTGCCTTCATTGTACCCACGGTTTGCTGAGGAAAAACAAGAGAGCGCCTGGGAGACAAAGACCTCAATGGGAACAGTAGCCCCTGTGTCCCCTTGCCTCTGACTGCTGCTGCTGGGAGGCTTGTGTCTTCCATTCTGGCCTCAAGTGCTACTCCCACCCTCTCTCAAACACCCCGCCACCCCCGTCTCCCGCTCTTTTTTCATCCTGTCAAGTGGCTGCAGAGGTGTTGCCGTTTCATTGTCTGACCCCTGACACCCTCCCCCCTGAGTCCCATCGCGTCTGAGTGCAGAGGTTGTTTGTCATCTTCATTTGCAGGAGAGTGCTCTTCACTTGTATCCATCGTGGGTCCAGGGGAGGGGTTCTGACTCTGGGCCAGTATCTGATTTTTCCAGTAATACAGCATGTGTCTGTCAGTGTCATTTCTTTACCACTAAGGACACAGTGCTCTCATTTTTTCAGATAGTGATTCTAATACCTAAACTCATATAGTTTAGGTATTATTCGCGAGTATAGGGTAATACCACTGCAGACCTATTGTGGTGAAAAGTAACAAAGCGCACTTTCTTGTTATACCAGTACAGTTTTGAGGTACTTGTAGTTCACTTGCATGTCTCCATTTATGCTACTTTATACTTCTACTCACTACATTGTGGAGACAAATCTGACAGCTATACTCGCTATACTTAGTACAGATTACAGAACACAAACTTATACAGTGTGAAGCACTGCTGTAGGAAAATTTTACCCACAGGTATTTATTATGTAGATCACATAAAGGGGTCCGTTTTAAATAGTAGGTGAACAAAATAGCTGACTTTTCTAAATAATGGCTAAAATATTGGCAAATTGTCAGATATTGTCCAAAAACATTTATATAAAACACAAGTTCAGTACTGGTCTCAAGAACTTGCTCTTGTTTTTACAAGTTCATGTCAGCCAAAGAGCTCTGGACACTCATCAGAGTGTGTAGTACACTACTCTAGGTTCTAAGGTTATCGGGTCACTCTTATCGAGGCCTCCCTTTGAAGTAAGCCCTGGCTCTGTTTCTCTCCTGATAAATACTGTATGTGGGCTTAGTCTGGGCAGACGTCCAGGATGTGTGGAGGATGGAATCATTTCTTCTAGTGCATGTTTCAATGTGTTCCAAAACACCAACTAATATATTGCCAAGGAGTGCCAAAAATAATTTTAAACCTGATTTGATGCTGAAGAACGCAGTGCTGCGTTGTTGGGTGCAAACTCGCTCCAGTTCTTGACCTCAGAGCTCAATCATTTCACTATTTCTACCAACAAATACAGAACTCAAGGTAAAAAATTATGACATTTGTCATCAGCATAATCCTAGGGTCTGACGTCGCACATCAGGTTATTATATCTTGTACCTTTTTACAGCTTAATCTATAATCTCTCACACAGAAGAAAAGAACACACTAAACCAAAGAATTACACAATTAGAAAAGATGTGGTAATGTCCGTGATCCCGCTACTTTCTGCTGTTAGTGTTTTTAACAGAAAATGGGGGTTTGACCCTGGGGGTTTATGAGCAGGAAAAAGAAATACAACTGCGAAGGCTGAACTCTAACCCCTCCTGACTTGACTTCCAACCTTTCTAAGCACTTTTTGACCTCTAACCTTCAGACTCTTTAGCTAACCCAGGAAATTGCCCTGGCCCCCTTGACAGCCAGTCAACGCTGCCTTAAGGACCATCTTTCCGACATTTGGTGAAAGAGCCGTAATGAGAACACAAAGGAGAGTCTAACACTGAGAATTATGCAGTGTTGACAGTAGGACACCATATTCTACAAATTTTAGCTTAAAAACATCAAAATGATGATAAGCCAACTGGTAACCATTAAGCTATTTGAAACTCAGGCCTGTTACCTTAAAAGAATTTCACGAACACACGCATTAACATCTTGGTTCCCCTCAGATATTTTCTTTTTTTTTCTTTTCTCTTGGTGACCACAGTGGATTGGCATGGAAGACTTCATAGAGGGACTCTGTGCCCCAACCCCCCTCCCCCCATCTAATACTGGCTTCTTTTGAAGTGTGGATTTTCTGGAGAAGTGCTTTGCAGCCCCTCCCTGTCGCCCTATACCGAAATCTGTCTATTGATGTATCAGGGCCCCGGCTTTCATATGGGGATATGGGTCCTCGATTTTGGGTCGTGAGCTCTTTATCGTAATTTACTGTATCAGGGAGTGCTTCTCTCCTGGTATGTGGGGATTGAAAGGAACGGTCATGTGCTGAACTGATTAAGAAGTTGGTGGTGACCTGAGGTTAAATCCTTGGGGGGGGGGGGTAAAATACAAAAGCAGTCGCAGCAAGCCTAGCGGACGGATAGAGGTGGTAAAAATGGGTCACACAAAATGTGGAAAAAACATCTTGTCCCACTTGAGAAGAAGTGAAACTTTGCAGAAACTGAGGTCAAGGATACATCTTACCCACTACAGCCAAGGCCTCCACCCTAAAAGACGTTCAGCCAACACCATTAAAGCTAACCTTTCAATTGTCATCTTGACTTGTTTTGGTAAAGACACTTTTTCCTTATCATATTCCATTAACTTGAAATTACCTCACTCCTGCCTCTCCACTCTCAGTACTCTCACTCTTTCTTATGATTCAAGGCACCACCAGACTGTTTTTGTAGCTGGCTTGTCTCTTTGGAGGACTGGAGTAAACTGAATGGTGACAGCTTTCCCTGCCAGGCGAAATGTGTGGTGCAGTGTCTGTATTGAGTCTAGGCTTGAGTTTTTTTCCCCCTCAGTCTCTCCCCCTTCTGTGTTTGATGAGAATCAGACAGATTTAGCTGGGGTTTGAGCAAGCAGAGGCCGGCCGGCTCTCAGTGCACCGCTGCTGCCATGCTAATAGTGGCACAGCCTGGGACCACTAAGATTACGTGTTACCAGGCCGAGATGTCACAAGCCCAGGGGGCTTTTGTTGCATTCAAAGGACGCCTGGTCAGTCTTTTCCACCATTAGTTATATCACACCGCCTCAAATGAAACAATAGTAGTCAGAAATAGGGGAAAGGAGTCATGAACTGTGACTCATCTGCTCAGCCAAAATATTTCATCTTTCTTTTTCCATTTCATTTTACAGCCTATTGACAGGACTGTCCTAGAAACTCTTATTGCAGGATTTCCGCTTTTCCTTTGACAATTAATTGAGGGCTGCTGTCCTTCCTGGCATTAAAGTTACATTAAAAAGCACTGACCCGTTGTGATGGCTAACTTAAACCAGCTGAGCAAAGCTCACTTCAGCAATCAGATGTAACGCCATATTGCGTTTAATTTGGAAAAAGCTGTGTTAAGGACTCTTTTCTTTGAGCTTAACTTGTTGTAAGGGGAGGCGGATCGGAAACTTTCTCCCTGCCAAATTGGTGGTCAAATTCGCTGTTTTTCTGCTCCAGTAGCGTGACAGTAGCCTTATCAAACTTTAATGATTTTTGCCACAGAAGTGAAGATGTTTCAATGCTGTCTTTGTAGGAAACTCTGTCAGTCAATGCTCAGTGAAAACCGTGCAGAATCGAGCTAAGTGGAATTAATGACCAAATTTTGCCCCCGAGACCTGAGCTGCCTCTGTCTTTGTTTGTTAAACTGAGTGTTTTTACTGCAGCCCTTTTGCCCTGGCATGGGGCTTGCCAAGATCTCTTGGGTCCAACAGGTAATTCCCAGGCATTTCCCCTTGTTTGGCTAAGGGAAAAAAGTAGCATCTACCCATTCTACCCATCCATGTATGTTAAAGTAATCAGCAACTTGGGGGAAAAAACACTGAAAAAATTGAGGTTGATGTGTGCAAGAGTGTCCTTAATGCTCATTACTTCATTCAGAAAAGATGTGTCCCATCCTGGGAAATGTTTTAAAACTGAGACAGGAAGAAAATGAGAGAGAAGAGGCTTGTCATCTAAATGGTACATTCTTTTTTACATCTGTCATGATGCATTTAGCTCTTAGTAATGGGAATAAAGTTTACCCAAGGAGGAGACATGTATGTATTAATTGTGAGCGTTTCCATTCTGAGAATAAACAGCACTTTTGATTCTGCTCAGGTCCTTTTCAGCAAAATGTAAGACCTCTCTTAAAATGAAATTGAGCCATTAATTTTAGCTGTCTTCTCCAAAGTTGTATCAGAGTTTTGTTTGCATAAAGCTTTGATAGTTTGCCTTTTTAGAAAGTTCTGCATGTATGTGACAATTATATTCGTAACTAAACATCCCTATCGCATTGCAGATTCTGAGAAAAGACAGATAGGTTGCATTTTAATTCTATACCGCATAATATAAGATGTACTGTGTAATGGTATACAGAATGTACTATATACTAATTTTCATCATATTCCTTTTTCATGTACAAGAAATCAATGTGCGTGTATGCAGTTACACATGAATCAAACTGTGACTTAAAACGGTATTGACAATTAAACTAGAAAGCAAAATGCCTTTCCAAAGATTTATCTATGATTTTCTGAGATCTACCTGGAGCTGTTTTAACTATTCAGTTCTATAAATAGCTACTTCATTTGTGGGACAAATGTGTCCATCAACAGCACACTCAAAACTCATGTGAAAATAGTTTGAATTCTGAGTGTACTTAGTTAAGTCTTTTTTCCATCGTGAACAACACGCAACCATGAGTTGCATCTAAGAATTGTTTTGATTATCAAATAAGATGGCAATTATTTTTTCAATGAATAATTCATTTTTAATTGTTTTGTCTAGGTAATGTAAGACACTAGTATAACATTCCAACTTTCATCACCATCATCAGATATGTTCAGTTTACTATCACATAAGACAAAGAAAAGCAGCATTTTGTATGTAGTATGACCACCATCAATGATTGTAACGATCACCAGGTACTGTATATGTGCGGATTCTTATATTTGTGTGTGCAGTGTATGTGTGAGCAAAGTCCGTGTGTGTGCGCAAGGTTGGTGTGGCGCTTTGTGGGTCTTAGTGGGGATCCTCCTGGGCCCCAGTGGGACATCGATAAAAGCCTTGTGTGACACTGAATCACTGGCCTTTAGAGGATTTCCACAGCCCTGAAAGGCAACTGTGATAATTCAGGGACAATCCTACTCCGGTGGTCTCCCCATTGGAATTCCTTAATAACTATATTAGCAATTAACGGATGAGGCCGAGCCACTATCGGCGCCGCCCTTGCAAATTGTCCTTTCTTCCCTCATCTTGTCCGCTTGCGGCTGGGTATAATGGGCTGTGAGAAGACATCATCCATGTACTCTTAAAACCTCATTCATTATGGTCTCACCATAATAGATAACAGACTCAAGATAATGTCACTTGACGATATAACACAATATGCAGTGTTTATTTTCAGTCACCGTCCCTCGACGGTTGTGTAAGATAATAAATGGGCAGTTCGTGGAACAGCTGAGGTAACAGATATGGGAATTTAACCCCAAATTTCAACACCTTCAGGCATGGTGAGTGATGTGTGGCCCAGCCAGGTTCTCCTGAAGGATTCTGGGTAACATTCTTTCAGACAGGCATTATTGCAATTCAATTTTCACATATTCACCGAGAGGATAACCTAGCTTTCATTACATAATCATAGTAAACCTCACATGCAGGTTTCTTCAGGCTAAATTACAGGCCTCTCCTCATGGCTGTGATGATCTGTCAGTTTATGTCAGGAGGCTTCCCTGGGTTCTTTACATGTATGCATAAAGATTTTTTTGGACCAAACCCACATGTACAGCATATTATTGGGCCCTGTCATTGCACAGTGTATATTCAGTACATATTTAGAGTTACAGCAAGCTTAAAATGAGGCAGTGTCTGGTTTCAAACCCTAATCACGTGTCTTGGAGTTGTGAGCTGTTCTCTCAGTGAGTGATATTCCTTTATAAACTTCATCTGAAATGTTTTAGTCTAAAATGTCAGTAGTAGTCAACATTTTTAAAATGGTGTATGTCTGTAATTAATATTTGGTGTAATAATAATTGGTGAGTGGCAGCTTTGTAAATGGACTGCACTTATGGTCTTCCGACCACTCGTTTTACAAAGCGTTTTACACTACAGGTCACCATTTAACCAGTCACAAGTCCTCATCAGAAACAGAACCTATCAAACCACTGACTTCAGATCAGTGGACAACCTGCTCTACCTACAGAGTCACAGCTGCCCCATCACTGTAGTAAGCCCATTAAGTTACCCACCCACCTTTTAAGGCTTCATATCTTAATTTAGGCGCAATTTAAAGACATTTGTTAATGTTTTACTATAACATGTTTGGCATATTTTTAAAGGTCTTAGCTTTCATTCAAGTCCAGTTTTGAATTTGTCTGTTAAAGAACAGGTCTCCGTGATCTATCGTAAGTGACAGTGGCACACTTTTGAAAACACTGGAATAATTGTAATCAGGAAATTATAATAATTCTAAAAATTTGTTTGCAGGAAAATTTACTGTTGCTGTCTCATTGTGAGTGATGCTTTGGGGCCTTCAATTAGTGTAGATTCTAATTTTCAGCTGCAGTGTCATCTTTTAGCACTTGAATATAGGATACAGCATGCAGGATGGTTGTATTTAAATGTATTACAAGAGTGGAACTTACATTAAGACTTGTATTGACAAAAGGTTATCCAGTATTTTAAAGGAAAAAAGCAAAGATTACAGGAAATAGATATATTTAAGTGTGACAAAACTTTTTCTGTTTCAGTTCCGTTCATCATTTTGTGAACCCACAAATTAATTCTGTGTCCGGACCCTCAGGCTGGGAAACACTGAGTATGGTCCTACATTAGTTTTAATCTATCTAGAAAAGTATGCTTATGTTCTATTTTTAAATCGATACCATGACTTCAATTTCAAGCATCATCAAATCTTATGAATTTCAGTGAACATATCAACAACCTTAAATTTAAGTGATAAAAGTTAAGTAGTAGTAATATTTCCTTTTTTGTAAGCAGATGAATGCATGTGGGATAAAACCAGCTCGATCTATGAATAATTGTCTAAATGAGCTTGTGCTGTATTTTTCTCAGACTATAATTTCCTTTTGGACAGAGCTCTGGTTGTGTCATTGCTCCTGGAAGAGAAAACACCTTGTAATTTATTTATCCACTCTAACAGCAAAATACACAACAAAACTTGGTCTGCAAGCACATTGCTATTTCTTCTTTTTCTTTTTCTTTCTTTTTGGCACTTGCCACCTCAGCTCTCCTTCTCTCCCAGCGTCTCACAAACCCCGTGGTCAGCGAACGTTAAGAAGTTATGGATGAGCATACTGATTCCTCTGATGAGCAACCCCCCCTTCCTCTATTCTGTCCTAATAGGAAACAGTGGAGATTCATCCTCCAATCCGCTGTCCACCCCCGGAGGCCCATGATTGGGGATGTGTATGGTGGGGAGAAACCAGGGATGACAAATAAAGGCTGAACTCTTGAATGGCAAGGTTCTGCTTCCCGTGGTTCTGTTTGCAGCGTGGACCCCGGAGGCCATAGCCCCTCCGCCCGGGGGGTTGTCAGTTACTGATGGCACTGTTGTTGGTTCCAGTGTGAAGGGGGCCGAAGAAGCCCCACCACAATCCCGCTTGTTAAATAGCATGAATTAATGAAGTGGCAGAGCTGGGAACTTCCTACCCCTGAGCGACTTGGGGGGAAAAAAAGAGGGCCACTTCCTTAGCATTTCTATGGACCCCCAACTTCTTTTCATCCTGTCGGCTTCTTTCCCCCTCAAAACCCCCACTCTACCACCCCCCACCCTCCTACACCCTCAAAAACGTCTTTTTTTGAAGTTCTTTAATCCTCAGGATTTATGCTGGGTTGGGAACAGCAACTGATAAGCGGCCTCAATAAGCAAAAAATAAGATGGCTTTTGCAGAGTCGTAAATGCAAATGTGAACAGTGATCATGGCTAACGGCACGGAAAGTTGAGATGAAAGAAAGTTGCAGATGTGAATGTTTGTGTTTCTGCTTCTTTTTTTTGGACCCTTACTGAAACACATCCTGCAAACTATTTTATTATTTATTTAACAGTTCATGTTATAACTTTGTCTCGAGCTTTGTTTCCTCTCAAACCAACTGCAAGACAAACCTCTGTGCTTTTCAACCTAACTGAAATCTTTAAATATCCTTTCATAAGACTCTACAAGGAATATAAAAAAAATGCCTCAGCAGCAGGACAGCATTCCCATGGTGCCCCAGTCTCCTTTTTTATTACCAACTTATTTTCTTAATATACATTATTTATGAAACTCCTTCAGATTTAGTTGCTGCTTTATTAGTCTTATGTTACTTATGTCAGTCTTCTACACACCTGATTTACAGATAGGCAAAGACACAGTTACATTTTTATAGAACTGTAAACTGCTCTGGTGATGGAGATGGATGGCAGTAGCAGTACAGTACCTCTAGTGTTGCACATGAGCACAGGGAGGGGTCGATTTAAAATCTCCGTCCATACCTAACCCTGGACAATACCAATCAACGTTTCAAGCCTAGTTCACACTACACAATTTTAAGCCAATTTTAAGGCGGTGAACTCGGCGATCTAGCATGCCAAATATCTGGAGGAGTGGGCCGACTCGACGTCCACTTCCAACCAATGAGAGCAGGCAGCTCACAGAGCAAGCAGCTACTTTTTCTCTGTAAAACACTTTTTACTCTCCTCCAGCTCTCTCTGTAGCTCAGACAATCCCTGCTACCTGCATATGCTAATCCATTCTTCCACCCATGTTCTTTGTATTTATAATTTCTATCTTTATAACAACAAACAATAGCTGTTTCATGTGTAGTGTCGCTTCATTTCCCGTTTCACATTTCACCTGTGTTTTCTTGACAAAACATAGTTTGGAGAACAGCTGTCGGGTGACACAGCTGTTTTCAGCTTGTGTAGTGTAGTGTCTGTCACCGATCAGTCACGTGTCTGAACAGCACAGCAATCTGCTGACGCTGAAAGTCGTGCAGTCTGCACAAGCCTTTAGTGAAACAGCTCAAAGACAAGACAAGTCGTTTTGGGTAAGTGTATTGCTGCTTCATGAGAAAACTGCACTCTTTAATGGTTTGTGGGGCTCATACTTGTTGATTTAATGCACACTTAAAAAGCAAAGTTCATGCATAGCAAGTTTAGGATTGTTCAAGAGAAGATACACATGGATTGAAACATGCTGACACCCCTTGTTCTTTCATTTCGAGTGAACAAGTCAATTTTATGGAGACAGATTGGCCTTTAGACCATGGTTGCACCTAGACCTGGCTCATCTCAAAGTCCTCTCTAGCGGTCCCTGCAGTGAATCACTCGGACGCAGACCGAGGCCGCTTTGCAGATAACACAGATCCCTTTGAGGTGAAGGCTGGTTGGCTGCCAGTTCCTTAATGGGAGCGTGTTTATACTTTGAGTTTTTATCTTCTGTGAAGGGCCCTCCACCATGCAAAGGCTGGAATTCCTCTCGTAAAAGCTCGATACTGCAGCATGAATTTGTGTAAATAAATAAATGAAAGGAATAATCGGTCAAGGTGGGTGGAGAGGCAGCAGTACGCCCGTCGCATGCAACAAAAAGGGGCTTCGATGGTATCTCCTCCCTGGACCAGACGTGCATGCAGGGTCCACTTTGCCATGGAGGGGGAGTGTAAACACGGACTCAGAGCCTTGGCTTGCTCATTTTCGGGGCAAAACACTTAAAAGTCTCTGATCCCAGCTTTGATAGTGAGGTTTTTATAATGCCTTTCTTCCAAAAGAGCAGCATTTGTGTGGCGACTCCAGCTTCCAGAGTAACTGATGTAGACGTTTCAATGTCTGGCTGCACCAATTTTGCAGACGACCATTTAATGTAGTGATTATTGAGTGATTATAGTTGGCTGTTTTGGCAATGCACAATTATGCTTCATTCATTGAATGTTATTTCAAGCATATCAAATCTATTTTCAGCCTCATATAGAAGAAACAACTTCCTTGGTTGGTTGGCAAACAAACATTAACACTTTTGTGTATGAAGCCAAATGATTCCGTTGCATGAAAATAATGTTGGGCCAAAATTAAAATATGAGTCACTTCAGTTACCAAGTGAAAGAGACAGAGTAGCCATTTATTGTGGAGACCAAGGTGTATGAACACATAGTAAGAGATGTACATAAAATTCCCTGGATTGGGTTGCACTAGCTATTTATTGCTACATTTGTGTGTAAGTCATTTTTTCAGTTTTCACTAATTACTAGTTAGTCTCAAAGTGATTTATAAATTCAGGTTGCACCAACAAAACTTGTTAGTAAAGGGTTTAGTAATGTGTTAATTGGTTGCTAGTTTTTTCTTTGTTTTTTCTTCCCAGTTTGTTCAGTTAGCTACACAACATCTACACCTGGCAGATGAAAGTATTTAACTAAAAGCTAATTTCTACGTAAGATCTAGTTTGTGCGGTGCAACCCATTTTTATTTAGTGATGTATAATTTTAACTCTTACTTTACTTTTTATAACTAGGCAAACTCCTCAACATTAGTGCAGTGAGGAGTATGAATGAAACTATATTTCAAAAAAGTCAGTATGACGTTCAAAAGCACCTTGTAACGCAACACATACTGTACAGGATTTGTCAAATTCCCTGACCAGCTTGTTAGCTATGATATCACAGCAGCACCCCAGAATGAAATAATGAGCTGGTCATAGAGTCTTCCCTTGGACAAAACACTGGGAAGTGACCAGCCTCAAGCCGGGCGCAGAACTCCCTCCATGTCAGACCTGAGAAACGTGCCCATTATCTCCCTGCTGTATTTCCCTGTGAAGGAACCCCCGTGGTTGCCGTCTGACTCTCATCCCCCCTCTGCAACAAAGACCAGAGGAGCTGCAGGTAGGGACGCTAAACTGGGGTCCTGTTTTTTCAACAAAAGGGAGGAGGGAGTTCAGTGAGCACCCCTTCGAGAAGTTTATGAAATTAACCAATTAGGACCTGCAGGGTAGTGAGATAGATACGAGAAAGGAGAAGAAAGACCCTTCTCTTTTTCTCTCTCTCTTTCTTTCACACACACATTGCCCACTCTCCCAAAGCCCAGCATGGATTAATCACTCTGTCTGGGCGAATGAATGGTCGTTCACATTGCTGAGGCCTGTTATTTACAATTAAGTAGTTACACAATAAAACTCACCCTGTAGAGTCTGCTCAGTCCTCCACGGCTTGGTCTCACTGCCTCTTAGTTACATCCTTGTTTTATTTTTTCGTCCCGTCTTTCTTTCTGTGTTTTCTCATCTTTTTTCCTTGTCACTGTTAATTATTTGCCACTTTGTGATCTTTTTTGTATTCTGTTTTTTTCTTGCTTTCTTTGCTCTTTGCTCAGCGTTTTCTTTCTTTCTTTTACATATTGTTTCTCTCTTTTGAGCATTCCCATTTTCCCAGTTTTCTCTCTCTCTTTCTATTGCTATCTATGTATATATATATATATATATATATTGATTACACATTTCACATGTTAAATTGACTAAATGTCACGACAACATGTTTCCATGTTTGCTCTGACCTGATATTTTGCTCTGTGGACGTTGTCTTTGTTTTTGTAGAAGAATAAATGCCAGTACTTGGCTTCTTCTGAAGGGAAGGAAACAGGTTATTGTGTTCCCAACTGTGCTGTCTGTGTGACAAGAGCAGCAACAAAGAAAAAAAAGGGAAAATTGGACTTAGATGATTGCATGAAATAAAAAAAACATTGTTACCATCCATGTATACTTCAGAATCTGTACAATACCACAGTAAAGTAGTTGCAGAAGAAAATACCCTCTTGCACTGTGTTTACACAGCTTTTTTTCTGTGTTAATAAATTGGCAGGGTGTCTGTCAGCTCTGTAGTTTTCCATCTTTGTTCAATTCTTTACACAGATTACACATTTAGGTGCAATGGGAACATTTAGGTGCAATGGGAACTCTAAGATTCCCAAGTTTTCAGCATTTTAGCACAGAGAAATGAACGGAGTTTTTGCAGATTCCTCTGATGAGCATGTCAGTGGTTATGCCGTTTTGGTTTTGTTTTAAAAAAACACCATGCTAGGACTAAGCCTAAGACTTAAGATTTAGTTGATCTGAAGTTATTCTGACGTCTGTCATCATAAGTTGAAGCCCATTAGCTCTCCTGAAAATCCCAATTTTATTACATTTGCTCCTGGGCAGATCCAGGCTGCATTAACCTCTTCGGTGTCTGTTTATACAAAACGAGAGTCTGGAGGTAAGAATTCAGAATGCTAAACATATTCAGTAGCATGATGAAATTGCTTAAAATGGTCTTTGCATCTAAGTTGACCTTAATGACAAAAAAATTCAACACACACACTCACAGGGTAAACTCACATTCACTCCCATGCAGTCACAATCACTCACACATGAAGCCATGGAGACAGCGGCGGTCAGAGGACAGACGGCGACTTGTGTCCAGCAGTACGGTCAGTCATATCCCCCTGAGAGTCAGCATTTACTACAAAACAAATAACAGGAAGCTGTACTGGCTGCAGTGTGAGAATTCCAACAATCCCCACCCTTGTGTTTCGTTCCTTCCCTTCTTCTGCTGACTTAACTTTACGACCTCCTTCAGCCCCGTGTCGCCCCTGTCAGATCTGGCCTAAAGTGGTTTGACACTAAGCGGTGCCACAGGGTATTGTTTCGATCACATTGTGATTCAGGGGTTGTTTGTTTGTCCAGTTTTTGCCTTATTTAGAAGTCAAGACCAAAGAAGGAAACATATAGGATTCCTGCAGGATTAGTGGTTTATTTCACAGTGTTTCAGCCTCAGCTGCTCTTTGTCAGGGTCTTTTGTTTGTCTAAGCTATGTGCTCTTTATTCCTATTGCAGAAGTACTGTAGAATTTGACTTGGACTCTTGATGCCATCTCAGGTCTTCCTTATTTGACTGAAGCATATTTTTTTCATGGACAGTTCTTCCAAGTAATTTGTAAAAGTGGTCTACTGAAAGCTTTTCTTCCTTTGAAGCATCTTGTTCTGCAATGGAGAAAAACGCCATTTGAAAACTGTCACACATTCTCTAACTAAATCACTCTTGACACTACAGTAAACGGATGAGTTAATTGGTTATTTTGTCTAATATAAACATTTCTCTGACAGATAATTAAGCCAGCTGTTGTCTCAAAACTTGCCATGAATTGCAGATAATATTTTCTTTAAGGATAATTGTGGCATTGTAGCATTAAGGTGTTTATTTTCTGCTGTTAATCTTCACACACATATATGCTCTTACATGAGCATGCAGCTTCCAGTGGTGAATAGCACTGGTTAGATAGTAAATCCCACATACCGGCTGTAAAGCTGATTTACAGACATGATGGCCACAGTCAATTACAGTTTGAACTAAATCTGGCTTGGCTCTGTTTATCTTCTAAATCTGGATGCTGGAGGACGTTTAATTAGCATCAATAGTGGTTTAATTATCCCATTCGTTTTCATGTCATAGGTTATGGGCAGCGTGCTGCACAGCATGAATACACTTGTGTTACTCTTATGGAATGCATGGAAAATAACCAAGATATACTACCCTTAAATTTGACAACCCCATACTCAGTGAATACATCTTGATCATGTTGGGAGAGAAAGTTAATCTTTATACTCTATATTTATGCTGCTTTATATTTAATCTTAACAAAAAGAAGGCCTATTCTGATTTAGTTTTAACCATAATACAGCAGCGTGGATTTGGAAGCCCTGATGTTTCATACTTAAGCATGTACCAACTTTGGACAATGTCATGAAGATAGAAATAAACAGCCTAGCCAAGCTAAGGCGGAGAGGTTTGGAAAACTGATTACAGGCCTTCGATTTCTAGCCCACATTTGACCAAAGAATCAACATATTTACTGTATTACATTTCAGACTTAAATGAGAAGAGAGACAGAACAAAAAAAGAAAGAAGAGAGTGTTTAACAGAAAATAGCATCAGTCTTTTCATTTGCCAGCTACAGGGCGTTTGCCAGTAACAACATCGAGGGGAGTCTGCTGCAAAGAGGAGTGCACTCGTTTTTGGATGGATTACATTTACAACCTTTGTTGAACTCTGCCCAGGAAAAAGGAAAAAAATGATTACTGTCACTCTCTTGGAAGCCATGGCAGCATGGTGCAAACACTCAGCCTGTATCTCATCTTTCTCAGTATCTCCTAAAAGCAGACTCTTATTTAGGGTGTTTGGGGTAAAGGTTTTATCATCTCTGCATACACTTTACCCTGCCCTGGTTTTGACTTTTAGAGGATAAATGGCATCTGTAATCTGTGTTTGTTTTTATATGTGTGTTTGCGTGTGTCTGAGTGTGTGTGCATGCTGGAGTGTAGGTGAGATAATGGAGCATACGTCAGCCGGGGCTTAGATTAGGTTTGGACCATGTTGAGTGATTCACTACTGGGTTATCTTAATTCTTTAAGATGAGGTGGACAGTTCCCACACTCCCACACTCCTCACTATTTCACCATATTCACTGCCTTGGATCCTACCTGTAGTCTGCACGAATGTAAATTAATGTCAGCGACGGGATTCGGTATCAACGCCGATAATTGAGCTCAGAAGTGTTGTAAGCAGCCACACACACACACACACACACAGTAACGTGAGCCATTCAGTCATTCAGATTCCCCAAAGCGAGCCTGAAAGCACACAAAGTACACAGCATTCATCACACCAACGTTACGTTCACATTTGGGTTTGATTGCCTTGCGTACGCTACAATGGCCTCAAATGGCTCATAGTCAAGGCTTCAGCAAATGATCTGTTCTCCAAAGACAAATGGTAAAAACTGTAATACCATTTATTTTCTTAACCCTGGCCAAGATATAATGAACATCTGCAAAAATTACACATCTTAATAAGATTTTCCAAATGTCTCTCCACAGTTTGCTTGACATCACTTCAGCCCCCTTCTCTGCCATTTTTGTCCCCAAATCTTGCTCTCAAAAACTTTCCCCCAGACGTTCCCACTCCCAGTGACAGACACCATTCATTAGTGTCCTGTATTTGTCCTTGCTGTTCAGCCTTTTCTAAACAAAGGAGATGAAGCAAACACCCAGGAGTGTCTAATGATTTCCCCAGCTGCTGATGCACTAATTGCAGAGGCGGCTGAGTGCTACGTACCTGTCTTTGAGGCTGTGATGGATCTCTGAGAACAGTTGCGGATGAGCCCAGTCGCAGATGAAAAGACATGCAGAATTAGGGTTAGCATAGAGAGGCTCACATATATCACTCTCTATTTTTGATAAATAGTTTCCTTTCCCAAACACAGCTGCCTAGTCACATTTGGGATCTTTTTTTTCCCTCCTCTTCACTGCTGCACCAAGAAAAAGACATTTTGGATAAATGTTAGTGTCCAGTCCCACCTGAAATCACTAAGTGGTGTATGGAGAAGTACTGGGATACAGTGTGGGATGTATTATCCATGGCAGCCTCTGGAACACCTCAACTGTAAATTATCAAGCAGTAGTCCCATCTGTTGACATGCCTTAAAGCCTTAAAATTATTACCAGAGAGAGATGTGAAAACATTGTAGAGATGTGTCAGCTAAATTTTGTGAACAGTTGTAGCTTATAGTTTAATTGTATTGTGTTATGGACCTGTGTTAACTAAAGCACCAAACTACCATGTTACCTGACTAAAGCTTCCCTCTATATTACATTAATGTGTGTTTACCTCCACATACTTTGATTCTTTAGCTATTTGGCCCCCTCTGGTATGCAGTAATAGCCACGGGATTTAAAGTAGCCTACAGCACTTCATGCCATTGTCATTGTTCAAGTGATTAATCCGAAGCACCGCACAGCGCCATCGGGACATTTATAAACCTGGCAGTGTGCATGATATACCCTAATCACTATACTACAGTGGACAACAGCAATTCAGATTGACATAATAACTCAGAAAAACAAGTTTATTAATAACATCAACTTTAATAATTCCTTAATCAGTTATCATTTATCAGGCAGGTTAGCAGGAAATACACCATCACTGACAGAGCTTATCTCTTCCCTCACATATGTGTGGTGTAGTTCGTTCATTCCCACGGAAATACAGTGTAGTAGCCATTAAGTCACCAAAATAAGGAAATTGCCTTTTCACAATAGGAATTAAAGCAGATAATCAACAGAAACATCTAGAAGATGATTAGGAGCACAGTTTAAAGTCCTTGAAAAAACTAGTAAGTGGATATTGAGTGAACTTTTAAGTGAATATTAAGTGAACTTAAAACTTAAAACGTCCTTATAGCTGTGTACAACCACATTATAGTGTGTTATTGAATGTTTGTATTCTGCTTTTAAATGCTAAAAGTGAAAATTACGGTGTTTCTGATTACTGATTTACTTCTTGATCCCATTTTGTAGATTTGTTTCAAAGCCGATTCTTGTCCTTTAACGTGTAGAAGAATTGCTCAGCTACATTCACTTTTTCATACTTTCTCACACTTTATCAGTACTATTCAGTGAACATTGTGTGAGCCCTCCCAAATGTCCCGCTGTTACATTGATGTATTAAGCATAAATGACATAATCTTGCAATTTTCTCTAAGAATGGGATTGTCACCAGAGCAACGGAGAACTATTTGCAAATTTTGCCTGTCAACGCCGTGTTCATAAAGATATGTAGTTGGCCTGGTCATTCCCTTAGTGAGAGAAGATAAGAGGGTCGCTGAAAGAAAGAAATGCAGATAAAGTTGGGACATATGTATTTGTACAGTATGAGAGAGCACTGAGTGCGAAAGTGTGTTTGCATATTTGGAAATGATAAGAGAGTGAATTAGTTGTAGTGTTTTAGCAATGAAAGCAATGCAATCATCCGCATCCGTCTGGTCGCCTCTCACACCTAACGTCTCTCTTTTCCCATTCATGGATCAGTCCATTCACGCCGCCTTACACTCATCTTTTCCTAATTTGGATCTTTAGTTTAGCAGAAAACAAACAAACAATTGTGTCATTCGTATGAGATTATGTCAAAATCTTCTCACGGTGTGACAAAACCCCTCCAGTCGGTTTGGTTTTTGTTTCACGTGAGCATGTTTGGCTTTCTAGTAATGAGCCCGATCTTTTAAAGTACTCAGCAGGCCAGGGAGTGGTTTTGACAATTCCATTCCCCGTCTGGCTGACCTTAATCTGGATTAGTTGATTTTCTTTCCTTGGATTAACAGCTTGTGGTTCAATTAAACATCACGCAGCCCAATGAGTTTGAATCATGGTATTACAGAGTGCTGCATGGAGCTCCAAGCGTAACTGAAAAAAGCTCCAACTTCAGTGTTTCCTCCATGGACAGCCTTCACTGTCTGGCCAAACCATCTGGCCTGGAGAGATTTCTTTGGCCTACCGAGTCTTAGGGCTACCGTGCTTTGCAAAGGCATTCCTAGACAATGTGGAGACATGCAGAGAGTCTTAACTAAGAAAACGTTTAGATGTATAATTTCTTTACTTGAGTTAAAGTTTTATGGATAGATACAAATAACCAGTTTACACTGGATGAGCAATGTTAAATCAAAGGTCTATGAAAAGGCAAAGCGAAGAGAGGAGTGCTAGCACTATATTAGCTAGTTTGGGAGATTTTTTGGATAGTTTAGCAAGCTCTTTAACCAGTAAAACCAAAAAAATCCATTCTAGCCCAGCTGTCAAGGTAAAGTAGTTAGAGACTTTGCTTTTGTGCTTAAAGCATCAATCTCATGGTTATAAATGGGTTACAAATGCCTTCTTTACATCTTCCGTTTCTTTTTGACTAAAGTCTGATCATGCGCACTTGAGTTCCCAATTAAACTACTTGTGCTTAGAAAACTGTGGTTCTTAGCTTCACTGTTCAGTTATAGATATTTGTTTTGCTAATATCCTCCATAAATAAGTTAAAATATGGAGTTTAGGGACAAGAGAAAGAAAAATAAATCCTTATTCATTACCTCTAAAACATGTTTTTTTTTTACAAACATTTAGCTCTTCTAATGACATAAAACTACAACTTCAGCAACCAAGTCAATAGTTTGAATTTCTAGATAGGCTGGGAAAACTGGGGGAGAAGAACTTAAATGATAAACACCTCCTCAATAAATAACATTTAGATGGCCTTGAGAAAGGCACTTACCCACTCATCCAAGCCACAAATGCTCAAATAAAGCTTCTCGTTGCCAACAGTAGATGGCTGTGCTTTCACTGAGCAGCTCCCAGGTGTGAATGTGTGTAACTGTATGAATGTGAAGCAGACTACTTGAATGTCTGCTCAGCAAAACCCTTCCCTGGGTAGAAAGATGAGAATTCAATGGTCCACTGACAAACCGAGCTTCATGTCAGATGGAAATTATATCACCGTAATGGAAAATAAACCTCTCACTGTGAGGCAGTCTGGTGCGCTAAACTTCACATAATGGAGACATACAGTAGCATTTATTTTGTTAGAAATATCTCATTATTTTTCTTAACTCTTGGGCTTTTGTTTAAACAGGTAGGAATAAACAGTGGTGGCGCAGAGCTGCTGGATTTACTTGAAATCTGAGCAACATGACAGAGGAATCTCATATGAAAGAGGAGCTCTTGCGTGCAGTGGAAAAATAGAAACAGGAATTAAGACCCGGAGAGGCGGAGACTAGATGGATGTGCATGTGAGGGAAGTGAATGGATCAGATAAGGACGTTAGTTAGACTGAATATTGAAGACTGATATTGCTGATACGAGCAGACATTTTTTTTCTTTCATTCGTTGTCATACTTTATGTAAAGATTCCTCTAGAATTTAATTGTTGTAAAGCATCTGAAACAACATCTAGACCGTCGTGGAGCACTGCGTCATGAACTTATAAAACTTCTGTGATGTAGTTCCTGTTTAAACAGGATATGCAGGCAGAACTTACACACATACATACAATGCCGGATCACTCTAATGACTAGAGTTGAAATGATTAATTGATTAACCAATTAGTTGTCAACTATTTTGATAATCGATTAATCAGTTTGAATAATGTTTTAAGTGAAAAAGCCCTTTTACTCCTCTGTAACAGTAAACTGAATATCTTTGGGTTGTGGAAAAAGCAAGACATTTAAGGACGTCATATTGAGTCACTGGGAAACACGTTTCCATCTAAATGTCATGCAGATTTTAAGCGGACTTCTGAAATGTTGCAAAAAAGAAAAAAAAGTAAATCTGAAATGGATGCGTTTCCATCAGCTGGTTTGGAGCAAATAAACCAGGGGCGAATTCAGCACAGACAAAACGTAGCAAAACGTTTTTTGTTGGTTCCCTGAACACTCTGCTGTGTACACAAGCAAACTGAATTTTCCTGCCTTTTTAACCCCATTGTGTTTACAAACTTGTTGCAAGTAATTTGGTAACACTTGACACATGCCCATCAAACGGGAGAAAACATACCTTGAAGCCTGTTGCAGAACGTTGCACAACGTCGCAAGGAAACATGTTGTTCAACTCGAAAATGTTGCAAAGCGGTGCAAAACATTTTGAGATCTCAAGCAGTTGTAGGAGATGTGAACTCCCTTTGGACTGGACTTTGGGCTTTTTCACTTTGCAAAGTTGTTAGAAGCACAAAAAGTTATATATCTCAGTATAGGAGAGGTGAAAAGCCAAAAAGTATAATATCACCTCTTTAATGTAGCACTGTGCCTAACAGCACAGCTTCACAGAGCCAATGGCATGGATGTAGACTCTTGTTTAGTTTAGTTTTGCACTCTGATGATTTGCCTTTTTGCCATTAACATTACCATTTTCAAAAACTTCATGGGATCTTTGAACTGTAACTGTAAAGTCTCAGAGTAGCAGTAATATTGAGATTGAGGTTGGTTGAAAGTAACTTTTTCACAAACATACTGACTAATTTCTGCAGCTATAGTTGAGAAATGACATCCATTATATCAGCATTAGGCCCTTAATATCTAATATTTAGTAAAAGGCTAATATCAGCCCAACGTATCACTCACTACATTTTGAGACACTGTACAAAACCAGCAGGACAGCTGAAAGAGGGACAAAGTATAGGGAGGATAAAAGAAGGGGACACTAAAGAAAGAAAAGGAGCAGAGATGAGAGACAAGAGGCCCAATTGACTTTAGGGCCTCGCTTGTCTTTTTTCTGGTCTCTCAATTGCTGCCCTCATTTCCCTTTTCCACCCCCCCCCCTCCCTTTCTGTCCCGCCGTGCCAAGTTGTCGGTTTCGTCCATGCATACCAGGTCGTGGCGGTGGGGGGGGTGTTGGACGGGTGGAGGTAGAGGTGGTGACTGTTCCTGTCGGTGACTATATCATATGTGACACTGTAAGCCCTTTTACCCCAGCGCAGCCCTTCTTAAATCCTCTTCTCCTCACTGACTGACAGCAGCCAGACATCCTCCAGCTTAGACATTAAAAGCCCCCCCGCCCTTGATGACGTGTAGCCGTCAAACCAATGTTTTGATTTTTTGACATAGCGTCCATGGCATGGTAGTAATATGTATGTTTATCCTGAATCCACAAAAAGCCATGAAAGTGGAACTGACTGCTTGTTGGAAATATTGTTTTCCTTTCGAGGACTCATAACTGACATCCTTTAAAACTGTCTCTATAAACTAACAGGGAAAATAAAAGCAGATCTGATTTTCTAAAATTTTACATGCTTAGGATACGATTGCTTGTTTTCCAACAAGAAATGTGTGTATTCATGTGATCTGAAGCGGTTCAGTCTAAACATATCTCATAAAGATTTAGGTTCAGAACACAATCCGCCTTTCCCTGGACACATTGTTTAAAATGCTGTGTAAATGTTGAATTAATATGTCACTGGTCAGGGCTCTGTTTGTGTGTTTGCTTGGGTGTAGAGTGAGTTTGGGATACACTGTATATCCTATGTTTCATCTCCACATTGTTTGCCACAGATATTGATAATGACTTTTGATTTTTTTTTTTGTTGTTGCTATTGCTGCTAGACTAAACAATTTCTTCGCTAGTAAACATCAACTTTGTCAGACTTTGGTGTTCACCGTTTTAAGAACCGCTTTGTTTGAGTGTTTGCTGATTGCTGGTTTCACTTCCCAAGTCAGAGGAGGAGAAAGACAGCATTGCTCTTTTGTTGTCTGAGTATTTCTTTCTGTCAAATTCCCAAATGCCCACAAGTCTTGTTGTCTGGGCATTCTGTCTCTTTTTTATTGGTAAAAGTCTGGAGGATTTATTAAAACAAGAAGTGATAGAAATGAACTACAGAAGTTGTCTCCTCTCCTCCTTTTCTTCAGATCCATAAAATGCATGTCAGAGCTACAGGAAAGGTCAACTAAGAAATGTGCTAAACTGGGGGTTTTGACCTCAGAGTAACCAAGGGCTCCCACAATGCAACTGCTCTGAGGAATTAATCATCACCTTCTGACCTCGTACGCTGACCCTCTCAACCCTGGAGAAAACCTAAAGGTGTTATGGATGATAGGAAAGACTGAGAGAAAGGAGGAGGAGAGTGAGAAAAAAAAGTCTTAGAATATGAGCTGCTTCCTCTCACATGGAGCTCCTATGGGGCCTTTATGAGTTGACAATTAATAGTCTCTGTAGGTTTCCTGAATAGGGAATTGAGACGAATTGTCTCTCGGCTATTCAGCTGCGTTCAAGCGTGCCGGCAGACATAAAGAAAAAAGAAAGAAGCGGTGGCTGTGATGGCGAATTACCCATAAGGCTGTTTTTGAAACATTTCCTTTTTGTTTTGCAGACACAGGCCCAATGGGAAGACCCCCATGCACTCGCATACACTTACACACCACCTAGTGAAGTGACCATTTCAAGAGCCAGAAATCTGCCAAAACAGAGCCACTTTAAAATAGTGATCTTTCAACAGCTCTTCTTATTGCAAGCAGTTTAGCCATGGGACTGGTGAGAGAACACATATCATATTGAGGCTGACATTTGTTTGCTCCTGCTTGACGTCTGAAGGCAGAAATGATATTCACTCATTTCAGTAGTCACAGAACGGCATGCTATACGTTAGTCGCTTTTGCTTTAAAGACAGGGAGGCATTGATGTTACGGCCGGACCATAAATCATGAAGAGAGTGCCTCAAATTATGTGGAACTCTAAAGGAATGGGAGGCGAAGCTCTGACTCCGTGGAGAAAGTTTCAGATTGCATTCGTAAAATGCAAAGGATGAAGTGGGGAATTTCAATGAACGATGAGAGATAATGAAATGAGCAGGCAACATAGGAAGGCCACTGTTTTTTTTTATCCGCTAATGATGTCTCAGAGCCCTAGAATTTGTTTTTAGCCACAGGATTTCTTCCCATGCTATTTTGTTTTGGAGGCTGAAGTGCATACCAATGGCTTGTTAATTAAGATGGATGGTACTTCTAAAAGGCCCATCTTCATGATAAAAAAAGAGAATTTACCATGTGAAGCCTTACAACACGTCCTTTTAGTGTGGAAGTGCGTATGGAGGTATGTGTGCGGTATGATGGTGGAGGAGGGGTGGTTTTACCATCACACATGTATGAATGAGCCTGCCATAGCCTACCGTGTGACTGGTGCACAGTTTGCTTTTTCATCCATTTGTATCTGTGTGTGAGAAAGAGTAAAGAGAGGCAGAGCTATCACGAGGCCCTCCAGTCTGTTTCCATGAATGGCCTCAGCAGGGGGAAACTGTCCCTCATTGTCAAGTTATTTGGCAGAAGTCTTTTTTACGCCACCTCATGTTAAATTCATCAACATTTCTCTGTCATTTTTTTTTCTTTTGCCCCTCAGAATGTCTTCAGATCATGTTTTCTTGCCAAGCTGGTTCCTGCTGAGTCCTAAATGACCGCGGCAGATGTATAATACTCCAAAAAGAGCAATAGATTGTGTGACGATGAAGCAAAAGAAGAGATGGTCAGTCTTGAATCAGGAATAACCAGGTTGAATTATATGGTGTGTGATTTTATATATAAAACCGCATTAATTATTGGCCACTAGGGGTAGACACAATTGCCAAAACCCCAGCTGACACTGTTAAATCTTGTTTGGTCTACACTGATACGTCTGATAAAGAATATCTGATTCTTGCTAACACATTAACAGTTTGATTTTGTCTCCCGTTTGGAACTGGGCAGGTAGCATAATGTGGGCTAATCAGAATTGTTTGCGAAAAACAGCTGCCTGCTACAGTTGATGTGCGGTGAGGATAGACACAGTAAATGTACAAACTATTCCTGGAAACCAACAGCCAGGTGTTGTGACTTTGCAGTGGGGTCGCCCAGCCAAAAGCAGTAGGTGGATGGATAAATTGTTCTATATTTCAGTGTCTGTTTCCTGTTTTTATTCTACACTAAGCAAACTGCTTTCCTGCTCTCACACCATACTCAAGAGACATGAGAGAGGTATGTATCTTATCTAACTCTCAGTAAGAATGTGAACTTTAATGTGAAGTATATTTCATAAATGTGAACCTGTGCCTTTAAGTGCATTCAGAATTCTGATCTTTGCAGTACTAGATAGTAAACTGGCACACAATTGTGGCATCACAAGAGCTGTTTTGTCATATGAACAGAAATATAACATACACAAAATGCAACAAACTGCATTTGTGAAATCTAAACTTCTGTCCATTGTTCCGAGTTATCACTTCAGCTACCATGTTATTTTTAGTCCAATCAGCAGGAGCTTTGTGTGGTAGTATGGAGCACAGGTCAGCCACAAGTTCAACTACTGCCTAACACCCCCCCCCCACACACACACACACACACACACACACCACCCCCCCATTCTCTCTCACACACACACACACACACACACATAAACGCTACCCACCCCCACATTGTTGCTCCTCCCAGCGTTAATGTTAGCTGGGGTCTTTCACATAAACAGTGTCTGGAGGGGGTGCCTGGTGCTTTCTGCACAACAATCCAAGACCTGTTTTGGATTAAAGCTGGTTTCTACACCACCCCTCATACACACACACACAACCATACACATGTACTTACATTCCTGACTTGCTGTCCTCCACTCCTCCACTCGTGTTTGTTTAAATGATGTAAACAGCGGTTACAAGTATCTTTTTTTTCCAGTTCTCACCTCAGCGTCTTTTTTTTTTCACTAAGAGCTCTGCCAGCCAGTTCTAGTCAGTTCAAATTTAGTTCAAAAGTTAAATTTAAACTGATTTTTATGACGTGGATGGAAATTGCCATTCTTTAGTGACTTGCAGAGCATTCCTGCGTGATGTTGATGTGCTAATATACTGACTGCAGAAACCTTCAAAAGTTGTTTGTGTTTTTACTGACTAGCTAGAACTCAAATGTGACAGATTTAAAAACTCTAACCCTGTCACCAACAAACAAACAAAGCTGGAGAAAAGTCTGGGAATGTTTCTTTTGATGCTATGTGAACTCCCAAATCCCTGATGTCAAACCAGATCTAATGAATTCATTATCAAGTCAGTCCAAAACATCATTACTGTAGGCTAACTATTTAATCTAGATTTCTAGGTTAAAATCTTTGGTCGACAGCAATAAACTACAAAAGAGATGTCATAATAGGCTTTAAAGGCTTTCACAGCCCTTCCACAAGTCTTGGACACCAACACTGGCTTTAAAGAAAGATGCCTGATATCTACTGTATATCACTTAGATTTAGTCTTTATCTGTTAAAACCCCGCTGATGTGAAGCCTACCATTACATACTGCACCATTTGGAACAATCTCCTTGTCTTATATATATTGATTGCTGCAGACAAATCAAACCGCATATGAACAAGGACAATAATTATATGTTTTGGACATTAGCAGTGTTTAAAGAAGTATACTGTATACTGTATTGGAAATATATTTAATTACAACTAACATCCACTCAATTATGGATTTGTTAACCTGTAAGCTATATTTTTAATGTTGTAAGTGGTCCAGGTGGCGCTGACTCTGAATACTTATACTGTGTTCCTGGAGAGTTTAACTTTAGCAATGTGTTTTATTGCAGCTGTCGGATGAAAGCTAAAGCTTGTATCTCCAATTTTGTGGATTTTCCTTCCTTTCATATCAGTTGAAGGATTACATGCTCGTCTGCACGCTGGAAATCTGTCTCTTACCTATTATCTTGTGTTGAATGTAAAATGTTTTTTCAGCCAAGCACGTTGTATCTACAGACATCAGAAGGAGAAAAATAATATAAAATTACAATATTTTGGTCTGAAATGTATAGAAGAACAGGGAACAGTGAGACGTCTCCAAACTGGCAGTACTCGTGAAGTATTTAATGATATAATACTTGAGTAATTGCGCTATTGCATTATTACTTTCCATATTAGATGCTGTTTATTTCAGCTTGAATTTGTAGTTTTTTTTAAAGTAAAATCAGACAATCTTTGTGTTTTTGTTCTATTTTTAAGGTTTTATGAGCAATTTCAAAGTGCTATGTTTCTCAAGTTACTCCCCTTTACATGGTCTGCGTGGTTTGAGTGCCGTAATTGGAGGTAATTGTGGAGAGAGCAGAGTGATAAGACCGCAGACTCACGCATAGTCAGTGGCACCGACATGGATACTGATAGGCAGCTGACCCCAGATATGGTCTCCTTCCACTTTTCGAGAATTCCTTAAAAAAGACATACAACTGATAAAAAGGAAATAAATTTCTTTCCTTACCTCTTCAAAGCATACTTTTCACAAATAGGCTAATTATTTTGTTTTTTACCTTTCATCTCACAAGAAGGAGAAAATGCTTGTTTTGATGTTCTCTAACCTCTTAATCCAGGGATACAGAACGCGCCGCATTTAATAGGCTATGGTAATTTTGATGATGGCTTTGAATTGTGCTCCAGCTTCAAGGAGAGCTAAATCTTGTCTCGCTTCCATTAGCTCTGCTCTGATCTTGCACAAGGTCTAATTAAACTTTCTAACTCTCCCAGGTAGGAATAATAGGCAAAGAGTTATGGCTGTTTACAGCGAAGAAGAACCCCAGTTTGCACCGCTCATGGCCGGATACGAGACTATTGAAAATGGCAATCCATCACGATTTGTTTCCACTGTCTTGTGTGCAGAGATGTAGACGAGCCCAGATCCTCTGTGAAACAATACACGGTCCAGATGACCTGGCGGGTTATTCATTCTGTTATTATATATCCCACCAGAAATGCTCAGAGGGAACCTCGCTTGGCAAGGTTTTCCAGGGGGCTTGAAGAGGCCTGCTGTAGACAAACAATCTTTTAACAGTTGGTGAAGTGGTCCGCCGAGAGGACAGTGATCCCCTTTATTAAAACCACTTGTCCGACATTGTCTCTCCTCTCTCTCCCCGTGTTAGTTACATAAGGCCAAGGTGCTTTGTGGTCGTTTACTGGCTCTCCGGTTTTATTTTATTTTGTTTTGTTTTGTCTGTCTCTTTCTCTTACTCACTTACTCTTGTTTTTTCTTTCCATGGGACTGCAGAAGGTTTTGGGGGGACTTGAGGGGGATATGATCGTATCCTGACTTCTCTCTTGCACAGTGCGTTGAGGTTTGGCTGACGTCCAGCTTTGTCTGCTTTTTCCCGGGCACATTCCCATCTCCGGCGTGCTCAAATTCCTGTCTCTTGCACTTTGCAGAGCCTGATGACTGCGGTTGGAAGATGAATTACTCTGCAGGCATTTGTTTGACAGATCAAACCAGTTGCGATTGTACACGTGTTAAGGAAGGCGTACGGAAGAGATCAGTTTGACCTTGTCTTAATTATTTTGTTGTGTTTCCTTTTGTTGTTAAAAGATAGAGCTAAGATGGCACTTCTACCAGCGTCCTTGACCCACATAACCCCTTCTTAAGCGCCACATAAATCTGGAGCCAAGAGTCTGTGATCAGTTCTGTCTAAACAGTTGAAACAACCACAAGGAGAGGTAGAGAAGGAAGTGGAGACGAAGTGAAATAATGATGGTCTTTGTCTGCATAGATGCAGGAAATGAATTATGTTGGATGTGGCATTTATCAGCCAGGTCCCGCTTTACAATTTCTCTTACATAGCAGGACATTCATCGGATGTGCATGCATAAGGTTTTCAGATTAAGCAAAGTAAACACAGACATGGGCTTGGACTTTTACTAGACTGTTGGTAATTCATTTTCAAAGTTGAGAGGATGACAGATTCCTCAGTACAACACAGTGGCTCTTAAATAGAGGAGGGACTTTGTGAAAAGTATGATTTTCAAATCGATGCAAGTAGAAGCCCTTTAATGCTTTGTAAAAGCAGTTGTGGGAATTAGTTAGGATGTCCTTACTGACCTGCATGGGTGTGGTTCTTCGAAGGTTTCGGAGTCAGTGGTTGGAAGGGATGTAACCTTTCCGTCTGAATATGAGAAGGCTAAGTGATGACTCGTTCTCCTTTTGAGAAGCACAGCAATTGGAGCCTTTGTATTAATCTGCTTCTGTTGGAATACTCTGCTAACCGGCCCAAGCTGTACCAGCCTTGAAGTCTTCTTAGTCTCATTGCACTGTCCTCACATTACACAAGGGTTGGCTGAGGCATTAGACCAATGTAACTTTAGATAACCATTGCATTATTGTAAACAAAGTGTATTATACCTCAGATTGGATTAGTTTTGGTTATTTATTAAATGTCAATATAATCGTCACATTTCAAAGGCTTTTAGTGTTGACTCTCTTTTATGGTATTGCAAAAATTCCTTTATGCCATTTAGCTGTTTATACTGTGCCAAAGTGTGAGTAATTTCTTTTTAACAGCAGATGATTCTAGCTCTGGCTCTGTAATGAAGTGTTATATTTGGAATAGCTTTGTGTTCCCGGTTTTTTGTTAGTAAAAAATGGATGATGCAAAGTGGAATCATTTAATCTCAGAGGCCAGGTATAATGAGAGCTGGAAGTCAGTGCTTCCCTTAACCCTTGACCCCACCTCGTCAACAGCATCTAATCAGACATTCAATCATTTTGAAATGATTATTTCCTGCAGGAGGCGCACCCTGCTCCAGTTTTTATGATCAGATGAGCTCAACATTTACAGGCCAACTGTTGCATCAGTTGCACTCAGAGGTTACATTTTTTAAGCAAGGTCTGCTTTGGAAGAAATGTTTGAGCTAATGATGTGAATTTTAACCTTTTAACTCATTCATGGTGTTCAATGGAGTAAGCATGCACTTTAGTACTCATCTGTAATGCAAACCATTCCTGAGCTAATTAATCAGACCCTCTACCGGTTATTAAAAATAACTGAGTCGGTAACCGACAAAATATGTGTGCAGCCTCAGTGGGACTGTTTTCAAATAATAGATCTCTTGCTCCTGCTGTGACTTTTCCCCCTGTCTGTCTGCACAGGATTTGGCAGAACTGCAAGTATGAGACATTTTAAGTGGGAAACATATGAAAACATGCGCTACTTCCACTTTTTAGTTGTGGGGAAAATGGCAACGGTTGTTTGCTCTCAGAAACTCAGGTGATGCTTTTACCTTCAGCTGTAACCAAAACTGTTTCTCCCTCCCTTTGAGAATTATTTGGTACATTCTGTTGCACTTGAGGTAAATGTCTGTACTTTGATGTCTGCTGTCTGTGTGGGTTCCACAAGATGTCTTTTTTAAAATATGGCCAAATGTGGAGTGTGAGTATTACAAAATGTGAATGAATGCTGCAGCAACACTTTTAAAGGTCAGGTCACCCAAATGACAAAAAGACATACAGTGTACAGTATTTTCTCAACTAGCCCTTACCAAACACATAGTTTTGGTATTGCGTGCCGGTGCCTTTGAAACTTCTGTGTCCACCACAACGCAGTGGAGGTTAATATAATTTAATTTGTTCTTCTCATAGCATTGAAAAATGACATTTAAACTCAACAGCAGCATAAGAGTCTTATAAAATAATAATAATAATAATCTTACAGAATAAATGTCCTGGTTACTCTGGATAATCCACAGACATCCCCTTAACAGTTTTCACACAAACTATTTCTTTGGCTGAAATAACTTCCAATGAGGTCTGTGAATTATTCAAAATAACCACGACATTTTCAGTGGGAAGACCCAAGTTTGAGTGCAACAAAACTGAAAATCCATTTTATCCATATTTATTTGGGTCACAGCAGGAATTTTTACATATTTCAAAACTTTGGCATATGAAAACTAAAATATCTGCTTGGCTAGATACTACTAGAGGTTGGCGGAAACATATATCTTTTTGTAATAGGGGTGAACTGATGCTTTAAATTTAAATTATATGAGTGATAAAGGAAACTTAAGCTCAGACCTCTAAATTATCCCACCCATCACTCCTGCGTATATCATATAAGCTTTGGGAATTTTGCAACAAGATTAATTTATCACTGCGGAGTAGGAGCTCCAGTCTCAAACTCATGGACAAATACCTTCCATCACTTAAGGTCTCATAATCGACAGCTCTCAGGAACCACTTGACGCGTGAATCATTCATACTGCCCCATAAATAATAAAACCCTGGCAGACAGTTAGCAGCACCTGCAACTTGAAACAGTAGTTCGTGAAACACAATCTTTTGCCTTGTAAACTAATGTGTTTCACCTGCCTCGGCCGGGGCGTCTGGGTCCGCTGCAGACAGGTAGAGGGAACAAAACCTCTCTTCCTGCTTCTGTCAACCTCCCCCCATCCTGACGTGGCTTCCTCTTTCTTCAATGAATTTTTCACCAAAGCTCTTTGATATGTTCCTGTCTCGTGGGAGCCAGGGTAATGCAAACTGGAAGCGTGAGGCGTAATTATTTCTTAAAACTGCACTTCTACCCTAATTAGTTCACTCCTCAGAAGTGGGCCTTGCATTATTTACACATCAAGGGGACACAGGGCGGGAGATAAATATTCATTGTTTGTTGACTTTGCCCCAGTCCCTCGGCGCAAGTTGAGTCGAGAGCCGCTGTCATTGTGCCTTGTTTATGCGACTTCTGCATCACTGGTGCCCAGGACATAATCTGTCTTTTTCTTCTGTAATTATCTCTGCTCATGCAGATACACAGACACCAACTCAGAGTCAGTTTAATAAGTGGACAACATCCTCATCCGGGCACAAGCAAATCAGATGAATACATGCTCAGTGATGAGATTTGTTGCAATTGTGACCTTGCACAGACTTGCACTGTTGTGGTAGGTGTCATGGCAGTAAACAGCAAGAAGCATATTTGATTCAGCCAGACTCTGACACCATTTCATGCCTCCCTCAAGCTTTTTGTTCTGGGTCGTCTTTAATGAACTAAGCTTTCTTAAAAAGTAGTCTGTGTCAGCTGTTATGAAGAGTTTCCTGCTACTGTGGGTTGCAATGAAGATTTGTGGGACATGTGAAGTCTGCTTTTCCTGTCAATAGCCGGGAATGAATAGGCTGCTGTATCTGACCCCCCACCTCGGTGGTCATACGGCCTTGAGGCCTATTGTCTGCTCTGTAAATGCCCACCGGGAAACGCTTGTTGCCTTAAAAAGCTGCACCCATTGTAGACTTTTGACAACTGTTCTTTTCCCATTTCCTATTTCATCTCACTAATGCGTAGCTTCATCTGTGTGTGTTTCAGGGGGTTGTGAAAGAGAAGTGGGGGCATCTTGTGATGCCTGGCACAAGAATTACCATAATCACTGTCAACATTAATGGAGATCCTATCACTGGAGAATTTAAACACGGCTTTTCCATATTTATAGAGGCAATAAACACAGAATGTGCAGCAAAATGTCTGTTATGATTCAAAAGCGAGCCGTGTTTACTGGCTTTGAAATGCATATTTGGGTTAGTGGATGAGGTGGAGGGGATCGCAGTTTAAGTTGTGGGATATGAGTGGAAATGTAATATTGCCACACTAGACACAGAACATCTGAAACCATAAATGTCTCACTCTCACTGTCTCCAGGGTTTCCACTTTCCCTCAAACATTTGCATATCTGAGCTTGTGTGACTGCGTCTCTGTCCTGCTATAGGTGATTAAATGTGGTAGGTTGGTTTTATTCATTTGGGAACTGTTGCAGTGAATGCATTTTGATGTACAGACTAATGCTCTGATATTTCTATTTATTGTAGTGTGATTGTAGGCAATTGTTTTTTATGTGTGTTTCATGTCAAACAGATGTGAGTTTGGTTGAGCGATAAGGCCTAGCACACAGCTTTCTAGTTCATCCCAAATGTGTTAGATGGAGTTAGGGCTCTGAGCAGACCAGGCAGTCTCTTTCACATCAAACCGGAAAAGTTTCGTCTTTATAGACCTGGCTTTGTGCAGGGGGGCATTATCATCTTGAAACAGGAAAGAGCATTCCCTTTACCACAAGGTTGGAAGCATACTATTGTCTAAAATATTGTGTGCTGTAGGATTGAGATTTCCCTTAATTGAAAGTAATGGGGCTACCCAACACCATGAAAAATAAAAGCACAAAAAAATAAAAATCCGTCCAAATACTTTTGACCATGTAGTGTATTAACCGCTAGCTAGGGTTGTGACGGAGGGTTCTCCACGCGTGGTGGGATAACAGTTGGAGGTCCTTAAGTTGGTTCACGGGTAGGTCGTTTGTAAAATGAGGAAAAGTTAAATGTCACTTTGGTTCTTGAAATCACATAATTTATATAAACAATTGATCTAATCATAGGTTTCACTCTTACCACTGCTGTGTATGTATAAAATTTAGATTATCAGAGAAAATCTCACTACATGGGATAAAGTTAGTCCAACATGGGGGGTCTGTGGTCTACAGTAATGTGTGTTTATTTTGGTTTTTAGGACATGAAAGTGAAAATCCCTTTGCTGCAGTTAGTTTGCTCTCCTGTTACACTCACTGTATATCTCTATGGAAAAGAGCCTCAAGTCAAGTTGTGTATTGTACACCTTCCATGAGCTCCACTGACATATGAGATCTACCATAGACCCACAATGCAGTTTTCTAGATAAGTGGAAAATACTTCTTTTATTTCTACCACTACTATCATACTACTAATATCACGACAAACAACTTGTTCTTCTTTTTTCAGCTTTCCTGATCATTTGTTTTACATACACTTGCATCTTTAAATATGTCATTTATAGTTGGTTTAACCACCTTACTCACCTCACTTTTATTCAATATTCAAGACAGAGATGGCCGTGACTACACTGCAGGCTAGTTACCTTTTGGTTTGTCTTTTGTTACTTCTTAATATTATGATGCTTTATTTATGTGGTTTAACCCATTGGCTGTAGCCACAAATTGTGCTTAAATTAAATGTAACAGGAATAACTGAGTAAATAAAGTCTATCTCATTAGCAAGCTCTTAGAAACATCAGTTTGATTTTACCTCGCTTTCATAGTTTAGTTTAGTTTTTTAAAAGTTTGTTTGCATTTTATGTGCTGTTTTCCCAAAACTATATTTTTATAGGTTACAGTTAAATAGATGTCAAAAGAATCTGGTCCTAATTCAATGCTGGCCAAATTTGTAGTTGCTGTGGTTTGGCTTGATGCTTGAATGCTTATTCTACTACTAGATCTAAAAAATGATCTTTGGATAAAACAATAACTCAGCCTCCTTAGTTTTTGCCCTTTCAAGTCAATATACTACACTTCATCACTTCACAGGTTTCCTCTTTAGGCTCTCTAGAGTCAGCAAATGATAACTTTCCTCTGCTTGTGCAGCTTCTTCATCATCTGAAATCCAAGAAGATGGACATGTTTTTTTTTTCTTTGCAGCAATCTTAACAGCTGTAGCAGGCCGATTTTGGCAGCCCTTTAACGGAAACTGTGGTGTTTATTCTTCCTCTGCAGGTGGAGATCACACTGCAGGACGTCAATGACAACCCGCCTGTTTTCCCTAATGATATTCTTGATGTGACCATTGAGGAGAACGTTGGAGATGGCTTCAAGATAATGCAGTTAACAGCCACGGATGCAGACGAGGTAATGGCTCCCCAAGTTTCTATTCTGTCTGACAGTGTTTTTGTACTTTTCTGTGCCCGTTTTCCACTCCACTGCTTGCAGTATAGATATCCTGGGAGTGATTTGAATTAAAAATATGCTCTACATTTTTGTTCCTACAGTTAGAAACCACTATAGATTCAAATGAGTTTTTGAGGCCAACACAGCTGTCAATGCTGAGATGGACTTAAGGAGACATTTAGCATTTTTATGTTGTAAAATTTTCCTGCCAGAACAATTGCAGATATTCAGGGCAGAAAAGCAATTTAAACAACTTTAAGACCATGGTAAGAATCTGTCTGGCCACAGGGGGAAACTTGACAAACATGTAACATTTGGCATTGAAACACATGTTATATGATATATAATGAAATGCCAAAGAGATGAGATGAGAGGCGAAACGTCTTCAAGTATCTTCAACCACATCCAGTTGCCCTTGACTTAACCTTCCTTGGACACACAGTTAACACATAAATCACCACTTTGAATCCAACTGTCTGCATACATATTGTTTCCTCAGACAAATGTACACACACATTGAATAGTCCTTTTATCCAAGATATGTTCGGGCCACTGGTGTCACAGCTCCTAGTTGAAAGTGGCCAGCGAAAGATTATTTGGCCTGCCGCTCTGATAGTCCGTCCGTGGTCTCCATAGTTTACATTACATCACAGGCATCACTCTCAATTAGTTAAAGGCTCCATCTTTAGCTGCTTTAGGCAGGATATGGACATTAAATCCTGCATTAAGCGAAACGCAGGCCCTGCCGGCATCTCCAAAGTCTGTGGTCCTTCACCCAAGCCAAAGGACACAGTTGAAGTGAATGGAAAAAGTCAGGCCATAGAGGGAAGAGAGATTAGAAAGACAGAATATGGACTAAAATTGAATGTTAACTTATGAGGCCACACATCTTTTATTGCACAGCTGTTTCCTAACCCCCTTCTCTTCTCTCCGAATGTGAGAAAAGTCGGACAAAGTCTCACTTCTGGCCTTTTTTCTTTTATCTGAATACTATATTGACTGTAAATCTAAGACCCAAAGGCAGGTCAATCTTTTCAGTGGGGGATTTTAAGGACATTATTAGATTGTTTTCTTTTTTCAGCGCCAAAGTAGTCACAGCTTTGATCTTGAAAGGTTGAGCATATGGTATTAAAGTCTGTGCAGTTGTTCACTTTTTCCTTATATCTGAATTTAAGAGGCGCATCAGCCTGAACTGTGGTCCGTGAGATGAAACTTAAGGCTGCACATATATGCATATAACTCTTCGAGAATAATCAATTTAAAGAACTTTCATTCAGGAGAAGTCACATTTTGCTTCCCGACATGGATTTAAATGAAAGAGAAAACATGGAGACACTTAAAAAGGATGTAGAGAAGCCTTTTTAGGAATTACAGATTCTAGAGATGTTTACTGCAAACTTCAGGGCTGCCATGAATAGGTTGCTAAATAGAAGCCTGTACTTCATTCCAGCTCTCACTCAGAGCCAGATATGAGGCCAGCCAAGTCTTTGCCCACATCCTTACGAAGGAAACTTAAGTTGCGCTGACACTAAGCGTACGGAACGCATTTGGAGCCCTTGTTGAGAAAGCCACATGTGTGAGCCAGTGCAGAGTAGCCAAGAGTGCAAGCTGTTGGCCAGCTGACGCGCTGAATTCAGACATCATAATGATCCCATCCAATTTAACGATGTTACATGTGGGATTCATGTGTGAGGGTATTAAAATGCTGTTTCTATGCATCCGTTTTTCGCTACGCCCATTTCTACTACAAAAAGACGGAAGAGGTTGCATTAGGGTTGAAAGAAAATCTATCTAAAACTTTTCTCTTTTGTCTAACGCAGGCTGGACCTCTGAAAATGTTTCTCACCTCATTTGAAGGAAATATGCTGCCTTTCGTGCTTTTGGAAAGGCTATGAATGTTTTATTAGAATGCTGATCTTATGGGGAAAATATTTCACAGGTAAAAACCTCTCTTAATGAAGAAAAGTGCAACAATAGGTGTTTAAAGAGAGACCCTGAAAGTAAGTGTAGCCTCAAAATGAACAGTAATCTGTTCCAGAGGCCGACACACCCACTGCAAGTATATTTCTAGACAGTGTTTGCATTTGTGAATGCATTTACAACAGATTTACAAAACTGCAGTTGTGCCATCTCTACTTTCAAAGGCTTTATCTTTAAGCACTCAGTGACAACACGTTGCTTGTTTTTCATGAGTCTGTGTTATGATTGGCTTGCTTGCTCTGTGCTGTTGCATACAGGAAGCCGGCTATCCCCGCCGGCGCTGTCTGCTTCGCACCTCTCACTTCTCATAGGAACCGTGTGCTCCCAAAAATCACTCATCTGCTAAATGAGTTTCCTTCTGTTCTAGTCTAGTCTGGGTTTGCTCCCTGGAACGCCACTGTTTAATTGGTCTCACCCCCCCCCCCCCCTCCTCCTCCCACGGTGTCTTTGGAGAGATGTAAAGTAGTCAAACTCTTGCGTGAAGGTCAAGAGGGCAGCAAGTGTGTGAGTCCATGAGTGCGTGTTTGTGCGTAAGATCGCAATTACTCATGTTAGTTTAGTAAGGAGAGAGAGATGGGACTAGACAGAGAAATTAGCGCATTTAAAATTGGAGTGAAGGTATTTTTATGTGTGTAAATTCTTGCCCAGTTCACAAGTCATATGTGTGTGTGGTTGGATTGTGGCCTAGATGGACCCCCTGCTCAGCCTTTCCCACCTCCCTTGCTCTGCCTTTGAACCCTATCAGAAAATTAATTGGCAAACTGCGGGTGTTGGGTTCCGGACTGCAGCCCAGGTGGCTGATGGGATTGCCAGATCTGGAACCACTGATTGATGACAGCAGGGTCCTTAGATGAGCAGAGCCTCACGCCGTCTTCCTTGCCTCCGTCGTTTTTTACTGGGCTTGGATCTCTGACCAGTTCTCTGGTAATGCAATGAGAGACTGGGTCAAGACGACAGAGGTTTTATCCGTCATAAAAACAGGCCATGGGGAAAGAGATAAGAACAAGTCATGAACTTGGCTTTACGAAATTGACTCCATCTAAAGCTTTTGGCAAACAACTGCTGCAGACTTGTTGGTTGCTCAAAGGTTTTAATTTGTTTTTGTGATACACAGAACTTATTCTTAGTCTGTTTCATCTTAAAAATTAGTAAAATGCAGATTTTTTAGCAACTTGGGGGGCAGGAAATTACCTGCGAACACAAAGATTCACATTTTATCACCTTATTGTATTTGCTAACGTATTAACAATTCACTTATTTACACATCCAACAGCCATGGCGCTTAGCATTAACTTGGAGTTGTGTTCTGCTGCTTGGCAAGTGAAAGTCCAATATTACCATACTTTTTTAGCTTTGTTTTGGGTTCCAACAACTCCTAAAGGAAATGATTCTTTAACTTAAATGCTCCCCTACGTTCAAGTTAGTTGCTAACTTTGTGCTTGCTGGAACCTAACTTGTGAACCGATGCTAATGAGAGCAGTGCGAGTGAAGCAAAACAATGAGCCTAACGATCCTAAATTAATCTGCAGTGCTGAGAGGAACTATTGAGTCGGATAATAGTTCTCTCGTCACTATGAGCAACCCCTTTCACATTACACAGCCATTTTCTTTGATTAGTGCAGCTTTAAACATGCAGCAACAAAAACACGAGAGGCAGTGGGGTGTCAATCATTTCCATTGGACATCTTTTACGCAAAGTGGCAATAGTGTCAGGAGGAGGGGTTGAATATGTAACTTAGGTGCTCAGCAAATACCTGCCTGAAAGCTACAGATTAATTGAGAGGTGAGAGACAGTGTGCCTCTTTGTATCACAATGGACAGCTAACACATAACTCTCCAGCAGCTGATGTTACCCTTCAACAGTACCGCATGCATGCAGTTTATTTAAAATATAGTGCCACCAAGGCAGTAAATGTGTCGATATGCAGATACAGAAACAGCTTAATGCAACGCCTCTCTATATAAGCTGCTCCATTGTCCTGCAAGGATCAAAAAGCATCACACAAACATCAGGCATAGCTGAAAGAGTCTCTTTTAGCTTAGCTCTTAACCGGCTGTAACCAGAGCTTCATCTCACTGAATAGGAGTAGCTTTTTGATGTTGCTTTTTCTTTTTGGCAGAAGACACAGAGTGAGACAGTTGTCTGATCTCTTATTGTTCCCGGCACAAATATAAATGTCAAGCTCTGTCGTCAGGCTCATTCAGTTGTCATTTCACATTCAGTCCTCCTCTCCGATTCCAAAGCATCTTGGTATAGCTATCACATCTGTCATGGTGCTTGTACTTGTCCAAGGTAACAGGGGATCTATTAGTTGCATTTATAGAAGAACACTATAGCCCCCAAAAGTTCAAAGACAAAGTAAGTCTCCCTAGAACATCACCATTCAGCCTCTATTTCTTTGTCTAATGTGACCTGTCCTCTCCTTGATAAGACTAACAAATTATACATTTTATTATAGATAATGTGATTTAAGGGTTAGAAAAGTAGTAGGGCATTCATAAAGTTGGAAGTTGGTATGATTTCTGTGCACGACAGTTATGTATAATCCCTTTACATCTGTTTTTAAAAACCACAAGCTTTTCCTTTATGGCATGTCTTCTCAGAACAGTCACTATGAAGGGTTTCATTCATCCTAGACCAGTAGGTAGTTTAAACTGGAGACATGCCTCGCTAACATGTGTGGTAAACAATCTGATTTCCTGCCTCATGGAGTTGCTTTGATGCTTGTAATCACAATGCTGTTCCTCTTCATGTACTGAGAACTCACATTTGAGACAAAGTTCAGCAAAGTACATCTAACCTACTGGCCCCTTTTTCTATATGAATACTAAGAGAGACGGAGTTGGAACAGTGGTTGAGAAAACTTGGCTAGAAAATATTTACTTAAAATTTTGTTTGATTTGCTGCCTGAGATGAGCTCAGTCAATTTGAAACAAAGAACATCTAAACACAAATGTTGACGCCACAGTTCTGCTCAATGTGAAGTCTATGGTTTTATGTTGTAAACATATTCATTTGAGTTCAGGTTTCTATATTTGTAAGCTAGCAAAGAAACAATAACCAACTATAAGTTACAACCTATAATTTAAATATTTCTGTCTTCACCTCAGGGTCCCAATGCTCTTGTGACATACACCATCATCAGCGGGGCAGATGACAGCTTTCGAATTGACCCTGAATCCGGTGATCTGATCGCCACCAAGAAGCTGGATCGGGAGCGGCGTTCAAAATATTCGCTCCTGGTACGTGCAGACGATGGAAAACAGTCGTCTGACATGAGGCTGAACATCACTGTCAAGGACGTCAACGACCACACGCCTAAGTTCTCCAGCGCAACATATTCGTTTGATATCCCTGAAGACATGGCACCAGGTAAGGGCTTTGTGTCACTCAATAAAGCATCCGATTGCAAACTACACTAAAATTTATAGAACGTAGCCATACAGTAAAGTAAAAGATCATGGACTCAGACAGGCTATGTTTTGTCTCGCAAAAGCCCCTAGACTGAACTTAGACATCTCTGTTAAGGTCATCAAAAGACTCAGATTATTAGGAGCAGCTTCTTTGTAGCAGTTTATGAAAGTATTTTTTTTCTTTTTACATTTTTATACGACCGTTGTAGCTCTCCCAAATCCTGTGGATCTTCCTTAAGGGCGAACTTAAGAGTTTATTAAGTCAAAGGGACAGTAACTGATATTTGATTTATATGGAAATGTATCAGCAACCAGCAGGATTTACAATAATACTGACAACTGTCTGGCACAACTTCTTTATTCCTCTCACCGCTTCAACCACAAGAAAAAGACAAATAAGTTTCAAAATTAAAGAAGAATGTCCAGTGAGGATGTAATTAAGATATGATCATATAAAGTACCAATAAAAACACTTAATATTTAGCTGTTTGTTCAGATATTCTTATCTTCATCCCCAAGTCTGTTTAAACACTAATGAATGGAGCATTTTGGTTCCAAAACAGTACAGGCCAAGTGAGTTAAAGAAAATTCTTTTGTTTTTAGCAACTGGCAGAGCAATTGTTGAGTCACTGTTATTAATAAACAGCCCTTGTAACCCCCTGCAGATATATTAAAGTCATTTTGTGCTACAAGGCAGTAAAGTCGAACTTCTCGCCTCTGTGTTACAACCCATCTGACTCTCGCAGGCTCCATCGTGGCGGCGATACTGGCCAGCGACTCTGACTCAGGGGTGAACGGAGAGGTCACCTATTCGCTGGAGGAGGATGATGATGATGAGACGTTCCTTCTGAACCCCGTGACGGGAGTTTTCAACGTGACGCGTCCACTGGACTACGAGACTCAGCGGTACTATATTCTGACAGCGAAGGCCCTGGACGGTGGGGGGCAGGCCAGCACAGTCAGAGTGTATTTCAACATCTTAGATGTGAATGACAACCCCCCCATCTTTAACACCAACATGTATAGCTCCTCTGTCTCAGAGAGTCTGCCGCCTGGATCCAGTATTGTCACTGTTGTGGCTGATGATGCTGATGATGGTATGTACTTAATAACGTAACCCAAAGAAATATTTTTGGCAGTGATTCCTCAAATATATTTATTATGTAGCAGTAAGAAACAAAATAGTAAAATACAGACAGTATACATAATTAGAAGATAACAACACATTTTGAACAATAAACATAACTGAAAACTAAGAAAAATGGAATAATAAAACAAATTCTCAAATATAGGTCTAAAAATACAGCCTGTAAAACATTCATTAACTGCAGTTTATTTTTGCTGCTCACATATATGCTGATGCCGATATGTGATAAAGCAGTATCAGCTGATATATTGATCGGGCTGTAACAAATATATAGGAGATTGCTCATGGCTATTTTTCTTTTTCTTTCTCATTTGTATAGCAATTATATTTTATCAGAAAGGTTCCTGCTTAGAAGTCATGTAATTTAGTTGTAACTTGAAGTTTTATTATATTTAAATTATTTATTTACTATATTTTTCATTTAACTGACAATTTGACAATAAAGAGACGTCACCCTCCAGACAAATCAGCAATTATGGTACTGATTTGACTCTATGCATGATTTTAGATTACCATTTCGTGCCACTAATAAGACATGTTTTTTAACAATAAATTGTATCAGAAACATTTGGCAATATTGCCAAATCACGATATGTTGTATTAGTTAAAGAACAATGTGTCAGGAGACATATTTTAAAAAATAAATACTTACATAATTTTTTAGTACTCAGTTAAATCAGGTTAAACACTGGTCAAGTATCCCAGAGATGTCAATCTATTTAAAGGAAAGAGTTCTGTGGGAATGTTTTAAAAAGTAATGTACTTTCATGCTGTATAAATCAACTGTGAGTTAGTCATAGAAGCTTAATTTAATGTAGGCCTGTCATTTTGTTATGACAGTTGGTTACACAGAAGCTCTCAAACATACATTTCATTTTTCATTTTTATTTTGTGTCATGCATGATTTGATAAAATACATCTTCACCGTATCATTAAGTGGCTTGAGTTATTTCTGCCTTTCAGGTGGTGGGTTTCGTGTTTGTGAAGTGCCGTGTGGTATTTGAACAGTCACTGCTACTCTCCTCTGCTGTAATTACCGCTTCACCCAGGCTTAATGTGGTTATTGTGACCTACATTCCTGGGAAATACGCTGCCTAGTTCTCAACCAGAGTCTGGCTTCTTTCTCCACTGTCCACATAATCTGACCGCGTCATCCTTCCAGATATATAGTTATCCTTGCCACTGTCAAAATAAAACACCGCCATTGTTAGCACTTCCTAAGCCCTGACCCCCGACCCCCAGACTTTGTCTCTAGATGGCGTAGCCTAAACTCAGATGGAAGTAGCACTCAAGCTTTTGATAAGGGATTACTTGTGTACTGTAAATACACGCTGGAGTGTGGGAAGGTGCCGACGCTTTCCACATGAATACCCTGTTGAGTTGAATTACAGACGGTCAATTTAAGCTCGTTTTAACCCCCTGTTCCAGGGGAGCGCTGCGGATTAGGCCAGATTTCAAGATTAGGTAGTTTAGTGCATCCTTCCACTCGACAACACTATAGTTATCTGTTTTAAATAAATGTTTAATTTTTCAGGAATTTTTCAAAATTGCACTATCAGGTTAAGAATTGGTTTGCAGTGGTGTTTCTCTTTTGATAGCAATCTGTCATGCTGCATGAATGGATTGTCAAATTGGAGGACAAGAGTAGCGGCCAAGGTTCCAGCTGTTGCACATTCACAATTTGTGGAAATTGATGCTGATAATGAATATAAGTGCCTAATTCAGACAAACAGAATATTTAACATTCACATCTGGAACAATGGATTCTAGTCAAAAATAACATTCAATATCTGCTGTACCGCGCTTTCATTTTGTTATCTCGTTTTTTTATGTTAAATTAAAGGCCATACTAAAAAGCACTAGAGATAATTAAGTTGTTTAAAATAAACCGAAACTAAGGCTATTTTCTGATACTTGTATCTATTAATCGTTAGTTGCAGCCCAGTTTGCTAAACATCTCACTGGCATTGGAAGTAACCAATGTGTTGTTTCCCAATATAGCTTTAAAAAGTCACCGTAAAAGAATAACTACTAACTACCATTATTATTATTGTATTCCAGGCCCAAATGCCCAGCTTCTCTATAGAATTGCTTCTGGTGATCCCCAGGGACACTTTGCTATCACCAAGGAAGGAGTCCTCCAAACCAAGAAGGCCTTGGACAGAGAAACCCAATCCTTCTACAACCTGGTGATCACAGTCAACGACCTGGCTCCGCCTCCCATGACCCGCTTTACCAGCACTTCCCAGGTGTCGGTTATTCTTCTGGATGTCAACGACTGCCCGCCAACTTTCACCTCTCAGAGGATGACCTACATTCAAGAGAACACGCCTGTGGACACGGTTGTATTCACTGCCCAAGCCACCGACGCTGACAGTGGGCCCAACAGCTACGTCGAGTACTCCCTCAAAGGACCTTTCGGTAACAAGTTCAGCATCGGTACAGTTGATGGAGATGTCAAGTTGGTTGGGGAACTTGACCGCGAGGAGCTTTCTAACTATACTATCACAGTCGTAGCTACAGATAAAGGCGAACCCCCCTTGTCTTCAACAATGGATGTGACTATGATTGTTCTGGACGTCAATGACAATACGCCAAGCTTTTCACAGAATATTTATGACATTGAGATTGAGGAAAACACCTTTACAGGGACTGATGTCATCCAGGTGTTCGCCAGTGATGCAGATGAGGGCACCAACGGGCAGATCCGATTTTCTATCTCAGGAGGCAACAGCAACTCTGATTTCAGGATTGATTCAGTTACAGGGGTGATTTCAGTGGCCAAGCAGCTGGACCGTGAGGTGTGTTCATCCTATTCACTGGTTGTCCAAGCTGCTGACCGGGGCAGCAGCCCCAGGGTGGACCGTGCAACCGTCAACATTGTGTTGTTGGATGTCAATGATTGCGCACCTGTGTTTGAGCTCTCTCCTTACACTGTCAATGTTCAGGAGAACTTGGAGAACCTACCAAAAAACATTCTGCAGGTCAGTATGTTTGTTTTTTCTCTTGTTAAGACAGCCAATGAAATTCAAGAGGTTAGGATGTCATTAACATTCACAGACAGGACTTTCTGAGTGAAAAGAGGGCAGTGTTTTAAATGACAGTTCTAAGACTTTAAATAAGCTAATGCCTTAACCAAATTTGTAGTAATACTAACTTAATAAGTCCAGGTATGTGAGTGGTATCAGTGTACTAAACCACTCATCATGGTGGTCTTATTTTGCTGAAATGATAAAGAAATAATATATGACTGCAATTTTCTCTGCACCGTTAGGGCTTTATTGGATTTCACTGAAATATGAAACTTGACTAAATTGCATGACCAGGCAATTAACATCCCAGCTGCCCTGATGACTAAATGAGCCATGTATAAAAATTAAGGGGAAGGACTGATTTCCAGTGACGGCACAATTCCATTTTCTTTCGCTTGTATACTTTGTGAGGAAATGAGGGCACATTTATGTTGTAGAAAGGGGTCCAGACATGGTAGGTTTTGCCACACAAGAACAGACATCTTTATGTTAACCTGGCCATGCCTGTCTGCGGCATGCACGGCAGGAAAAGCTGGGGAGCCCACAATGCATTTGGACACCAGTGAAGTGGTAGTTTAATGCTCCAGAATGAGGAGAAAAACTAGACTGACTAATAGTGTCATACTCAGTAACCATTAAATGTATGTCAGTCCTTAATTCCCACAGCAGCCTAAAAAAACCCATTTGTGAGTTTCTGGTTTTCTTTCTGTAGATTCCTTTGGAAAGCCTGATTAGACAAAGTGAATAAGTAATGATCTTCCTTCCCTCAACAATTACCTTCATGGTGCCGCTCAGCACCATGGTGGAAATTAACCCTCAGCTGCTCAAGTGGAAAGATGCCTTGAGGATGTTGGTTGCACGGAGTTATTTCCCAGCTTTCTTGCAAGAATGAACCACAAAAAATGTCAAGGAATAAATCAGTAAAAATGATAATGTGCCTAAATTTGATATTTTGATTTGGGGAGTATGGCGCTTAAGTTGTTGCTCTGGTGTTTCTGCACAAATCACTTGTCAAATAATGCATTTGGTCGATATTCTGAAATTTAAAGACAGGTTTATTTATATGACTCAAAAGCACCAGTTGTCTCCAGCGATGGAAAGTAATTAGGTATACTGTTTCAAGAACTGTTCTTAAACATAATTTTGTGGTAGTTTAAAGTACTTAGTGACACTGTACAACTCTTGTGTGTTATGGCAGTCACATTTACTATCATCCTGTAAATATAGCAGAAATCACAGTCATAGAGTCATCTGGCCCAGTAATGTCAGTTCTACAGAAATATGTGGTTTGCTGTTAGCCAACCAGAACCACTGGTCCTATCAAGTAAGCTGTAGCGACATAACTGAGCGCGAGTTTATTTTATTGCTAATGGATAAAATTTTTCATTTGCGAGAAGAATGTGTTGCAGTTTTTAGTCCTCTACTTTTATTAGATGAATAAAATGATTGGCTGACCTACCTGCCTGCACTCTGCCCCTGCACTCAATGCACATAAAAATGTGTTTTAGGGAGTGGCGTTGGAGGGTGGTTTGAAGGGAGGGGGTTGGATTTTTTCAGTGGATTATTTGAAAATGTTGCTGTCTCTTGATGGATTCTCCATGCTGCCTACCCAAGCTTTAAGGAAAAGATGTAACATGACAATTGAAAATGTTCTTACCGATAAAGGTTCTTCTTTTAAACCTTTACTTAAGTAAACGTATGTTAGTATTATCAGCAACCTGTACTTAAAGTTTAAAAGTCTTCATTATGGACGCAAAATTGGCTCTGTCAGTGTTATATTGCAATTTATTATATAATTGCTGATTCATTAACATGTAAGCAATAATTTAATTATCCAGCTGGCTGCAGGACTGCTAATTATACCTTTTTTTATTTACAGTATAACAATGCTTTGTGTTTCATATAGGTTTTTTTTAAAAGTCTGCAAAGTAATCCATCTAACTCTCCAGTTCTTCTATTTATTCCAGACTAACTGTTGTTCTATTGCTGGAATTGAAAAACACATCTCTTGAACTTTTAGAAGGAGTTTAATTCTGAGAATCTGTAAGAAGCCTGTTCCTGTGTTTTCCAGGTTGTTGCCAGAGATGATGACCAAAGTGCCAATGGCCAGCTAAGCTACATGCTGAGTGGTGGGAATGATGAGGGTGCATTCAGCCTGTCATCCAGTGGTCAGCTGAGCCTGACCCAGACTCTGGACCGCGAGGCTCGGGGAAAATACATCCTGCTGATTACAGCCACCGACTCAGGTAAGACCGCAGTGGAAGTTTTGAGTTGTGAGAGGAGCTGATACCATCTTGAAATGTTTGAAAGATGATTGCTCCCTTTGCACTATTATGTTTCGGTTTAAAGTGTTCCAAAATCAGTTGTTTATATAAGAACTTCACCACAATCAACTTGTTAAACTTTATCATCCATGATCGGGTGTATCTGGTTGAGGACTGAGCATCATGTAATATGTCCTTACACAGACATAGTTGAATTTTAGCAAAGTTATAAACACGATTTGTATTCAGCCAGCAAAAACCCGCTATAAAAGAACATTTTCATAAACTAACAGCAATGTCAACAAGGAACTGATTTCATAGTGTACACAGTGCTCCTTTTGTGTGGCACAATTATATTTGTTAAAAGTTTTTAGCTTGAAAAATAGTGGGTGTTTTTTGACCTATTCCCCAGAAGTCCTTTCAGCGGGTTCGATTGAACAGCATCCTCTGTTTATTTGGATATGGTGGTAGAGCTTGTTATAGCCAGATAAAAGGTTAACTTGTTATTGCATAGAGGCCATTTAATGTGTAGTTAAAGGAGTACATGCGTATCCCAGTTGCAGCCAAATCACATGGTATCCCAGTTAAGTATATGTTTCCCTGAGCTGCTCTGGCACGGCCGTCATGGTCTGAGGGTGGTTCTGTTTCATTCCTGTACTGACCATGTGACCGTTCATAACGCTGTGTATTTTTGACTGTGTACAGGCTCTGGTGAGAATTGGGACAATGTTGCATGGAGTGTCTTGTTTTTGAAAATTGTTAGATGCTTCTACATAAACACATTTTTGAGTGATTCATTTCCTAGCCAGTTTTAGGTAACTGTTTCATTAAAAGCGTACGTGAATCAGAGAACTATTCAATATATTTTCAGATAATCAAGTCTAAAAAACTGTTTTTCCATGCTTTGTTAAGATTTTCTTGCTTCATATAATATTCAGAGGATTGCGCCACATGGACAAAGTTGCCCAACAAGCGAACATACTAATTAGGATTTGATCCCTTTTTGTACGCTGCACAAGGAGTCCATATTTAGAGCCCTGACAACAATTCCAAAATATTTTGACAAGACTTTTCAGTACAATGTTGGTAAGAGACAGAAAGAAGGATTTGGGGTAGAATATCAAAATATCAAAAACCCCATAATCATAGTGAAGGCCAAATTACCCAGAAGCATTTTCTCACATTTTTGAGGCCTTGGCTGAGACAGTGGGGGGAAATGGTTCTCCCAGGCACTATCTGGCAGGAAATGTTGAAGGTGGATGGTGCAGACATGTCTCCATGTCTGCTGTCTACCATGACCCATTTTCAACCGCAGACATTCATCTCAACACGTTAACGTCTGCCTTTATCTTCCTGTACTGCCACATTTGACTAGTTCTACTCCAAAATACTATGTAACACATGGAGAAAATTTGACCAAGTAGGATTTATCACCCTAAGCCTTCAGTCTGTAAAAGTATTATTCTGCCAGACAAGGACTTACGCTATCTGTTTGATTGTTTTTCAAGACATATGTTGTATTGGCACATTTGGTATTTATATGAAAGCATCCTGCAGCAGCCACTGTGCCCAACAAACACTTCATCATGAGGAGAAGAGATCATTTTGTGTTTTAAGCTAAGTGCTACATGACTGAGAAATGTGCTCTAGGTTCTCAGTTTTTGTAAATTAGTTCTGTGAATAACTCAACTGACTTTTACATATTCAGGCAGGTTGTGTGCCTGTGCATTGTACTATAGTGGTCCATCCTCCTGGGACATTTTCACTCATTTCAGTGAAGGTAAACTCATTAAGCAGCCTAAGCTGAGCTTTAAGGACTCTCTCTACTGCTGTGCTGATTGAAGTCTGTCATGAAATGGATGGAAACAAAAGAACTTACTGGGTGCTGGTTTCCATAATGGCTTCTGGCTTAGAGAACCACAGACTTTGGCAAATGTCTGCCATTATTTCAAAATCTGAGCACAGCCCCCCAAATTGTGGCATCCATACAAGCTGCTTAAAGGTGTTTTACAAGGCGTCTTGTTGAGAGGAAACTTGAAGATCAGACCAGGGATTTTCATTTTTTTCTTCTCTCTTCCTCATTTATGGGAAGTTGTTTGCAGCATTATTAAGTTAACTAGTTGTGCAGATAGCAAGAGACATTGGGGGCTGCAGGGTCCGAGGCTAAATCTAAATGCTTGTCTAACATCTGCTACAAGCAAATCAGAAATGTAGGCCAACGCTTAGCAACGTTAGCAAAGTCATCCCCCCATGGAAGAATGTAAAACAATAAGATTTCCTACAGAGCCACACAGTAAAATAATGTTGCCACTCACTGTTCATGGAATAGCTTTACTTAGGCATCTGAGGTTGAAGAAAACATATTTTTATATATCTGGCAGCTGGTCAGGTGTAAGGATTTTGCAGCTGATTAACCATTTATAAGTACCAAAAAGTTTGATAGCATTCATTTTTTTCTCTAAACATCTTCCTCTTTTCAGTTTACATAAATATAACAAATTTACATCATATGGAAATATTTAGTTCATCTTTTTCTGTGTAGAGGTGAAAGTTTACTTAAATCATCAATTAGATGTTTGTTATTGCTGTGTGTACATATTCAGAAATGGACAATCATCTCCTTTTTATTGGTTAGTTTATACTGATGTAATTTTCTTTAATTGAAGCTAAACTTGAGATGTCTGAGATAAGTTATTAACGAATTAAGTTAAAATTTACCAAAATTGATGGAAAATTTGAATTATATTTACGTAGTAAACTAGTTTGTGTTACAGTGCCTGTATTGCAAGGTTGTGTCTTCACTTATTCTTTATTTTGTTTTTTTTCCTGTTCCTGTTTATACATTTGTATTTGTGTGAGTGTACATTTGTATTTGTGTATTATGTCTGGTTCCCCCAAGTTTGTGCGAATCTGTGTGTGGTGGTGAGAGCGTCCTTGGGACGCATTGACATGCATCGTGTTTGGTCACATTTATTAAAGAGAAGGCACAGTAAATCCCTTGCCCCAATGTCTATTATGGCGGATACGGTCGCATAGAAATCCCATGTCTTTCACATGCCTCCAGTACATCGCTCCATAGTGCCTCACTGTTTGTATATGGCCTTTTGGCTGGTGGGTGAGGGGAAGTTTTGGGGGGCTAAACGGTCGCTTAGCAAATAAAGAATTTTAATGACCATCCCCATTTAAAAGCAGGATCTTTGATTCTCTTAAACGGCACCCATGATTCTTGTGTATAAACCCTCCAGTCTTATGTTTTTTTTTCCCCTCTGACTTGATTAGTTGAATAATGGTCGATGGTCCTGCCTGTCATCACGTATTGAACTAGAATATCAAGGAACCTTTTACCTTCTCATACAGAGTATCTATCCATCTCATATTAGACAAATAAAAATATACTGTAGAACAAATAAAATCTCTGCATGGACACTGATAACGCGGTGTTAAAACATGGCCGGGGAATAGCTAGATCACTGTCCAACACTGGTCACAATAAATTTTTAATGGGGTCCATTTTTTGAAGGTTTCAGCCAGTCTGCAGTCTAGTGGCAACACAAGACTTAGCCAAATAAAATATCAGGTTCCTCAAATGAACTTTAACAGAGCAGTAACATTCTGGATCAGCTCTTTAAAAACTTTGCAGTAACAATGTGGTCTTGCAGAGTTTTTTCCTATTGCCTGTTTTCTCTTTTCCACTCCCTGGTACACTTTAACAATTGCTGGATCTGAATGTTTGTGTAAATAGCTTTGGTAAGTAATAGTTGGGTTTAAAAAAGGTGGTGTGGGTTGGATGATTAGTGCTTCAGCCTGGCAAGATCCACCTATTAATGATGTTTATTTGTTCAGACCCTGGTTAGCACATCACATTCTCACAAAGCTAATAAATCATAACTAGCTGTAGCTGCTTTTTTATTTAAGTAACTTGTAGTATTTACTGTGTGTAAAGAAGAATGCATGCTTTCACTCCTGAGCACTTTTCCATATTTCAGACTTAAATAGCCCATGTATAAACATTATAGAGTTGTATTATGAGGAAGTTACACTGCCAGTGTATGTTTTCCACCTTTAACACTGGTTATGATCTGTTGGTACTGTCACCATAAAAGGGAAAACAGCCACTGCATGTTCCACAGATGCGCTGCTAAACAGGCATTGCCAAATATTCAGCAGCACAGCAAATAAAAGCACCATTGTAATAAAAGCACAAAAGGCAAATCACTTTATAAAATTTCACCACAGGCCCTAAAATATGACAAAGGGCAGCACTTTTTGTCTGTCGATATGCTTTCCTTCGATGCCTGCAAACCGCCAAACCCTATCCCTAACATATGGCAAAGAAATTATTCAAAAGCATTCAGACGCAGCACTCCATAAATAACTGGCGAGTTGTCTTACATTTTAAGTTTGTCGACTGCCTCTCAGATTGCTGTTACTGCTGAGATTATTAGAAATACTCTCTACCAGTTAGTAGCTTTGATGAGATATCCCTTTCACTCTTTGGCTTGTTAACTGTGAGAAAACCTCTGTTTACTCTTTTATGTTTGGCAAACTGTGCAGTGGGACAGCTCGCACTCTGCACTCAACTCCTTCGAAGCCATTCATGGGTGCTGTACGGGGTCGCATTAAAAGAAGCTTTGTCGCAAAGCAACAGGTTCTCTGAGGGAGAAAAATGTCAATTTTGCCTTGATGGCGGCCAATTCTCTCCCCCTGAGTAATGGTGTGTCTTATTTACGCTGTCCCTCAAGAGCACAATCTAGCTCCAGTCCATAAACCTTAATTAACCGTTTAGCCTTAAGCTTCAGGCTACAGATGGGCTGTCTCATAAATTTACACATTCATCAGTCTTCCCTAAGTCAACCTATCCTGGACTTCCTAGTTTAATGAACCAGTTTGTTTAGACATCCCAGCTTTATAGTTGTTTGTCTGTTAATCGATAAAACATCAGTCAATATCAAGTATATTGAAGGAAGAGATTATCTCTTGTGCCAGCAGAGACACTCAAACCTGCTTCTTAGCACAGCTTAGACTGAGCAACTCAGGGCAACTCGCAGCCTTTCCCAGGAGGTGGGTGCTGCTGTATCCTTCAAATCACCCCCTGCAAAGCTCTCACAGCAGTGTGTGTCCTCATAGCAGCTGCAGCAGTCAAAAAACAGATAGCTTAATCGTCATTAACACATGAATTTGTACCCCCTCCGGTTCAGGAAGTATGGCCACGGCACCTTCTTGGAGGTTAACGTGATTTGTCTGGTGGTAATGTACACTAATAAGGTGCTTAGACCTGACCATATGTTTATGCTTGACCATACTTTCTGGGTTGAGAGGCTTATAGAGAAAACTGTCTGTGGATCTTTAGGATGGACGAGGAGTCAACAGATGGTCAGCTGGTCTAGTTTAGTCTCAGGGTCCTGAAAGCTTGTTATTTTGGACGCCGATTCTTTAGGGTTATACTGGGTTCTCCCATTCTCTCCAAACGTGATCCACGCCGAAACAAAGTGCTTAGATCTGAGCTTAGATGCAGCAATGAAATATTAGCAGACAGAATTGAATGTCATTCCCACCGCTAGTTTAACAAGCACTTTAAGTTCTTTGGGATTATTGTGAAATATCAAACAGAGGGCTCTATTTTGGTTGTCACTGCCCCAACTGTGTCATTCCCAGATCTGAAGGGAATGTGCTGCATTTAATTAAATGGTAATGGTGTTTCTAGATTCAATTAAGGCAGGGAGGAATCCTCTTGTGGCTTGAACGCTTTGAGCTCCCCCGACGGATTCAGTTGCTTTGTTTGAAATGAGGTGCACTGACGCCAGTGTCTTTCTACTTTATACCATAGTGTAATGGCTGCTCATGGGATAAAAACAGTTATCTGAATACCATCAGTCTGATGTGTTCCCAAGGAGAAAACTCTCAGTCTTGAAAACAGGGTTATCATCAGGACTTAGCGTGGACTTATCCTTCATGGTATCCATACTGTTTCAGAGCTCAGTGACTCCAGCACAGCTCTTTAGAGCAAAACCACCTAATGGAAACACAGCACCACACGGACCATTATTTTCTTTACTGATTGAGGGAGCATGCTTCTCTGGATCAAAACCCAATTTCCTTGTGTGCAATAATAACCAAGATGAATTTGGATATAAATATAGACACACTCACTTGCCTGGACTCTAAGTGATGAGTGGCATTTGCTTCCAAAACAAGTTTCTTGCCACAGCAAAATTGCTTGTATAAATACAGTTTATCTTGAGTTTTGAACGATGATGCTGATAACTTCTCGGCGTGACAGAAAAACAGACGATGTGAGACTGATTAAAGTCACCGGGAGAGTAGTGTCAGGTCAATAGTGGTTTGCTTTCCTAAGTGACCTAAGATTAACCCCTGAAATAAGATTATGCTCACTGTGAAAAAAACTAGAGATAGAGATGAGGTAGTGCCTTGATTGCCTTATCTGTTTTGGCAAACAAGTGATCTACAACTTAGAGGTCTTTAAACATAATGGTAATAAGAATGCAAACACGTAGTTCTCTCCTGTCAAACATGCACAAGAAGTGACCTGGATATGTTTTTGTATCTCATTCAGTGATCTCTTTAAATAATTGTTTATCTTATCTTTTGATGAACATTTGCCTGCATGACTTTGTTCCATGAAGTCTAATGACTAATGAGTGGCCTGTACCTGTGAGTGTACCTGTCACCCTCGACAACAGGTAAATAAAACAGGTCCCGCTTAAATGCAGCCTTTTAAAAAGTGTAAAATTTACAAAGCTACTGTAGAAAGAAAAAGAATAATGGGTCTGGGGAGAGGATTTGCCAATGGAAAAAATACTTTTCTGACCACAGTGCATGGCAGTCGCCGATAGGCAGCTGACTTCCTACTGCAAATTTCCACCAGCTCTCTTTCCGTGGCAAAATTATGTCATTTGTCGTGTAGCGGTGGGCCAAATTTTACGCTGCCAGATTTAGGCATATTTCCTATTCATGCCCCCCCACCCACACCCCTTTCTCGGCTTGAGCCACGGTGCACGAGGTGACACCCGCCTCGGCTGCAGTTGTCTAAATCATTGACCCTGACACTCTTCTCTGGGCTTTGCCAGATTCAAGCAAAGACTGTTTGGCGGAGATGCTGGTATTTCTCAGCACTCTTGGAGAGCATTCCTCTCCTGTTGAGTCAGTCCCTCTAAAAAAAAGAAAAAGGGGATAGAGGTTATTTTGTACAAAAAAAGTATTCTGGGTTTGTTTTTCTATTGCAGGTATGGTATTCAGAGGAAATTTAAGAATCAGAAACAGACAACATACTTAGCTGCGATTTCGACCCTGTTATTTAGCAGTCGCCATCTTATGAATCTTAAGAATGTCTCACCCCAACCTTAACTATTTGAAACAACTGTCATTTACATATATTTGCATACCGGTCATGATATAGTGTTCCTTGATGACTAAATCTGTCAGCCCACGCAATGTAACAAGATAGATCTGAACTATTAACACATTGGACAGCAGTTTTTTAGAAACAGCTGCCAGAGGTTATATGATATCAGTGAGCCCCAGGAGGCTCAGAAGGCACGTCCTGAGGCTGCACGGAGGTGCATGATGCTGTGAGAAGTGATACACTAAGAAACGTGAAAAATCCTTCGTTGGAACCCACAACTGTTGATGGCGGAGGGGTCAGCACAGGTTCATAGTCGCACATAGGAGTGTCAGGAGGCTTTGGGAGTATTTGAGTGCAGTTTAGGCCTTCACTAAGGGGGGGTGGGGTGTCTTTGCTCAATGCTTACTAAGGATTAGCTGGAGTAACAGTGTCCTGTGCCTCAGAGTCCCTGATGCATTTGGTGACAGAAGTAATGCAGGTCAAAGGTCACACAAGTGGTGGTGGAGGAGGTTGTTCGTTCTCCTGAGGCAGTAAACAGGTTGTGACATCACATCCTGTGCAAAAGTGACACGCCTGGAAGGACGGCAGTGTGCTGCACACACACAACACACACACACACACACCAGGGTTAGCCTGGTGATTGTTAGCCTTGTAGCTTGGCCTGCTTCCGTTCTTAGTGGGGAAACAATGCTATTGAAATGCAGCAACCGTAGTACACTGTGTAGTTTGAATTCAGAAAAACATAGAAGCTGGCTTGATATTTAAAACCAAATGTTTGCTTCATCCACTCATTCTCTTGGTAGACGCTAATGGCTTTTATAGACAAAGCCACTTAGCTCCCAGAGCCACTTATCTGCCCAGCAGCTCCTTCCTGCACAGAACATCTTTGATCAACAACAGTCTTAGCGAGTTGCTGACTGCCAAACACACTTTGCCTGGCAGCAGCAGCTCCACACCATTTAACTTAAAGTGATACAGACACCTTGCTGACTTGGATCACTCCTCAATTAAGAGGATCAGCTGAGGAGGAGCAGGAGTTGCTCTAATCTGTTGCCATGACAACCTCCTGAACGATGACTCATGTCAATTCAATCACGTTGCACACTTGAACGTGTGACACTACAGACTCCGCGTAGGCGGATTAGAAAGCCGCAATCACGTATGATGTTGATTAAGTAATCCTGCTGACTGCATTTGTTTGTACACTTAGCCACATGTTGTGGTCCTTTGATTACATAACAGTCCTGTGATGATACAGTATAGAATAAATGATACCTAAATTACATACCACAATTTACATTTTCCGCTGTGTGCTGCCGTTAATTCTTTGCACTTGACACCAAATTTGTAATCGGTTGTCCCTGTATAAATCGGCAATGATCTTGAAGTATTTTGTTTATCAGAAGTATTCTCTTAATCACAAATATTTGTAAAAGTGGAAATACATAGTCACCTCAAAATTCAACATTGCCTATATTTGGTTATAAACACAGGATCCTTAAAAAAGCCAGCAACATCTTAGTTAGAACTGCAGAGGACATGACTCATTTTGGTAATGAGTCACTAAAGATCCGTGTAGAATGGTTTCTTGGCCTCTTGGCCTCTTTTGGGATAGAAATTGTGTACTGTTACCGCTCTTTGTATCATTTATTTGGCTTCTGGAATTCAGCTCTGTTTATTCTGAATGTGCATGTTAGCCACTTCTGTTCTGACCAGAAATCCTGGATACATGAGAAGCTTAAGGTTGAATGTGTGTTTATTATCATAAAGCCAGGCAGTGAAATGATGTTACAGTAAACTATCTCAAATCTTGTTTTGTGAGGAATCCCCTGACCTCCTGAAAGAAGCTGCGGTGGTCTCCAAACCCCACAATAATGTTGAAATTTGTTGATCTTCATAAGGAAATTTCTCTTCTCTGCCCACAGGGCGGGCACAGTTTAGTGTCAGCAATTTAACAGCAGCTGCAGAGCTTGTAGGGAATTTGATTTCTTTCTCAAGGACACTTCTGCCCTGTGTCCTATCCTGCTGGAACATACTGTATGTAAAGTTTTTGTACCAACCAAAATGTGTCTGTGAGATTTGAAAATTGTCAATTACCAAAAGTTTGTGATATATGTTTTTTCTTTTTAATCAAATCTAGATTAGCAAATATTCGACAGTATATATTTTAGGTAAAAATAGGCTCTTAAAACAAGATTTCACATTTCAGAAGTTTGACTTTGTTGTTAAGTGAAAAAAAATGGTTTTGTAGCAAAATGTGTTTACAATGCTCAAAGGCAAAGATCAAAAAACAATTTAGTATATTGGTATATCTGTAGCAAAAGTCTCCACGATCCATTCAGGTAATTCACAAATGTGAAACTTAATGTTAGCTCAGCGATAAGTCTGGGGATCATTGATATCTGTAGCAAGGTTCATGGCACTCCATCATATTATTGTTGAGATATTTCAGTCTGAACATAACTGGTGGACTGACTGACTTAGCCATCCATAGAGTCATTAAATATAAAACATAAAATACCTGAACAGTAAGTCCCAGTGTGTCTAAAAGCTAAAGAGTTCTCAATGGTGCTCATGTTCCTTTTTCACTTTGCCATCTTTTGGTAAGAAAGTGTGACAGAAAGGAGTCATTTTAGCAGCAGTGCTCATGTTTCGTCTCAGGAGGCTGCAGAGGTAAAGATAAATCATCTGACTTTCAAATGAGTAGAGTTGCCATAAAATATAATGAGCATGTTGCCCTGATTTTATCATATTTATAACATAATCCATGCTGGCTGAGCAATAGAGCCATAGCGTCCCTCAAGCTTTCTTTTCTGACCCTCCGCCCCTCAACACCCTCTTTTCTCAGATTTCTTATGTTTTGATTTTGCACAGCTCTGCATTAACAGAGAATTTTGGTGGCCACCGTCCAAATGTTTTTTATTATCTCTTATTAATCCCGGCCCCCATGGTACGCAAGTTCAAGCATCTGATGTTTTCAACAGCTGAGTACACAGGCACAGGAGACACAAGCTCGGGATTGTGTATGTTTTTATTTGGGTGTATTATAGTTGACAGATTCACATAGATTCATGAAGAGAGCTGCAGGAGGGAATGACTACAAGTTAGAGGTGGGAAAAGTACCTCATAGAGCTTGCAGATCTCAATCCTCAGGTGCTCTCTGTCTATGTAAACTACGTAAACATATGCAAATTGTTAACAGCTCAAAATACCTCCATGCCTTTTAAGATGTCCCCAAATCCCATATTGTGACTTTGAGTAACAAGGCTGAACTTGTTTATGTTTGGAATATAGATCAGGCAGTTCAGCGTGCCATTTAAGGAAGGATTATAAAGGCCAACTCAAGCAAAGCAGAGGCAAGTCTGAATTTTTTTTTCACTTCAGGTTTTTCTGCATTGCGGCTCGTTTTCATCTGCTATTGATTTAAATCCATCCCCCGGGGCCCAGCGAGCCCCGTTTCGTCACCCGCTCTGGGAGAAAAATGGTCAGATTTTTGCTGAAAATAGCACTTCTCCTCGCTCAAATTCCACAGACTGACTCGCTCAGTGCCGTGCACCTTAAAATAGATACCTCACTGTGGAAATTAAATCTATGAGTGTCCAAGACCCCAGGAAGGACGCCTGAAAGATTTGGTTTCAGAGACATTAAGCCCTTTTGATGTATTCTGCGCTCATGTGTGTTGATGTGGCAGTACAGCAGCCGATGGAAACCCAAACTGATGGCCAGGGAAATTTGCTTGAATTAAATGCAGCAGGAATATTGTAGCTGAGCCGTCACAGTTGTATGAATTGATTCAGCATGGATCTTGCTGCAAATGACATGTCATGTACAGTAAGTCACTATGTGTCTAAGGGGAGTTCCTAATTTTGTCAGTTCAATTTCTCCGAGTTCAGGTCTGTCATGTGAATGGAAAGTGTAATGAGTTGCTTTTTTCCTGACTATTCTTTTTAGTGTACCCACTGAAGGAAAAGCAAACTGCCATTGTCACTCACAGTTTATGTCTTTTCCTTTTCTGCCTTCATCTCAAGGTTCTCCGTCTCTGAGCGGAACAGGAATGGTAACAGTTCTGGTGGACGATGTGAACGATAACGCCCCTGTTTTCACCTCCTCCACCTTCCACACCACCATCACGGAGGACGCCCCGACAGGGACAGATGTGCTATTGGTCAACAGCTCTGATGCAGATGTTGGTGGCAATGGTGTTATAAGGTGCGCTCCTCTGATTCCACATGAAATTCCTGTTTGTTGTCTCTTTCTTTTGACCCAGATACAGGTGTGTTTTTAATATTTTTGTGAGGGTAGTGTTTTTGTCTTGATGCTTTAATTAGATACATGAAAGAGAAATGTGGAACAACATGCAAATGTTTCCTGTCAATCTCTAACTGGGGACATTGAGGTTCATGACCCCCCACCAAGGCCTCCAGGGCACCCCCACCTGGTAACGTCCATTACTGCTCCGTAAAGCACCTTTAATCCAATTTATACATAAAAATATGTTTGACTTTATTTTGCTCATTCAAGGCGTAAAAGCATTGTTTATAAGTGTCTAGTTTTAAAGGGGGCCTCATAGTGAAATAATAATAAATAACAAATGTCCTGAATTACCAAAATGCAATCTTAAAATAATTTAAATTTAAGCAAAAATTAAATTAAAGCAAATTTAAGTTTCTATGTAATTTCCTGAATAGACCAAGCCAAAAGAACTGATTTTGCTGAATTTGCATTTAAATCTCCTCTTTAGATTTCATCACTGTCTCCATTTTTAATGACGGGGATAAAAGTTTGACAGAAGAAGAAAGAAAAGTAATAAAATCATACCAATAACAAATTATGGAAATTACCTCATTGGTTAATTAGTTTTTTCCAGGGATAATATTCACTGATGGTCAATTTCATTAAAATCTTACTTTATTACAAACAGATTAATGCAAAAATAGAGAATAAAGAAAAAAAATCTGTGTACATAACACTAATGAAGCCATTTTTTACACTCCATATGAGATCTATGTTGCTCTGTACAGTTATAGTTACTACTGTAATTATTCAGGTCAATTTAAGTCTGCTTTCATTCCCTGGTGTGGAAATGCCTTTTCAGGGCCATATAGAACTGGGTTTTGGCTTTCCTCACGCCTTCAGTGAAACATTTTACCAGCTTTATGAAATTCCATGTTTTATGCAATTTTATGTGATAGCATTTTAGGAGCAGAACATAGTTTTAGTCAGTACCCAGAGTCATTGTTTGGGCTGCTATTCTCAAGCTGGGTGACAGCTTTTTCACACTCACAGCCCCCTCCATGGCGGAGCCTGTAAGAGCTTCTGGCCAGTCTCTCTCAACCCGGACACTGACTCAAGTCCAACCCCTCCTCTCTCCTTAGTAACCCCACTGGGTGCACATTGAGGGGTACCGCAGCTCGCTCTAGATTCCCAAAACACAGTAATGAGGATGTTAATTGTCTATGACAGTACGAGTTGTGCCCATCAGGGGTTCCAGGGTGTTCCAGGCCCTTCATAGAGACCAGAACCGATTACCTTCAGTTATTAGTTTGGATCCTTACAGCCTATTAAATGTTGGTCCAAAACCTGGACTTGTCTCTGGATTGTGTTCAGACCACAAGCATCTGTAGACAGTTTATGTTATTGATTATGTCCAAATAAGCTTTGCATCCACTCTGCTTTCACGCGTTCTGTAATTTGTAGTCCCATCTCTGGAGGGGGATGCTTTTTCTGAAGCCTTTTCAAAATATGCACTGGTGTGTACATGTATGTGTCAGTTTACATTTACATCTGGTTTCTGCTGGAGACTTGTGAGATACAGAGGGAAACATGATATTTGTTTGAAAGCCAATGACTGTGTCCCCTCAGTCCTGAAGAGTTTTGTTATGTGATGTTATTTATGCTTGTATTTTATGTTTTGTTTGTTTGTATTGTATGTGATATATATATATTTTATAGATTTTGAGTTTTCTTTTCTTTTACAAATATCATGTTCCACAGCAAGGAAAATTAAATTGAATAAAATAAATCAAATAAAGGATTCTGGAGTTCTCGAGCAAGAAAAGGGCAGCCTGAACCGCAGGGCCTCTCTGAGCAGTGAAGCAGAAAACAGTGGCTGAATCTGATAGACTATCAAGCTGGACCCTCAATTAACCAACTGATGTGATGTCACGCCGGTACAATGTAGTGACCATTGTTGAGCATATTTTTCTATTAAATGTGCTTTTTGTGAAGCTTCGAAACAGTGCCCTCTATGGACCACATTGAGACAGTACTGAACAAGTCCCTTTAGTCACTGGCAGGTCAGAAAACAGTATGTAAAAACTATTATTATGCTGAGGAATGACTCATGTAACACAACTTGACAGTTAGTACATTAGAAATGTCCTCACTGTAACATAAGATGTGCTCATTATAGAGAAACTGAAGTACCTCGAGAGCCACTGAATAGCAGGAACTATGAGAAATGAATGGACTGAAATAATGATTAATGTCCTTTCACAAATTTATAAATTCTTATTTAAAATAACAAATATATGTTAATATTTGCATGTGCAGTAAAAATCACTATCACAAAGCTTTCACTGAAACTTCGTCCTTCTTTATCTTTCCTACAGCTATAGCCTGACTGGAGGACACGGTCAGTTCTCCATCAACCCAGCTACAGGACAGATTATCACCAGCTCCCTGCTGGATCGAGAAGACAGGGCCAATTACCAGCTGCTGGTTGTGGCAACAGATGGAGGGCAGCCCCAGGGCTTGTCCAGCTCCGCCACCGTGTCTGTGACGGTGGCTGACATCAATGATAACCCTCCTCGCTTCCACCACCACCCCTATGTCACCCATATACCCGCCTCTACTGCAGCAGGTGAGTACATGCCTTTAAGATGTTGAACAAATTGTATGGTTTGCACTAGTTCTCACTGTTACTGCAATTTTGTTCCAACAGGGCACCCACAGTTGTATTTTAAATATTTTACTTTAGTCTTAAACAGATTTAAGAACAACATATTACATGTTGGAACAAGGCTTTAAGATTACAGGTTTACAGTAATATTAAAGGTCCTTGTTTTTTTAATCTTTTTTCACTAACCTATGTACTCTCAGCATTTATGTTTATGTGCAAGTTTATGAAATGTCAGCATCTTTAAAATAAAAACAAATTGTCACACAAAACTCATTTATGTCTTTAGGATCCCTGGTCTTTGCTGTTACTGTCACTGACGAGGACTCAGGTTCCAACGCCCAGCTGCAATACTCCCTTATAGGGCGCAACTCTGAGAAGTTCAAGATTGACCCTATCAGAGGAGCCATCACTGCCAATGAGAAGCTAACTGGAAGCTCAGAAGTTACCCTTACTGTTCGAGTAAAAGACGGTGGAGCTAACCCGAAAACAGATACGACCACAGTGACTGTCCGCTTTGTTACTGGAGGAAACTTTCCTGTCATCAGACTGAAGGAGCGTGCATTCACATTCCCCGAGAGCCAGTCGACCAACCACGTTGTTACAACGGTGACTGGATCTTCTATGAGGGGTGGACCGTTGTCATATTACATTGCCAGCGGCAACCTGGATAACGCCTTTCATATTGATCAGCTATCAGGCGAGTTGTCAATCAGACATCAACTAGATTATGAACACATTCAGAAGTATGTTCTCTGGATTGAGGCCCGAGATCAGGGCTTCCCACCTTATTCCTCTTATGAGAAAGTAGAAATAACTGTGCTGGATGTGAATGACAATCACCCAGTGTTTGATAAGGATCCCTTCCATGCTGAGATACTAGAGAACCTTTCACCTCACCGGGTGGTGATGGTCTCTGCTGTTGATCTGGACAGTGGACCAAATGGACAGCTTGAATATGCCATCATTGATGGCAACAAAGAGAACAGCTTCAGTATTAATAGAGCAACTGGTGAAATACGAACCACCAGGCCACTGGACCGGGAGAAGGTGGCTCAGTACACTTTGAAAGTCAAAGCCACTGACCGTGGGTTGCCACCCAAAAACACAGTAGTCAAAGTTTTAATTAGCGTACTGGATTTGAATGACAATGCTCCTAGGTTTTCTAAGATCTTTAGTGCTACAGTGGCTGAAAATGCCCCAGTGGGTTACACTGTTACCAGAGTCACCACCACAGACGAGGATGCTGGTTCAAATGCCATTAGCCGATATTCAATTACAGATACCAGCCTTCCATTTAGTATTAATCCAAACACAGGAGACATAACAATAAGTAGGCCACTCAATAGAGAAGACACAGATCATTACATTGTCAAAGTGTCTGCCCATGACTCTGGCTGGACAGTAAGCACAGATGTCACCATATTTATAACGGATATCAACGATAATGCCCCCAGATTTAGTCGTCCCTCTTACTATCTGGACTACCCTGAGCTCACTGAGGTGGGCTCCCTGGTCACACAGGTATCTGCCACAGATCCCGACGAGGACGTCAATGGCAAAATTTTCTATTTCATTCGGTCCCAGTCAGAGTACTTCAGAATTAACGCTAGCTCTGGAGAGATATTTGTGAAGCAGCAGTTGAAATATCAGAACTCGACAGGTGCTAGTAGCATAAATATAAATCGCCACAGCTTCATTGTCACAGCCTCAGACAGGGCAGTCAAGCCTTTGATGAGTGAGACGACAGTAATTGTAAACATTGTAGACAGCAATGATAACCCCCCTGAGTTTGAATTGCCTAGCTACTTTACTCCTGTCACTAAAAGTGTCAAGGTTGGTACCAGATTGATTAGGGTTGTAGCACATGACAAAAAAGACTTTGGACTTAATTCTGAGGTCGAGTACTTAGTAACAGGTGGAAACAGCTCTGGTAAATTCAAACTAGATAAAACAAGTGGATGGATCACTGTTGCCTCATCCCTTACATCTGATATGAATAAAATATTTCTCATTGACATCACAGCAAGTGACAGAGGAAATCCTCCTTTGTCTGCACGAGTATCCGTGCGAATCGCAGTCACCGAGGAAAACCATCACACGCCTGAGTTCTCACAAAGCCAAATCTCAGCTACTGTACCTGAAAGCCTTGCTGTGGGAACAGCAATAAGGACCCTGTCTGCCAGAGACAAAGATAAAGAAATGAATGGCCTTATCACATACAATATTACTTCAGGCAATGACAAGGGTCTGTTTTCACTTAATAGTAAAAGTGGAGTGTTATCCTTAGCGCACCCTCTGGACTTTGAAGAGGACCAACAACATGAGCTTAGAGTTTCAGCTACTGATGGTGGTTGGATTGCAAAGACCAGCTATGTCTCCGTCACAATACATGTGACTGATGTGAATGACAACCCTCCTGTGTTTGATCCTGACGAGTACTTCCCCATTGTACAAGAGAATGTTCCTAGTGGCACCACAGTTGTCAAAATGAATGCCATAGACCGTGATTCGGGAGCTAACGCGGTCATGGCTTACGTGATACAGTCATCAGACAGTGACCTCTTTGTTATTGACCCGAACACGGGCACTATCACCACCCAGGGCTTCTTGGATTACGAGGCTAAACAGGTCTACCATTTAACAGTAAAGGCCTTTAATGTCCCAGACGAGGAGCGCTGCAGTTTCGCCAATGTCAACATTCAGCTTAAGGGAGCCAATGAATACGTACCCCGCTTTGTCTCCAAACAGTACTACTTTGAAATCTCTGAAGCTGCTCCAAAAGGCACAGTGGTCGGGGAAGTGTTCGCCAGTGATCGAGACCAAGGAGATGATGGAGTGGTTTACTACCTCATTTTTGGGAAGAGCAGAAAGAAGGGCTTTGGCATCAACAAGAAAACAGGCCAGATTTATGTCACAGGTACTCTAGACCGTGAGAAAGAGGAAAAGATTTCACTGAAAGTGTTGGCAAAGAATGCTGGAAGCATCCGCGGGGCAGATATTGACGAGGTGTTTGTGAACATCACAATTCTTGATGCCAATGACCCTCCTGTTTTTACCCAAGAACTGTATGATGTGCAGGTTAGTGAAGGTCTTTCACCTGGTGGTCTTGTTACCTTTGTGAATGCTGAGGACTCAGACTCTGTACCAAGCTGGAGCAGATTTTCATACTCCATTGCTCCAGAGTTTGATAAAAATGTTTTCACTATCAACCCAAAAACTGGCCAAGTGTCCGTGGCTGCGGAGCTGGACAGAGAAACAACTCCTGTGTATAATCTGATAGTTCTTGCTGTGGATACTGGTACACCTCCTGCAACCGGAAGCACCACAGTGATTGTGAATCTGGAAGATATTAACGATAATGGTCCAACTTTGACAACTGCCTATGCGGAAGTAATGGAGAATCAGAGAGCTGGCACTGCAGTTACCACACTAGCAGCATCTGACCCAGATCTACCACCCAACCAAGGCCCTTTCTTATTCAGCCTTCTCAGTTCTGGATCTGCCAACAGCTATTTTAGCCTTAGTCCAACTGGAGTATTAACCACCAGTCGGGAGATCGACAGAGAACAGTTTAGTGACTTCTATCTCTCTGTTGTGATCAAGGACTCTGGTGTGCCTCAAATGTCCTCCACAGGAACAATTCGCATCAAAATAAATGATCAGAATGACAATCCTTCCGAGCCAAGGTCCATGGAGATCTTTGTCCACTACTTTGGGAACATGTTTCCTGGAGGTTCTTTGGGCGATGTCAAACCCCAAGACCCTGACATTCAGGATCGGTTCCACTGCTCTCTTATTCCACCATCCTCCGGTCTGTTTAGTATCCCAACTGGTACGTGCAACCTCAACTCTAAAGCCCGCTCAACAGATGGAACTTTTGAACTAACCATCCGTAGCAGTGATGGTGTTCATGGTTCAGTCAGCAATTCAGCCCGAGTCCTCTTCATGGGCTTCACAAATGCCACAGTGGACAACAGCATACTCATCCGACTCCAATCTCAAGGAGTCAGAAGCTTCCTTACCAACCACTACCTCAGCTTCCTACGCATTGCCAACTCTCAGCTAGCAGGACTAGGCACAGGAGTGCTGCTTTATGGAGCATTTGAACTCAACAATCAGACTTTCCTAATGGCAGCTGTGAAACGGGGCCACGGACAATATGTCAACCCCAGCGGCGTGGCAACATTCTTCCAGAGTATCAAAGACATTTTATATAGACAGAGTGGGGTGCAAATAGATGCGGTGGACCATGATCCTTGCACACGTAACCCATGCCAGAATGGAGGCAGCTGCAAGAGGCGTCTCAGTGTCGGGCCTGATATGAAGACAGAAGAAAGTGTCCCAGTGATCCTTGTTTCCAACCACCCCCTGCAGCCCTATGCCTGCAGCTGCAGGCCAGGATACACAGGAGCTCTGTGTGAGACAGACATCGACGAGTGCCAGCCATCGCCCTGCCACAATGGCGGCACCTGCCACAATCTGGTGGGAGGTTTCTCCTGCACCTGTCCTGAAGGTTTCACCGGGATGGCCTGTGAGAGGGATATCAACGAATGCCTTTCCAATCCCTGCAAGAATGGGGCACTGTGCCAGAACTTCCCCGGCGGCTTTAACTGCCTCTGCAAATCCGGCTTTGCAGGTACTATACACGTAGGAGTCACATTTTATGTCTGACCACACAGTCACTTGTTGGGCTTGGAAGAAAATATGTGGGGAAACATACACACACTGACACTCACACAATAATGTAGTCACACATATGGCTTTGGGTCCAAGGAAAATATTTGCTTCTGAATGTTTCCAAGAGGTGTTGTAGCCATAGCATACAAGGATAGCTGCCAAAAACAGTTTGGTTTTCAGATTACTAGTTGGGGGGTATCAGCTGTGATGCATATCAGTCTGCCATGTTTGCTTTAATAAATAGGATGATGCAAAGCTGACCTTAGGCAGGACTTGAGTTTATACTCCACACACAGTTCACTTGTATCACATTTCACTGTGTGCCTTCATGTGCATGCAGTTTTGACCACACACAGATACATTTCTTATCCAAATGTATACAGAAGGATTTCCTAATCAAGGATTTCTTATTGGGCTCTGTTTTGAGTTGTATGACAAATGAGCAGCTTTATACAAGATCCAATCGGGGCCCTTTCATTTGGAAATGTAATGAATACACTACATTATTAGCCTTGATAAAAGGGGAGTGTATTTTAAGTGGAATTACTTATAAGAAGTCATTTGAATCCTGCATTTTGTCCAGCTGCTGACTCCAGCATCTGAAAGACATTTTCAAAGCGGGCCGTAGCAGGCGATTTGCCTCAAGTCAAGTCATTACTGTCCCTCTTTAATATGACGATAAAAAATGAACTCAGATCTTTAGGTTTCATCAAGATAAACGACCCTCCTGAAGAAATGCACCTATTGACTTACAGTAGTTTGCATGCCCTCACAGTGAACTCTCAACTTCCTGTTTTCCCCTGCTGGTTTTTGGCAACAGAATCAATCTCCATTAAGTAACTTGTCACAGGATTTACAGCCTAAAATATTTTTGCAGAAGTTCATTGTCAGTCTTTTTATTTTGTACTGTGCCTGATTCATTAATTGCCAAACCATTGTTTTTTTATGTCACACTCTTTATCATGATGTTAAAACTTTCAACTCATTTAGATGTTCACCTACTGTATATATGTCACAGCTATTCATGTACATTGCAAACGTTTGTCTTTCTCAACTACAAAAAAACCCCAGCCTTATCCAAATGTAATTTGATCTTGCAACAAGTTTGAAAATCTGACTATTCTTAGTGAGAAGAATCTGCCAATTGCTTGAGATCATCTCTTTTTTCCAATGAAAGTTTCAAGATGTTGTTTTGGTTCAAATGATGTCATCTTGGATAAGTGATTTATATTCCAAAAGATTAAGAAAAAAATGAATAGGTGAAACAGCACTAGGACAGGTGAAATGACATCTTTCAATTATTTGTGTTATAATTCTTTCAACACAAAATAAGATTTAATGACTTGCTACAAGTTTAAATTGTTGTTGTAGGGTTTTTTTTGCTGTGCATTTCTCAGCTGTGAGGTGATGAAAGGCCTGCATGACTTGGCCTGTGGGGGAAAGAGAACTCTGTTCCCTTCTGGGTTTTCCTGTGTTGTCTGCCACCCCATCCATTTTAATTTGTGTTGTTCTGTGAACCCAGGCAAAACGTGTGATTCCATCATCAATCACTGTGAGTGTAACCCTTGTTTTAATGGCGGGTCCTGTCAGAATCGGGTGGATGGATATTACTGTCATTGTCCATTTGGTAAGTAATAGTAGGAAACTTTTTAGGGTATTAGCAAGTCCTGGTAAATTGAAAAGCAAGATGGACATTTCAGATGTGTAATCTTCCTACAGAAAAGAAAGTTATACCATTATTAATCCATGATTATTTAAACAAATGTGAACACTGTCATTTCATTTTGTGTCTTCATTTTTCATGCTTTGTATCGATGTTGTCATCAATAAGCCTCCAATTTGGGCAAAAACACTAAGTTTGTAACTTTTACAAACATACAAGACTATGATCTGATAGTAGTGATATCTGCTATGTTATTACTATACATATAATTTTGCTCAAAGAAGATTTTGTTTTATCTGTTGATATTTTTGTCACAGCAGCACCGTGAATCATTCATTGGCTTCCTCTCTGAGTTCTCTTTTGGTCTGTTTTGTCCTCAGGGGTTTTCGGCAAACACTGTGAACTGAACAGCTATGGCTTTGAGGAGCTCTCCTACATGGAGTTTCCGTCTCTGGATCCCAACAATAACTACATATATATCAAGTTTGCTACCCTGAAGAGCAACGCACTGCTTATGTACAACCACGATAACCAGACCGGAGACAAGGCGGAGTTTCTGGCTCTGGAGATCTTCGAGGGACGGATGCGCTTCTCCTTCAACTTGGGAAGTGGAACTTATAAACTAATGACCATGATAAAAGTTTCGGATGGGCAGTTCCATACAGTTATCGCAAGGAGAGCTGGAATGGTAAGAATGTATATTTTTATTGTAGAAATTAGCTCACATGTTAGATGTTTTTCATCATGCATTCTTGGAAAATATCTCATTTAGGTCTTCTTTTGGGTCTAGTAGAAAAAACATTGTAGAAAATCCGTTAAATGCCACATAGTATAGACTCACAATGTAAGCTCCACTATCAATAGCATTTATATCCTGGGTTTTTATAGCTGAAATCTGCATCTCAATTTGGACTTATATTCTTTTAGCACCATCAGATGATAATTAAACTGCCCCAAACCACGGGTAGCTCAGTTTATGGTTTTCATGGTTTGTAATTATATTTTATTGCTCGTTGTGATTTACAATACGAGGATCCAAAATGACCCTGAAGGTTGAAATTCTGTCTCCTGTGCTCTGAATAAGAGGCTTCTCCCTGCCAGCAATGCAGTGGCAAGGAAAGAGGGAAAAAATGCAACCAGGCCCTGTCAAACCTTCTGTAATGTAGCTCTCCTGCTGGACTTCAAATCTGTCATTTCCCACCGTGCACTGAGAGTTTCATAGGAAGCTGGTAAAATCGTTAAATTGTCAGTTTTGAGATGGTGCAGAGTGACGGGATGGAAAGGAATACTGCACACGTTCAGCACTGTGATTTTGTCTGCATATTGTGCCCTATGAATAGTATGTGGAGGTGACCATGTAAGTGCTCTTGAAGTATGACAAAGAAATGTGTGTGTCAAGCCTGAAGTGCCAGCTCCCCCAGGGAAAGTGAACCTGATCTCTATGTTTGCAAAAGGTGCTGTGGGTCATTTTGTGCTGTGGGTCAAATGTACATTAACATTGTACATTTAAAAAACTTATCAAACATGATTACAACACAAATGATCTACTCATCCCAAACTTCTAAAACTACCCATTGCTAATCCATGGATCATCCTTAGAATTGGGGACAAGAACATTTATGTATTCTCGTGCTTTACCTCTCTTACTATTTTCCCTGTGAGGTTTGCTTATGAGTTTTCCCAGTCGTATTAAGCAAACCCTCTTCACTACACAAACTTGTCATAAATTGGTTGTTTCAACTTGATGAATGCAACCTGTTAGCATAATTAATTCCCCCCGCATTGCTATATAAAATTACCTCTTCTGCTCCTTTGTGAGCAGGTTTCATTCACACAAGTGTCAAGAGTAAAAGGGACTTCCCTCTGAACAGAAGACAAAAACATAACAAATTTAGCTGTTATTTGGGGACCTGAAAAAATTTGAAAATATTCACTCTGCCACACCATGATAGAAATAAAGACAAGGTGTTTAGACATGAAGTTAGATGACAAAAAATTTGACTAAAACAGGAGCATAGTAAGGGTCCAATGTGTAATATTTAGGAGAATCTATTGAGAGAAATGCAATATAGAATACATAACTATGTTTTCAGTGGTGGATAGACTTTACATAATGACCAACCATCATGTTTTATTACTTTCCAATGATTAATTTTGATCTATATACACCATGAGTCCCTTTACGTGGAAGTGGCCAAGTTGCGTTGCCATGTTTCTACAGTAGCACAAATTGCTCTACAGAACATTTCTCACTACATTGAATACGTACGAAGAAGAGCAAGAAGTAGTAATAGTCGTCTGGTTTATTAGAAGTAAGAAGAGAAGTGAAAATTGGACTAATGAAGGACCACATGAATTATTTAGAGAGCCAACAGAGCCACCATAGCTTCTCCTACGCACTTGCAATGGGAGGGTTGAGTGGTGACTTAGCCGTTGGTTGCAATTTGCAACCCTGACCACTAGATGCCGCTAAAACTTACACACTGAAGGAATGTGATAGTCACGGGCAAAACACAAGATAACTGGTAAAGGCAACAAGTTTGTACCACTTAAGAACAAAGGCCCGAGGCTTAATGTTTCTGGAATCAGTCGTTGCTGGTGAGGTTCCCAGATGTAATTTTTCAGTGCTTCGAGCACAAACAAGTTTTCATTCCATTGACCTCAATTGCATTGGGGAAATGGCAGATGTCTCTGTGCAAACAAAAACAAAACTATCTGCATGGGTGGAGACCATGAGGGGTAAGTAGGAGAATAATAAAGTAATTTTTAAATTACGCATTAACATTTTGTGTGAGCATGTGACAGTGTGACTGTCACAGCTGGGGACGTCCGTGCAAAAACTAAGTTAGTTTATTTTAAATCAGGGTTGTAAGACAGAACAAACAACAACCTCTTCTGTGAGTGAGATTGCAAATGTAGTTTGACAGATTAGGGTGCGCTGTAGCTGATTAGCACCAGCAGCTAATCATCAAACCTTTGACTAGCTGAATTACTTGTCCTAGAAAAAGCACAAAACAAATGCGTAACAGCAGTTACTCAGGGCCTGAACCACAACAGAGAGCAATGCTATGGTCCCTCCATTACATTAGTCATGAAGAAAACAATGATCTCCTGGCGCTTTCTTCACATTTCCTTTAATGTTAGCCGATCGCAAAAACACAATACTTAACTTTTTGCGTTACATTCGGTATTAATTTCCAAGGGGTTTTCTTGAGATTAATATATTTTTACCGTAATATGAGACACTTGACTGTAAATGCAGTGAAGTAGATGTAAGGCATCGTGCCTTTGATCACAGGAAAATACATTAATAAGATGTTTATGTGGTTCTGACATTCTTTATGGCGCTGCAGAGAGTCACGAATGTGTTTGAGACAAACGAGTCCTGTTGTTCCTCACCTCGCTGTTGTCAAAGTGTTGGTGTGTTTGAATGTGTGTTTTACTCTGACGTGCCTCTGTGTATGCGTCCATGTGTCTGACTTAAGTTTGACTCAACCGTGCTTAGGGTGTGTGTGTGTGTGTGTGTGTGTGTGTGTGTGCGCTTGGTGGGGTCGTGTTCTCCTGGATGATTTGTGTTGGAGATCCGGGCCAGTGTGGTCTATGTTTACTTAAGATCCAGGAGAGGTGGAGCATGATTGCCCTGGTTTTTCAACACTTTCACACACTTTTCCGGACAGTTTCTTCACCAGCTCATTTCTTTTCTTCCTAGTAGGGTCATTCCCTCTCAGAGCAGAGAGGGAACAGGAGAATAACCCACATCTGGTCAAAAGCTTTAGTACCATTAACGGGAAATAGGAAATGTAATGTATGGCATATTTATGCCACTCTCCCATCAACCACTGTGATGAAATTATGAAATATAATTGGCCTACATGCCATGTGGTGAACAGAAAAAACATTGAATAGGACTCAGTTACACAAATACTCAGGGAGAAATAATTGTATTGGTCGAAGTAACCCTAAATGGGTAGAACCAGAATCCTGGAGGGAAAGTTACAGAGCATAAGAAGATATTTATGCACTCTTTTCACTCCAAGAGATGTGCACAGAATAAAATTACATTTAGGCAGTGAATTGTGTTACAAACAAGATTCTTTTAAATCTTTTACAATCTCTCAAAAAAAGCATTAACATGCATAAACACATAGGTGCCTAAATCTGACGATCATTGTGACGATCACAGCACTTACATTGCCATCTATAGTAAATCTTTTACAAGCTTTAAAGGGATAGATCAGCCTTTTGCAAAATAGGTAGATGAGAAGATTGATACCACTCTTATGTCTGACCATTAAATATGAAAATACCTTGTCGACTATTTCCCATTCAAAGAATTAAGTCTCCTCCAGCACAAATAATGGACTAAGGCAGTGTGATTTTAAAACAGCTGTTAGTTAGACAATCACACATGACATGTGTGTGTGTGTGTGTGTTACTATCATCATGTAGGCTGCATCTCTGACTGTGGACCTGTGTGGTGATGACCAGGAACCAGGCTACTGTGCTGTGAGCAATGTGGCAGTACACACTGACTGGTAAGAAAATCTCACACACACACACTACACAGATGTAATGTTTCTATGCTGTAAATGTATAAATTAAAATAGTGTCGACAGTTTTAGTTCCAAGGCTTGGAAAACTCAATATGTAATGATATTTTCCATGTCTGGTGGGGGTGGGATGGCGCAATGGTTAAGACTGTGCCTTTGGTGTGAGAGACCTGGGTTCAATCCCCACTGTGTCCCTGAGCAAGACACTTAACCCCTACTTGCTCCAGAGGCGTGTGGCCTCTGACATGTATAGCAAGTCGCTTTGGATAAAAGCGTCAGCTAAATGTAAATGGTGAAATAATGGAAAATAATACAAAACCTGGGATGAACATACTTTCTGAATTCTTTGCAGTTGTTGTTTTACTTTACCCTATATCTCACAATCCTTAATAAAAAGCAATGTCCTTGTCACCCCTTGGCTGCGTTTGTCCTGATGTGACAAGTTAAACCGACCCTTGTTTTATCTGAATATGTAATGATAAATAACAATTTAATATCCCTACAATATGCTGTTCTATGGAGTGCTCTATAGAGGATTCAAGCTTTTTTTTTGCTTTTAATTTTTTATACTGCCTTATTGTCTAAGTATCTGGATGAAAAAAATTGCTTAACATGTAATATGCAATTCTCATACATTTTTGTGCAATGATAATACCAAAATAAAGTCATCTGTTGTATCTATCTAAAATATATGATGTAAACTTTCATGAAATTATTGGATGATCATTGCCCTTACACACAGACAGCACTGAGCCAGGCCCTGTGGGAAAAACTTAGGACTGTACATGTGTTTTTGTGTGTATAGGTTGTGTGTGTGTGTTTGAGAGAGAGAGAGCAAGAGAGATCGATTTGGCAGATGAGGAAGGGCCAATGGTCTGCAGAAGGTTTATTTTGTAAGGGTCTCGGGTCCATGTTGTTGTGAAACTCACTGACCCACAGTGTCTTTCTGTGTGCGTCTGTCTGTGCGTGTGTGTGTGCAAATCTCTAAATACTTAAATGCATTTGTAAGCTTTTGGATCTGTGCATATGTCCTTTTGTGTCTATGCGCATTTAAGTCTTTGTGTGCTTCTGTTCATCTATGTGTGTGTGTGTGTGTGTGTGTGTGCGTGCAGGATCCTGGACGTGCAGCCCAACAGGCTTTTGGTGGGAGGCGTCAGGTCAATAGAACCCGTCCTTCATCGGCGCGGTCAGGTCGCCACCCACGACTTTGTCGGCTGCATCATGGAGTTTGCAGTCAACGGCCGCCCGCTGGAGCCCAGTCAGGCGCTGGCATCGCATGGCATCCTTGACAGGTCCGCTCAACTCAACCCCACCCCTCCTATTCCCGCATTCACCCTTTCTCCATCATCTCCCTCTTCTTTCCATCTGCCCGTCTCCGCTAACCTACCCGACTCTCGCTGTGAGACATCTGTTCACACTCTCAAACCCTCTCGAGAGATTTTAAAAAGATGTTTTTTTTAATACAAATGGCAGATTTTTGATGAGGGAAACCAATTGCAGAATTACAGAGAATTTTTTTTCTGCTGGTGAATAGTGAGGCGAGGACAGATCTTTTAATATGTTAATTCTCTTGGGGTTCTTTAGGGGGGTTTTTGTATTGCATCACAGGGAGAGAAATCACAGCTCATCTGCCCCCCTTTCCTGGAGTTTCTTCTTCTTTGGACCCCCCGGCTGCGAACTGTGCGGCTGACTTGTCAAACTGACTGTCTGATTGTCGCTTTGTGTGTCGTTGTTATCTGTAGATGTCCGAGACTGGAAGGAGCCTGCACCACCAGCCCCTGCAGACATGGGGGCACCTGTTTGGACCACTGGTCTTGGCAGCAGTGCCAGTGCGTTGATGGCTTCACTGGGAAATTCTGTGAGAAGTGTAAGTATATGCCTTTGATGTTTCTCTTTATTGCTGATGCTGCACTTACTAAGGAATATTCTGTCATGACTATTTATGATTCTTCTCTCATGAGTCATCGAGCTGCACCATGTAGCTTAATATAGGACACATCAATGCATTCTGAGCTCTACTTCAAAGCATTTGTGTATTTTATAGTATAATTACGCAGACTCAACATCAGAGAACTAAAACAGAATGAGAAACCTTTGAGGCCCACAAAAACTGCTAGCTACTGTGTAAGGTGCTACAGTATGTTTAGCAATGTTTCCAATAACCATTACCACATTTATATTGAGACTTTCATATTGTTACTGGGAACAAACAAGATCATCATTTGAGAAGTCTGGGAACCTCCACCCCAGAGTTTTCTCTGTCATTGGGTTTGATTTTGTGGCAAATCTGCTGGTTTGTTTCATGGCACGAAACAAGATCACAGCGTTTTGTTTTTTTTCTAACAAATGAAGCATACTCCCTCAGAGTTGTGTGTATAAATGTGTATGGTGCAACACAATAATGACCTATAATAGCTTCTGTTTTCAACTCCCTGGCTCTAGTTTCAGACGTTTTTCTATTAGTCAACAGCACGAATTTGCACGTCAGCATTCACCAAAGTTGAACTTAAAATTTTTGCCCAGATGTACTTCACTTCCGGGAGCAAATCCACTCGCTGATTCACTTGATTGAAATTAACTGATTCTGCCACAGCATTTTGACATTTTTTTGTCGTAGTGGCTTCATCTTAAATCTAGTCACAAAATTCAGTGACCATAAAATTTAAATCTATACTGCACTGTGAAGTATATTCAAGAGCATTTTAAGTGAGGACGGAGAATACATCCCCCAGAATACATCGTTTTACTGGAAAACATTATAAACAGCAAACACTTTAAACTCATCAATCATTTTATGTTGTTGACCATAAAAATCCCTCACACATTTAAATTTCAACTGTTCTGTAAATTATTTTACTGTAACTTTCTAAAATCACTTAATACTTATTACCAGAAATCTGGCCTGAGTGGTATTTAGCTCAAAATAGGGTGAAGGTATGGATTCAGTGCCTTGCTCAAGGGCACATGGGCTGTTCTGTGCATTGACCTACATCTTTCACTGATGGGAAGATATTTGTTACCACTGATGAGAATGTAAGAACCAATTTGTGGTTATGGCAATTGGATTAGGAAAATCATTTGGGCCTTAGTGTCCGCCAGTTCCGGAGTGGAAATAAAAGTTTTGCAGTCGCCTGTGAAACTTCTGTGAAGTCAGACAGGATTGAGGATATTCTCTATCTTTCTCCCATAGACATGACAGCAGACACTGCCCTGTCCCTGGATGGTACTGGCCGTCTGGACTATTCGTTTAAGCAGGGCCCTAAACGTGACGTCCTTCTAAAACAGTCACTGCAGGGCGTAACCTCTGACCCCGGCAATCCTAGCAGCTTGGAGGTCAAGTTCAGGACACGCAGCAAAAGCGGCACCCTTCTCCATGTGCAAGAGAGCAGCAACTACACTACTGTTAAGGTACGTAAGCAAGAGAAAGGGAAGGTTATGTGATAATGATGTGGCAATGTATGGATATCTTAAGTCTCAAATAAAAGTTTCTATTGATAGCAGTATGTACAAACAAATAGTTCCAGAATAAGTCTGAGAAAAAAGTATTATTTTTACTACGGCTGATGTTGGGAATCATCATAATGTATTTCCACAGCATTATCAGAAATGTAACAGTCATCGTCCTAGAGTTTCTTTTTTTGTTAATCGTTGATTAATTTTATTATTTAACCTTAAGACTTCTGGTTGAAATAATAAAAGCCTTCTGCAGGAGTGAATGGACATTCCCTCTTGATCTGTTAGAAGTGTGCGCTGAACTTTGTGTCTGTTACCACCAAAGATGACAAAACATGGAGGCTTCTTGCTAAGTATAATAAATTATATCTATGAAACAGGGGACGTTAGAAACACAGGCCTATCTCTAATGATACATCTCTTTTAGTTTAGGTAAATAAAAGCCCTGGCCCCAAGTTAATAATTTATAACCTATACCTAGACCCCTGTAATCATTCATATATAGGCTGCATTTGTATTGGAAACCTCCTTTAAACCACATTCATTGAGCTAGATGAAAATGGTCCCATGTTCACATTATGCATCACCCCAAATCACAGGTAAAAATACTCCAATTTCTAGCAACACAGTCAGCATTTTTTAGATAATTAATGTTAATGTTATACCACTAGCCATAATGCAGACTCACAGATCTCATTAGCTAACGTGCAAGTCATAATTAGCTCATGATTCTCTCCTTGTCACTGTCAACACAGCTTTGGCTGCTCAGTTTGTTTGAGATGACAGAGCTGAGCTTGTGCAATGTGGCGGCCAGATGATACGTTGCATCACCAATAGCATTTGTAGTCATGTGCATGTTTCGGTTTGTACGTGTGCAAACATGCAGTACACTGACAGTGAAAGGCCCCCTGGAAATTTGGACCTCATGACCCCATCATTGGTTTAATTTTGTATGTACAGTGTGTAAGTTGTAATATTTGGCTGCAGATACGCACACCATCTCCTTACTTTGATTTACCCCTTCCAATCCCACTCACTGCCCCACACACTCTCTCCAAGTATAAACTATAGGCCAACTATATGGGTCTTTTTTAGCCACCTCCCCTTCAGTCTAAGTCTTCTTTTTCTCCTCTCATCCTGTTCTGCGCACCCTCCCTCAAACTGATCCTGGGCAGCTTCCCAAGGAGGCCTGAGCACTCATTCATCCTCTTCAATTTTCCTTTTAGAACCCCTTCACCCTCACCACCACTAACCCGTCGTCCCACTTTAGTATCAGACTTTGTCTCTTATGATTTTGTTTTCCGGCTCTGAGCAGGTTCTGGTGCTCATCGAATCACTATCACAGCTTCCCAAACAGTCCAGAAAATTATTATAAGTACCATGAGGAAGGGCAGGGGAATACCCACTGTAGATGTACATTTGTTAAAAGTCAGGACAATATATACTGAGATATAAAAAACAAGATGTTTAATAGATAAACTTCATGATTGATTTTCCAGGTTTAGAGCACTCAGTATTCTTTGGCTTGGGGGACTTTCCGCTTTTCCCATTTTAAATCAATTCTTCCGGAAGCTACTTATCATTGCTGATTTTTGGGGACTTTGAAGGGAGGAGAACGGGATTACTTTTCCATCGAAGTGGGGAGTGTGCATATGAGATTACCATTCACTGTCTAAGCCGCAAATTTGTTGTCCATGCCAAAGTGAGCTTGATTCATTTCTTTTAAAGATGCACTCTCTTTTCTGCCAGTGGGCGTTTGAATGAGCTTGTTTTCTCTGAATTTGTTGTTAGCAAGCTTCTGATCATCTTCTGGCTGAATAACATTAGCTACACACACAAGTTGTGAGAACATGATTAACTGCAGTGTGTCCCGCTGGGAAAAAGATTTATGAGCGTCAAGCTGCATTTTTGTTTTCGATCTCTGACCTCAACATCGGATCCTGAAAGCAGTGTGGTGGAAGTTTTGTGGAGACTGAGAGAAGACTTCCTGTCATTGCTCATGAATGATGCTGACATGATAAGTCATTGCATTAATCAGAAAAAATGCATTTTAACCCTAGTTTATGCAACTCCTCTCAGAGAACATTATTTATCAGACAAGAATTATAACAGCATGCAGATTCAGGGTCTGAGTAATTGATCAATTTACTCATCTAGTCTGAAACCTCGCCTCTAATTTATGATGCCCTGTTTAATGTGGATTGACAGAGACAATATAACTTTATTTAATAACTTGTTGAACAATGTAATGGAAAATAATAATGTATAGACATTTGGTAGACTCAGAGCTACTCTCAGTCCAACACTTTGGTCCAGACTGAAATCTCTCTATCGTTTGGATTGTTCATTATTATCATTGTGAGTGTATTGGCACACTGAAATCACTGCTATGCAGCCTCACAGAGCCACCAGTGTGTATGTTGACTCCTAGTCTTGTTTGTGTGAAAGTAGGGCTGTGTGATAGTTATCTATTGTCATTCATGGTCTTCACATATAATTGTATTGAGGTAAAATTCTCATATCAAGATGTTGCGATTTACACTAACCCCTTGAGAACAAATTTACTGTGGTAAAAGACATGAAAAAAATAGTTTTTACTTTTTCTCACCTGGTTTTGTATTCTTTTGTAATATAATATCATGATAAGGATGGCCATTAAAGGATGAAACCATTTTTCATGCATTTCAACAATGATTCAAAGGTGTGCTTCTTTTATTTTGTGTGACCAATTATCCGTTAACCCCTCTTCAACTGATTGTGAGTGGAGTATGTGTAACCTCCATCTCTGTTTCTTGTCTCAGCTGAGGAATGGCAACATCCAGTACATCTCGGATGCGGGCGTTGGGGGGAAGGTGGAGCGCACCGTGGGAGACGTAGTGCTGTCAGACGGCCAGTGGCACACGCTCCAGCTGGTCAAGAACGGCTCTGCCACGGTGCTCCAGGTAGACAGCAACCACGCGAGGGTCATCCAGCACGCCACCCAGGACTTTGGAGGTCTCAGTGTTTTAACCTTTTCCCTTGGAGGGATCCCATCTGGACCTGCTCAGCAGAAAACTGCAGCAGGTTAGCCTCGACAGTGTATTTAAAATGTGTTTGGGTTGGAAAGGAGGGAAGTTATTTCTGTCTATAATTGAGTAGTCTTGCATAGCCAGACCTATCTCTGCCCAGAATGCAGCGGAAGGGAGGACAATTCTAAATGAAGATAGCCAATGGCAGGCTTATACCCAAAGCCTACTTCTCTGAGTCAGACGTATAATTGAGTGCTAAAAATCTAATTAGCTGGCTTGTGACTGGAAGGTCCCAAGTTTGATCCCTGAGTGGCAGGACAAATCAGTGACAATGATTTCTCCTCCCTCATAACCATAATTGAGAGATCCCTGAGCCCCTTAACCCCATCTGTTCCTGACACAAATATTTGAGATTTTTTCAGTGTCCAAAGAATTTTTCAGTGTAGTTTCAATTCAGAGTGCCTAATGTATGTGGTGGGAATGGGCCATGTTCAGTTTCATCAGACAGTTTTAGTGTCCTATGATAATCTAAAATATTTTCCCAGAAGTTATCCTACTCTTATAATAAAACATTTCATTGGGACAAACTAGATTTTTGTAATGTTTCCACAAGACATTTGTCTAAAAATCTCAGTTTAGATATTGCCCTCTCCAGACTTACGACAAACCCAAACCTTGTAGCATTTGCACTATTCATATGAACATACATGTTTATTTACTTGCTGTGTCAAACACAAGCTGAAGCTTTCAAAAGCTGGTGTTTGACCCATTCTTTACCCACTGTAAATTAGTAATGCAGCAGGGTTGTTTTTTTTCTTCACGTTATGGAAACCTTTTCTATATACAACAGGTTTGTGCACATGCACATACCGTACATGTGTGATGGAGCACGCATGAGCTTATGAGCCCTTATAAATCCAGTACAAATGTTTTTTCCCCAAGTGAATTAATAGTCTGCTGTGCAAACTGTTGACCATATTTGGTGGCCATCCAATAAGGCTCTGGTCTGAAATCTGTTTCTATTTGACACTGCTGAGATTTACCTGCTATGAATTTACTGTAGCTGAGTAAATGTTTTTTTATCAGAGTATCATTTATGGACAAAATAACTAATATTGATTTAATTTGACTTTGTCTTGGAGCGCCTGTCTCTGAGGACTTTCTGTGTTTTTGTCTTATTTCCATGAACTCTCATTCTAGTTTAGACTTAAATCAAAGATCAGATGTCCTTGAGCATGAGTTAAGAACAGTTTGTAAAAGGTGAAAGAGAGGGTTTCCAGAGGGAGGTAATGCAACACAGTAAATTTCAGAATTTCAAGGGAGGGAAAACCTAACCTAATACTATGGACTAATATGGTAAAAAATTAGCAATTTTAATGATTTGTTGACCTTTGTTACACAAGGACCAGGCCATTTATAAAACAAGCATCTTCTCAGCATGCAGATCAGTGGCAGGCTGCCTGTTAACCAACCCTTACCTCAATGTGTGTCTGAACACTCGTGTTCTGTTGTGTACTCACTTTTCAAGAGCTAATGAAAAGACACAAATGGATTTAATCTGCACTGGGATAAATTCAATAAAAATCTATTTACATCGGTGAGGCAGTGCTGTTGGGCAACACACGAAGCAAAAGATTGAATTAGACACAGAGACATTCATCCAACCCAGATGTATGTCTTCAAGCTATAATGGCTCTGATGATGGATTCTCTGTTAAAAGATATTTCATGTTTCTTTCAAATTGGCCAGTGATTGAATTGGCCCATTTTTTGGGGGGAAAAATACATATATATATTTTATATATATATATATATTTTGTCCTAAAATTGAACCAGCTATACATCTAAACATAATTCCTTAGCTCTAATTATGGCTCCCGATTCCTGTTATTTACAAAGATGCAATCTGATCGACAGACATTTTAACAACCCATCAGTCTGGTGGCAATCGGATATTATTCCCCTCCCAGGCCGCTCTTAAGTCCTTGTTATGCACTGATGGCTGGTTCTTGTTATCTGAAGCAGTTTTCTCTCTTATTTATTTGCAGGTTTTGACGGCTGCTTGGCCTATGTAAAGTACAATGGGGAGAACCTGCCATTTACAGAAGAACACAGCCTCGTCACTTTAACTAAGACTAGTTCGTCTGTCAAGATCGGCTGCAGGGGTCCCAACCTGTGTGAGAGCAGCCCATGCTGGGATGGATTGATGTGCGTCAACCAATGGTACACGTACCAGTGTGTCCCGCCTGGTGACTGTGCCTCTAATCCCTGCCAGAACCAAGGCAGCTGTGTGCCCGACCCCCGCTCAGGTTTCACCTGTGTCTGTTCCGAGTTCTACACAGGCAAGACTTGTGAGACATTGGTGGCTTGTCTGGACGCCCAGTGCCCTCAGGGCACTGTCTGCAAGACAGGCAACAACGGCGGATTCGTCTGCAGCCCAAGCCCCACAGCAGAGACTATGGTCCTCCCCATCTGGGCGGTGCCCGCTATTGTTGGCAGTTGTGCCACTGTCCTTGCCTTGGTGGTACTCAGCCTCATCCTGTGCAACCACTGCAAGGGCCGCAACAAGACCAAAGTGCCAAAAGAACCCAAGGAAAAGAAGCCGAAGGAGAAGAAGAAGAAGAAAAGGAAAAAGGGTAGTGAGAATGTTGCATTCGATGACCCAGATAACATACCTCCATACGGAGATGACATGACGGTACGGAAACAACCAGAAGGGAACCCCAAACCAGACATTATTGAGAGGGAGAACCCTTATCTAATCTATGATGAAACAGACATTCCCCACAACAATGAGACCGTCCCCAGTGCTCCCTGCGCCCCCTGTAATGGCCCAGAGGCAGATATCGAACACTATGATATAGACAATGCCAGCAGTATCGCCCCTTCAGATGCAGATATCATCCAACACTACAAGCAGTTCCGCAGCCACACGCCCAAGTTCTCTATCCAGAGACACAGCCCGCTGGGCTTCGCCAGACAGTCCCCTTTACCCCTTGGAGCAACAAGCTACACCTACCAGCCTCAGTATTCCCAAGCACTGAGGTCCACCCCACTTAGCCACTCCCACTCAGCGTGCCCCACCCCGAACCCTCTCTCCAGACACTCCCCAGCCCCATTCACCAAGCCCTCCTCCTTTTACAGAAACACTCCAACCAGAGAACTCAATCTGGCTCGCCGTGAGGGCAGCCCGCTGGACCTGCACAATGACATGTGCCAGCCACCACCCATGTTTAACTATGCCACCCGGCTGGGGAGGCGGAGCAAGAGTCCGCAGACCATGGCCAGCCACGGCCACCCTTCCAGGCCTGGCAGTCGGCTCAAGCAGCCGATCGAGCAGATCCCCCTGGAGACGGGGCCTCCTGTGGGACTGTCCATCGAGGAAGTGGAGCGGCTGAACACTCCACGCCCACGCAACCCCAGCATCTGCAGCGCTGACCATGGGCGCTCCAGCTCTGAGGAGGACTGCCGCAGGCCGCTGTCAAGGGTCCGCAACCCAGCTGATGGCATCCCTGCCCCAGAGTCCTCTTCAGAAAGTGACTCACATGACTCCTTCACCTGCTCAGAGATGGAGTATGAACGGGACAAGCCAGTGTCTTATAGTTCCCGAGTTCCCAAGCTCTCGCAAGTCAACGAGTCAGACGCTGACGATGAGGACTATGGTGGGAGGCTCAAGCAGAGGCGGTACTCGAGCCGAAGGGCAGAAGGAGGGCCTGGCGTTGCTCAGATGCCCCCTACTGACCAGCACTACACCCTGCCCCACAGACTGGGCCAGCAAGCTGGGGGCTTCAACTGGGACAATCTGTTGAACTGGGGCCCTGGCTTTGGACATTATGTAGACGTGTTCAAGGACTTAGCCTTGCTTCCCGAGAATGCAGCAGCAAAAGACATTGAAATGAACAGTGGGGATGGCTCTGTGACCATTCTAAACGAAGGAGAAGCTGAGCAATATGTATGAGACTATTTATTACAATGTTGTAGAATATGGTGATGTTCTCCATTTGAAAAAAAAAGGAAGACTGTAAATTTCAAGAGAACATTGGACTACATGTTATTTGCATTATTCAAAATTATAAGACGACTCTCAATGCAGTAAGGCAGAACAATGGCACCTGTAACATGACAGATTTGGTCAGTAGCCACCTTGGAATAGTTTACCAGTCTTTTCTAGTTCCAAACTCAACTGTACAATCATGCATTCATCTCTCTGAGGCCTCATTACAATGTATCCATTGATACTGAATGGTTCAAAAAAAAAAGAGAAAAAAGAAATCCAAGTCTGAATTCCATTTAGTAACTGCAAAGCTCCATTCATGTTATCTTGATCAAACATTTCTGTTTTTTATTACCAATATTGCCTCTCCTTTCCAAAAACTTCTACTTCTTCACAGCTGAGAGATAAGTGGGTAGATAATATTAACACTCACAGGAAGAGAATTCCAACGGGCTGTGGAGCAAACGAAAACTCCGAGTCAATTTTTAATTTACTTAAAAGGAAGCATGTGTATTTGATCTGACTGCACCTGTAGGTGACAGGACACGGACCTCGGTGTGAAAGTAAGTACACCGTTTTCCTCGCACGGTATGGCAGACCCCACCAATGTTATTATCTCTTTTCGCTCTGTCTGTCTTTGCCCCGGTGTGTTTTCTCACAGAAGACTGGCTAAACGCTCCAAGAGTGAGGATTAAACAAGTCCCCTGCCTTACAGACATTTGAGGATTTCAGTACAGGGGAGGACTTTTTCTCTTCTGTTTTTCTGGCCTAAGTTCAGTAGAAGAAAAGGGTTTGCGGGGATAGTGATGTCTGTCAAAATTGCTTTTGCATTTTCTGACCAGCCAAGTGTTTTTCAGGCGACGGCGATGATGATGATGTGTGGATCCTATACACATGACCCCAACTAAAACACTATGAACTTGTGTACATTTTTTTAATTCATGTGAAATCATGGAGTCATTTGTTGTTGGTGTCCTTGTCCATTATTTTGACATGTATGGTTTCTACATTTTTCTACTGTTTATTAACTTAAATTACTTAAGCTGTGTTTTTATGGATATTTTCATATGCTGAAATGTATGTTCTTACTTTCGGGGAAAGTAAGATTGAAGACTTATTTTTTACATTTGTTACATATGTAACATCAGTATTTTCCACTTTTGATAAAACTATAACATGCTGTATGCTTTGTACCTGTAAAAAGCCAATAACAGAATAAAAACAGTATTTATTTAAAAGCTGCTTTAGAAACATCTTCTTTCCTGAAGTGGTAAAGCAACTGATTTAGATGCATGTAAGTGTTGGTAGTTTTAAAAATTGTCACCTTCACACAAGTCGTACGGTATTCTCTATTCAAAGCTCACTGTGTGCAGTCTTTAAATAATACTGGGTTTGAACAAAACATTTAAAAAGGCATTTCAGGACCCAAATGAAACTGAACCACCTTGCTCACAGCCAAGCAAAACATCAAGTGGACTCTGCGACGCAGGGCCCTATATTGCTTTCAACAATTATTTACATCTGGCTTATTGAGCAGAACCCCTTTTTTGTCATAGCTCAGTGATTCGGAATGCAACATGCTTATCTTCTCCGTCATCAAGGGGAGAGAGGCCACGAGAGAAAACGCAGGGAGCTGTGAACCCGGCGAAGAGTGACAGCCCAAATCTGGGTAAATTACTACAGGCTCACGGAGGGGCTTGGTCCTGCAGAGAGCTGTGTTGACCGAAGACTCTTTGAGAAGGCTGTACCACGCTGATGCTGAGATAATAATAACACTCACAATGATAATGAGAACGTGGGTGGGTGGTGGGACGAGTAAATAGGAGATGAATTCAAATAAACCTCACAGTTTCTCCACTGGTGCGACATGGCAGGCTCTGAAAGATATCAGGCAGAGGCAACTTCAGGAGCAAACCCCCCCACCTCCTCCCTATAGGTAAGCAGGAGAGGCTTGTATATACAAAGGGCACATTGTTCTCAAGTATGGTAGGATGTACAACACTCATGAGGACTGACATGAATCTGTCTTCCTGATTTTCTTGGGGGCAGGGTGGGGGGGCTTTTTTTCTTCAAGTGCTGTTTTTGGATATAGTCCAGATGGCTGCTGGACTTCACTGAATGGCAGAGGAGCTTATGATGTGTTTAAGGATTAATTGCAGTATATATTCTAACTGTGAACATTGCATGTTATATTATAGGATACGGCCCTTACAAAATACAACATATGTTATTCCTGTCGACTCAAATGGATGTGGGTGCTATTTCAGAAAGCAATAAGCTATTTGTGTTGGTAATGACACAAGAAACATGCTACCATGCGCAGCCACTCATGATTAAAGTTCTCTTTTTGGAGAGCCATGTAGCAAAGTAATAGTGTGTGTTTCATAAAATACTAAAGATGCAGAGCTCAGATTGGTACAAAGTGATATCCAAAAGTGTCAAGCCATTATATATAAAAATCAGTGTGAAAGAGTCACCTTTTTATTTCCTGTGGAGAGTACTGACTTTCCCCTCCTTGAATCCACAAATGTCATCAAAACATAATACCCATTAAGATGATTTCCATGTTGACTTAAGAGTTCCCCCAGTATTTATAAAAGGATATGGCATTTAGCTGTGATGGACTTCCTTGAAACAGAGTGTTCCTCCCCAAAAATCCTCCCAAAAGCTTGTTTATAAAGATTGATTATTCTGAGCCTCAGAGTCCTCATACAGCTACAGCGCCTCCTTAAGTTTGACTCAAAGGACTTACAATTAAAAGCACATTCTATGCAAGAACAAAGAATATGTTTCACTCTTGCTCTGATTGGGTTGGTGTTAAGTGTCATATGACTGTGAATGTGTATAAAACAGGCAGTGAGAGTGAACTTCATCTAAACCTTAAAACAAATCTCAAAAACCTCTGTAAAAATAAATGAAATATTGCCCAAAAACAAGGGTTTAATGGCCAAAGTCACTTTTTTAGAAGTCAGAGATTACAGTAATCACACCTCTTGCTCCTGTACAGTAGATACCCAAAACCTCAGGTGCCTCCAGTCCACTTAGTGTCATTAACAGAGTCTACATATGGGTCTCCAAGGCTTGATGGACAAATCCCCTGTTCATCCTCTGAGGGCTTACATGTGAAACAACATTAACACTCCACAAATTATCACCCGATCTTAGTGGCACTCTCCATTTCACATCTGCATCAAAGCTGCGAGGCTCGCCTTCGTTAAGTGTTCTTTAATGCTGTGTGTACTGCAGCCAGCCGATGCCTTTCAACACACATGAAAGCTTCACCAAGACGGAGCTGTTGGGAAATGAAAGAGAAAGATAGATGTGTGTGCATGCGTGAGGAAGACGATGGCTGTCCCATCTTTGGAAAAGCGCCTTCCTTCCTCTAAGAATCTGAAACGCTGCGGTTTTTACTCCAGCTTCAAGGGGCTGGGATTAAGCAAGGCTCTGGTTGCCACCAGCTTGAGAACATTTATAGAAGTGTATGATGGATGCTAAACAGACAACATCGTCATCATGAGACCCCTGGCTCGAGTGTCACTGTGCTGTCAGGGAGTCGCTCTGTCAGGCTCCGCAGAGGCAACACATCTGTTTCTGATCCCATGTGTGACATTCTGCTGCTTCAGCAATTTTGGAGTTTTGTTTTGTTTTCTAATTCGGGGAGATGCTGCTGACTTAAGTGCTGGTTAACTGACTGTGCGTTTGGCAACCAGCAGAACTGCCACTTCACTGGGAAAGAGAGGATTCTCCCAGCTTGTCCCACAGGTTCCTTTTGCTTTGACAAAGCAGATGTTGGTATTGTTTACATTGGCTTGGGTTAAAATGAAACACACTGAGATGAATTTGATGACTAACCCCCGCTGTTTGCAGAAGTCTTCCCTGTAGGTGGGGTATACCAGCCTGGATCAACCTAAAGTTTTCACTGAATCATGTTTTATTGCAGCAAAATCTGGTAACAATATTTTTGTACTGACAACAGAATAAATCACTCTGTGAAATGTGTCGCTTGTAGACTCTGTACTTCCCCACTTCCTTTTTAGTATCCTTTAGGGCAACTTTACTGTTTCGTTACAGTGTCATCTATCCTGTTTTTTCAGCCAAAATGCTCTAAAAACCCACTGTACACTAACTTCCCAGCACCAAACGGCAGAGAGACAAAGTTAATGATGAAAGATTGGCACTAAAGATACTTTCCTCAGAGGTTTGCTGAGACCAAAACAGAATAAGTGATCCAAAAACATTATTATTGATGTTTTAAACACATTTATAACTAAATATGTTATTTTTCAAGCCTTTGTTTGAATCCTCCACAAATCCTGAATATAAAAAACAGACCTGCAGTCCAGAAACGAGTCTGTCATAAAAAGAACAGTAGATGTAAGTTAGCAAAATCGGAATTGGAGCTGCAACACTGAAACAGGCCATGAGGTTTACTGGGATCTAGAGCATATTCATTTTGGCCTATACAGTATTCTATGATAGTTGAACTAACATTCAACTATAGTTTAAAAACATTTTATTTTAATACTGTGTAACACAAATGGGATTAAAAATGCTGGTTCACCCTTTTCTAGTTTCATCAGATTCGTCTTCATCTGACTCCCCTGATCTCTCTCTGTGCAGTGCATCACTAACCTCGCCCGTCACTGTAGACCTTGCTATGCTTCACCTGACCACCAGTTGTCCTCAGTGTGCTGTATTTCTTGCCCCAACACATCACCTGAGGCTCACCTGTCTACACACCTGCTCCACATTTGTCATCAACCTCTGTATATATACTCTACAGCTCTACAGCCAGGACTCAATCCTTTATTAGGTTGTTCGTGATGGACAGAATTTCCCCTCATGGCAGATCTTATATGAAGTTGGAGGTCTGCCCATGTCCACAATCCATCAGGTTAACAAGGGGCCTCAATTGCATCTCTGCAGTGGTGGAAGGTAACTACAACTGCTCGTTTATTAATATTATTTTAAGTATAATTTTAAAGTACTTAGTTCTATTTGTATTCTGTTACTTTATATTTGTACAACTTTTCAGATGGAAATATTGTACTTTTACTGTACTACATTTATTTGACAAATAGTTACTAGTTACTTAAAGATTTTACAATGAAACATATGTAAGCTTATTAAAGCCAATGCACTGCTATACATTAAACCAGTGGCTCCTAGGTTTTACGCCTTGTGACCTCTTACGAAAAAGCAGTGTCTAGTTGGGGCCCCTTGTCCCTTTACAGATGTGTAGCAGTCCCAGCACAGAGAGTATAAAAAAGTTTAGAAAATAATACAAATATGTGTAGGGGAGCTTATTATTTATCAGTATTTCCATGACATGTATTGGGGTTTGATGTCCCATTCTGTGCATTTTTTATGGAGACATAAGCAGACTTGATAAGAATATAAGTAAGGGTGCGCACTTGAACACATATGTACTGTCCATGCAGGGTCCAGTTCACAGGTCTGGAGGGTGGGCATCTGGTTTCAGCCCTTATCAAGCGTTTAAACTCTGTTTCTGTAGTTCTTTAATCATACTGGAGTTCAGTAAAAGGGGTCTGCTACTACTCATTCATGATCCATGGCTTACACAAAAAACATAGCATAAATGATGGTCAACAAGCAAATCACACAGGCAGGGCCAAAACCCCAGGACTAGAATATAACATAACACACACAGAAGTCTCCATGTGGCCAAATGAGCCTGGTGTGGGCGGACTGGCTATCTAAATGTTTACTGTTCCTCCAGCCACTGCGTCGTTGGAACAGGCACTTTGAAGGCCTCATTTGCAGTTTGGTGGAGAAAATAGGGTGAAATAGTTTTGTTATTAAATAAATCAACATCTTGATGATTAACTGCACTGTTGTGACAACGAGTTCTGTTACTTGTATTGACGACAAATAACATTAGCACCATGTGCCATCCTTCATGATCAACTGTACTGTACTCTTCTTTTAAGACGACTTTTTTATTTCTAACTTAAACGGCACATTTCCTGTAGAGTTTTGAGGGTAATTGTGGACTTGTGTGCCACAGTTTCGGTCATGACAGTAGCATTTCTTTTATTGTGCTGAGTTAGGGAGAAGATTACGAGACGTGAAAACAATGCTGGTTCTGCTGCCAAGATCTTACTTCAGCAAAACAAACATCCATGATGAACGGAGAGACGCTGTTCTTGCTCAATCCAAACCACAATCAAAAACCATCAGCAGGAGACCAATGGACTACAGGGATACGCCACCTCAAATTTGGATAATATCAAAACAATTCAACTGCCTTGTCACACATGCTGTAAAAAGGAATGTGTGGTTCTCTTACATATTCATTACCAGGCTTTATTTCATCATAATGTGTTTTCCCACTCAAAAGTTTAACTTTGTCAACATTTTTTCTTTCATTCCCATTAGCTTCATTTGTCTGTTACAAGGTAGTTTGAAGGACATTGTTAGTACTTGTTTTACTCCAATGCTGCTTTATAGATGATGAACACAGGAATTTATGACTCTTGAGTCAATGCGTTACGCCTTGTGTATTTGTGTTATATGTTTTTATGCATCTGGCTACAAGGATAATTTCCCAGCAGGGACAATAAAGATGAATTGAAATTGAGAGGATCAGAGAGCAAAAATAAGCAGCAGCAGCAGCGAGCAGGGAGTCAGTTCCTTGTTAAAGGTACCCAGTGGAGTTTTCACTGTAAACAAACAACTTTCAATGTTTCTCTACAAACCACACTCTGTGTTTCCTTGAACCAATATGCTGAATGCATTTCCTACCTACTAAAACAACAAGTAAAGCCTTTCCTTTTGTTAATGATTTCGAAACCCTGCATGGTTAACACTGGCTTGCAGCTACGTCCTCATATTATTTATTATTAACGGATTGCCACCCTCATGTTGCTGAAAATATGCATTACACATTAACGTATTAATGGGGCTGTATATGTCAGTCAAATCAGCCTTATTTGCACTGTGTCCCAGAGGCCAACCATGCTACTGCAGCAGCAAAAAAAATCTTAAGTTGGCAGCTAAAAGTGATATAACCACTTTAAATCATTGCTTTGTTCTATGCCTTAAGACTAATAAACAGATTTGGGGGAAGAAAATGTTTTTCTGATAAGTCTATCTGATAACTATGAAATTTGGTACAAAACATGCATGGTCTTTAAGGGATGGAGCTAAAGAAGTTGGTGATCTTTTGACTTTTCTTCTGATGGCATCATGAGGTTGACAATTGTGGGTCTGAGTGAAATGTTTTCCATTGGATGGATTGCAAAAACCTGTATGCAAATATTCATATACCTCACAAATTAATTGTAATAACTATGGCGATCCTCTGACTCTAGTGCCATCATTAGGTGATTTTCTTTTTATTTTCCAGTACCTTGATATATTTGCATGCAAAACGAATGACATTCCCATCAACTTTAGTTGTACATATCACAAATTAGCAAGAGTGAACATGTGTTTTCTTGTGAAATATTGAACAGTTGTATCCCATAAGGCCGTACAGAAACATGAGGAGTCCAAACAAAGGGTCTATTTATTTCTAAAGAAACCAGACAGCTACATATTCTGTAATTATTTGTCTTTTTCCAGTATTTTACAGCCTGAGCACGACATCCCACACTAATGTAACGCTGATGTCTTCTCTCAGCGACAGCATATTATGAAACCCAGAAACAGCTGCTCTAACACTATATGTGATTACCACTTTTTTTTTTTTTCTGCAGCCTGCCGGTTGTGATGTTTATGGAACCCTTGTGTTTCGAGTGCTGGTGCGAGGGTGTGAATGTGTGTGAGGCACGTACACAAACTCTCTTACACACAGGTGTATGAACATTCAGTAAACAGCTCACATACTGTACACAAAAACAGCTGTAAGTGCTCTTTTTGACCTTTCTGTTTCTTCTCTTGTGCTGGTTTCCGGGCTACAACCCTGGATGGTTATTAGTCATGATGCCTGTGGGAAATGGCAAAGGCTAAATGTCACAATCCACAACACCAGCGTGGATAATCTGTTTCCTAAATTTAAAATTGGCTGCGCTGGGTGGCTTGGGAGTTGGCAGCATTTTGATGGAGCTGTGCCCGTTATTATACTACAGAACCATACAGATTGAATTTATTTGCCCCGCCAAACTAGAAATCCAGAAAGAAAACACAACAACATCTGAAAGGACGGCTCATTAAAACCATTAGAACAATATGGGCTTCTCACTGGCACATGACAGCCATTTAGCTGCAATCCCATACAGATCCCCGGTTTTGCTAACACCTGGAGGAATTTTGTAGTTGAATAGTTTGAAACAGCCTCTACTTCTCCCATCTTTCACCTTCCTGACAGCCTTGCATGTATGTGCAATGTGGGAAACAAAAGTCACATACAAACAAATGGCACTTTTTAGGTATGGAGGAATGTGCACAGACTTGGCAGCTGACAGGATCACATTAATTTTCACAAAAAAAAGAAAGAAAAACGTTCATTGCCTCATTGTGCCTCCTTTGCTCATTGGCTACTTCAGTCGCTCAGTTCCCTTTGGATTTTCCCATGCCCTGCTATCTTTTCTCAAGTCTTAATCTTTTCATTCTGTCAGGCCCACTCTCGGCAGCCTCCTCTCTATTTCCAAAGGTCTGGGCTTCATGCTAATTGTCTCTCAATGGCACGGTTACCTCCCACCTACATAATGCACCTTGTTTCCTCCGCTCAGTCTGGGCTGCACCATTTTGGCTCATTTAAATTCAGGAGGGAGAAGGACTGTAAAAGCAATGCCTCAGGCTACGGCCGTGCAAAGCATCTACCAAAAAAAAGGGGGGAAAAATGACTTGCTTCCCTGTTTTTGGCGGAAATTTTCTGTGGGTGGGCTGACCATTGGGACATTTTGAAGGATGAGTTCCACGTGATTGCTGTTGTGTTAGACAAAATATAATTTCTCAACTACAAGTTCGCTATGCCAATATTTATCACACAGTTCATCATGTCATGCAGCAGCTCTACCAAATCATACACGCTATTTTTAAATTAGCTTCACTTTCAATTCAAGTACTTCTACATCTGCCAACAGTGATATATATTTCTCAGACACAGTGAAAAGGCAAAGGGAGGTAAAGGTTATGACAACCATATTCACGTCATGAATGGAGATCCCCTCTCACAGGTTAAATGGGAGTGCTGTCATGAAAGGCACACGTAAACCGTGCTAATTGTGTCCACGTAGACCCCAAATTGGCTGTTTTTCTTTCGCTGTAGAGATCTCAACCACTCAGGACTAAGACGACAGCCATGCACCATTAACATCTATTCAAGTGCACATGCTTTGATCTTCGCTGAGAGAGAGAGCAATGGGGGAACACAGGGGGAGAAAAATAAGGAGAAAAAACATCATCAACAATTCAAATGTGCCCAATTATTGGACCATAAATAAAAACCTAATTAGCATAAATTGCTTCCACATTGTTGCTATTTTTATTTAATTTCTTCTTCCCTATTTAGTGGATTTGTTTGCATATTGTGTGTGTGTGGACTTCTGCATTAGAGTGCTTGAGTTATGATGGAGATGCTTAATTTCATATCGAAATTGCTGCGCTAATTAAAACCGCTGGATAAATATTTGCTTTTTGCACAGGATCCACATGTGTTTTTGTTTGGAAACACAAAAAAGCATTTATTATCTCAGAAACAAACCGATCCTGATAGCATCACAGCAACGATTTGATCCATATCACAAAACTGTCAACACAGCGTCTGTGACATTTCAAACTAATGACTTTAGTTTACCTCTGATGTCACAATCATCAGCGTCAGCATTTATTTAGCCATGACACATTTCTTTTTGACTTGTAGTTGCCAATGAAATTAGAGATGAATTGATTTTGTTTTTTCTCAGAGCAAGGGAAAGTACTGAAACACCGCAACCAGAATTAGTTTCACACGTCCGCCTGAAAGGTTTTTGTTTTCCAGTCCTCCTCCGTGATGGTGCTCATAAAGGGCAGCCTGTCTGCTCTGTCTGGTTTGGGTTATGAAGTCATTTTTGAATACAGAAACAGGATGGCGAGGATCAGGTTGGATCACGGTTCTTTCCCAGCGTCTTCTGAAACATTGTTTTTGATCAGACAAACCAGGATCTCCAGAAATGGAAACAATATCTCACTGCTCTTTTCCCCCATTAACCCTTAATCAGCATCTAGACAGCATCTATCTATATGTGTAGGACTTTAGTGTACCGCCTGCTGGGAATACAACATCTGCATATATTGGTTATAGTTTCATCTCTCTGACCAGCAGACCATGATTATAATGAGGTTTAAAGATGGCATTCCCACGCAACCTGAAAACTAACTTTCCTTCTTTGTCACCTCAGGGTTAAAAACCTCAACACCCAGTGATACACCACTTTCCTCTCCCACACACTTTCAACACGTCGGGCCAGAGGTTCAGCCTGCCATTTGACTTTGAGACATCTTTTGTTCTCTTGTGGTTTTTAGTTTAGCTTCTATTACACGCCCTGATTCATCTAATTCCAATTTATAATTGCCAGTTTCAGGCGCAGACGGTTACAATAATAAGCCATAACTTCTCTCGAGTTTGAATGTTTTCCTTGGTCACTGTTGATGTCATTCGGCCATTAAAATGCCAAAAATGACTTAATTATAATTTCCATCCAAGTTGCAGAGGGAAAGCACGCTGATTTCCAATAAGTGTCCCTATGGATTACTGCAAGGGGTTGGTTTAGGTGATGTAGGTTGTCTCGAGGTACTTTTCTTGCAAAAGGGGACAATCAAAAGAAAAATATGATGAAATTATTATTTTTGTTTATCTCATCTTTTATTTAGAATAAATTTTACTCAGAACTTGAAAACCTGCTCTTCTAATAACTGTATAAAACCTTCTGTTTGGCTATTTGATGCTTGTTACTTCTATGTAGAAAACCAAATTTGCTAAACTTTTTCAGATACCATACTACCACCGTGAAGCAAAAATGCAAATGGCTGACTGGTTTAAAGCAAATTTGCTTAGTTGTTATTCATTAATATTTTTTATTTAATTTTATAACATTACATTTTATTACACGAAATTCCTTTTCATGCAATAAAAAACATTAACTAAACATTAACTTTTTTTAGTGTACTCAAGTGACCTTAAAGCTGCACTAATCAGTATTAGTCAACAACAGATCAAATCACTTTGAAGTGTTGAAATGTATCACTCATAGTGATGAAGGGAGAAATATTTTGCATCTTTGAGCTTGTTGCTTTGGTTTTATAGCCCACAACTGTACTGCTTTTATTCAGTTTCATTGTAAGTTTTCCAGCAAAAGTCCAGCCCTCAAAGGCAAACAGAAAAAAAAAACATAGTGGAGCATTTAGCAGCTAAAGAGTCAGATATTTTCCAGTGGATTTGGTGAAGCTCTATTAAAAACAAAGTGTAAAAATTAGTTGTTGTTTTATAGGGGGTTATGTGCTGGACCATTTCCTGGATGTCCCAATGACTTCCTCACTGTTCTCTTTCCCAGCAAAGACAGATGTCAGTTCTCCACAAAAAGCAACTTTATCACTCCCCACATATAAATGTAATTTCTAGTAGACAGGGTTGATGACATTGTTAGACAAGCCTTTTGGGAACCATTCGTCTTCATAATGTACGGTGAAAAAAGATGGCAGAGACTTGTCAATGTCTGCCTCCTGACGCTGAAGTGAGGGCGAGTGGGAGTTTGTGTGGAGGTTAATTGTGTCTGTGTCTAGGACACTGGGTCCAGACCACCTCCCCATGTTGATCAATCAACGAAACCAAACATTGCTCTCCTTTCTCATCAGCCACCATGAAATCATGCACAAAGGGGGAAAAAGATTCTCCACTCAATGAATGCTGAAGTTAGGCCTGCTTTTCAAAAGCTCCTATCATGGCTGACCCGCCACTGAACCTCTCTGCTCTGTCTCGTAGTCACTGCCAAAGTAAGCAGATGCCTCTTTGGGGTTCTCTTTCAGTCTCTTATTTATGCATGGGATGATAATGCTATCCTGCATGTGATACTTCAAGAGAGGGAAGAGTCAATAACTAATGGAATTCATGCTAAACAAGCACTCCTCTTAGTGTACCACCCAGGTTTTACTCTGATACACTCACCTCTGCTGAGCACTGACTCCAAGCCCACACAGTTTGCCACAACAGCTTTAGCTTAATTACTGCAGGTCCTGCTGGATTGAGCCCTTTATATCTCCAGCTGGGAAAGCTCACTCCTCTAAACTCCAAGAGCCGGGAAGCTTTTGGAAAAATCTATAAAATGACATCCAGAATGAAAACCTCACTCCCTGCCCCTCCCTATCCCTCTCTGTGGCTCCATAATACACAGTTTTACAGTTTGAAAGAAGGTATCAGTCTCTTAGAAGTCCTGCAACTGGATACTTTTTGTTCAAAAAAGATTAGCAAACAATAAATCAAAAGTTGTACTTCACTGTAATGTTATAATCAAAGGATATGTGCACAGTTTGGGAATCATCACAGTCATTCAAATCAGGATACAGTATGTGATACACAGCTGTTTAATATGTTTTATATGTGAAATTTATTTAGTAGGAAATAAATCTGCTTTCATGGTTTTAAGGCCTTTTTTATGATTTGGAGGCAAGCCAATCACGTCAGTGTTTCTAAATTATTTTATTCACTTAGAATTATACAATTTGTTTGTGGACAAGTAACACCAAAAAATGCTTAGAGTAACAGAGTCTTACCTGAAAACTGTGTACTGGCATAGTGGCCTGAATACTGAACATACACTGTGCATGTGTGCAAAGCTAAAGATCATTTCCAGCTACAGTTCCCATGATGGACAGTTATTAACATCTAAAAACAAGATGCAATACATTGTTTCTTTTACAGAGCATGTGTTCGATGATTGATTTAAAATGACATGCACAAATATGTAGCCACAGTAATAGTAAAATTATATCCTACTGTACAAAATGAATGTCAAATAGGCTCATAAGTGTTCTGAGAGTAGAATGTAAGAGGCAGCATCTCAGAGTTCAGCAGGTTAGCTAAGAAGGCCTGAATATTTCCAGGAGATTAAATTCAGTGGTTAGAGTCTTGTGAAGACCCTCCAAGCTCTGCACCTGGTTCGTATTCCATCCTCACAATCTGCTTTCTTTGGACACTGCATCTTCCTCTTATTTGATTTCAGCTTTTTGAGATATAAACTATACGCTGGTACTTAAAAAACTGTCTTTGGGGATGGTAAGGTGAGGTGGAGAGACGGCCTTCAGAGCCGTTTGGAAAATAGATTTATTGAGATTTGGCAGCAAGGTGTGGACTGTCGAAAGGGTTCTGAATGAGACAGACAGCCATACAGTTTATATAGCAACAATTATGGGATCTAATGCTTTTTTTGTACTCACCACTTGAACAAGTCAATCTTGGATTCCGTTCAGGTATTTTTATTAGATAGTTCAAAGGACTTATGGCACCAAATTGTCCTCACATGGTCCTTGTCTTTGCTGAACAGTGTCAGCAAACACATTATCAGATGGGTGCCTTTATGCAGGAACCTACACAGGCCTGAATATCCATCTGTCCCACAGTCAGGATGGTCTACATTTAGTTTTTTTATGACTTAGCAAACGGAGGTGGCTCAGAGGTTATTAGATAGTAGTAAATTCCTGTGCTTCATGCCATTATCTTGAGTCAGGACATATATAATAGATTGTGATAGGTTTACTGGTCCTCCAAAGTCCTCTCTGGCTATGAATATGGAAAGCTATATTTTGCTGGCAAAAACAAAATAATTCATCAGAGACATGATGATATTCAAGTAATCAAAGTTGGAGACAGTAGATGCTGGAATCAGCATAACTGCTTCAAGTTTTGCACAACAAGCTGAATGAACTGTTTTTGTTTTTTTTGCCATAATCTCCATTGATCCAAACAGGGTTTTGCTTAGCATGCATGACCTTTAACTAAGAAGCCTGACTCCATTCATTTCCAGCCTGGAACCTGTTTCATCATTTTCCATCAAACCAACCTTGGTAAATTTTACAGTGTATAAAATCCAGAAATGACACATAAGAAGTCATACACTATATTTCCCATTAAGTCCTCCATGAGCAAATCACTCGAGGGCCTGCTGTGTCTTGGTAGGTTAGGGACACAAAAAGCAGCCATTTGTCAGAACCCCAACACAGGCTGATCAGCTCAGTAGATCCAGTCATCCATGGCCTTTCTCAAGCTCTATATCCTCTCTGGGTATTCTGCAATAGAAAAAAAGCTTTCTAATGCATGAAACCGATGTCTTAGTAACATGGTAACATTTGTGTGAATCTGGTTTATTGAATCTTTACTACACGTACTTCTATGGCCAAGTACACCTGGAGAACACATAGACAGAACTCTTTAAAAACACTTCATCTGCTCTAGCAGAGCCACATAATGTAATACTAAACACCAGCAAAGGTTAAATAGTTCAAGGAATTTTAGCCTTCTAAATAATTCAGAAACAATTTTAGGTGACCAAAATTTAAAACTAATTAAGATAAACTTTATTTTGATGTAGTGTAATCCACTGACATCAGACATAGACACTTGCTATATTCCCTGGCTACTTTTAATCCTTGCATACATTACTGTTACTTGGATTATTAAATAGAATCTATCTATATAAAACATACAATAAATACTATATATTTACTGCATGTTTTATATAGATGGATGCATGCACAATTTGGCTTATTTAGCTTCCCTAGCTGTCCCTGTTTGCTTACTCCTTCTGTTTTTCTTAAAAGCCTTGGACTGAAGACTGCCAAGCAGCCAGGTCGGGCTCAAAACTTGAGTTGGCTGCTCCACCCACACATGACATTCTGTACCATCTGCAACTTAAATCCAATGCACCTTTGCAGTAAGGCGGGACCATTTAAACTGCCGGTGCCATGCCCACTGTTTAGTTCTGCTGCCATGCTGTACTGCTAATTTAACCTCCACTGCTACTTCTGCTATGTAGCATTTTAATAAACAAGCTCACTGTCCAAGTCCGGTCATGTAGCTTCAGGATACTTTGTCGAGGAATGATCTGTTGGTGTCATCACCTGTTGGCCTCAAGAGCACCCAGAAGACAGAGTTACCGGTGGCCATGTTTGCAGCTCGGCTTGATTCTTCCTAAAGGAATTACTCTCTGGCTGAAATGCTAACTTATCTCTACCACTGCATCAAGGTAAGCTGGCTATTTATGCTAATAAGTTGGTAATTGCTCTGGTCAGTTGGTGTTTGTGTGCTTAACTGTATTAAAGAGGTTGCTGAAGCTTAATTAGTCCCCATTAGATGTGCTTGTGGGCTTGGTGGCTGCTAATTTCTGCTTTTATGCTAACGTTACTGTCCTCTACCTATGTGCAATATTAGCATATTCATTGTGTGCTGTGTCTTGTCCTGATATTTTCGAGCTTATTTCCTCATGCTTGTTGGTTGTGGACATGTTATGATGAGATGCTTTCATGATGTTGATGGCGAAATATAAGATAAAATTTTACTCAATATTATAAAAGTGTAGCTGTTGTTTATGGAGCAGTGCTACTAGCTAAATACAAACAAGATCTCTAGTTGCACAGTAGCCTCTAGTTGATTTGGGGAGGCCAATTGTCTTGTGCCCACTCTTTTGCATTATTATTAGCTTTTTGAGAAACTCAACATATCTAAGAATGCATTTCAGGTAGCTAAACATTAGGGGACTAAATAAGCAGTAGGATTACTGTGTCACTTTGCTTTACTGCTCATGTCTGCTCTGCTGTTTTACATTTCATGCTGCTGCACTCATTGCCAACCAAGTGTATTGTATATTAATGATCTGATTGTCTTCTTCTTCTACTTAGCACTCCTTAACAGTATTTTATAAAGTAGATTATTTGCCTCAAAACATGACTTTTTGTAAGTTTAATATTCTTAAAATCAACTGAATAGTATAGACTACTCGATGTCTTGCAATTTTTGGAGGTGTTTTGAGGAATGGCCACATGGGCAGTTTGACTCTCATATGGGCAGGTGCTCACATTATAGTGCTGCACTGTATGCTCTTTGTGGTCTGGGATAACTATCCTGGGATTGGTCATATTGTGGTTGGTGCTGCTGTCCCACACATCATTTGCTCTACGTAATAGTGGGTTTCTGACTTTGTATGTAATGGCGTTATGGGGAGAGAGGTTTATTCTAATGTTCCCCAGTCTCTGCTGTGCTGAGCTTGATACGATTTTAGATGCAAAATATTTGTGAAGGTTTTCTAATCCTTTATTCTAATACTTACTTGAAGCATTTATTTATAGATCTTTTGCATTTGTTGAGTTGGATTCTGATGGTTTAGAAATGAGAAAAACAAAATTGCTGGCTGTTATGGAAGAAACTTGTCTGACACTGGCCATACTTGGAATTCCAGCATTCTGTGGCTTTACGTACCATAAGATGTTTTGCTGCATTTGCAAGTCCCATTGGTGAAATGAGCTGCAAAATAAATACACTACAGTGGCTGTAAGCTGAGCTTAAGGGTATTTTCCTACAATAAGACTGTACTTTCCTGACAATGGTTCTGCAGTCAGACAAGTACATCTGTGCTTACAGTATCAGTTTGTCTGTCACTGGACTACTGGCAACGTGCAGCTTTGTCCAAAAACAAAACAATAACTAAACATGGGTCAAAAGTGTCCAACAATGGCGTGAGTTAAATGTGTCACTGTGGGACAATAAGATGGGACTGACTACAGTAAAGCAAATTACAAGATTTTTGTCAAAAGCGGACTGGTTAAGAAACTTGGAAAATAGGTTAACAGCTGGACTGAGAGCTTATTAAATGAATAGGCAATCAACAACAATTTAAATGGCAACTATTTTCAAAATTGATCAAAACAACAAAAGTGCAAGCATTTCACATTTTTCAGTGTCAAATGTGAGGATTTGCTGCTTGTCTGACATTTTATAGAGAAACCAAGCCAGAATGAAGAGGATCATTAGCTGCAGCTTGCCTCAAAGGTTGTTGGTGTTTGATGAAGACATTAAATCTAAATGTTGCAGCCAATCTAGAAATTTGCTTTGGCAACTTTAGGGGCCCGTGCCATATTTTCTCTATAGCTGCAACTGATTATTTTCATTATTAATAAATCTACCAATTATTTTGTCAATTTACCAATATGTTTGGTCTATCATTTCAGAAGAAAAAGTGGAAAAGCAATTTTCTGAAGCCAGTGGAATGGAGATGTGTTCAAATGTTTGTGTGTCGAACCAGTAGTCCAAACCTCAAAGATATACTTTTTACAATTACATAACAGATGCAATTCGAACCAGAGAATATTTGGTATTGATTGATGGCAATGATTAATCAGTTGCCAAATATTTTTCTCACTCAGCTAATCAATAAATCGACTATTTGTTTAATCTGTAATGCCTTTTAGATTAGGAGTTAATTGTCAAGCAACACCAACAAACCTTCTCCACAGTTATCTCAGCTGCTGTGGCTCATCACTCTGCAGTCAGAATCAGCTGTTTGAGAAAGTAATAAGATCATCTCCAAAAACACATTTTCAAGCAGAGACCCAACTTTCCACTTAGAGATGAGAGAGATGTTAAAAGACATACAGAAGCGGTTGACCACAACTATGATCCAAAGAGATGTGGTCCAGTAATTGAGGATACCTTGGTTGACACTCAGCCCCTGAGATGATTTAGAATGTCCTCATAGATTTCCCAACTCCAGGACCTTGACGTCAGAGACAAAACGAGTCTGTGCTGCCATTCGCTCAGATGGATGAGACGTGAATGAATCTGAAAAGGAGTGAAGCCTGGAGTCTAAATCTGTAATACGCACGTCGCAGCTTGTTGATGAGGTGCAGCAATGAAATGCTTCCTCCTCAGTGTGTCTGACAGCGCTGCCTGTTTGTGATATCCAGAGCCAGTAGTTTTCCCAATTGGAAAAAAACTTTCTAGTCCCAATTAAAGTCTCAAGTGGCTTTGGGGATCCATAACCTTTCCTGTTTGAGGTCCTCTGGGCGCTGGTTTTATTTTGAGTAGTTCAACATCAGTTTTTATCGACTTGAAAGCACTTTGTTAGTTATGTCCAAGCAAGAGCCTTCCTGACTAATCTGTTTAGTGGTAAGCGGCACTCTACCAAGATAGTGCAATGTGTGTGTGCAGTTGTGTTGGTCAGTATTTGTGATTTTTTTTTTTTTTTTTCTGCATCTGTGTGGAGTTTCAGGCTGGGTAACAGAGGCAGGACATTAGAGAGCAGCCAAGAGGCCTGGGTTTTCCTGGCATACAATAGCAGGAAGTACTGCCACACTATAAATGGAAGCTGAAATAGTGGCAAAACTCAGTCAGCAAGGCATCTCTGCCTCCTGCCAATAGGATTTATGTGCTTGCTTGACTCTTTTTCCAACTTCCAAACTGTGATAATGAAACTAAATAGAAAAGAGTACCAGGAAAGTTGTTCATTCAGGCCAGGCTGAGTAATTACTCAACCCATAGTTTTTGAAAGCTGATACTGACAGTGATGGTTTAAGATTGAAGCTGCCAAAGTGTATAATATGTGCCCAAATTCTTTATAACTGTGACCACTTTCTGCCATTAATGTTTTTTTATTTTTTATTTACACTGGGATTCATTGTTTCCTCCAGAATTGTATTCTTGGGAAAGTGGAAAAGGATGGAAACTCTGAAACCTGAACTAATGAAATTGTTCTGGGTGGGCTAACAGCTTCTTAAGGCAGGGCTTCATTGTCCACTGTACAAACTAGTAAACTGGCAATTACAGTAACAATACACACAAAATATTTAATTTACTAATCTAAAAAATCAGCAAATTAATCGGTTTAGCCAAATGTTGGTCATTTGTGCTTGAAAATAATGGATAAAGATTCATTGATTATCAAAATTGTTGGCTAATTGACTAATGGTTGCAGCTCTACTTTAATTCTTGCTGTCACGTTTGTGGCCACACGACTTGCCTGAAAACTATTATGCCACCTGCTACTGTTCAAATAGCATTTTAAAAGCAACACCTCCACATTACCTCAACATCCACTGAGTCTAGGTTCCTCTAGTACAGTGGTTCTCAAACTTTTTCTGTCACGGCCCCCTTCAGAAGCCAAAAATATTTCATGACCGCCACCCTGGCAAATGTGGATTTAATCAAGCATTAACAATACAGGCGAATTGAAATATAAACAAGATTCAGGTTAGCAAAATAGCCTTGCTAGCATCACAGCAGTTGTGTTTGTTTATGTAACCGGATCATATTCATGCAACTTTAGGACCCCTCAACATCCGCAACCCTGCTGAAGTAGCTCTAAGCCCCACAGTTTGAGAACCACTGCTGTTGTAGGCACGTTATTGTCGTCAATCCCCATTCCTATTCCTTGCTATGCTGAGCTTGGTGCTTCCTTGTGAGGAGTGACAAGTTTAGTGGCTGGAAGCCTAACGTCAACACTGTGTCACATAATGATCTTTTCCATGTGAATTGGCTGTACCGAATCTTGGCCCTATTCTTCGGTTGATGATTTGATACGAGTCTGGCTTTTTTGGTTCTTCAAAGTTGGCTTAATTGATATCTGGAGCTGTTGTGAGACCAACAAGCTCTTAAACCCAGACCTGCAAAAAGGCATTATTATTGACATTCAGCTGGGTCATCCATGCCTTTAAAAGCCTGCTCCTCTACACAGAAAGTAATTTCAACTGTGGCCAATTCATTCTTTAGAGTTACCAATCGATGTTGGTGCAATAGTATTTAGAAGAGTGCGGGCTGCAAGACAGGTCGGATCCGTTGGCCTATCCATAAAGTTTTTAGCAGACCTTGTGCGTTGCGCTGTCCTTTTTTTTTACGAGTGATACACAGTCTATGATGCAGTAAGTCTGGGGCAAAATGCTGTTTGCATCGCCATAACAAAAGTGTACTTAGCACTAAAGACATTCTTCAACATTTTCATGGTGTTTCTTTACTACCTTTGAATGCAGACCATTAAAAAGGCCTTTACTCAGTTGAACTATTTTGATGAGCAATTATTTTAACTAGAGGCATATTTTAAATCTGCACATGTGTGATAAGTAATAGAGAATGTAAAATATGCACCAGTCAGTTACAAATCTTGTCACACATAGCCTATTGATTGTCTTATAGGTCAGTATGATGGGATCCTTGGAGACAGAGGATATGGCTCGTATTGAAATTACCTTTGGGCAACCGAAGGGTAGATTTTCAGTGTCTTTGTAGCCCGAGGTGCAGGCTGATGATGACCTTGAACCAGTGTACCTTGATCAACCTAGTGGCCGGGCTGCAAAGAACAGGAATGTAGCCCAATATTTTGGATGAGCATAAAGTAATCTGCTCCCGAGGCATTTCCCCATGTTCTCCAAACATGGAGCTGCATCTTCCGGGTTAGAATTACAAATGACTGGTTATTATTCAATACATTACAGAAGAACAACTTTTACAATTAACTCGCCCCTCTCTCCCTTTTCCTACTGAATTGGCCAGCTGCTAAGGGACGATCATCTAACAGAGTGGAATTATGCTACAGTCATTTTATAGCAAGGGCCTGATGTTAATTTCCATAATGTAACACCAACAAGGACCTACCTCATCCTGAACTGAGTAAATGGAAATTATATCCTCATGCTCAACCATCTGTTGATGATAAAGATGAATATTCAAAAGACAAACAATTCCAATGTTTTAACTAAAACATTGCAATTATAAAAACTTATAAAGGACTCCCCGACCTCTGGCTGAGGTGCTGGCAGCAACTTCACCTCATGTCCTACAACTTCAAACGTAACTGAAAATAAAATTAGGTCTATGAAAAACATAACTAAAATATTGCATAATGTGAAACAAACTTTATTTACCACTAATATAACTGCTGCTGCATCCTGGCACCAGCTGTGAAGTTCCACCTGGTATGCCCTCCAACACTGGCAAGTTGTAGTAGTTGTAGTTTTGGTGGATCGCCAGCTCCTCTGCAGGGGTAAAGTCAAGGGCTGCTTTTGTTTTTTTTAGATTCTGCCTTCTTCCTGTTTTGCTATTTTCTATAATACACTGCCACAAAATGATCAGTAAGTAAATAGAAAATGGCAATGGAAGGCCAATACATACATTTCTGTAGGATTTAACATTTAATTTTAACATGCTCCCATGTCCTGTTTGGGCCACTGCCTTTGTGTTTTGTTCTTTTAAATGCCAAATGAATTACATTATAGACATTGTACAACATTAAGTAATTATATTTGCAGATTAGGTTACTCATGGAGGGGTTTTCCTGTATAGAGGAGTTTTTGGCGCCCCTCCAAAGATGTTTTAGCTCGTCGCAAAGTGATAATCACCTGTGCCAAAATGATAAGAATTGAAAATAAAAATAGCAAAAGCCTATACTTACGTGTTTTAATAGCAATTTATCAAACAACTGTTGAACAAGCAAAACATTAACTTAAGTACTGTACTTAAGTGCAAATTAGAGGTATTTGTACTTTAGTTTGAGTATTTTTTTTATGCCACTGTCTACTTCTACTCCTCTACATCTCAGAGGGAAATATTGTACTTCACTACATTTAATTGGCAGCTTTATTTACGCTAAAAAGTATTTTTACACAAGAGTATACTTTTTTTATGTTTTGTCATAAATAAATTATATAAAATATAAATTTTGTTAATAGTTAAACTAAATTTTCCTGATTTATTTTTGCGTAGTTTCACTAAAGTAACAATTTAAGTGCAGAACTTTTACTTCAGTAAAGGATCTGATGTCTTTGACTTCCAGCAGTCCACTCCCCCCTCATCCACAGCCGCTATATTTTACACATGTGGCTGGCACCAGATAAGCCAGCTAAGCTTCATTGTTTTGACTGTCAAGCTAGCGGTAATGGACGAGAGAACTTCCTGAAGTTTGAATCATGTGTTTACAAACAGCGACGGACACACCCTACTCATTCTGCATTTAAAGGTACAGTGTGTTTGAAAAAAAAAAAAAATGTCCAGAATGTCTGTTTGAAACAAAAACTAACTAACATTAACTCATTGTTAACTCGTTGTAAAACACTCTTCATTCAAACTTGAGAGAACCAAAATAAAACTCACCAAAGGGGTTGTGGTCAATTTTTCCACTATTCCAACAATCACCGACCCTGTTTGGTCATAGTAAACCCTTAATTCATCAAATTAGATGTGACCCCCCCCCTACCTGTGTGATTCTCCTCTACCACTTCTCCTGTCCCTCCTAATCCCACCATGTCTTCTTCAGTGTGGGACAGCTGAGCCTGGTTTCATTTTCTGCCAACCCGGCTCCACTGCTGGCGCCCATTCCAGTCTCAGTCAGCTAGAGCCGCCATGTTAGCTGTGAGTTATCTAGCTAATGGAAATTAGCAGCAGTTATGATCTGATATTTTAATATGCTACCCCTTGTTTATTTGGTGTATGAATTTGACAGGTGGAGAGTAGTCACAGTCCGTGGACATTGTACCTTTAGTGACAAACAATAGACATTTGGAGCAAGACATTCAGTACAGCTCTACATTTTTGTTTATCAAATGTTCAGAAAAAAAAGGAACATGCATAGATTTCTGTCAAATAAGGTAACACATACTTGCTTTTCCATGCTTACTGTTGTGTGCAGTCACCCCCCTAAGGTCATTCTGAGCCAGGAAATCCCCGTTTACACATTATATTTCACTGCAGTTTTCTGCCAGCTTTGTTCTCTTTGCAGTATTGCCTTTGGATGTAGTAAAATTTAGCTGTCTATTATGAGCTCCTTTATCTGCTGCTGTAAATAATTGGGCTATCTCCTTGGCCATTTTTTCCAGGATTCTAAGACACATGATGATGGTTTCCTTTTGGCTACTTATTTGGCCTTTGGGCCCAGACGTGTGCTCGCTGTAATCAGGGATAAATCACTCCTGGTTAATCTAATCAATACCGAATAATCAAAGAACCAAAATAGTGGGATACAAATTATTAGGATGAACACCACTTTGTCTTGGTTGAACAGTGTATGACTAATGGGGCCCTAGACACACTGTAATTGGATGTTTAATGTTTGTTTTTATTTGGAGTTTTGAGAAGCAGCACGTCTGGTCTAAATGCACTGCAAACAGCAGATAACAGTCACCCATTTACTGGCATAATGCCGAACTGCTGCCTCAAACATGATTTGCTACCACTAAGGTTAGTAACATGACTTAACAATAAAGTGTTGTGTGTTCACTGTCAAACAGCTAAGAATGTCATAGGGTACCGGTGGATTGCAGTACAAATTGTTGCAGAAGTTAAAATTTCTGCACACAAGATCTGTAGAAGTAATGGATCAGCATTTAGAGTCTTGCAATGACACTAAAAGACTGGTGAATATGCAGTATTATTTAATCCAGATCTGCAGATACGTCCAGCCTCAACAAAACTTAAATTATCTCTCAGGAAAAACTGGGTCACTGCAGCAGGAAGGCTGTATTTGAAGTAAGAAAACCAAAAATACAACACAATAAAGATCAAAGACAGTACAGATATAATGTCACTATATTGCTGCTGATAAAGGAAGAAACTACAAAGTTAGTTTACAGGTACTTTTATTTACTTTGCTGAGGCTTCTTATGCATGCCAGTGTCTCTGTTTTACAGTTTAAAGTTCATCACTTCTGGAAAACACATTACATCCCTCACCTTGGAGGAGCCCTCCCTGTCTTGTGCTGTGTGGTTCTTTCCCTGGAGTCCATGAAAAACTTCACAACCTCCCCAAAATGTCAAGGGTAACCTTAGTGAGATACCAACCAGGAGGCAAGGAGAGAGAGGAAGAGGGAGCCTAATATAACATTTTGCCACCTAAGATAAGTTATCAAATGTTAAGTCATCAGAATGGGGAACAGATAGACATCAACGCTCATTTATAGGCCACAAAACTTTGATTATCCTTAGATTTTGGTGAAATATGTGGTTGCATTGTGGCTCATTCTGCATGATTTAAATGAAAAATTAAAAAAAACATAGTGTAGCGTGTAATGTTACAGCTTTGCACAAAGCCATTTTAATATTTCAATTTAGATGCAGAGTTTCTGGGAGGCTGAGTATGTGGGCAGAGATACCTGGAGATAAAAAGCAAACAGTTTAATAGTGTAATGTTTAGACTGTAGTCTTTAAAACTCCATCATCTGGATTAACCTCTTGCCCTCTGTGAACCTGACAGCAGAGATAACATAGCGTTTAAAGCACAATCGCTGGCTCCAATCGCTGGCTCCAAACTTGGACATGTTCTTGACATTGAACTCAGTTATTACTTTCACATTTGCTTCAGTCATTGTCATAATAAATCATCATTGTTTCCTCAGTTTCACGCATTTTACAATTAACTTCACTGCCCCCAGGATGTTAAAAAGCACGTTTGTGATACCAAATTATTGAACCTTGCCAGAAGACTTTCACAATATAGTTGTGAAAGTGCTGCTTTTTGCATTCCTCGGCAGCAGAAGCATATTTTTTTTTAAACTGCTGTATGACAACCAGGTAATTGTGCGTTAAAACTAAATCCTTCAGTCAGTTTTTCTCACTTGAGATGAAAAAGTGATACTCGACTAGATCCCCAGGGAATCTGTACAGTATCTGGGAGTAAAAACAGCCTCACCAGCTGTGCAGAAGTGAATAAACATGTTGGCATGACAGATAATGTCAAAAGTAAATAGATGGACACATGGCAGTATTCTTCCTCTCACAGTATCCTTTACATTCAGATGGATATTCAATATAATATTCATACATTATGTTTGGAATATTTACTGCTGCTTTCCCAGAAACACCAGCTGAAGTTTTTGTGGTTTTCTTTTCTGAATTTAAAGTTTGCTCTTTGAATATGCAATAACCCTGGGGCATTGAAATCCTCTTAAAATATCAATGTGAACATGTATGATTTTTAAAAAAAATACAGAAACCTTTTCAGATACTTATCTTTTGGCCAGAACTCAGAGGCATCTATCTACTGAGCTACTAGGGAGTGGTGATTTCTTCTTTAAGCTGAAAGCTCTGGCCAGTTTCTGGCTCTAGTAAATCTCACCGGTAGCTTAGAGTTGAGCCAAGGGCGGGTCTGGGTTAGTGGGTCAGCCTGCCAAGTGGCAGCTCAGCTTGGCATGTCAGCCTGCTTTGAGATAATGTCAGTACATGAGAATGCTAATGGTAACAAAGGACCTAACATTTTTTTTTTTTTAAAGTTACTATGTCATTAAGTCATCTTGCCCACGTTGGTGTGAAGCAGGAGCTTGATAAAGTAAATAACAGTTTTGGGAAGTATTTAGTTTTTAAGACAATACATGATTTGCTTTCCAAATAACGAATAGGGAACCAACTGAAATGTACACATAGCATTTAGTATTGAAGTACCACAGGTTTTGTGTGTATCAAACAGTTAAAAGGAAAGTGAATAGAGGTGTGTAGAGTTTGTGTCCCAGTCTGCCTTTGTGAGGGAACTTAATTATACATAACTTTAAGCCTTTAATATAATTTAAACTGGTGAGTTCTATAAAAATGCACCCCCTGTACAGTTGTCATGAAAGGGGAATTAGCTATAGTTTTTTATACCAGGCTGTAAACATGTTTATTTCTGCATTTTTAAATGGGGGCTAAGGGAATTGACTCGATTTTGGAGCCAGCCTTTAGGTGGCTATTCGAGGAACTGCATTTTTTGACCCTTCGGGTTTGGCTTCATTTTTCAGCTCTGGAAGTTGCCACTTGAGTGAAAGAGTGAAACATGGCAACTACACAGTAACTATCATTATATGCTGGTAGAGATGTCCTGAGCTGATCCCAAGCTAGCGCTGACTGCTGCTTTCATCAGTTTAAATGGCAAACTTTCATGCTAGTTAATATTAATTCTGTGAGTATTCTGATGACAGGCCCAAATTTAACTTGTCTTTAGCCTGGCTGCAAAAGACAATGGGTTGCAGACAGCACACACACCAAAGAGCATTTGTGAGGGAAGAACCTCTACTCTGTAACACAGCTGCATTTGCATTTATTTGGAGTTTGTCTGGCCACCTAATGAATTTAAGTCAAATATTGGCGGGGTGGTGATGGCGCAATGGATAAGACTATACCTTTGGTGTGAGAGACCCGGGTTCAATCCCCCACTGTGACCATCCACCATTGTGTCTCTGAGCAAGACACTTAACTCCTAGTTGCTCTGACATTTGGATAAAAGCGTCAGCTAAATGAATAAATGTAAATGTAAACATTACTCACAGGATGAGTTTGCTTTACATAAACAAATAATGTTGCAATTACTGTTGTTTAATTTAGCACATAACCACCTGTTTTTGATTACAAAACAAGCTTTGACAGACATTTTCCGAAGCCATGACCATCAGAAGTTACATCAAATTACTTTTAAAAAATGTGAAATGGTGCTTAATTTTCACAGTGGGGAGAAACAATAAAATTGAAGATTAGGCAAAATCGCCTAAGTTTAGATTGCAGTTCACCCTTTGACCCCTGCCCCTCACCCATTTTCCCCTCTCCGCATATGGGATCAACACATCTTGATGCTATTGAAACGAGCTGATTGGATATCAACACAAGGCATGACGTTGTGATTGGTAATGTCGCTAATACAATATGAGGAATCTTGGACAGGGTGTGGAATGATAATCATTATGCCTGGTGTGACTCACTCAGAGCAAACATTAGCTTAGCCGATGTATATTTCTGGTCGTGTGCACCTGTTTGCATGTCACGGGCTAATTCATAACTCCTTGAGCGCTGCGCTATGTAAGGAACACATCTCAGCCTTAAACAGATCCATATGGACAAATACACTTGTTGAGAAGATTTTGGTTGACTTCTTACTCGACATGCAAAATTAGCTCCATACCACTCAGGATGTAATAAGCCGTGGATCTAATTTAAGCCATAAATTTGCCTCACAACAGCTTGCTCAGAGGATGGACATTTAACTAACTTAATTACTGCAACACCACATGCCGCTCGGTCTGTGGAGAGACATCTCCGGCGTTTCACAGGCCTCATAAACCTTGTGTTTAATCAGCTTGTAAGGCGCTCAGGACATCAAAAGCTACTACAGTTACTCCACCATGTGTGAACACTCTAGTCTCATTTTGATGTGTCATACATTACTTAACCTGAGCTTGTGCTTGTATAAAAGTTGATTGGGCCCAGAGCGTTTTATTATGCCCAAGTTCTTTGTGTCATATCTGTATTGTTTCATTTTGTGCCAAACATTTCTATCACAAAACTTCAAATGAAAAAATGTTACACTCAACAATAATTTCAGTCCAAATCTGTTCTGAATTCTCCCTATTTACACAATTATTCAAATTAAATAAGTATAAAGAGTTACACAGCTACAGACAAAGGTGTTAATCCGAATATCCTTGTGTGTAATATCTAATAAGATGGCACATTAACACTTTTAAATTCAGAATGTCAAACTAGTCCACATCTTCATTTCTATGTAGATTAGAACTGAGACAATTAGTCAATTCATTGATTAGTTTTCTACGAGTAACTATTTTGATAATCAATGATTTGTTTTAATTTAGCAAAAAAGCCAAACATTGACTTGTTACAACTTCTCCAATGCAAGGATGTGTTGTTTTATGTCATTGAAAACTAAATGCCTTTGGGTTTTGGACTGTTGGTTGGACAAAACAAGACATTTAAAGGCATCACTTCAGACTCTGGGAAACTGTTATGGACAGTTTTCACATACAATTGAACAAAATCACACCATCATCTTGGACTACGTAAACACCTTACTGCATCATAACATGTGGCTACATGTTAATTATAGTGAAAATACAAAGGCACTTATTTTCACAGATGACTGAGCTCGTCATGGTGACGCTTTTCACTCCTTTCAGTCTCTTCAGCGTGATGAAAGGAGACACAAAGCGCCGTCCTCTCTCAATAACTTTGAACTCTCCTCAAAACAAGTTTGAAATGCTGGTTCTCACACACGATAGCCCCAAAGGTGAAATTTGTGAATCGAGCTATAGATTGAGAACCCGAACCTCCCCCCACCCCGGAAGAAAGCGCTAATTAGCTCAGATGTCCGGGCAAATACACACCCCGATGCACCCCAGGAGATGGGGAAATAAGATGTTGTTGCTAAAAATGAAGGATGTTAAGGTTTTCATCCAATTTAGTGCAAGAACGAGCGTACCTCTATTAAATAAATCTGGTTATTAAAGAACCTATTACCTCATACACGTGAAACAACAGCTGAACAGTTTATAATTATGAGCTCATAACGCGTTTTGTGGCAAATAAGGGAATCCCTTGGCCCTTGCAGCGGAGATGAAGCCATGTGGAAGCTTCTGTTCTTGGACTAGATCCCACACAGCGACCACTCCAAAGTTGATTTTGATTGTACTGATCAAAAGAAGCACTGTGTCTCGATATTTCATCAGAGGCAAAGAACACGGGACTTCAATGACCTCCATACTAATCCCATTTAGATTATTTAATTAAGTACTCAGGAATACTAGAAGCAAAACAAGGCAATGGTTGTCACATTGGTGCTGAGTGATTTGTGTGTGTGTTCATCTGTGTGACTCAGGAAATCACTGGTGTATCACTTCAGACTGCATCATGCATAATAACACACACTATTTTGTTAAATAAAAACATTTTTGTTAGTGTGCATAAAATGCTGCTGCAGAGTTATAGATTTTGGCAACAGCTTGCTCTTCCCATTTGTTTTGGTTCATTGCACAGGTTGCTCTTTGTTCATTTAATTGTCATTCCAGGGAACATTCCCCAGCTTGGTTTAGATTGGTTCATGATGGCAAAAAATAGTGGAAAAACGGGGAAGATATGATCGTAACCTGGGCTGCAGCCACATTTAATGTTAGATGTGGAAGTGATCTCAAGCTGGGCTAATATTAGATTTGGCCCTGGGGAAACAGCTCCTTGGTTTAAGGGTGACGTTTTGACCCAAATGTGGCATCGCTTGGCAAGCTTAGAGGGGATGAAAAGATATGCCGTCTGTGCGTTTATAAAAATGTGGATGTTTGTTTATTTATGATAATAATGTCATACTGTAGATAATCATACTCTTAAACTCTTAAACCCAACATTTTTTTCCCTTAATGTTTTTTTTTTATTCTGGCATTTGTACTGATCCAAATCAATGGTGTAAGGACAAAGGGTGTCAAATTTAGGCTATATAAATAAAATTGACTGCACTTGCCAAAAAGTTGTTTGGTTGGTAATTGGTTGATTGGAAGATTGGTCCATCTAAAAGTCCAAACGATCAGTGTAACCCAAAATTTGCATCGTAGTATATAATAAAGTAGTGTCTGATTAGTTTGGTCTGATGTTGTGCTCATTGATGGTTATATTCACCTGTGAAAAGGTCAACTTTCTAAATAGCTAGCTAGCTACATCCATGAAAAAGAACTACAAAACAAAGTTGCAAAAATAGCAACAAATATGGATATTGATATAGCTGTACAGGGTATTTTTTTAGTCTCAGAAATAACTGAACAACTCAACCCTCATTTTCACATTAATTGCTTCTGAATGGATGAACAATGAATGATCATGCTGTTAGCTAGTTAGCAGTTTGAAGTATCTGAGAAGCTAGGACCCCAGAACATTCTGCAACTTAATCACAACACAAGAGTGAAATAGGTTTGGTTGTTTACAGTTTAAAGAACAGTATGATGTGCTCAATAATTCAATCGATTAAAGATCTGTTAGTATTAACTATCCTTAAACTCATCTTTTTGAGTAAATCACATTTAGACCAATTTCAATACAGGACTTTACTTCCTGTTTCCTGTTTTCTACTCGATTCATCAAACTTGGATTGTCCTGCATTTATTGTTAAAAGAAGTTTTGATGGTAATTGTATCCCCTTTTTGGAACTCTAAACCGTCAGATCTCAATCACTTAAATAGTTTGTGAGAAGAATGAGCTCAAAATGTGGTATTTAAATTGCTCTGTTCTTGGTGGTTGTTCAAACCTACCACAGACAAGGGTGATGAGATAATATAAACTGACTTTTTCAACAAAAGTTCATAATACCTAGATAATATTTCATAAGGGGGGTCAGATGTATCTCAAACTGTTTCCCTGCCCAGTTGCTGTGAGGATTTAAACCACTTTCTCAATCTGAAGTCTCAGTTTCAATTCCCTAACCTTTAGGGTCACCATCAAACTTCTCATGTCATGAAGTTTAATCAGACAAAGACCTTTGTTTGAGTCTTTGGTTTGGATTAAAAATACATTCCAGTGTGAGTGCGGATGCTTGTGGGCACCATGTGGATAAGAGAGAAACACTTAATGGAGTCTGTTGTTAGTTATGGACGATGGTTTGGACGAAAACCAACTGTATGAATGTGAGACTAAACAAGAGTACGGGCAATGAATGTAGGGATCCAAAAGTTCAGGAGGGTTTGCAGTGTTATTGTCCACAAAGGCTAACTGAGAACATGGAGCTCAGGTCAGCCATAACAATCAAACTGTGGCCAAGATGCTCAAGATAGATGGTTGTGAAAAGCAAAGGAATGCTTCTTAAGATATTCAGTGGATATTGAAAAATTGTAAAGTAGCCTGCAAGTAAATGTCTGCAAAATTTAAATGGGCAGTACATCTTGAAATATTACACAATAGTGTATTACTGAGAAAATGCTGCTGTTTTCAATTTTGTTTACAACTTCACTACTTCAGAGTAAATAGATGTTGGTATAGCCCCATTCATTTTCTGCATTCATAATTATCTGTACAAAAGATGGGTTAAAGCCTGTGTATAAAAGAAGTTAACCACAACCCCCAAAACATCTATTCATTTCAGTTAAATTCCATTCAATCTTTATTGTCCCACCAGGGGGGAATTTGATTTGAAATAGGGTTACAGAACAGAAACTAGTGGTGGGCATAGATTAATTTTTTAATCTAGATTAATCTCACTGTAATCTTGAAATTAATCTAGATTAATCTAGATTAAAATGGCTCATTTGAATTCTGCCGAAGGCATTCAGAATATGTGTGCAAACGGGTTTCAAGACTACAAACTGCTTGAGAAAGCTGTTCTACTATGATAATTGGTGATGAAAATAAATCTTGTTCAATAAGATGGCTGTCGGGGTATCAACAGTTACTGAAAGCTGTAGTTTATACTGTTTATTAGCACTTCTGTGTACTTGTGACTCATATAAATCTTCGTACACAAAGTGCTGTCCAACAGCTGTCTGTGGACGTGTTGCTATAGTTAGTGTGAGTAAATACCAGTAAGTACCGAACAATGGGTTTTTTAATCAACCGGCGTATCAATAACTAACCTGGCTAGTTGTAAACAAACAGCTGGCCGAGCGAGTTTGTAACTGTAACGCCGTCAACTCGGGTGTGATGTCATTCCCAGCTCCGACCTCCGAGGTAAATGGAACGCAGCAACAGCTGCATCCACGTTAGTACGTTACGTTTGATGTGGTAATTTTACAGCAGCCATACACAGGTTTGAAGACTTGTTCTTGCTCCCTACAGTGCAATTCGGCTAGGTATACATCTGCGCTAAAATATCAAGGTGAAAGTCATCATAGCTTGCGTAGTATAGACCCAGCTCCCAGCCCAACTTTGAGAATAGATTAACTGCGATATTTTTTTTGTCGCCCGATAAGAGTCTCACGTTAACGCAGCACGTTAACGCCGATAACGGCCCACCACTAACAGAAACACAAGAAAACATACCATTTCAAATCACTGAGCTTAAAATTATTTTAAATGTGCTGCTAACAATGAGTGGAAGCTTTTAGAAACATATCACACAAGAAGCTTGAATAAAAATACTCTTTAGGATTCTGGGTCAATTCAAATCCTGTTCGATCGAATCTCGGTTCTGATTCCAACCGCTCAGTAACATTCATCAACTTTCTCCTTGCTTGTCTTCGCCTTCATGGCCAAAGTAAAAGGAGTTTCTGTACTAGAGGGGTGTCTGGGAGACCGCAAAACACTGAACAGGGTGCATTCCTTCAGATTTATGCTGTGTTGAAGTAAATGCTTCGTTACAATAGAGGCGCGCTTCCTTCTTTGCATGAAATATCCCTACTGCAGGCAATTGTGTAGTTATCTTTTTTCAGTGAAGCTAAGCCAAACTTTTGAGTGTTTGCTGCGGCCTGCCATGGTCCAGGAATGGACCAGAAAGACCCTCTTCTTTATACTTTGTAGGACGTACTGTGTAAAATCTGACGGTTCAAACTTAAACGGTTCAACCCTATTTCTGATTCTGATATCATAAAAATAAAACTTTTAAGTGAGAATTTGTGTTGTCATGATACTGGAATTTCTAACTTCGATACGATGTGCTTTTAGCCAACAAAAGGACAACTAGCTTATCAACAACAGTTTAGTGGGCTATCTTGTTTAATACTTCAGTGATGTTTAAAAGGAAGTCGTCTTCAACCTCTTGGGGTTCTTTATAGAAGTCGGCGTTGGCCCTGCAGGTGCTTTGCTCAGTTGGTTGCATTAGCTCCTTTCGGTAGCGCGGTTCGGTTTTTGGGCTTGCTTGTATCCTTTGCCAGCATCCAATCACAAGTGATGAGAACTAGCCAATCCTATGGGACGATAAATATTTGGTCAGGTCAGTTTTGTACTCCATTAAACCTAACTAAACATACGTAGTGTAAATATACTGAATGAAATACATTCTTGACAGCTTACACTTCACTTGCCAGTTTTCTTCATTCCCCACAACTCTTTAATGCAGTTAAGTGTTAGTTCATATCCTAAAGCACAGCTAAGTGTAACAATAAGCTGAATAGCTTTGATCTCCCTAAGAGCTTCAAAGATGAGAAGTTTTCCTTCTTAATCATTAATCATGCCCTTGAAGCCTGAAAGTTTCTCAGCTGAAATGCAAAAATATTTTTTATAATAAGGATGATGATGTAGATTCATCTAGGTCAGGCCCCCCGCGGGACTTCCAAAAAATAAATATAGCACAACTGGACACTGACTATAGTGCAGCATCAGCAGAAGGGTTGTTTTGTAAAAACTCAACATGGTAATCAAATGTCAATCATTAAATAAACTGGTTGGATAAAGATCACATAAACACTGTGGCAAACAAGCTTTATCTCAAACATTATCATGAAATATATCCTCACTTTTACAAAATCTCTACTATTGAAATAAAAGTGCTTACTCATAACATGCTTTATACACCCAAGGCTAACCCTTCTCTGCACAACAGCTTTTGTTTAGCCTTAAATCCCTGGTAACTAAATAGTTTGAATGGATGTCAGATGTTTGCCATGGCGGACATGTAAAACTATGTAAACTGAGTAATAAAGTGGGAATTCAATAAGTGGTATGAGACCATCCTTATTGAGTTTTTGCTTTACATTTTCGGCATCACAGTGAGAGTATTCCACTTTCCAAAAGTTTGCTTACTTTTGAATAAATGTAAAACAAACCCAAAGACATGAAAGAACATCTAATCCAAAACAGCATTTTAAAAAAACCCTGAGGGGAATGTATTATCTGTCGTTTTTTATGGGCATTATTAGCATAAGGTCATTATATTCCCAACATTGTCAAGACTAGAATCTGCGCTCCTCCAGGAGTAAATATAACATTTGGCTGATAAATTTGGAATCATCCAGAACGGTTATCTGATTAAAACTCTCCCTTTTGAAGTCTGTGAAAATGAGGAATCAATTACAGAGCGCACACCCATTTATATTTGTGTTCCTGGAGAAGCGCAGTCATTTGCCTCATTTTAACTGTGTCAGTACTCTGTGATTAATTAGCCACAGTGCAGACACACACATCCCAGAAAGCCTCCAAACGCCCTCCAGCTTGTTAGCACAACCTGCCAACTGCAGTTAATGTTTCCACCTGTTCGTTTGAGGACAAAAACAGTTCCCTCCTCTTTCATCTGTATGATGTTCATCATTGCAAGTTGACTGTAGCGCAGACGGGGCAATCATTTCCCAGCCCCTCCGACTCGCTGGATAATAAGCTATTTTGGCTACTTGGCCCCCGAAACAATGGCTGTTATTAAAGTATGAATACAGTCTGTGAAATGGAGGATTTGCTCTATTTCTTTACCTCAGTGTTCCTAATGTGTTCCAGAGACTCATCAAAACTAAATTAATGTGAGTTTTTATTCCACCTGCTTCAACTCACAGCTTACAATAGCTGCTGTTTTCCCTTTTTTGGCAATACCTTCTCACCTCCCCAGACTTCGTTTAATGTCACCACTAGATCACAGCCGAAGCTTCTGATGTTTTGACATGGTCGTGACCTGTTGGCCAAAATTGTGACTTTATCATTTAGTACACATAAACATTAGGGGCAAGGGGAAAAAGTAGTATCATGATATTTGTCATGGCAATACTGTATCGCTACATGGACGCTAAGTATTGATCATAAGTTGCACATGAGAGTTTAACTTTTTGGTAATACAATAATATCTATTGCTTTTTCAGTCCACTAGAAAACTCAACAGGACCCTATAGAGGACTGAAAACGGGATACATACAAACAGAGAATCTGATCTTTTTAGATTAACAGATTACTTTGGGGACCTAATTTGAAGTTGGAAAACAGTAATAAATTGCAATATATCTCAATATATTTAAAATCGCAATAAAATCAAGTCGCAACATAAGTATCGTGATAATATCATATCGTGGGGCCTCTGGTGATTCCTACGGCTAATAAACAGAAATTTGCCTAGGTGTCCATCTTAGGCCACATTCATACTTGTAATTTCAAGACACTTATATCTGGATAATTTCCATTTCCATGCATGAATCTGGTTTTCCCAGTCACTGCTTCAGTCCAGAGGGTGGCAGTAATTCAGTTGAAGCTGCTAGGTATTGCAAAAAATACACAAAGATGAACGACTTGGGTAGTTTAGAAGTTTATATCCAGGCTGTTACAGTTAAGCTAGCAAGCAAATAATCATCCATACATATACAAACAAACACATAAATAATTGTATTTAGGGACTATGAAAGAGACGAGAAGTTTAATTGTCTTCTGATTCATGCCTCACACTCATCCTTACGGATTAGTGCTGCACGATTAATCTATCTCTTGCAATCGTGATGTCTTTACGCAAAAGTGTGTGATTTAATAAAACAGAAAAAGTGTGTGCGATGCTCTCTTCTCTGTGTGCGCTGCAGTCTGATCTACGCCCACACCGGGCTCTCGCATGTGCCCCTAAAAAGAGATAAGCCTACATGCAATGAGAAATATGATTTGTGAGCAGTGTCCGAGTAATTTAAGACAATAACCTACCGTCACCTCCCCGCCCTTCCCCACCGGAGCACCGGCAGAAATGCTGGTGTAGTATTAAATAAATATATTATTGTTATTCTAACATTAACTAAACATCACACTCTTTATTTAATCATGTACAGTTCCTCCTCTAGGTTGTGGATGGAGACTCAGTAGACCGATTGAGCTGATGCCAATGTGCCAATATTTGCTGCTTCTAGCCACCTCCTCTGTAGAGCAACACGCTCCCCTTGTTCTGGGTTTTTTTTGTTTTCTTTTATAAGTTTATTTGACAGGGACAGATGTTATAAACATAGACAATTGTACAACAATGTTCCAACATCACATGGACAACATCACAGCATTTATAGCTACTGCTAATTTCCAATGCCCGTCACTAGAAGGGCTTTCAACATTACATATACAACAAACATTAAGCACTAGTAACAGTAAAACAGTTGAGCCCATACGTGTATACCACCCACCGATCCCTCCCTCCCTCCACCTCCCATCCCTACACATGACTACACAACTGGTTAACTTTTAAAAGCTCCTTCAGTTTAGTTTTAAATTGTTGATGATTTTGTTCTGTTTTTACCTCAATAGGCAGCTCGTTCTAGGTCTTAGCTCCCTTGATTTGAAAAGGAAGTCTGGCTGAAAGATGTTTTCCTATAAGATATTTTGCAATTCCCTGCAGTTGTATTTCTGGTTGACAATCCAAAGGCCTTTAACAGCTGTACCATCTCACGGAGAGCCTGAGAACTCTGTCCACTTAATAGTTATTGTTATAAATATTGTTTTATTGTTTAACTTTGTTCAAGTTGAGAAATACACATTTCAAAATGTCATTATTTTGTGCATTTTCCTTGATTAATTAAGCAAGTAGACTCATAGTAGCATCTGTTCCATTATAATCGCAATACTGTTAACAATAATTGCAATATAACTTTTTCTCCAAATCGTGCAGCCCTAATACAGATTATTCAATGGTCAAACTGATCAGGGATCAGATAAATACTACAGCTCAGTATGCTTTCTGTATAATCGTATTGCTTTCATGAGACAAGTAGGACACCACGTAATTTCAATGACAGACTATGGAGAGGCTACTTCCACACAGCAATTACTGATGTATTTAAACTTTTTGAATAGTGAAGCTCAGACATGCGCGCATAGGAGAAAAGGATGCATTTACACGTTGTCAAGGTTTGTTAAATAATTCGATTTTAATTCACCTTCACTTTAGCGATTTTAGAACTCTGATAGCTTTCTGATACATGAAGTGACCACGTGTAAATGGGGCCTTAGTTGAATTCATGTTTAGATAACATGGCTTGTTTAAAAGGTGTCTGATCGTCTGACTGTTCATGTTGTCCTGCTGCCTCGTTGACCTTTGTTGTTGTAGCATTGTTGTTGGGTTTCCAAGTCTGAACAATTACTTTGAGTACTGCGTCATCTTAACAAATAGAAACAGTGGACAACATTGCAACCAAAGTTGTAATAAACTGGAATGATTCTTTGAATGTGTCACCCTGGAGAGTTAAATTTGGAAGTCAGCTCTTTTAAAATAATGTTCTGTTATACCTTGACCTGATTTGAAACCTTGTGTGACTCAAGTCTTAGTTTTGCAACAGCTTTCTGACCCTGTGCAGGTTTAGTATCACCTTCCTTATAAAACATAGACTAGTCTGCATCCAAAAATATTTTGAAAACCTAAGTTTAAGTTCACTATCAATATGCTGCATCAACCATGTGTAAACACCTTACTAAATGGCCCTTGCTCCCTGGACCTCCACTGGAGGAAAATGCAGAATTTCCTGTGGGGTCATATCTGGTGCTTGCACAGTAGTTTTGGCATCCCTGCTCTTTCCTGTTTTGAGAGTATTGTTGGTAAAACATAAGAAATAGTCCCACACAGCAACAGGCGTTGTCAGAGGTTTAGTGAGACTGACCTGTAATTGACTGTGAGCCTCTTATTGTTTTGGTTCAACCATTAACTGCCCACATGTCCCTTACCCTGTACACCTCCGCCCGACCTCCACACGCACACATGCGCTCATACACACATGAAAAACACTGACTGGGATGAAAGACCATTAATCCTTGAAATTGACAATGGGATTACAGTGTTAAAGAGCATTGCCATCACTATTCTACTTCCTGCCCCCTCCGTGTCATCTGAACTATTTCAAATCCTTTCAAAGGCAGGACTCTGTTGTGGCGGCAGCTCTCCCGCTGGGCTCGTCCTCTGAACTGTACGCTGATGTCTAACTTGAGTAGACAGGTTAACTAAGGCAAAAATTAAAGTCTGCACTTCTGGGACTTAAAAGCGGTGTGTTTTTAGGGCTCTTTCCTCTTCTAATTGGTGATTGTGGGACAAAATGAAGACGAGAGGATGACTCATATTTGAATTATTCACATGCACCGGTTGTGACACCACCAACCCTGAACCAAGAGGAAGCTGTGGAGACCTGTGGGTTACCACAACACCTGTCTGTTACTGTTCCATCTGATTTTTAACACAAGTGAAAAATAAGTCTGGTAATGTTCTGTATTTTTCTTGTCAACAAATCTTCATGAGAAGACCAAAACTAACAGTAAATTGCTCCTACTAACAAATATTGCCTGTGAATCCAAAGCCTGATTGCTCTTTGTGAGACTCAGTGAGCCACACTGTTGTGCTGGGTGACATGTTCCCTCATTATGATGAACAGTAGGAGTTTATTTTGACTCAATCCTGTTAGTATAAATGCACACAAATGTTTAAAATATAGACTTCATTTCTTTAGGTTGATATGGTGAACTTGTTAGCAAAAAGTTCTTATTTACATATCCAGCAGTTACAGAGCAACATTATCATTCACCTGAAGTCGTGTTTGTTTCACCGGATAAATCTAAGTCCCATATTCACTCTCCTCCTACTCCTGGGGGAAGTATCTGGCTCTATATCTGCTAAATGCTCCACTATCTTCACCAGCTAGTTGCTAACTGTGCGTCTGCTGTTTTGTGCTGAGCAGTTAGTGTACAGTGGGTTTAGAAAAAGTAAAGTTGTGGGCCTGAGAGCTAAACAATTGCAACATGCAACGATTACAGATTTTGTTGGTACAATTGTAGTCTGGGTAATAATCACGGTTTCACAATTATCACAATTATTGTTCATTAATTAATTTCTAGTAAATACTAGGAATGACTTAAGTTGATTTAAAAAAAAAAAAAAATTACATAAGCAATTATATTTCCCCCAGGGAAAATTGTTATTATGGAGGGTAATAAACTGAACTGTTATTTTCATCTACTCTCATCCAGAGAATGTTCTGTAGGCTACATCATGAGCCAGATGTTTCTTGATTTACTTTAAAATGTTAAACCATTAAAGTTACTGTAAAGACAGAATAACAGCGGTACGAAGACTGAAACTATTTTTTGTAAAACTGCACATATTCAAATTCTACACAGTTGATTTCTCTCCTCAAAACCTCTCAAAAGTGATGTATTTAGTGATGAAATAATGCACAAAACTTTGTTAAAAACAAAAAAACGTTGGCTGTCAGCCTCTTTCTCCATTGCTGTCCGCTTCTTGCATGAACGCTTCTTCTTTGTGAATGATCTTATAGTCAAGCAGTCATGGCAGACAATGGAGGCGATACTGCCCCTAGCATTTCATGTAGTGCATTGAATTAGAAATGAACAACCAGAAATGTTCTTAATAAGAAGATTGCTATCTCTCCTTTAAACAGCATCTCGTACGACACTTAGATTGACGTTGACTAATCGCTGCAGCCTTACTGCTTTGTTTGTTTACGTTGCACTGAAAGCTTGACCCTCACCTCTACGGCGTTGTAAGTGACACGTTTGTATTTAATTCCCTACCAACTAACCACGTTATTTTAATCAGGTATTATCTATTACCTTTACTTTGGCATGCAAAGCTGGGTGGTGATCCCGCTGGTGCTGCATCATATTTGATGTAGGTGTTTGCTCCGGCAACCTTTTTAACGGCAAGTTTTTGAAGAGGTGATCCGTCATCTTCAGTAATGTCCTGGTCAGTCTTTGTGTATCCAAAATGCTCCCACACTGCCGACTTCTGCCTTTACTTTGGTGAAAATAAAGTTCCACAGGTTGATCCCTCTGCTAGAGTTTAACCAGCATACAGTAGTCTCCGTGTCTCACATAAGCACAAAACTTTAAGCCGGTGCACCGCTCGTGTAACTTTGTTTTCATTTTGTGCAAGTTGCAACAGTCCCGTTCCGTGCAACAGAAACACTCTGTGTAGCCTTTCCAATTAATTAACCGTGATGTTTGAAAGCGCGGTTATTAGTTTAAACGCTGCATCCCTAATATGAAGAAGCCAAGGGGAGCTGCAGATTCAGGGGATAATTATTAATAATGTAGGTTCACATCTATGGGCCACCCTTTTCACATCATGACATTGTTTTCATATTGTCATCTGATGAATTATTATAAAATGATCTATAATAGCTGCACTACAGATTCATTTTGTTGCATTTGCTCAAAGCACAGATGACTGCATCCTCTGAAATGCTACTGTTTTTTAAATGCCTCCAGATAACTTTTAATTCAACCTCGAGTTTTACTTTTAGTATAGTAGATGCCCCATTTTTTTTAAAACTTGGATTGCCTGCCACACTTTATAATTAGGCTGATGTAATGTAGACAATGCTGTGGGACAAAAATAGTTGGACTTGGACAGATATGTGAATTAACACCAAAGTGTAAGTAACAAGATACTCGGGCACAGCTGGGCTGCTTTTGGTCATCATTTATTTTAGAATTAAGGACAACTCCAGTTTTATTTATGCCTATATCGTAAACACACCGTATACATAATAAACATGGTCCTCTATAAATTTAATTTCAAATCATAATGAGCCATGATTTGCCACAGTCTTAGCTTTCCATATAAAACAGATGTGGCTCTAACTTAATCCTGGAACAGTAGATCCAGCAGGACCAAACCCTTAAGGACGGTTTTCTGTCTTTTCATATTGGAAACATGAAATTAAGACGTTACACAAGGAATATACTCTTGGGGCTCCTCTCATGCGGTGTAATGTTACATTTATGTTTTCAGCTCTCACAGGAATCTAATGACATCATCACTGACTCAATTTATGTTGTGAGTCGCTCGGTTGTGTTTGCTACTGCTGCATACACATGTCTCCTTTTACAGTATATAAGCCTTGAACTGGGATGGAGAGAAAATTGTTCACATAACACACATATGTCATCCCTAACTATTCAGTTAACTCCTTTCACTTTAATGCAGTCTGTCAAGGGACTTTCCGCCGAATTCCTTTTACCCCCCTCCTCTCCCTTTCATACTTTTCTATAGTTTATAGCTCACTGGATTGTGTTGCTGCAAGGCCTCCTTAATGTCAGCTAGCACTACAAAGAAGTCTGTGCTTAACATTTTCACCCACAGTCAAGTTTTAGTGAAATTATGAAACAAAGATTATGTCTTGTGGAAAGAATTGTGCAAAAAATTGTTTTTAATTTAGTTTTTTACCTCCATGACGATAAAGTTTCAGAATGTGACGGCATTGTATTTTTACAAACTGAAACTAATACTGATGCAGTACTAGACATGAAAAGAATTTGCTTAACTTTTGAGTACATTTAAAAGCTGATATGCTAAATGTATGTGTTTCCCATAAAGCTAGACAGCTGGCTATCAATTTGAAGTCCTACAGTACTTTGCTTGAAGGGAATCTTGACATCTCTCTGAGGACTTGGTGACAGGTCCACACATAGTGATCACAGCAAAACCAGATATAAGTTTTTCAAGAGACAGATTGACACAGGATATTTTAATCATGGCAAAAATGTTTCTCCTTCATGACTCTATCACAATGTTCCCGAGCTACTTTAATTTTAACACCCCTAAGTGTCAATCCTAGCTCCAGATCTTAAGAATACACCTTATACTCTGTCTTATGTGTACAGCTGAGCTGAAACCATATGTCATTCTAAGGACTTGGGTTTGACTTGGGTTAGATAATTATCCATCACTATCTGTTATCCGTACCAGATTTAATCAGCTGCTAAATTACATAATGCTGTTTGTATTTCTGCACACCAGTCCTGGTAATTTGCATTACACAACATTTTGGGATACACACCTATTTTGCTTTGAGTGTCTTTTAACTGAATTTATAGAGAATATGTAACAGTCAACATGGTGTGCATCAAGGCAGGCAAGATGCATAGATTTGTTTTAGCAACATTTCACAAATATATTTGGAAGGGATTTAAAAAGGATTTAATGCTCAGCCCAGTATTGTTTCATTTCTCTTTTTTTTTAGCTCTTCCTGTGGGGATTTTGTAAAGACGCCACCCCAGTGCTTTATTATATATTATTGATGCCAAATAAAAAGTCATCAAAGGCAAACATTGTTTCTTTCCATCAAGAAAACCATCAAAAGCGGTGTCCCGGAGGCCCAGCGGTTTAAAACACATGCCATGCAAGCATAATGATGTGGGTTCAAGTCTGGTCAGAGGCTGCTGTTGCATGTCAACCTTGTTTTTGTTTTCCATACTTCCTGTTGCTCTTTATTGTCATGTATTAAATTAAAAATTATAAAATGAGGGATAAAAGGTCAAGAATGCTGCATTGAATAACAGTAGGATGAATAAATGTCAGGAAATTCAGGAATTTGTTTTGAAAGTTTCTACTTTTTTCTTTTAATTTTAAAGTCTGTTGCACCTGATGTCCAAAAGAGGTCACACATTTAACATTTCTTGTAGAAACACGGAAGTCACGTTAATATTAATTAATGGACGATAATTTTGTGCCGAGTTCATAGCTTTCCCTGTAGCATACCAGAGCCGTTAAGCCGATCAGCAATTAAAACGTGTTGTTTCCGGGTAAATTCAACCACGTTTGTTACCAGGCAACACGGATGCACGTGCACATACGGAGTGGAAGTCGGAAGCGCATGACCCGATTAATGCGGTAACTGCAGTTTATTTTTTTAGCATTTCCATTTTACGATTCCTGCACAAAATCACTTGCCTGGGATCAGCAATAGTGAGAGCAGCTGATGTCAGGGAGTACAGCCCAATGCGTGCTAAATGATTATTGATGCAGTCAAAAACTCTCCAACCTCTTTGCAACCAGAAGCTTTGGCTTTTTTAGACTGTGGGGTGAACGAAGTAACTTAGGCCCATTCAGATCAATAGCATCACTGTGTAACACCACTGCAAATGGACTGACTGTGTTTTGTAGTTGTAACAACTCCAATAAAGTGACATGTATTTTCTATAGTTGACCACTTCATGTCAATTTTAGGAGTAGCTTTCTTCCAGTTAAACTTTGATCTATATAATATTAGTCAGCTTTATGGTTTTGAATCAGGGCTTTCAATGATTAGATCAAGTAGCTTGTGAAAAATATTTCAATGTGTCAGATATGTATTTAAACAACATTTAGGTAAATGTAAAATATATATTTAGGTCATAATTCTATATATAAAATCTGCACTCCCTGACATAGTGTATATAGACTTTCATATCGAAAAATAGCCAAGATATCAATAGCCAATAGCCAAGCCATTTAATGACTGAGGATTCCAAAAGTCTCCTTTTAAAAAAAGGCACAAGACTACGACAAATCCATATTTAACCACGATAGTCCTGCTTCCTAGATCAGCAACACGACCTAACCATTCTATTTTGAATCTAGGTCTATCCAGGCCACTTCCACTGTGAAATCAGAGCAGCATGTGTGTGAGATGTGTGTCAGCAAGCTATGCGTTGAGAGAGCTGGCGTCATTTATCAGTCTACTCTCGGGGCCACTGGGAGAACGAAACTCAACCGGACACCGGAGCTTAAGCCGCACAGGTGTCTATATGTAAACTGCCAGCTGTTCCTGACATGCAACCCTGCCATTTAGAATCTGTGGGTGTCACCTGGGATAATACAAGTCAATTAATTGATTCAGTTCATTGTTATAGTGCAGTAGCCTAGTGTTATTTGGAGTTTGGAAAAGTCTTCAGTGTGTGAAGATTGGTGGAAGGTTTGTGGAACTCATTAGGCTGAGCTGAGGTGCTTCAAAGAATGAAAATTTCTTAAGGTATTAATTATTTTGAACGTATTTGTTCTTTAACATTTATTTAACTAGGAAAGCTACATAGAGATTTCTTGTTCATTCTTTTCAACAATGTCATAGCCAAGAAAGGCAGCAACTGCAGTGAGTAGCAACATTAAAAATATAACGGACTAAAAAAAGAATAAATCATAAAATCATAAATAAAACTGCTGATTTACATAAAAGATGACAGAAAGAAAGAAAGTGGGATTTCTGCCTTTCATCCTAAGTGTGAATTCTTGTGAATTTGTATTCACATCAAACAGCTAATGTACCAACTCTGCCGTAGCTGAAAGCTAGCGTGCAATGAACGCTGTTTGTGGTAGTGGGTTTGTGTGTTTGTGTTCAGCTAAATCTCTTACTTGAATAAAAATAAGTAAGACAAATCAAACCATCGAACAAAAATAGATGAATTCTAATATACCCCCATATACTGAAGAAGATGTATATTTTATGAGTATTGGTAATGAAGTATAGTAGTTTCTATGTTCATTTTAATGCATTCAAATTCCTGCACAATAGCACACAAAATGATCAAATTTACATTGTTCTAATTTCTACAAGCTTGAATTTTTACTTTGTCTGCAAACATCACTATTGAAATGGCATGCCTCTGATGCATCTGTATATTTTGACTTAATAAATTAAATCAATCAAACCATTTCAAACAACATTTCATCCCAAACAAGACATTTGGAGCCAAAATCAGTACAGCCTCAGCTCCACCTACTCTTCAGTGACCATAAAATGCCCAATGTACAGTACGTGATGAAATATCTGACATGTGGCATACAAAAGCAAACAAGTAGCTTTCAGTCTCGCCATCACGTTTCAGTTCAAAGTAAAGATTAATAACAGCAGGAATAACAAGGCCCTCCGTGAAACTCCATCTCACGCTCAACTGACCCAGCACAGAGGAAATGTAGTTTGGATGGTCTGAAAATCTCCCAGAAGTGCAGTTGTCCCACTGGGTCCCACCGCTGTGCAATACAGTAGCCTACTGTGGAGGCTCAACCAGCTCTGTGTTCAAGAAGTCATGTGCCATTAACATTTCAGCAGCTTTGTTTTATATTGCTTTGGGGATAGAGTTTGGGCGAGGGGGGTCACATATGCATGCGGTATGTCTTCTGACCTCTCCTCTTTCACATTAAATCACATGTTGTGTTTGCTTGTGGTTCCATTAAATATTTGTCAGAGACAGTTGCCATATCTGACGAGGATTATGTGTTAAGGTTAAGTCAATGTGGTCTATGATGGGAAATATCCTGGACCACAATGTGCCATCTGTGCTTTTCACATACTCTAAGATCTTGTGTTGCTGGGTTACAGGATTTTCTAATATCACAAATCTCATAATAATCCCATTTACTATATATTAGTTACAGTATTATTAAAACTAAAGCTTTCGTAAAGCTAAAATGATGTTTCCATCTATTTGTCTATTGAAATGTCACAAAAAAGAAAAAAAAAAGTGAGTTTCCATCAACTTTTTCTAATGCAATATACTTTAAAATGCGCATAATAAAACATTGATGGAAACACGGCTACTGATTGACTCATACTTTTAATATTTAGCCTAATTCTTCCTTCATATGCTAACTGGTTTAGCTAAATTACATTTTTCTATCATTTGTCTTAATAAACGCAGTTAACTAACATTTTAAGACAATGTGGAATCAAACACATCATTGCAAAGACGCGTTAAGCCACGTCTTGCCTTTTCCAGATTCATGGCAACACAGACTAATTCTTCCTCTTTGAAACCAAACAAGCACCAACATCACAGAGACAGCAGAAGGAGCCATTATCTAAATCTGGGTGAGGCCCCCTTTCCATAAGTCACGCGTGGAGGGGTTAACTACTCAGGTTGAATGAGAACCAGAAGTGACTGTTTCAAAATGAGACAATCAGAGGAGAAAAGCCACTTGTCTCTCATTAACACACAACCCTTGATGGCCCTTTCTGGAGTACATTCACAGCCACCTGTTGACCTTGGCTCCGCTCTTCGCTTTATCCTCTCCCAAGGGAGTCTGCACGCACCAGGTGTTTCCCGTTGCACGTGATGCATCTCTACTGTATCACTGGAGTAATGCTCTGTCTTTATTGCCCTCTTTGCTGGAGCCAAACAATATGTTTTTGACACAATTCTCTGAGACTAAGCCAGCGTGCCAAGGATTTCACATGTTTCATTGTAAAGGGCCTCCTGATCAGGGTTTATCCCAGCCCGCAATATTGGGAGACTAGACCACAGGAAATCCCTAGTGAGCATGAGCACACAACTCCTATTCAGCACAGTGACTAGAAGCTTTATTTTTGTACAAGGGGGTGCCACACACAAATACAGAGCAGAGTATGGCACGTGTGTCCTTATGGCATCGCACGCAGACAGGCATGCGCTTTATGAATAATGAGTTCATGGGATCACGGCTGGTTTGGCTTCAGATAAAGCCATTTACTCTCTCAGAAAGTATATTTGGTTTTTAATTTAGCTAAGCCTACATAACCACCTGATCAAGCCCCTGATTCACAGAGGGCTTTGGCGACCTACAGCACAGGGCTCATGCATGGCGGCACATATAACTCGCCCAGTGTTGTTCTAACATCCCTGAGTGTGAGGTGCAGCAGTGTGTTGAACGGCTAGAAAAGCACTGAGGGCTCAGTCTCTGTGAGACAAATCAACAGTGCGAGAGACGGTTTTCAAGAAGAAAAAGAAGAATCAGAAGACAGAAGGGAGCAACAACAGTCTGAAACAATAGTTTGGCTCCGAGCCCTCTCCAGTTGCCTCAAACACTGGTTTAATGCACATATTTTCCATTTGTTTCTCGAGAGCACCATTTCCTTCAAGTCTCAGTGACCTCCCCTCACCCCCAGCGTCTCTTTGCTTTATTAGCAGTAGGACGGCCCGCCTCTTTGCTAGCGGAAGCCCGTTCAAATGAACAAGGGAAGGAAGCCAGTGTCCTCATCACAATGCCAGCTGCTTCCAACTTAATTTGTCAAACTGTTCCTTTCAGCAAATTTAATTTGGAGAGAGATACAGATGATAATTCCCTGACTGCTGCATCTAGTCAGGCTACAGTTGAGGATCAAGCTTTTTAGAGGGACAGGAAGAAAACCTGTGGCCTCCTAGAAAACCAAGAATTTGTGGGAAATTGGAAGGTCTTCATATACGTTTGTATAACAGGAAATGGAATACCTTAGTCTCTTCCTTTTTTGCCTCATGTTTACATAGGGCTGTTGCACATATGATGACAGAAGTTGACCTGAACTTTACTGACTGGGTTTGTGATAGAACAGAGCTGGAAATTATAATATAAACAGGAATTATGTGGTCTGTATCGGTACAGTTCAGTGCAACGGTGTCAAAAGAGGTTGAGCCTGTGTGCCTCGAGTCCAGTCATGAAACCTGAGGCATCTGGGAAAAGGCTCTGAGCACCTCTACTTTGTGTGTGATCATGGTGGTTCCACACAACCGTTTTAAATTGCATTATCACAGACTGCATGGCTGCTGCGAACCCATTGATTTACAGCCTTTTTTTTTTTTGGTTTTCCTGCTGGATACAATCTTACAGAGGTGCAGAGTTTGGCAAAGTGTTTTTCATTACCATTACAGGTTCAAGGCAGAAGATTGAATCTTGCGAAGGAATAAGACTTAATCCATTTTCCATAGCTGGAAGATTGACTGTATTACTTTGTTTGGCAAAAAGGACACACAAGCTTTCAAATGGTGGCTAATAGGTGTCTCTATTGTAGATTGGATGTCGTAGTGTTATAATTTCAATAGCTTTGAGGTTTTGTGCTGCCATATGTCGAAAAAAGTCATCATATATGCTCCTAATTTATTCATTATAGAAAACAAAATGGAAAGGAAACTCAAAGAAATATTTATACAAATACAGCTCTCTGATTATCCAAAGAAGGTTAAAATCAAGGGCAACTTGACTTGGTTCCCTTGTTTCATAAAATGTCCAACTTTTCATTTTGCCCTCATATGCGACACAGATCTGATGATTTCAATCAGAGTGAGCAGCAATTCAGCGTGGTTTAACAAAGGCATGTTACTTTCTGTACATGCAGCTTGTTATTGAACAGTTGAATCAGAACTTGTCAGAATTACTGTGCCAGTAAATAATGTTGGAAGAGAAAAAGCCAAATGTCCAACTCAAGTGGTATCTGGTGTGGCATTCAGAATCACTGTAAAAACTGCAGTACACGCACCATGACTGCAAAAAGTTCAATTAAAAAAGCCACAGAAACCTGTCCAAAGAAAACATAAATGCGACCCATGAATTCAGGACTGAACATGAACGTTAGCTGCATATTAGACAAATCTCTGCATTTACATTGGGAGCTTGAGAAATCCCAGTTCCATCCAGATATGGCTTCAGTGACAACACTTATATGCTCATTAATATTTGTACCATTTTTCAGTCTTCTGTTTTTAATCATATTCAGGATGATGTTTACATGGAACATATCCCTGTTTACATAAATCTAATATCTGTTTTTTTTTGTGATTGTCGGTGTACGTCTGTTAAATCTTATTTCTGTGGAGGGTAAATTACCTTAACAGGTGAGAATGAATCCAGTTTGGTTTCAGACTGACTGAGTGCCATATCCAGGTTTCTCAACATTTTTCTTATGCCAATTTATCATTTTGTTAAAGGAAAATAAGGCATTTCTAGAATGAACAATGACGATATGATACACTTTATTCACATCATGCATGTAAACTGAAATGTCAAAGCAGTAGAAGTACAAGAACAGATGCATTAGTAAAAAGTAACAGTATACATTATGAGCATGTGCTATTCAAAATATGAAGCATAAAAAATAAAAGGCACATAGTGTCCACAAAATGGTCATAAATACAGTGAGGAAACAAGGAAATAACAAAGAATTAAATACAAATATTACAACCTTATAAACACATTTACTGTTTCTGTACTGAATGTACTTGGATTGTTAGGATGTATTGTCTTTATACAGTGTTTCTACATTTCCCCAGTCATTTAAAGTTCCTCTCATCCTTTAGGGCAAATGGATGTGATTCTTCTTAACCACTTCAACTGTCCGAGTTTCAGGCCTCTCTCTGCAGAGCTACTCAGTAAAACATGTGTTTTGAATCTTTTATATGATTTCTCATGCTCTTTCCTTCCTCTGGAAAATGTCTAATTTCAACCCAAGTAAATAAATGCGCCATAGTTACTTTTGTACTGCTTCCATTACACTAAATACAGTCGTGTGCGTCGACTCGCTGACAAAGACTGAAACAGACAGTGTGTATGAGTTTCTTAGATTGCCGTTGTCTCAAGTAACCGTACCTCATGCCAATTATGCAAAACTCGTAAACACAACCAGTAGGATAATGATAATAAGAAAAATATGCCCCAGCTCTCTTTGGAATAACAAACATCTCTCAGCCCAAGAATAAGAACCTCAAATTGTGTGAATATTTAACAACAGGACAAGCTTACATAAATATCCTAAAAGTCCTACCTGTTGATAGTGTTTGCAATGAACAAAGTCATAAGAAAGACATTGAAATGAACCAGTTAGACTAAATACATCTAGTTTAGTATTTGTCAGTAGTCTTGCAGGCAATGCCATGAAAAGCCTACCTACTACGCCCTGTCATTTGTCTTTGTAATTAATTGTTCAGGCAGAAGTTGAAAAACGAGTATTTGTAACATGGGCATTAGTCATCATCGAGAGAGGCATAACTTTCACACAAGGACAAAACTATACCCGCTTTCCGTGTGAGTGTAATTTAAACAAGGCGCTAAGTCATTTAACACTTTCTCAGATGTTCCTCCAGAAACTAAGGAAACATAAGTGATTAAAAAATAAAAGGTAGTTCAAGAGCTTTTAGGATACGAGATGAAAAAAAAAAAAGACAAACATGTGCTATTAATGACCAACATCTGCGATGTCAAGAAGATGTTGCTATTCAAGCCTTACATAGGAATCAAAGACACGTGCGTGGCAGAGGGTTGGCGGCACTATGAGTTCAGCCAAACGTTGCCTGGCACTTTGTACCAGGCAAGCAAAACAACCACGGTCTGCTGAAGAGTAGTCACTCAACACGGGAACAGCTGCTTGCTGATTCAATTCTAAACAGACAAGAGGGTTTGGTAAACTACTGTTATGCCAGAATCAGGTTTCTCAATCCTTCCCCACTTCCAGCCATCACTGTTTGTAATGAACCACATTAAGTGTGTCCCCAATCACTGTATGAAGTCAGAGTGTATATGAGAACCACATTGGGCTCCTTCTTCAAGACGACAGCATGTTTCATTCCTTCTTTTTACGTTGGAAACTTGGAATGTGGCATTTTATATCTAAAATGTGCAAATCTTAAGACAACCTCCACCAATTCCTAGTTTAAAGGCAACAGAACCAAGATAAGAGCAGACCAGTGCAATTCGAGGTAAAGACCAACCAATGGACAGTTTGAACTTGATATTGATATTCGTAATGTTATGAGCAGCAGAAACCGTAGACAAAAAGCTGAGATTTTGTTAAACGCTCCTGGTGACAGACTATTTCCAGACAGCATGAAAACAACTCACCTACCTTATTTTTTTCACTTGGCCCATTGTACTGAGGCAGTGGGTGTGCCAAAGCAGAGGCTCCAGCAAAAGAAATGCAGGGTCATCTAAGATGAACCTGACTCATCCTATGTGTCATTGAAATCCAATGTCATCGTGCAACGCATTGCAGCGTTGTCCAATCAGACACATGCAAGTGCATATTCCTTATCAATAACCGTGGAAAGAAAAAACTTTGAAAGTTAAACATGTTTTTTCAGATCAGAAGTTTCATTTTACTGTTGAGATCCATCATCCTTTCCACAAAGAAAACATTTAGTGTACCTGAGCATACAGTTCCATATTACTGTGTCCAGTAATTAAGTAACGTCTTCATCTTCAGATTAGCTTGCTTCCTTTCTCCTGCATAAATTGTACATTGAGTTGATATCCACCACGGACAGAAACTAAGACATGATTTCTGTTTCGGCCATTCATTCCAAGACAATATAAGCACTCAGTGCACTGTACTTTGGACAAGCCCTGGTGCAAAGTTATACTAAAATTAATATTTCTATTCATGTGTTTTGCACATGGGCGTGTTCCCTTCAGGTACATCTGAGAATACCATAAAATCTGTCTTGTGAAATTTCTATACTGAAACACAGTAGACGTTATCTAGATTTATTATTAACATCTGGTACTTTTATCCCTATCGTATTACCTTCATATCAGAGAAACAAGCATTTTGTCTCTTCCTGATGGCACTTACGACCCCTCTCCAAATGTATACAAAGATGCCTATAAAACTATTGTCGCACCTGTTTCTTATCCTACCAGTTTTATCAAACATGTTTAAATTTTGATCCACTGCCGGAGATGGCACATGGCTAAAAAGAGGATAAAGTCTATTCCAGACAGATGGGAAAGAGCAAAGTCCGGAAAAAGGGTTGCCAGCTGCGATCTGATAGTGGATCACGATCTGCGCACCAAAGCAAAACGCCCCAAAAGCACATTTCTCAAAGCAGCCCACTGCATCTTTGTACTGAAAAATGCCACCAGGATTTTGATGTAAACTTCTCCAATTAGGATCTGATCTGTTTTCTATCAGCATTTGATTGAAGTTGATGACCTTTCTTGGCATGACGGTAAAAGCAGGATTCTCAAGTGACATATGCCGACATTCTTTTGCAGTAGCAGCGACAGATCAGAGTTTTAGGGGCGTCTGATGTGAGATGGAAACATGCAAAACCGAATCAATGTTCCTGGTGCACTGGATAACGTTCATGTCCTTGGAAAAAGTGGGTGCAAGATTGTGGTCACGTTGCAGAGGGCATTCATGCATGTAGGGACAGTTAGCGTGACAGTTAGTTGTGGCACTGTGTGTTTTGCATTTCATGTTTTTTTGCAGTTAGACCACAATAGCAACCCAAAATGGGATAATAGTGCCTATTTCATTTTTAGATTAGAAGTGCTGTAGAATTTCCAAAATGCTTATTCTATAATTGAACAAAAACACTATACTAAACAATTAAAATGTTTTATGATGTTTCCACAAGACAAAGAAACTGATAGAAAAGAGCTGATTGAGAAAGACAAAAAAGCTGAGTTGGAGAGATCATCACATGACACAATGCATCATTAAACACTAGTATAGAACTTAAACATGTAAGCTGCCAGCATATCCAGCTGCATTTTAAAGCCAGTTTTGAGGACTTGGGTTGAGGATTACTTCAATTGCGCTGGCAAAGCTGTTTAGTGGCCTGCAGTAGAAGAATGTGGTTGTGCTGGCTGACTACCAATTGTGAATGTCTTTCAGCATACTAAAGTAGAATTAAAAAGTGCATGTATACTCAGCAAATCCATTTTTTGGATGAATGAAAAGGGGCCAGAAGGAAAGAGCAATAGCATGGTAAATAAATCAAACCCATCATACAAACTCGAGGTGTGCGCTTAATATAACAAGCTAGAGAGTTCCTCAGCCTATGGAGAGCTACCAAACTGAATAAACTAACCTCTGAATGCAGAGGGATGTTCCAATCAAAACTAAGAGCAGGACATTTAGTGCAAAGTATGCATTGAATACCTTATAATCATCCCTGTAATTTGTTAAATTGAAACACTACATGACTCCTTGTTAAAAATTCAGATTTTAATCCTTTCACTCATGCTGTTTTTCAATGTGGTATGATTGTTGAATTTGGTTTACACTGCAGCAGATAAACCAAAATATGGCAACAAGGGACCTGTAAGTGTTCAGTCCTCCCCCAAAATGTTTTATTCTGACATCCACTCTCCTGTCTCACTCTCTATTTAAAACTACTGTGCAGCGGACAGCGCAGTGCTGTCAGTTCCCCACATCTCTGTGAAGAGCTTTGGCCACTGAACAAGTTCCCCTTCAACGTCAAAACATCCAAATCAACCTGTCCCATGTGCTTTGTTTGCTTTCTTCCTCTGAGTGGCCCACATCCTCTCATCCCAGTGATCTCTCTTTCAGCTCTGAAACAAACGTTTCTACCAGACACCAAGATACTCTGGCTGTTTGTGTAGATCCCTGAAAAGGGCAGGGAGGAGAGATGAGGAAAAGTTATCACATGTGCAAAATGAGTCTGAATTTTTGCCCCTCATATTCGGCAGCCAGTTTTATAAAATGCGCCCTCAAAGTGCGATCCAGCGTGAAAAAAATCTTGCAGCTACCACATGCAGTGGCTTAAGTCCAATGCAAACACTCACACCGGTGTGTACACCAAGACAGATGACTATAGGACTCAAGGCCTGGCTAGCACAACGTAGACCTATTCAGTATTTATTTTCACAGTTCAAAGCACTGGCAGCAGCCCACTTAGTTTCTGCAGTCCAGTCCAATGCACCCCTGATTGCCACACTGAGGCTTCACAGCCCACAAAGTCGTATACTGTAACTTGTGCCAGCTACTAACTCCACATCTGCATTACCTCGAGAAATGGCGAGGCAGCATCCACGAGGGAAGGAGGGGGTTTGAGGGTAGGCTTAAGGGTAGGGGGTAAAGGGATTCCTCTGAAACCACACTTTGCTGTGGGTTGAACGGCTGCTTTGTGCAGCTTGGCGTGATCACACAACCCACATTAAAGGACAAGGTCTGTTATTCAGCAGAGCAATGATAAGTAATGTCTTGCAGGCCACCGATCCGAGTGGTGAACTTTCTGCCCTTGGCTGTGAAGTTTATCACTGCACTAACTGGATACCGTCGTACCCGCCTACACAGGGCTCGACTCTATAAAACCTGTTGATATATAAGCTACTGTATGGAATCAAGGAGGATGCTGGGTTACATGGGGATGCAGTTCTGAGTTGAGAAATGTCTCATGTTTCTCTGGATACCTTTTACTGGCTGGGAATTCATTGTCTCCTAAGAGTGATTTTCACAAAAAAGGATGAAGGTGGAAAATCTGTTAAACGTTGAGGAAAATGTTGTGGAAAAACATTTAAAAAGCGATCATTGGAGAGGATACAGAATAAGCTTTCCTACAGTGGTGTGATTAGAAATCAAGTCATTTTAATATGAGATAACATTCAATTTCCCCTTTTCTGCACTGCATACATGCGCTATAGGGTTTAATTCTGTTTGCATTCATAGCTAAATATTTAACCCAAATGTCGCTATATTGCAAGTAACCGGCCAATGATCACTATCAACTCCAATTATGCTCAAATACGAGTTTAACTTTCAATCCAGGTCTCACTTTATGTGAATGTCTCACTGTGAAAATGATGTGTATATATTTTGGAAAGACGTGGTTCATCTTTCAGAGCAGACATATGAATCTTTAGTTTACAGTTATTGGCTTCAATATTTATTGCAACATTAATGAGTAAATTGAGAAAAGTCAACTTCAAGTTCCATTTAAAGTTCAAGTCCAATACAGCCTCTAATGGGAGATTTGCATGAACACAATAAACAAAATACAAAAACATACTAGAAACACACTTTAAACACTCCTACGAGCGCCAACAATATCTTATGCTTGGATGGCAATTACTTGAGTTGCATCCAATGTATTAATTTAGAAAGGCTTTTCAGCAAAATTAACTCAAATTATTGTTTCTGCTTCCAACTGATTTTATGCATTTTGTATTTTTTGACCAAACACTGTGTTCTGTGCTTTGCTGTCTTGACCCAAGAGAACCCTTCAGCAGTGTGTAATGGGTCTAAGACTAAATAAAGGTTGGCCAATACATACATACGCTCCGTTTTTACTGCCTGGCTACTTCTCATGAAGTCTCTCCACTCCAAGTTTTTCCTCTCAGCCTGGACTCTGTCAGATACAGTTGTTAGCGTGTATGCTACATGTGAACTAAAGACTATTATTCACAAAAAGCTCATCAACCTGACTATGTTGGATCACCCCTTGGTGGTTATTGGTCTAGGCAATAAGTATGGAATGACAGCAGGGACCAGTAAAGTTTTCTTACTCTTGTAGTTCTGTTTTTAGGACTTATCCAGAACAAGTACAAGAAAGAGTTTCTAAATTAAGTGAACCCTGTTAAAGGATTCAGTTCTATCTTAATGCAACACTCACATGACATGTACTTTGAAAGAGTTATTCCTTTGTCATTCCTACTTTTCACACTGGCCATGAAGCAATACCATTGTAAAAGATGTGGGACTACAATCACAGTACTTCTTGTACTTGTTCTTGTGATGAAGTATCATAGAGGAGCAAAAACACTGTTCAAGGATATGCAAAGAGGGGATTTTGTACTTGAAAGATCATAACTTTCAAAAATACCTACTTAATTCATCTAGTAATCTTGTTCTTTGTGACGATACATATTAAGAAATCAAAAGCAGCCCTCAAGCAGTCATTGCCTTGTCCCTCCTGATGAGTAAGTATTGAAAGCAAGAGTGACTAAATAAAAATCAATTTTATTAGGAGACCACTTTAGTACTTTTGTAGAAATGCTGGATCAAGGAGAGCCTGGCCTGATTAGCAGCTGACAGTTTGACTGACACTCACAGAGAAAAGCACATCTACCTTTTTTAGGTAGGATACATTTCTACTTGCAGAGTGTACTTCTTTTGACCCTTTTGTAAAATGCCAAAAAAAAAGAGCAGAAAATCGTGACTGTTCCAAAACCATTTATGACTTAGTTGCATATCTCCCCCTCCTTTCATGTAATCTCTCTACTGTGGAATCTAAAACAATGGAACAATATGTCCCAAAATATACTTAAAAAGAATTAAATTGTATGCTTAAGAGTTCAGCCAACTCAAGACGAGAATCCTAAAGTGCTATGGATGAAATCAGCTACTGACCTGGACTTCACTCAGTGTGATAACTTGAAAGCTCACAAGAAAACTAGTTAGTGGACTTGAAATTTGGAACTGCTATTCTTAATCTTGATGCGACATTTAGCTGATCATCTTGAACATAAAATACATCTTAAATTTACTGTGACTGCATCCATTTTCTATTCTGTTCCTCAAACCTCAAAGACAATTCCCTAATTACAGACTTGTTACTAGAGAATTGTCTGTCATTCATATGAAAAGAACTAAACAGTGATGAGGAAACAGGGGAAGGGCCCTATTTTCACAAGATGTATCAGCGGGAGAGCAGATGATTAAGGCCACATATCCCACGTCCGCCTTCTTCTGTCTGTTTGTTTGAGAGAAGCACCATTCCAAGACAGAAATCTCCAGTATTAGATGGTAATAAATTGGTCATGAAATAATCCTGTTGGGCAATCCCATTTCAAGGGATGGGAAGTTGAGTTTCCCAGCACTGTGTGTCAAACAAAAACACAATGGTTTATAGACATGATGAGTGAGCCATGTTGAGCCCCTTTATAACAAAATGCAGGCGTACTGTACTCATTGTGTTTGGTGTAGTCATTGCTCTTGTTTGGTACATGCTTAACATAGTGCTGCAAAGAGTGACTCATTTTTTGTCAGGGTATTAATCGTTAAAATAAACCAGATCAAGACGGTACAGTTACAGCAGGCTGAGTTGCAAATACAGAAAACTCTTTATTAAAACATCCTGATGTTTAGTAATGTTTCCCATTTTGACCATTTTAGGATAAACAGTTTTGCAAAACGTGCAGTATTGTGGTCGAAAACAAACGGAAATTGTCAACACACACTTTGTCACCGCAAAACAAATGCAGAGAGACAAATCACAGGCTGTTGCATCCCGGGCAGTTGCAAATGCTAAAAGAATCAAGGTAAGTTGGTTTGAATATGCATGTTTACGGTTAGGCCCACAAAATTTACTATAACTATAATTCTAAAGTTAAATAAAATCACATTTACCTCTGCAGTTTTCATTTATTCAGGGCGACATGGTACCAAATTTCATGAAAATTGATCCAATAGTTTCTGAAACATTTCACTCAAATCCACGTAAGAAAACACTGACCTGTTGGCAACGCTAGCTGAAAGGTCAGTGGATCAACATTAAATCATTAGGATTCGTCCTTTGGGAATAATATCTCTACCAAATTTTATTGTAATCCAATTGTGGAATATTTCAGTCTGAACCAAAGTAGTGGACCGCCCAACCACAGCACTTTTCCTGTCTGGGATGTGTAAACTGTAATACTCCATATTTTACACGATGGTAGAACCATATAATCCAAGATCACAATCTATCCGCCTAGTCTGTGAAAAACAGGAAGTGGTTTGATGTATCCAGAGATTTAACCAACTATGTCAGACTAACCTATAAAGGCCACAGTGAGTGGCAGCTGTGCAGAATGCATGTAATTTAGCTCGAAGCAACCAGCCCACCCACAGTAAAATATATGGCATCCATATCAAGAGTGTGTCCCCATTTTTCTTCTTGACAAAGCTCATCTTTGTCAGGATTATTCATGTTCAAAGCTTTAGTTATAGGCTAGATAGCATACCAACATGTGGTTTGCACCAGTTCATAAAAGTCAAGTTTTCACATCTCAGTTAATTACCAGTAGTCACAATGAAATATCGCTGTGCAGCTTTGTAATGCATACAACGGACCAAGATTTCAAAGTTGAGGTATTCATAAGCAGAATGGCCCTTCTGGTCAAGGTGGAGGTAAATTTTACAACTTAATGTATTGCAGGTGAGATGCCAAGATAGTTTGCAAGATGTACAGTATTGTGACAAGAAAAAAAGACAAATAATATTGTGCTTCTCATTATTATGACTGCATACTATTTCCAACTTTCCTCTGATCCTGGCTTCTTTTTCTTGTGAGATACTGGATCGTGTTACAGTCCCCCAAAAGTATTGGAACGCTAAGGCAAATTCCTGTTTTTATTGTTTACTGAAGACCTTTGGATTTTAGATCATAAGATGGGTGTGGGACATGCGTTCAGAATTTCAGCTCTCATTTCGTTGTATTCACGTCTAGATGTGTTAAACCACTTAGGACGTATCACCGTTTGTATTAGACCACAGCATTCTTATGTGAGCAAAAGTAATGGGACAAATAATCTCAAAGTAAATAACCCTTGACTTGGCCAGTCTAAATCTTTCCCCTTTTTTCCCCTGATGAAGTCCTTTGTTTTGTTGGCAGTGTGCAACAATTTAGTTACTTTTTGGCCAAGTTTTCCTCTTTATATTTATAGATATATTAGATTTTCAGTTGTCACCTGCAACCTCAATTTTGTGTTTCCCTTTTACAAAACATTTCCAATAGAAATTATTGCAGGAAAGGAAATTGGTGCAGAATTTTTCATGAAAATGTGATTAAATGGTGAATGCTCACATTTCTCTGGGGGAGGACCCCCAGACCTCCCTAACTCATGTATTTTAGCATTAATTGCGTTCTATAAGGTAGTGTTAAAATATCTTTTTGTCTTGTTCTCATGACACAAATATTGTGTATCATCTCCTCTCATAAGCTCAGTGTATCGTCACACCCCTAATCTGACCCCTTATGTCCCCACTGCTTTAACACAAAGTGAGTTCCTCTTGTTGCAGTACACAATTGCAAGTTATCTATACAAGCATGTTCGCTTAAACAGACCCATCTGACACAATTTCTGTATGTTTATCTGCTTGTGTATCCTTGTCCCCATTTTAACCCTTGACCAGTTTGCATGTCTGATTTCCTCAAGAGTCTTGCTAAAGGACTCTTCTTCAATAGGAAGGTTGTGACCGTAGCTGATGGGGCCACGTTGATGCCCCTATAGTATAGCTGACACTCATCATGCATGTTCATTTTTGTTATTCTATGGACTATTTTTCTCTAAGCTTGGACAGAATGTGGTCTGTGAAAATACTTCGGCATGGCACATGCTTCTATTGTCAGAACAAAATGACATCAGAAATCATAAAACCTGACTCATATATGCTTACATTACTGTCATAAAGCAGACTCCCAAATGTACCCTATCCCCCAGACTTTTCGTAGAGCTTCTTGAATTGTTGACCCCTTCTCAGTCCCCTCAAAGAGTGACTGTAAAAATCTGGCAGCAGCCTTACCCAACTCTGTTCGGGAATTGGAACTGTACGAACCACAGCCTTCATGGGGACTGATGTGATGTGTAAGTTGTTGAATTTATCTACATGTGTCCTCAATGTTTGCTGCCATAAATACTGTGGAGAGGTAGGGCTGTCCCTTGCACTGCAATTTATCATTCCCACCATCGACTCTGTGTTTATGACACCACACTGGAAGGATGGCTCCCTTCCAAAGGATGATCTAATGACGCTAAATCCACTGTGATTGGTTCAGTTCAGCGGGTGATGACAAAACTGACTATTATCTATGCGACCATTTAATTTTGGATACACATCATCTAAAAGCCATTCAGGGGAAACAATAGGGAAATTTAGATCCAAAATGAATGGATTTAAATGGATTATAAATGAGAAATTTTACGTGTCCTGTTGTTTATAAGTCCTGATGCTTTGGCAGTAAGTGTTTATTGTGTGCGTGTTTGTCAGTGATGAAAGACATATTGAGAGGATTTACTTAAAGCTGCAAAAATCAGTAGGCTATGTTTAATAAGAATTGTTTAAACGGTTATGTGCAAGTACCTCTTGTAGTGACAAACTTGCAATTGTTATTATCCTCTGTTTATCAGCCTGATGTGACTTTGTAACCTATTTAAGGTAATTCTGTGATAGCACTCTTCTCAACCTATTTTTTTTTTTAGATGCAACTGATTTTCTGCAAACAGTCTCTAAAAATGCAGCGGCAGACAGACAAAGATGGAGACTAGGGGAGTTGGAAACTAAAACAGAGTTCAAAGGAGAGTTTATTCTGGACACTTTATTAGCTGAGAATGTCATTTATGTCAAGTTTACGCACCACAGCCCTGCATTCAAAAATGTATTTATACATGTATAATTTGCAATGTTATGAACTTATACTTAGTGAAACTTATTATGTCAGGATTATATATTTTATTATTGGATTATAAGCTTGAGGACCTTTCACAAAATTTATGAATTCAAGACAGCTGAACAAAGACCTGCACCAAGTGCAAGGTTGTCATTATTAATTATATTGAAAACATACAGGTAATCCCACACAGCTATGGACTGTCAGTAGCAGAGGATTAGACATCTGTAAGTAGAGAACAGATATCCAGTTTAATAATAAGTTTCCGCACTGATAGAGTAGAAATGTCTGCACACATCTGCTTCTGCTGTTTGTGTTTCAACAAGACACCCAGCTGATGTCTTCAGGCCGCTGGCTAGCTAGCATTAGCTACCCAGCTACATAGCTGACTAACAAATGTAGCCAGCTCACATCTACTTAACCTTACTTTTTGACTGAAGATAACCTTTTAGTACACATTGTAATAGCTCAACATTTTACATAAATAATCTTAGTAATTAGAGATATTGCCCAGCATATGTTGGATTGTGTAATTTAGTGTGTTTGTGTTAAGTGTGCTCACTTACGAAAAAATGAAGCTGGTGAACAACGCTGTAAAATGTTGCACTTTATATGAGCTGCCACACCAGAGCGCCGTTTCACCCACGCACCCTTCCTCATCATCACAGCCTGGCTGTTACACTTCCTCTCCCAGTGCCTTGTGGGTACATCTGGATAACCGGTATAAAACAAGCTTCACATGCAGAGAGAAGTGTGGAAACGTTGAGCTTTCCACTCAAGGGGTGTGGGGGTGTGGGGTGCGTGCTGACAAGTTCAGTTCCAAGCAAATTTGGATGAATTATTATCGGGGCTGGTAATCTTTGGTCGCACTTTTCACAGTGGGATATAAAACCTTTCAGGGCTTAAATGAAGACATTCACACAGATAATTTCCGCCATTCATCTGAATGGACACTCTCTGTAAATGGTCCACATTTGTTATACTGGCGTTACTGAGCATGGTATTCCTTTGAATTTTTTTACCACAGGAGCAGCATGAAATCCATAGCATAACTTTATTATCGACAATAAACTCATTTGTTTCTATTCTTACATTGTCATTTTCCATTTCAAGTTTAGTTTTACTTATCTTGGTCTGTGTTCATGTGTTATAGCTGTTTTGGTTTTTGTACTGTAACTGTGAAATCATTTTATAGTCTATGCATTTCAAAATTTACTTAAATTGAGAGTTTGCTCATTCTTAGCAGAATCTAATTTTCAGGTATAATTACATGCTTTTAAACACAGGAACTAAGCGGCTAAATCACTATTGCCAGTGTTCAGCTATACTGGAGAAATTGTAAAGAGCCTTTCAGGGCTATTGAGTGAATGGATAATGGTTACTGATTCATAGTACTTTTATATTTTCTAATATGACCAGTGTTTTACAATGCGGCCTCTAATACTATATAATATTTTATGAATAATATTATAGTATAAGTAATATTGGACTGTCCCAGTGAAGTTTGGTAGGATGACTTGAAAATGAAGATATTACAAAAGTTTCCTATAGTAAGTTTATATTAACATTTTCCTTACTTTCTTTCCTGTTCCCTGTTTCATTTCCTTTGGTCACTTGGACACTTGGATTTCCACCTACTCTTGACATACGATCTGTATCTGGACACAGTAGCTGGAGCTTTGTTGGAGAATGGCTTGTCTGCTGCTTTTGCCAGGGCTGCTTGAGATAGCAGGAGGAGGGTAGAGTAAGGTGACCTTGAGCATTTCTTGAGAATACATGTGGCCAAACTGCACAGATTGGAATTAGCTGAGATCCAATTAGAGTGAAAGCCAATAGCATAACAATTACAGAGCCTTCAGCTTTGATTTAAACCTTGGAGTTAACTTGCAGTTTTACTTTATCTAGATAAAATATCTAGTTTTGGTGGTGTGGTGGCCCAGTGGATAGTACTATGGCCTCTAAGCAAGGTCCCAGGTTCGTCCTGGGCCTTTCTGGGTAGAGTTTGCATGTTCTCCCCATGTCTGCGTGGGTTTCTTCCAGGTTCTCTGGTTTCCTTCCCTATCAGAAACATGTTGGATTATCCTGTCTGTGCCATTGACCAGGACACTGGTAGTGGCGGTGCAGGCTGTCCACTGCTCCCTTGAGGGATTGGTTTAATGCAGAGAATGAATTTTGCTAGGTGTAACAATAAAGTACCTTTTAAATGGGATATTATCAGATGTAAATAGGGTGTTGTACTCACTCCACCTCAATCCAGTGAGATTCATTTTCTCAAACAGCTTCTGATACCATATGTATTATATCAGCAATACATCGATCAGAGAACACCAGAAAGACCTCACAGCATCCATATTACCTTAAGGTCAATAAGCTCTTCCCGTTGACAACAGACCGAGTAATAATAGGTTGAAGGGTCATTCTGACAGAACATTCTTATCACATGATGCACTCACTTGGGTTTTCTGGAGCTTTCAGTCACATTTTGTGACGTTCATTAGGGGATGGATATGGTTTAGTTGTCATCTAGATGGTTTTGTTGTCATCACTTGACTAAAGTATGGACTTTCTGTCACTAATAAATAACAAGTGGTTGTATGTTGGTGGGGAGATGGTCTCAGATGGTCTCTTGGATGGGAATGCTCTCCTTGAGCTTTGAGCAACAGTCTACTGATTCCTGGGTGATGACTTTGACCCCTTCCCAGTACAGTAGAAATAACCTGGATGGTTACACAGGTATTTCTATACAGGATGAACAATATGTAAGAACAATAAGTGATAACAAAGAATGTTAAAGGAAGGAAAAATACTGACATAATGTATGAGCATTATGAGGTGCTTTTATTAATTTCAGATATTCAATAACTGCTAGCTCAACAGAGGTCGAAGCTATAAGAGGTTTAAACCATAATAAATACACACTGCTCAGACCATCACTGACCCACGCCAAGCCGGTCATGCTGGATGATGATGCAGCCAGCACAATGTTTACCACGGCGTCTCTAGACACTTTCACATCTGTCACATGAACTCAGTGTGAACCTGCTCTCATCTGTGACAAGACTTGGGTGTCAATCCTGGTGTTCTCTGGCGAATGCCGGTCGAGCTGAGATTTCACCCTCATCATGGAGTCAAAGTATGGTTAGAAATATGCACACCAGTAGCTTGCTAGAGGTAATTTTGTAGGGCTATGGCTGTGCTCCCCTTGTTCTTCTTCGCACAAAGGAGCACAATTAAAACGTTATAGAGAGATCAATTTGTTACTAATTGATAACTTACCACTTTAAAACTCTTGCTCCAGTCTAAGTTGCGAAGCTGGTTGGGAACAGATGACCCAAAGCCGTGTTTATCAGCTTGTCAGGATCCACCCTACTTTGCTTCTGATTGGCTAGTAGTCATTAATTAGGTACTGCTCATGTGCAACTCCCAACAAAGATCATATACATGTGAGATGCTTCACTCCATAGCTAAAACACAAGGTGAAAAGAGGTGCTGCAGCAATGTGCAGTATACAACAAAACAGTGTTTTTTGAAAATGAAACCATGTAACCATCTATTCTGGCACAACCCCTTAATACAATTATGAACTTAAGAATTTGCATAATATGACCACTTTAAGAATCTCTGGAGGTTTTGTGCTCCAAATCCTCAGGGTCTGATCACCTTCAGCCACAACATAATTAACATGCTGAAACAGTGATAATGAAGGAAAGCATTTGTCAAATCTTTATTGAGTCAGGGCACATCATAAAGAGGACTGAATCCAGCACAGTTTAGTCTCCAGGCAAGTACATCCAATAATGAGCGTAGTTGGAGGGGGGGGTTCTCCTCTCTAATAAATAACATCTGAGGAAATCTGAAGGTTGTCTCTTATTTTCTTGTTTCTTCTTTTTCTTGTCTATTTCTTTTCCAGCGAGGATGACTGGTACTCGTAATGTCTTCCAGCTGCAGACCGACCTCCCTCCCTCCCTCCTTTTTCCTTATCTTTGCATGAGGTGAAGTTTCCATTTGCAGGATAGGCTACCCCACTGCTCCCACTGTCAGACGCAGTCAGAGAGAACGATGCAAGTTGAAATTCCTTGGATGTGGTCTGCAGGAGCCATCGACCACAATAAAGAATCATTCATCAGGATTCTTGTATCAAACGGTTCTGATATGTCCCCATATCTGCTCACCAGTCAGGATATTTTAAAGATAAAGACGAGCCTGAGTTAATGGACGTCACTTTTTTTCCATCATAAAGAATTGCTTTTGGTTTGAATAGTTCCGTTGTCTGACTGATTTTGAGCTATGGCCTGTGCTGGAATGCTTACGACGGGCCATGTTGCATTAAGACGTGTACCACCTGGTTTTGACATATTGCAGCCATCCAGAACCTAAACCACAATGCATTTCACAGGCCCACTGCACCAGAAAAATAGAGATGACGGAGGTGTTGATTCCAGTCTAAGAGAGCTAGCAAGTGTCAGAAAGGATAGAGCAGACTACAGAAGTCTTTCCTATTTATTTCTTTTCAGTTCTAAAATTTTTCCGACTCTGATTGCAGAGGAAGCGCATGAGGATCATCTTCAACTTTCAGTCAAACTTCATCAGTATTCCTTTTCATGTCCTCTTTTTTCCCCAGCACAATCATGTATTGACTCTGATTTGTATGTTTTAACACATCAGAAGCAACATTGCCACCATTTCTAAACCGTCATTGTCACATTATATCAGGAAGCAAATATATTTACATTTAAATTCCATGATTTAAATTCAATGAGAAAACAAATTGTGCTGCAATCAGGCGAATTAGGCTGTCAAGACCAGACTTTGCTCTGAAGAACATGGACAAGAAGCCAAACTACTGAGGTAGACTCTCCTCCTCCACTTGTAGATTTTCATCCAAACCAGAGTTCCACCAAATTTTAACATCTATTTTATATTTTCGTTGGTGGTCATGATTTTAGCCATCTTTTATTTTCCGATATGTGGTTCTCAGAGCTTTAAACAGGTTGGCAAATATTTATAATTGTATTCACATGGGTATTTTTTTTTTTTTTTTTTTTTTTTTACAACTACAGCAACTAACAATTCTGTTTGCTGATGTAAGTGATAAGACTGAACCTAAAAGTTGCAAGCCCGAAAACCAGAACAATGAGCTGAAAGGTGCTTAAACTCTCTAAAGAGCCGAGGGGAACTTAGAGGAACTGAATAGTTAGGTGATAATTCTCTGTAGTGTCACTTTTACACACATTACCCACATTGGTTACTGCAGCTTTAAGTGAACAAACTGCCAATGCTGCTATTTATCTGTCAAGTCTGAACTGCTGTGTGTAATTATTCTGCAAAACGACTTCTGGGATGTTTAATTTCTTAGGAGAAATATTCGGGAGTACTCAAATCTCATGTGGTTTAAAAGAAATCACATTGTGCACATCCTCTGAATTGGTAAACTTGACTGTCCCACATCCAAAGAATGAAAATTCATGCACATTACTCCTTGGCAGCCGTTTCACAAATAACTTTTTGGGGCTTATCTGTCCACTACTGAGTATTGCAGGCAGAAGGAAAGGAAAGGATATACAAGATTAAACCAATATGAATTTTCAGTGTTACAGTAGTCCAGCCAAAACGTGTGCAAAATAACCATGAATCACAACTGTTCTTGTACCAAGATGTGACCGCAGGAGCAAACTCTTTCCATGCTGCAGTGCATCATCGTCTTCAAGCACGAGTGCACCCATTCCTTACCATACTCAGAAACACAAAACAGAGCACCAGCCCCTCTCTCCTAGAAAATGAAAAGGAGCCCTTTTGCGTCCTGCCGAGTTGTGGACAGATGTTAATGCATGACGAACATCGCGGGCTGCTCAGATGCAGACCTGCCAACTCAGTCTGTCTTCGTCTTGTGGAGGGTCCTCTCAGCGAAGTGTTGCAGCGACACAGACCTACACCGGAGCTTGGAGCCGGCCCCACAGCACCAGATGTTGTATGATATGATGGGGAGAAGCCAGGGGGGGAGTCGTGCACCATTTGAGATACTGTGATGTGGGCGACGTGAGGAACACAGCACATGATTGCTGCGAGACCCGTGTCTGTTTTGGCAAGAGGCATCAGTAATGGCTTTGAGGCATGACTGCAGAAAATTAAAACCAAGAGAGACAGATAACTGTCATAGTTCGATTTTCAACCTTTTTGATTTTTATACTTTGAAATATTGTTTCTCTCTGTTTGTAATAACTTCAATAAGGTGGAGATAATGGATTGGTCCAAGCTGCCTGTATCGTAGAAATCAATCACCTCATTGCAACGATGGTATGAAACATTTCTAACAGATAGATTCGTGCAGCTGTACTTGTTGGCAGTTTCTTTATTCCACTGTGTAAAGTATACAAGTTCTGGCAAAGTAAGAATACTCAAATCAAGTCCAACCTTTTTCTTGTTTATCTGCATAGTGTAGCAGCTTTGAATTGAATCCAGAATATTTCTAAACACCCGAGTTGCCAGGGGAAAGGTTATTCGGGTTAATCTCATTTTCAAACTACTTGTAGTCCACCTTTGAAATGTTTGTACTTCCTGCTACCAACAGTAGTTTTAACAATAACTGAGAAACCTCTCAACAAAGCAATTTGTGTCAGGCAGATTCGGAATAAATGAGTGCTGTCCGGGAGAAAACAAATCACTGTCTTTTGAGCTCACGTGTCTCTGAGATGACTAATGTTTCCAGTGGTTTGTTTATTTGTTGAATGTACTGGGCTTGCAGGAAGATGTTGCCATTTTGCCAATTTTACTGCACCCCAAGGACACTTGATACCAAGCAGGTTTTGTGAGGGGCATTTTCTTCAGTGAACCGAAGAGGCTGATGTAATAATTGTTTCCATTAACAAGTCCATAAACTATTTGCCTTCTGCGTCCCTTTAAAGTGTAATATTCTGCATTGGATAGGTGAGGCGCTCTCCTCACATAACCCCAAGCATAAGTCTCAGTTTAAAGAAAACCCCTTCTCCCTTCAGATTCACTATCTACGGGACAAGTAGTATTTTCAATAAACAATTTAGAAAATGATTAGCGGATATGCGATACGTCTTAGTGGTTCGGAGCTGAGATCTCAGAGGATTATGTCCGACGGAGACTTCAGTGCAGCGGGTTTATCTCCTGTATCATCTCACGGGGTCATTCACATAACAGCAAGCATCCTGAATTGGCCACAGATGTGTCTCCCAAAATGATAATCCTGTTGCTGATGACTGACTGGAGAAAGGTAAAGACCAGTTGATTAAACAAGGATTATGACGGGGTTTGAGGGCCCTGACAGGATTAAATGACTGTCAAAACTAATGAGAACCAATGAGTTAGTTTCAGTGGGTTACTGAGGAATTCTGATTGTTAATATTATTCAGATGTATATTTTTGAGTCAAGCGGATAATGGTATCGTCCCAGAATACACTTGACCCCTGTGTCGTCCCACTCACAGGAATAAAATCCTGAAACATTTAGTTTTTCATCATAAGGATTTTTGGAACGAATATATGAGGTGCCCCTTTCTCAACATCTGCCTAGTGTTGGGTTCATCGTGATCTTTGAACATCAGAAAAATACGTAAGAACACATAAGTACAGCATTCATACTTAAATTCATTCTAAAAGTGTCTTTACCTGAACCCTTTCAGATGCCCTCAAGACACATACGATGTTCACCAGCTGGGCACAAACTGTGTCTGTGTGTTGTTTGTTGCTGAGCAGGTAGTGTACAGTGGGTTTTTAGAGCTTGTCCATTTGTAGGCCGGGCAATTAAACAGTAAGCTGAAACTCACTATAAAGGTCTGTGTAACCATCGCCATTGTTTTGACTTGATATACAGTCATTACAAGAATATCGATTGTAGCTGTTTTAAAGTAAAGTCAGGGGTGGCTGGTAATCTGGCAGACCAGGCAAATGTCCAGTGGTCTGACGCTCCTTTGGGGCCGGTGTAACGTAAATTACTCAAAAGTAACTTAAGCTAAAAACAGATTATTGATTAATGCATTATATTATATTATTATATTATTATATTTATTATATTTTTATATTCTGAATTGTCATTGGCCACCTGAGTTTGGTTTCCCTCAATATAAATAAAGACGTTTCCACCATAAATTGGTGCAGAATATGTCTCCAGAATGAGGAGAGAGAACTTCTGGGAGAGAAACCCCTACACCCCCAATCCTATGTTACGTCTATTGTTTTGTCACACCCCTGATTTAAGCGCTTAAATGTCCCAACCACTTTTCAACACAAAGTGATGCCCTTGGGTAGGGTGTGTGCCATGCCCTATGACAACGATGATGATTAGTTCAATGTTCATCATAAAGTAAGACTGTTACATACTGCTGGTGATCACTCACCGTCATACAGCGCTGCATAGGCTACATGACATTGTTTATGTTGCCAGCATAGTTTCCTAATGCAGCCTTAAATTTAGCTAACTGTCCTAATGGCTATGGGGAGGTTATTTTGTCAGCATCGTGTTGGCTATTCCCACACTCCTGTGAAAAGGACTTGTAGGCTACTTGTACTTGAATATGAGTTGTGTACTCCATGGTCACCTCTGATCACAATGAAGTAAATGAGTGCAAATGAGTGCACTGATTCACTTGTAGAGGTACACTTATCATTGACACATACCACTCAGCTGGTTTGGGGGAATATGACTGTGCATACATGTTAGATGGAAGCATGGTGTATTGGTGAGGGGTGTCCGACCAATTTTGGTTATTTATTTTCCCAGCCCTGAGTAAGGTCAGGGTATTTTTAAAAAATATTCTTGAGGCAAAATTACCATCATAATCAAATGCATTGCAAATGTTTATTTCCTCACATTTGCAATATGTTATTTTAACATACTACACTATTAAAATAAAAATAATTTAACGTTTAACTTATTTGTTGTTTCCGAAGCTTTCAACAATACATTCCTCAGTGGATGGAGTTCACTCAGTTGACATGGAGATGGTTTGGTTATCATGCGACCAAAGTGTGGTATTTGTCACATGATAAGAAGTATGTCATATGTCTATTACATTATATTTTGAAATATAAGTCAAATAATGTAATGTAATGTATATTTATTAATTCTATAATGAAATATCACACATAATCTACACATAGTGGACTGGATTGATTCAGAGCGTATATAACAAAAGTCTTTACATCTTATCATATATACATTTCTTATTTGTGACAGATATTCTGTTGATTCAAACGCTGCTTAGTGGGAAAGAACGTTTTTAAAAGTTTGGATACTTTTTTCAAAATCAAAATTGATGAATGCAGCAGATACAAACTAAAGGTTTTAACATTTGGAGTTTTGTTTCAAAGCAGAGGTCACAGAACTGTTTTCTTAAGAATTTTTATGAAGCATATTGGTACTGCTTTGTGTATATCCATTTCAGTCTCACGCAAAGTGCTGTTCATTTTGGATTTGTTTCCTGGACTGCCACAGTGGTGTTCAGTGAGCTGGATTGACCCACATTTCCCAAGTGTTTCTCCACACCATCAAAGCTGTTTCTGCTCATTTCTAAGCTAACAAAGTATGATGAAAGGTAATTTCAATTGAACAGGGAAAGCTCCAATCACCAGAGAAGGTTAGTAGTTGTTGTAGCTCTTTTCCTGGTCTGAATGGTACTAGATTCGATTCACTTCCAAGTCTTTAAACGCCCAACAGCGTGTCAGGCTCTTTCTGTTTAAACAATCCTTTTTTGGTGTTTACAGCAGTGAACAAACTCTACGTATGAAATGTTATCTTAAATACAAGTGTGGCCTAAAACATGCAAAGCATCTGTAAAACTGCATTATTTAATCATGTAAACATTTAATATTACTGTCAATTTATTTACTGTCCAGGCTGAATAATTATTCAAAAACTGAAAGAAAACTTTGCAGCATTTCTGTACTTATGAAGCAGTTCTCTAGCAGTTATTTATCAAGACGTGAGGACGTTAAGGTTGTCATGAGTGCAATGCTTCACAGATGTTCTGCAATGAGTCCGTATCACTCAACAAAACCGGGTGTTTATTTTGCCCTTAGTCTATGCCCTATGATAAATGGCTGATCAATTGATCATGGAGACGTGTTCAAGTGGAATCTTGTCAAAGGCAGAAGTATCTCATAAACATTTGGTTCTTGTTATGTAGCTGTGAACCCTATGGCGGACTGATTTGGCCACGTATCCTCTGGACTGTTTTCTTTGAGCATGCGGATACCACTGGCAGGCGATCCTGAGAACCACCCATAACAAAACAACCAGGAGCTCCGCTGTTCGGCTGTGAAATAACGAGCCTGAGTGGTGAAATTTATTTTCAGAGAGGAACAAAAATGCACACATAGCTTTGATGATGTCACGCGTATGCCAGATCCCCTGCAAGCGCCTCACAAGGCATTGGCTGTCAATGAAAAGGTTCCATTCTGGTAGCGCGGTGATTGGAAAGCAAGCCAACACGGTCACACCCGAGCTGGGAACAAAAAGCTCCTTTGCAGCTCGACGTCTGTTTGATATTGTTACCAGACTCCTGCTCTGCTTTCGGGCCCAGCCTGAAGTTCTCAGCTGAACTCTGCAAGATCACGCAGAGAGGTGCTGCTATAAAACCCAAGGATAATGAAAAACTAGAAAGAGAGGAACTCCTGTTATCTAATGACCTCAACTGGCTTTACAATCAGTGTTTGGTTTTCCCTGCCTTAGAAAAAAAAAAGTCAAACAAGTATGGAAAACTGGGATAAGGCCGGAAAGCCCCACACCCATTTGGAAGCAATTCCAGTAACCACCATCTGAAAGTGCTTGATCGTGATACTATCACACATTCCCAAAAGCAATGAATCTTGGGAGCTCTGTAAGGAAAAATGTGCCTTTTTAACAAAAATCTAATTAATAGTCATAGTCATAAATGTATTAGTTATCTTAACATGTGATTTTTGGAAGATATTTGTATTTTCTTGGTATTTATATCATTGTTTTCATGGCAATCACATTATTGGTCCATTACAGGGGCAATTATAGAATCTTGACTGGGAAAGTAAACTGGCTTCACTCTGATCCCAGTACTTTCGGTGGGTTGCATGATGTTTCTATAAAAGCGCAGCTCATTCTTTCATGAACGTTATCCAGCTTAAAAGTAGTTAAGGTGGGTGTTTTCTTTTTTGGTGTATGTAGTGCACTGTGTGGAGTCCTGCACTGAAAAGCCAAATGTGTTGAACTTTTGCCTTGAGGTACCGTACACTGACCTTTGTAAGGTCCGTTAACGGGTGAAGGATACTGCTTGTCCTTTGATTAAATATAATAATAATAATAATAATAATAATAATAATAATAATAATAATAATAATAATAATAATAACTTTATTTATATAGCACCTTTTACAAAAAGCTTTGACAGCCAATGCAAAAGCAGTATACTCAGAAGCCAATATAACAGAAAGCCAAGCAGTAATGCCTAATAATAGCAAGATGATTAGATGATAATTAAGATAAAGTTGAAACATGACAAAAGTATCTTGGCCAAGAAGACTTCAAAATACAGACTGTAGTTAGGGATCGAAAGATCTGCTAAACCTCTAAGCCATAGCTGGTCATTGTAAAAGTCCTTTTGTCTGGCAATTAAACACACCCCAGGGCACATCATAAGATTACAAAGAGTTGGTATGTAACTCTACGTATTTGAAAATTGCTGTTGGCCAATAAGTTACCTTTCACCAATATTCTTGTGCCGAGCATCAGCAAGAGCCTTGCTTCTCTGATATGATGTGAACACAGCTTAATCGATGCAGAAAATAATTGTGTGATACAACAGCTGGGCCTGCAGTGTTTCCCCTAGGATGGAGTTGTAGTAACGGAGGTGAAGCAAATTTTTTTTTGACCACCTGCCTAATATTGTGTAGGTCCCCTTTTTGCCACCAAAACACCTTTGATCCATCAAGGCATAGACTCAATAGACCTTTGAAGATGTGCTGTGGTATCTGGCGCCAAGACATTGGCAGCAGATCCTTTAAGTCCTGTGAGTTTTGAGATGGGGCCTCCATGGATCGGACTTATTTATTCAGCACATCCCACAGATGCTCGATTGGATTGAGATCTGGGGAATTTGGAGGCCGAGTTAACACCTTGATCTTGTTGTTTTGTTCTTAAAACATTCCTAACTCATTTTTGCTTTGTGGCAGGGCGCATCATCCTGCTGAAAGACGCCACTGCCATCAGGGAATATCGTTTCCATGAAAGGGTGAACAATGGTGTACAACAGTGCGGTGTGTCGAAATAACATCCACATGAATGACAGGACCCAAGGTTTCCCAGCAGAACGTTTCCCTAAGCATCACGCAGTTCCGCTGGCTTGCCTTCTTCCCATAGTGCATTCTGGTGCCATGTGATCCCCAGGTAAGCAGCCCACACACACCCGGCCATCCACATCATGTAAAAGAAAATGTAATGCATCAGACCAGGCCACCTTCTTCCATTGCTCCGTGGTCCATTTCTGATGCTCATGTGCCCATAGTAGGTGTTTATGGCAGTGGACAGGGGTCCTGCTTCCAACACAAATCAAATTTGAGGACAAAATGTACATTTGCTTTCTAATGTCAAACCCACTGACAGGTGCCATGGTAACACGATAATCAGTGTTATTTATTTCAGCTGTCAGTGGTCATAATGTTATGGCTGATTGCTGTATGTTTATAGGTAGATATATCAGTATAAAATGTGAACAAATGGCATTATCGAAGTCGACGTTAAATATAACCGTATCAGTCAGGCTCTGTTTTACATTCCTGCTTTGTTAATGATGACTAGAAGAATGGGTGGTGCTACATTTAAAATATTTCATGGTATTTTTTCTTTATTTGAAGAGGCTCTGGTGAGAAGCAATGAAAAATTATGAATCAAGATTTAAACTTGTGACTATCTAAGTACATGATTTGGAAAATCTACTCAGCCAACAGAACGCTCCTCCTCACCTTTCCTTTAAAACGTCTAAAAAGAACAGTCTTTATAAAAAAAAGTTAGGTGCATTGAATCCAGGTGGACATTAAAACATAAGCCAGAAGTAAAACTTTTGACTTTAGTGCATGTACTACTCAACTCCTGAGCTTTATTTCTCCTGAGTTTTTGGAAAAGTAGCCCAGGTGCTCTGTGCAGTCCCATCTATCAAAGCAGACCTCATCCATCTGCAGCTGGGAGATATAACTGACACTCTTCATATCAAAAGTCACTTCAGGACTCCCACTCAATGGAGCTCACTTTGAGCTGTGCAGACTTTGCCATTCCCTCTGTATCCTGTCAGGCCCAGAGCCAATACGGATTTACACCTGGCAATTTAGAGATGAAAAAAGAAGAATTAGCTCCTCCAAGTTCAGAGTCCAGGGCTGAAATGGAATTTTTTTTATCCTATTTCCTTTTCCTCATATCACATCCGGCTGTCAAATACCATATTATGCAAAGCCGTCTCAGGAACTAGGATGTGCACATGGTGGATAAATCAGCAAATTTAAAAAGAAAAATGCTGGGATTGTAAATTGTTATATACAGGTCTGACTTTCAGTAAAGTGTAAGTGATTACATTTCTCTCCCAGTGGTCTTGTTTTCTGCATCGCAGAATGTAAGGATATAAAAGAAGAGAAAAACAGAGTCATTTCTGTGTTTGCACTTAAAAACTCAAAATAAGATATAAAGTTGATGGAAACCTGTTTCTGGTTTGAAGTGAATTGTAAAGCACCAGCATGTGATTTTGTAGGTTTTGGCTCTTTTGGTTGGGTTGCAACTCTGTTTTCTTTAAGAAAATGGCTTTGATAAATACACGTGTAAGAAGATACCATTGTATTAAGACATGCGCTCAGTGTGTAAAAACACAGACTGGTCATCGAGTGCTCCCAATTGATTTAAAATGGAAAGACAAAGCAACTATTAGGGGGAAAAAATCTTTAGTTCCCACCATTAATACAAATCAAGACTTTGCAACTGTATATGTAATCACAGAGCAGCAACACATGCTAGATCAATCGGTCACATGTATAAGCGAACCAGAAACATGGAAGTGCTTTCGGAAGATCGAGCAACACCTTAAGAAAAAACTGCCGCCCACTCACGGTTGTACAGCATGCCTGTTTTCTACGTCAAGTTTCAATAGAGACACACTTCCTCTGCTTGAACCTCGTAACACGGTGCAATTGGTTTTTGATCAGGGCCAATGTCAACTGTGATAGCAAGGCTGCAAAATTATTCCTCCTTGTTGGGCGATTGGGTTACAACTAAACGCTGCCCAGTGGGCTTTTGTCTCCATGAGCTGAGTAAGCTCCTCGAGGATGCTGGGAGGGCTGAAGTGTTTTACAAGTTCTTCTCATGAGGACGAAACGCAGCCTCCAAAAACCTTATCTGATCCTGTGGATGCAATAAACTGCTCCCATCCCTTTTGGCAACATTTCACAGCAACACAATTTCAAGTCCATAAATGCGGTTCAAGTTTACAGGATGAGTGAATAGACTGACATGTTGTCTTGCAGAGAACAGTGAACTTGAGCTTTCGTATATCATAAAGCTTCCTCTGCTACAAATACAACAAAAAACACAGACCTATCTTGCACCAACATGTTAGCAGCATTAGCACTTTAAGTCCTGTAAGTTGCAAGGTGGGGCCCCAGCGGACCTGGCCCGTGTCAAAGTCACTCAAATCCTTACGCTTCCCTATTTTTCCTGCTTCTAACACCTCAACTTTATGGACAAAATGTTCACTTGCTTCCTAATATATCCCACCCACTGACAGGTGCCAGTGTAGCCAGATAATCAGTGTTATTCACTTTACCTGTCAGTGGTCATAATGTTATGGCTGATCTGTGTGTATGACATAAGATAAGCACCCCAACCTCACATTGGAGAAGCTGGAATCAGTGAATGCATTTGCTTGAAAAATGACTTAAAAAGGTGAATTGTTTATCATAGTAGTATTTTCTGTCAATCAACTAATGATTTAAGCTCTAAACTGGAGGTACTGAAAATAAGAAAATCAACATAAAAATGTATCTGCTTCTGTTTACTGTTAATCCAACAAATTAAATACATGACAAATGAAAGTACTTCATCACATCAATGTAAAAATAATTCCAATGATCTATTCAAATTCCAATAATACCCTAACTTTCCTGGTCTGTGTCCAAAATCACTCCCTATTTACTATATAGTGCCCTATATTTACTGTCTGCCATTTTATTTGAGTGATTATGGTGAGTCTGAAAGTGTCCTCAGTTTACTGCTGACTACTGAGTGTCTGTTATATAGGAGAGGAGAAGGAGTGAATGAGGGAAGGATTTCAGACACAACGCTGCTCTTCGATTGACAACATGGCCCACAGTGGACTAATACACGCAAAGACATTACCGGATAGCTACCATGCTATAAATGGTATGGCAAATTCTCTGATGGAATTTAAATCGCCTCATGATTTACATATATTGAGTCCACCTGTACAATAAACCTTAATTCCACAGAATACAAGTAATGGTCTTCATGATGAAGTGGATCATCATTGTTAGCCAAGGGGGACTAATTAGGACCATTGTGTTGGGGAAAAACTGTGTAGCGTTTTGAATATTGAAAAGGCAATGAGTACAAAATGAAACCCAGAAAATCTATAATCAACGTCTCCATGCATTATCTTTGATCATGTGAACCACAGATAAACCTTTCAAGTGGAACTGTCCTCTTGAAGTCCTGAGCTCTGGAAGTACATGTGTTCCCCCACCGGCAAGGGATTGAAACATTTTCTCTAATGTGTCTCCTGTCTGCTGTAACTCTCACTGCTATTATCTAGTCTGTGCAAATTTACAATCACACTGGCATTTGCTTGCTTTCTTTTGTTTGCCTAAATCTTTAAAAGAACTTTCATCACCACATGTTATTAGTCACAGAAGAAGCGATGAGGCTAACCCTGACTTTCAGGTATGATAGGGATCCAAGGCTTATTGTCCTTCAGTCACTTCACCATCTGGTCTCTGACCTCTAGGATACTACCTCGAGGATAAGTTTTTCTCAAACCCATCCCAGACAGGGAGGATAAAAGAGGAGTTGCTGTTAATGCTACAACGGTTCTACAAGGTAAAACAACAACTTGGTGTTGACAGGAGAAAGTTGTGCAGCTTCAAAGCACTTTATGGCTTCAGGGATGACAAAAAAGGCAGGCTGTTTCATATTTATGGCCAAAAACTGTTTTGACATCATGTAGAGGTTACTTTCAAGTAAGAAAAAGAAAACACCAACATTGGAGGTAGTACCTTTTTTATACGACATATGTGATGAATGATGTTTTGAGTAAAGAAAAAGAAAGAAGTTGCAGGTGTTTTTATTTTAGAAGTGGTAAGACATTAAAATGTGTTTTATGGGAAACCAAAGCAACAGTTTGTACAGCTTATCAATCAAAACAACAGATGAACAAATGCCTTTCAACCTGCTTTCTTGTTGTATTTTGATACTTAAATAGTCCTCTCAGGAAACTGTAGCGATATACACGTTTTGAACAGTGACCGTCTGCTGGTCATAAAGTTGCAGGTGCATCAGCCAAGGCTGCGAGCCAGACAGACTAACCTTTGCTGAGAGGTTCACAGCAACAGATTGTTTCTGAATCAGGCCGTGTGTGAAACCAGCGCCCAGTCATGTTTATCCCATTACAACAAATGATTTAACATGGGCACCAAAGCTGACATATGGACATATTAATAATGGAAATCCTGCTCTGTTTTGCTGCTGCGATTTATTGGTTTTATGAAAAGTCAGCCCTTGCTTCGACATCCTTTTGGCTTGCGTTTTCTCCCCCGAATTCAAAAGCATCCAGGGCGTGATGTGACCCGTGGAGACGATTCCTCCACAGGGAACTGAAGAGCCTCACCCGTACCAACCAGCAGCTCCCGTCCAATGAAAAAAACAGCAATGCCACACAGGTTGAAAGAGGCCAAAATGGCCCTTCTGCAAAGCAACTTGAAAATGTTATGGTTGCGTTCGTAAAGCTTTCACTCATTTTGACAGGCACAGCCAGCTCAACAAGGAAGTATTGTCTGCCCTATACTAAGAAGTAGTAACCCCCGAGGAGAAACCAACGAGCTGATAAGTGATATGAACTGTGGAGTTTATGTTGGAGTTTTTCGCTGCAGTGCGCATAGCTTCCCTTCACTGCTCTGGGCTGAATTTAAGGGGGAAACTGCATACTCTACTTAGACAAACCTTTCAGAGTTTTTAACAGAGACAGCATTGTGAGATTACAATGGATAGTCATTTTCCATCCTGACTTATTACTCTACATTCAAACATTATGATCATGGACAGAATGATTTAAATAGTTGCTATGTCATCCTTCCTTCCTTGTCATGAGAAGGTACAGTGAGCTAATAATACTGACTGTATTTGACTGAGTGACGACAATTCAGCTTGTGTGTGTAATGCATGACGGCAATATCAGCATTTTATTGAACATCTGCTTCCAGGTTGTCAAGCAGAATGTCATGCAAACCTTTCCAGTTTAAATTAATTCTTATGAAGCAGCACAGGTATCCAGATCATATTATTTTCATGTTGGATTTAGCTTTTGGCATTAAGATTCCTAACGTTTACTTAGTATGAGTTGTTAAGAATTAGGCAATATGACAATACTGACAATAGATGATGGCGATGTGTCAGCTGGTACATATTTTGCTGTATCATTCCAGACCGTTCTCATCTCCGGGTGTCCAATACCAATGCTTTCAGAAAAAGTGACAAAGCGTAGTTTTTTGACACTAAAAGTACCCTTTATTTTGCAGGAAGGGCATCTTATAAAGACCGTGCTAGGTAGCTAAGTTCATGTTAAAGGTGCTGACAGTCCCCCGAAGCCCCTACCCATACCATAACCATCACAACTGTTTGTGCCTAAACCTAAGTCCGTCAGCCGGTTAACCCTACAGCAGATTCCAGCAGGTAGGGTTAGCCTGCTTTGTGTTGCCGTGACATAGCAAATTGAAGAGTTTCATACTGACGCTGAAGGGTGCCTTTAGCGTCAAATAATTGCTTTGTCATGCTGTCTGAATGAATTGGTAATGACACACTGAGATGAGAATGCGTTGAACATTCGGAGCAACGAGCTACATGTTACTTTAAAATTCCTGGTTGAATAAGGCCATCAAAAAATGACTGATTTAGAATAGAAGTGGGGAAAATTGATCTCCAGTAATTATCTTCAATGACTCATGACAATTCACAGATTCCAAAAGTGTTGGTCCTCCATAGTAACATTTAGTGAAGCACCTGAATGGTCTAGCTAGCATCTATCAGCTACTGTTTGGGTATATTTTGGATTTAACAACTTAATAACTAACTTTGCTAATCGAAGTTAAGTGACCATTAGCTCATGGTCCGTAAATTACACATTCATGTCATCATTCTTTACAGGCAGAAGGATGCGTGTTTCCTTATTATTGCTAGCATGGGTGGAAATGTCAGTCAGTCTATTGGCCCAGAATTTTTTAGTCCAAGATTAAATATCTTAACAATTTGAAATTGATTGCCATGAAATTTTGTACAGACATTCAGACCAGCATCTTGCATGGCAGCTCTTTGCCATGGGGATGTGTTTGCGTGCGTGTGGATGAGAGGCAAATTGCGAATCGCTTAGGATAAAAGTGCAACGTAAATGCGTCCGTTTACCAAATAGAAAAGCTGCATACTCCCACACTCTTTCTCTGCTTTTTTTTCTGTTCCGTCAGAACGTGTTTTTACATTGTTGAGTCAAGCACTGGCCACGACAAACTGCTAAGGGCTTTTTTGGCAACTGCTAACGCTGATGGTTTACACTACACTTCTCTTCCTCTTACGTTCTACTTCTCTGTACCTCATTCTCAATCCTCTTCACCGTTACACACTCCCTCAGAGACACCTACTGTTGAGGAGGCTGTGACAGCAACAGTCTAAAGCACACACATCCATATCACATGTCTGCGTTTGTAAGTGTCTTTCTTCAGGAATAGTTAGCTTAACTGCCTGTTATGTGTCACATTGTAATTCATTGGAGTAAAAAGTTTTTTGTACAGAGTATGGAGTGAAAGCCTCACAACTGGATCAAGTTTTGACATTCCCATCCCTAATATTGGATTTACAGAATCAAACAAATTCTGCAGTGAATTTTTAGTAAATTACCTTGATTTGTTTGGTATTTAATTAAAGGATTAAAAACACACCCATTCGTCCGGTTATGGCGGCCATGTAGGAGGACGTGTTTTTTGCTGCTCCGCTGCTAAGTTTGTAAAAAACTTCTCCTGCTCACTTACGGTTTTAAATAGAAGAGTTTAGAGGTGTGATGCCTAGCTCAGTAAAGTCACAGAAAGGAAAAGGTGGGACAACCAAACAGTCGAGCCTGTTCGACTGTAGTCCTCGTGGCGAGGCAACCAAGGTCAATCAGGCCATGGCTACGCAAACTGACAATGAAAATGAACCTGTAGGCACCAAAGCTGACCAAATACTGGCAAAGTTAGGCTCAATGGAAACAGGGTTCACCTCTAGGCTTGATAGTTTGGCAGCAACTTTACAAGATGTGAAAAAGGAGATTAGCGACTGCAGCGAACGTATGTCCCATGCGGAGGAGCGCATTTCCACCGCGGAAGACGAGCTAACTGGCCTGCAAGCTAAAGTCAACACGCTACAAGCTAAGAATAACACCATGGAGAATAAACTAATGGATTTAGAAGCAAGATCCCGTTTAAACAATCTACGGCTTGTGAACTTGCCAGAGGGCGCTGAAGGTGGGGACATATGTGCTTTTTTAGAGAAATGGATCCCCGAAGCGTTGGGGAATGAGGAGCTAAGGTCCTCTACTATTCTGGAAAGAGCACACAGAATTGGACCAAAGAATGACAACGTATCACGCCCGAGGACAGTGATAATGAGGTTTCGCCACTACACGGACAAGCAGGCAATTTTTACCGCTGTACGGGAGAAGAAGGAAGTTTACTACGAAGTCCAACAAGTCCGTTTCTACCCGGATTTGGCTACCGGAATTGCCCAGCTGAGGAAGAAGTTCGACCCAGTTCGCGCGGAACTACGTAAACTTGGGATTCGCCATGGAGTGGCTCATCCCGCGACCCTGCTGGTGACTCACGAGGGAAAAACCCATTCCTTTAAAACCCCCGCCGAGGCACACTCTTTTCTTAGGAGAATCCAGGAACACATACATGAAGAAGAGACAGTAACACAAGATGATGGAGCCAATTAATGGGTATGTGATTTGTTGTAGGTAGGACACAATGATCATGATAAACCCAATGTTTTATTTACAAAAGTGTATTGTATAGCATGTTCGTGTACCTCTATACAATAGTGATCATAAGAAATCACATTATTAAGAGACAAATTAGGGTGTTATTGTCATACAACAACCTGAGTGTTAATCGAGGTGAGCAGGAGTTATAAGTTAGTAATTGTTTAAGTGTAGCAGCAGCAGTAATACTTGGAGTAGGTTAGATCAAGAGAGTGGTTTGACTGATCCTCACAGGTGTGGACCGGTCTAGCAATAACGGGAGACCAACAGAAAGGGGAGGGATGCCCTCTTGAGGGGGGGAAAGGGAGGGGAGAGGGGGGTTACGTTAGTTCAGAGTGTTGGATGTACGTTCTAACATCCCAATTTGTTATGCCTATAAACAAAGATAGTTCTACATTGCGAAGCAACCTGGTAAATTCTGTTTTCATAAGTTCTGTCTCAAGGAGTGAATTTTAATTTTATCTCATGGAACTGCAGAGGTCTGCAACGCCTTCAAAAGATAAAGCAGGTTATGAACAAACTGAAAGAAATGAATGCTAAAATTGTACTGTTGCAAGAAACTCATCTCATTGATGATAGTATAAGGGTGAGAAGGAGGTGGAGGGGCACTGTTTATGCGGCATCATTCACATCTCAGGCTAGAGGGGTTATGACACTAATTCATGAATCGGTTCCATTTAAAATCAAACACATTATTAGAGACAAAGGGGAAGATTTTTAATACTTCAAGGATCTTTGTTATCAGAAATGCTAAATATAACGAATGTTTATGGTCCCAATGTGGATGATAGCAATTTCTATAATGACCTATTTCTTACTCTTTCAACACTTCAAGGATTTCATATAATAGCTGGGGATTTCAATTGTACATTAAACCCGAAATGGACAGATCAACTGGGGTGGACAACTCACATAACAACAGTAGGGGTACAATCCATAGGTTTATGAGAGATTTAAATTTATTAGATATTTGGAGAGAGAGAAAACCGAACATTAGAGCTTATTCCTGTCATTCGGGTACTTTTAAGACGTATTCTAGAATAGATTTTTTTCTGGTTTCTTCAGAATTGCAATCTAAAATTTTGGATTGCTCCTACGATAATATTGTGATCTCGGACCATGCACCATGCTGTTTGGTCTATAAGGACGATAAATTATTAAGAGATCCACCCAGATGGTATTTTCAACATAAATGGTTACAAGATGAAGACTTGGTGAAATATTTAGGAAAACATATAGATGAGTACTTTCAAATTAATACTACACAAACTACCGCATGTGTTAAATGGGAAGCTTTTAAGGCTTTTCTAAGAGGACATATCATCAGTTATACAGGTTTTAAATCAAAAAAGACACAGGAAACTAGATTACAGTTGGAAAATAAAATAAAAGCTCTTCAAACAAAAGTAAATAATTCTGAAAATAGCAGTAACCCACAATTGGAGAAAGAATTATTAATATTGAGAGCTGAATATGATAAGCAATCTGCTTTTAAAGCTGCCTCAAGTCTTTTACGTTTGAAACAGACATTTTACGAGCAGGGTGATAAAGCTGGCAAATTGTTGGCATGGCAAATAAAACAGCTTCGAAACGAAATCGCCAATCACATCAATAATATCAAATGGGCAGACACTGTTGGATCCAATAGAAATTAACAATGCATTTAAGGGCTATTATGAAGAATTATATAAAGCACAAACAACAATAGAATTTGACAATATAAATACCTTTTTAAATAAAATAGATATACCCGTTATTTCGGAAGAAGATAGAGCTAATTTAAATTCAAAATTTACAATAGAAGAAATCGGACAAGCCATTGACAGCATGAAATCTGGAAAAAGAGCAGGGCCTGACGGCATTCCTATAGATCTGTACAAGAGATTTAAGAATAAACTTTTGGTACCTCTATTGGACATGTTTGAAGAAATTTTCCAATTGAATTTTCTTCCTCCTTCATTAAACACAGCCTTGATTACTCTTCTGCCTAAGCCAGGAAAACCTTTAGATAAATGTGAGAATCTAAGACCCATTAGTCTTTTAAATTCAGATTTGAAAATCATTTCTAAATTATTAGCAAAACGACTACAAAATGTTCTCCGTTATGTAATAAATCAAGATCAAAATGGATTCGTTGTGGGAAGGCAGGGCTTTCATAATGTACGTAGATTATTAAATATTATCCATTATAAAAAAGATGCACCAAATACAGCTCTTCTATCATTGGATGCCGAAAAGGCCTTTGATAGAGTTGAATGGCCATACCTCTTCCGGGTATTAGAAAAATTTGGATGTGGTAACAATTTTATTAAATGGGTCAAAGTATTATATGACAGCCCCACTGCTGAAATCATTACTAATAGAAATATTTCCCAACCGATAGCAATAAAACGCGGGTGCCGACAAGGCTGCTCGCTCTCGCCTCTGTTATTCACGTTAGCAATAGAACCACTGGCAATTACAATACGCTCCCACCCCCAACTTAGTGGAATTACAGTAGGACCAACTGAACATAGGATTTCTCTGTTCGCAGATGATGTGATCTTATTTATTTCCAATCTAAATACATCAATAAGAACAATTCTGAACGTCATCCAGTTATTTAGTGAAGTTTCAGGTTACAAACTCAATAAAACCAAGTCTTCTATTTTACTGCTAAATAAGCATGAAAGAGCAAACCCAATCCCAGATGTTATACAGTTCAATGTTGTGACGCAATTTGAGTACTTGGGGATACAGATATTACCAAGTTTAGAAAAAAATAGTTGAGGTAAATTACAATCTTTTAGTAACAGGAATCCAAAATTCAGTTGATAGATGGATGCCGCTGCCAGTATCCATAATTGGGAGAATTAACATTTTAAAATGACCATTCTTCCAAAACTACTATATCTGTATCAGAATATTCCCCTACCACCCCTCTTGGTTTTTCTCACAAATGAAAAAAAATGTTTATACGTTTTCTCTGGAACAATAAAAGGGCAAGACTTCGTTTGTCTTTAATGTACTTACCTTATGAGCGGAGGTTTGAAGTGCCCAAATTTTAAGCTGTATTATTGGGCTACGCAGCTAAGGTCTATTATGTTTTATTATACTAATCATTCACCACATTGGATAGAAATGGAATCACAAGGATTGAACTTACCTCTGCCCTCGTATATATACTCAAATACAATAAGAAAACTATTACGAGAAATTAAAAACCCAATTCTTAAAAACATGATAAAAGTGTGGAGTGATGTGAAAACATTTTTGAAGGATCCACACTGTCTGTCTCAATTTAGTCCATTTTGGGGCAATCAATCATTTCCACCAGGCAGGGCAGGCGCTAACATTTAAGTTATGGGAAAACAAGGGATTGAGAATGGTTCGGGATGTGTATTTGCCAGAATCCGACATACTAATGACCTTTCAAGAATTACAAGATAAATATCACTTGGATAAAAAACATTTCTTTAAATATCTCCAACTCAGGAGTTTTATAAGTGCAAGTCAAAACAATGTATTAACGAAACCTACTGCTTCAGACTTGGAAGAAATGTTGTTAAAAGATAGTCAGAAGAAAGGTATCATCTCTCAGTTTTATAATCTGATTATGTCTTACGCTCCTGAAAGTTCTCATGATAGATTTAGAGCTTGGAAGGATGATCTATCATTGCAATTTTCAGAAGACGACTGGCAGGAGGCATGCACTTTAGCTCACACAACATCAATAAATACTCGTCTTAAAGTTATTCAATTTAAATGGTTAATGCTGAGCGTTATGTGACACCAGTGGAACTCTGTCGATATAATAGAAACATTCCTGATGTATGTTCAAAGTGTAGACAATGTAGAGGAACACTGGTTCACTGTATGTGGCATTGTGCAAAAATTACACTCTTTTGGAAAGAAGTAAGGGATAGTATTCAGAATATTATTTCCAAACAAATAATATTAGAACCGAAATTGTTTCTATTTGGCTTATATCCAGAGAAGCATAATTATACTAAAAATGAGCGTACATTTATAGACCTTAGTCTGCTCAACGCCAAAAGATGTATAGCTTTGTTTTGGAAAAAAATATGTAGACCAAGAGGCACTCTATGGTTACGGCAGATGTTGTCTGCTCTGCCATTAGAGAGGATTACATACGTGCTAAAAGGCAAACAGGAACTTTTTTGAGAATATCTGGAACCCTTTTATTGATTATGCTAAAGATTTGGATTTAACAGATGAGAATGACTGACATATGTAGACACTGTAATTTCCATGTGGATAACAATACTTATCATCTGGTTTGTAAAGTTCATATATTTTATTTTATGTCCTTTATGATGTATATTTGTAGAAGGTTGCATTGTACAGTGATGGCCTTCAGATAGGCACTGTTGTTGTTGTTTATCATATGTTTGTAATACACAAAATGTAATAAATATATTTTGGCAAAAAAAAAAAAAACACACCCATTCAGTAATTTGATCTATAACTGTTTATCAATATAGTGTCCTGACAATCTGCTGTATTATAATAAATTTGCATAGACAGTACAGTGGAAAAATAATCACTGAACTTGAGTAGTAATGTACCTGCCTGCTGCTGCAGCTCAATAACTGTGGTCTGGCTGTAGTAACATCAATCATTCTTAAAGTCTTAGGTCAGTGTTTCCTTTTCTGTTTCCTTTACTATATAGTTTACAGGCTGTTGCTCCCAATCTACAAGTTGGTTGTAACTGTATCTTTGACGATGATGTCACTGATGTGTTACCACCCCTTTCCTTACTGGTGCCCTGCAATCTCTCATGAAGGCTAAGCGACACCAAAACATCTTTTAAAATGGCAGCACGGCCAAAGAACACCCCAAACTAAAAGAATCACAACACTTACTGTGCATTCGTCTTGTATAACATTTGCAATCTTGCTAATACCTGCCAAGAAGCTAGACGGTTGAAACGCCAACACCCTCCTGAAGGTGCTCTAGTGTTTCTGAATGCTCTGGTTTCTACTTCGTCTAAGGTGCCAGAAGTAATTCACTGGGCATGAGTTAGTGTTTTTAGTTTCAGCGCAGACTGTAGTCAAGTACAGTGTGTTTCACTTGCATAGAGGCAATATATAATGAATTGTAGTAAATAAAGTACTTAAAATGCATTCAGTTCAACAATCAGATAACAATCAAACTCTTCTTTACCTTATCAGCCATGGAGGTTTTAAACAAAAATAACACAAGTGAATGTAAACATTTTTGTACATTTACTGAAATATTTATCTGAGTTTGTGCAAATGGAAATGCTCCAATATTGAACAAGACTACAAATGTTCCTGTGTCTAATCCAATTTAACGGCCTCCTGTGACTGCCGAGGGACTCACACGAAGCAGGACATTGAGCAGAATGACAGCCAATCATTGTTTTAAACTGTGCCATAGCAGTGTGGCGACCTCCAACACTGTAACATCTAACATCTGATATATTCCTGATAAACTGCGCTCATGTCAGGCAGAGTCAGGTTTCTGCCATTTTTCCTGCATATCATGTTTGCTGACTGTATAAATGTAGTAACTGAACTGTAAAGCAGGCTTCCCGTGGTACAATATTTACACAAAACTCCTCACATATGGTACGAATTTCTGGACAGCTGCAATCAATCGCAGAAGCCGAGCATTATAAACACTTTGAAAATGAATTTTAAATTAGGAGGGAGGGATGTACAGTCTCAAAGACTAAAGATTTTACAGTTTAATTCCTGAATGTACAAAGTTAATGTATATTTTGCCTGAGTAGGATGGCATTTTAGAGCCCTGCCTTCCACATATAGGCCTGTGTAGGAGCAGTGCAGTTCAGCTTAAATTCAATTTTAAAGGAATTCCTGCATTTTTTTTCTTTTAGTTATTAGTTAGTCCATGATCTTGCTTGTTCAACATGGTTCTAAGTCTGGTTTAATAGAGTAGTATATAAACCAGTGGTTCCCAAACCACTTGTTGGGCCTTCCTTTTTGTGGAGAAAAATATTTTTTTGCTCGCCCATCTTCCCACATCTATAACCATTAAAAAGACGTGTTTATGACATCCTTTGCTGTGACCCTTTTTTTTTCAACGTTTTCTTCAAATGTAACATTTCAGTGAACAAAGGGAGATTAACAAGTGACTCACAAATGCTTGCTTTAAAAACAATACCACAGCATGCCTTTTCCGAAGTTCTGTTCACATTTTCATTTAATATATTGGTTTAAATCCACCAAAGAACATTAAACACTTTTACTGGCAGAGCTTCCTGCAGCATATTACAGCAGGTGCTTGATGTGAAATAAAGGTCGCCACCAAAAACTCATAAGAAAGAAATGATTACCTTTTAAAATCCGCCTACCAGCACCTCTAAAGGTCACATATAGACATTATATCTCAGGGCAATGACTCCCTGGATTCTGGTTGTAACCATTAGGTAGCCACGGAACCAGCAGACTTTCTTAGGAGTGGTATTGATCTTCCCATCTAACTCTGGGCAAGAGAGTTGAGCTCTAGATTAAACAGCTCCTTTGTTGGTACTGCATGTGTTCCAGGAAACACATTAAACATCAGAATTTAAAGACTCGGATGGCCTGCAGACCAGTACTAATACTTCTGAGCAAGCTTCTTTCCTGACTTCATTTTGTTCATTGGGGGTCACTGCTAAATCAGTGGTAATCATCTGGGCACTGACCACACTCCCGTGACATAAACATTTCCATTGGAGGGGGGTCTGACTGCATTACTTTGTGGCTGTGGTGTCTCCGCAGGGTATCCCATAAGCCAATATATTTCTGTACATGCTTGCCATTTTTCCCTCTCTTTCTCCTTGATGTGTTTGGTCGCACAGCTGCATGTAGATCTGAGTCATGGTAGAATTCTTCTTTACAGTACTGTGGAAATATTCAGATGATCAGCAACACATGACTGGGAATGAATCATTTGAAACCTGTGTGGTGAGCTTTTTGCCAGCTCATCTTAAATTTGCTGTGCTGCACGTCTCATGCCACGTATGTACTCTTGAGTGTGGTATTATTCAAATTATGCAAATTACCTCATTAAGGGTTTTCATACAAATTCATCAGGGATATGATCACCTCCTTTAGGCTGTTGGTTTCTATTCATCTAAGACTTTCTATTTTCCATGAGTCATCGCCACTGATAGAGCTACGATGCAAGAAATGTGCATGCCACTCTCCTTGTCACCAACAGTTGATCATGTGGTGGACATAATGGATATTGATTGGCCTATTTACTCCCCATTTTCACCACTTACAACCACTGTGTTTCTGTAACTTAAAGCTTTTCGTCTTCCTGTGCCATCAGTCAAGTTATGCTTCACTTTTCCTGAAATCCGTCACCACGTTAATCATCTTGGTTTCGATCTGGATGGCATCAGATGGCTCTAAAATAATCTAAGATTAACTCTGAAGCTGCATGAATGCACAACAGATATCTATAGTCATATTTTAGATGTAGGCCAGATCATTTGGTTCTCTACCAAACTAGAAAGCAGATCACACAAACACCCAAGGGGAATACGTTACAGAGAAGCAGAACTCCCGATCACTTGTGGCCCGGTTTTTGGCCTTCAAACCACGGTCACATCTGAAGTTTTGACAGCATAACCTAATAAAAGCTTGTTTTATGGTGTCAGTCTGGTCCTTGCCAAAAGGGGACTGAGTGGAGGAAACGCATGTGGGAACAGGCTGTTGTTTGACATTGAAATGACTTGGTGGAAAGTGTGGATCACATGGATCATTGAAGACATTTACAAACGTTCAACTGCAACAATACAGGTGTGATTTCCAACTTGTTAAAATACAATTCTGCTTTATATCAATTGAATTTGTGTTGTTAGAAATGTGTTGCTTTATAAATAAAATAAGTTAAAATAAGTTAGAGGGGGCAAGAAACATAAACAGTTCTTAAAACAAACCTCCAGGACAAAACAAATGTGAAATTAAAATAGGTACAAACTATCTAATTCAAACATACAATATAGTACCCCTTTTGGTTTAACTTTGAGCTAAATAGTGTTTACCATGTTCACCATATCAGTTTAGCGTGTTAGCATGTGTGTTATTAAATGCTAACATTTACTATTTTGCAGTAAAAGAAGTCATCCATCAATCCATCCAGTAGTAATTGAGATATTTCGGTCTGGACCACAGTGGTTGACCAACAGACCTACCATCAACATTGCCATCCTTATTGACTCTTGCATTACTAAAAATAGCCAAAGCTTTGAAAATAAAACTGAAGTTGAAATCAATCATCTTTTGAGTTACTTTATCTATGGACTCACATGAGATTTCTGTCTTTGTGGAGTGAAAGTTTTGTAGGTGAGGCTTCTTAAACAAATCTGACGAGTATCTTCAAAGGCTGAAATGAGTTTCAGTCACACCCTCGGTCATCTGCTACCTGAGGATTTCCAAGTGTTTCTCTTCATAGAAAACAATAGGCCTGGTTCTTTTTTCAGAAAACGGAGTACAATAACCCATACCAAAGACTTGGATACACACCCATGTCATATTTATACTGGCTCTGACATGATAATAAAACTTATTTTCATTGTGTGATTGTAAATACCCAGAAATGCTTTGCTATATAGCAGGGAACAGTACATTGCTGAATCCTTGCATGGGAAAATCTAGTGGGACATTAATGATGCCTGTCAACAATACCAGACGCAACTTTGGTTTTAGATGGAAGGTCTTCATAATATTGTACCTTGCGTCCTCTGGGCTGCTGGCTTGCCAGCTGCCGTGGCCTACATTTCTTGCTATTACAGATGTTTTGGCCAAATAAGCAGTAGCAACACGCAGGCCTGAAATTGGTCTTAACCTTTTCCTCCCCTGGAAAAAACATTCCTTCGTGGTGAAAGTGGCAGTGTCCTCCTACTCTTTAGCTGCTCCATAAAGATTACAAAGTGATTCTTTCACTGTTCAACAACAACCATTAATTGAGAATAAGGGTTGTAGTTCATGCTGAGAGCAGAATAGTCTTTAACTGTGAGACATTTATTGTTCTCTGGTTTGGTAGTGGAAAGTAACAGTACATTTACACAAGAACTCAATTTAAAGCTGCATCAATTATTTTTTTGGCCACTTGGGGGCAGGGAAACAAGCTGAAAACACAACATTGACATATTAGGTGCCTTCGAGATGACGGCGGCTGACTTTCGCCGACTTAATAGTCTAATGTGAGCTGCAGGTGACTGCGGGGTATTAAAAACGGCGTCGTCAAGTTGGACACACTCTACCTGCAGCAGCTAACTGTGAGCTAAGATCAATGACTGGTCTCGCGGCATTTTGCTTTGCAAAATGCCGCGAGACCGGGCAATAGTGTGGTTCCAACTTGGTACAGTCGGGGAAAAGCAACTGCGGCTGCCGGACTCGGCGCCTGCAGCCGCCTTGCTCCCGCGAGGTTTTAATGTCATGTGACATGGTGACGTTTTGAAGCGCCGGTGAAAGTCAGACACAATTTCTAACCAGAATGCCTTATGTTAAGTCCAGCATGCATCACGTTAAGTTAGCGCTGCGTAGCGCCGCATGAAGTCAAACGCACCTTTTATCACCTTAACATTCTTATTAGTGGTGTAATAGATGGAAGCTGATGCGTAATCCGCACGGATCCCCCACAACGGTTCAGCACACAGTTGGACCAAATTGGCAAATTTTACCCATCATAGTGTGAAAGGTTTTACTGCGGTTGTTAATTTTAAAGTAATAATTACATAAATCATGGTAGAGTCGCAGAGAGAAGATAGAAAAGGCAGATGCATGATATCTATAACTCTGAAGCACAGTGGGTTAGGCGAGAACTTAAAAGGTGTGATTTTCAACTTAATTCATTAAAATCCCGTAGGCTGGGACTTGGGGCATTTTCACTGGTGTAACTGGTACACCTGAGGATGCTTTTCATCACAGAAATAGATTATAAAATTGTCAGATCCATGACTCGAAACCACGATATGATCCGAACTTTGACTTTTACTATGTGTTGCACCCCTAGTTCTTATATGGAATGTGTTAGCAAACATTTGCTTATTTACCAGGTGGTTGGCGTGTCCATAGGTCTGGGTTTCCTTTCCTCGCAGGGCCTTTTTCTGCATGGATGCCCCCTGTCCCCCACGTCACCCCATGTCTTGCTCCCTGGCTGCGGGGACTCCCGGCATGGCTCTTGCTGAATGAAGTAGTGGGGACATAAGGGCTTAGATTTGGGGTGTCACGATACACTTGTATTTTAATGTAGTTTTGGAGAAATGTTAGATGATGAAATACAGTATATGAGTTAAGGTTTAGGGGTTAATTTACTGCAGTTTAGAAAGTGGTTAAAGTGGTGGGGACATTCTGATTTTGACATGTCCTCAGCGTTCCCAGTGTAGGCTAAATGACACCTAGCTGTCAACCTTTTTTAACGTCCCACCCCATCCAGGCTGTGATTGGTCAGTTCACAAAAGTGGCTAGCTACTTTATGCTGCATGAAAGACACTCGAGCTTCTTCGACAGAGATTAGCACGTGGCCGAGACAGAGAACAAATGAGCGTCACAAAGTACCCAGTAAACCTGATATCGAGAGGGCGTAGAATGAGTAACGTACGTATGTCAAGAAGAAGTCCTGGCACGCCAAAGAGTAAAAGTACAAGTGCCAGTACGGTGGACCAGTGCGTACCAGCCCACTTAAACTGGTAGTGGGGCATTTTTTTAGTAATGGTAATGCTGATTTTACTTAAAGGATCTAAATACTTCTATCATCATTGCTCTTATTTCATTTGCTAATTAGCTGTACAAGAATGAGTCAGTTCTGACTCATAAAGACCTCCCTCCAGGTAGAACCATAAACAGGGGAACCCATATAAGAGAAACTGATTTCCCATAACAAACATTCCCATGCAATGTGGTTTCAAGTACATCAAGTCACTTCCGTTATTCAAAGTTAATGGCAGAACATAATTGAAGTTTAGGCCAAGGGAGTATACATGGGTTTGTCCGTGAGAACCAGAAACTTTGTATTTCTTATGCCGTCCTTGAGTTAATCATACAGCACGTCTTTACACCATTACTTGCACATAAAAACATTTGCTGTTGACCCGTGTTGTATTTTGTGGGCAAAGAGATGAGCCTTAATTGCAGACTTTGGAATGTTGTCAGTCCCACAGAATAGCTCTTCAAGCCACATTAGACAGTTACAGTTTGTCCCGCAGACTGATATTTCAACAGGCTTCTTTCACTGGGGACATTGGAAGCAAATTCTTCTGCAGCTAAAAGTGGGATTAATATTGTTTCAAACACAGCAGCTGGATAAATCATCGGCATATTTCATTAATGCTGTTTGTTTAATCGATGCACAATGAAGTTTGTCCTCTAATCTCCTTAACCCCAATTTATGAAGGGATTTAAAATGTCGATTAAGAAGTGGGCTAAGGTCAAGCAGAATTTAGAGCATGACATGGAAGTGGAATAGTACCCTTAAATATGGTTCGACATGAAACATAAATCACTTTAGAAATAGATTGTTTCAGCTGAATTGTAAAAGTGAATGGATTCAAAAAGATATGTAGCCTGTTCCATAAAAACAAATACAGATTTTAATTGGCAGCCAACTGACATCTGCTCTGTTGCAATCCCAGTTTCTCCAAACAATAAAGGTAAATCACATAGCTGATGCCTCAGTCCAGCCTTCTCCAAATGGAGAAAAGTTGTTTGCTATATTTTAGGAGAAAAAAATGTTTTGCTGCTGAATTTAAATTTACTGCCTCCTCATCAGAATTTAAATGTGGCAAACAGGGCCACTCTTCTGGTATTATTATGGTTCATGGGAATTGTAGATTTTAGTCCCCAGTATGAGAGTTAGGCTAATAGCTAACTTTTTTATTAGTACCTGTGTTGTTTAGGCTACTAAGTGTGTTTTAGCCACGCTAGCTACATATCAGTTGATGTTTGTAATGCCATTTTAAGCTGTTGCTTGTTGTAATTCCCAGAAAGTTTAAATGCAATTGTAGTTATGTCATTGCACTTTTTATATAGAGCAGGTCTAGGCCGTACTCTTGTTTATTTACAGAGACCCAACATTTCCCACCATGAGCAAGCACTTGGCAATAGTGGCAAGGAAAAACTCCATTTAAACAGTCAGAAACCTTGAGCAGAACCAGGCTCGGGGTGGGCAGCCAACGTTTGGGTGGAGGGAGGAAGAGGGAGGGGGAGAGAGAGAGGTTTACAAAATGGCCTTTCCTGTCACCACCCAACCAGACTTCATTTTTAAGATAAGAACACCAAAGTTGTCTGTTCATTCTACATCCATCCATCAGTTTTGTTTTCTGTTGGCTGCTATCACTGCTACAGATTTCAGTCTATATAGTAATTACTATGACCATCAATTTTTTATGTAATGGTTTCTTTTAGTGAAAACATTTCTTTTAGTGACATTCAGTTCAGTGTTTAAGGGCATATGCTCATGAGTGACAAAAATAAAATAAAATGTGTTGTATGCTCGTTAAAACCCACAAGTCTCTGTGAACGGTTGTGACATAATGAAACACACAGGTGTGTATCTGTGATCTTTTAAGCATTGCCAAACTTTACCATCACAATCACATGAGGACTGACAGAACAGAAATAGGAAGAACAGAGTTTACTCCAGTATTTTTTTTTTTTTTTTTGGTTTCCAGATGCTGTCATTAGACATGCTGAGGAGAATAAACACATCCTCATGTTCTAACCAAAGAATGTTAATACTCTCACCTGCTGCCGTAGTTCTCTTTGATGGTGCCAGCATGAATTGGCTCTCTTGTTGGCAGGGGTTGTAACAGGATGAGGCCCTGTACCCTGACTTTTGATAGGCCTTGTTGTGTAGATGTGTGTGTAGGTCATTCTCAGGCTACGCTACTCAGATTACTTGTTGGTCCAATACACAGAGGAGTTGAATGTGGAGTTAAAAGCTGACCAAAAAACAAAACCAGCCATTTCAGCAAATCAGCCATTCACTAACTTATCCATCCTCACACACAATTCAGTCCTACGTTCTTTTCCTGAACAATAATCACACTCACTTGGAAGCAAAATGTGTAAGATTTGGCCAGAATTTCGGTTTAAATATTCAAAAAAATATCAACAGAATGTTTAAAACTAACAGTTCTGACGTCACGTCAAAGATATATTAACCATTTGGGCTGTTCAGACAAAGCGAGCCAAGGTAGCTGCAATTGAATCTGGCAAGAAAACACACTGATAATCTACTAATCTACTAAAAATGACAAACGATTATGAATGATCTGATTCTGAGAAATTTTGATGAACATGATGGAATATCAAAATCTGCCTTTTTTTTTTTTTAACCTTTTACAGTTACATATACTATTCCACACAAAGACTGACAGACAAAGAGCTGACACACACATGGGCAGGAGAGAAGCCCCTGTCCTCCCAAAATAAGCGACGCCTGCTAATCCAGGAAGACATTAAAAATGCAATATGAGGTTGTTATGAAAATAAGCTCTAACTCTACATGTGATTAGTAAAAGAGCAGAGGAGCAGAATTGCTTACAGAGTAGTCTGGCTGAGCGGGCTAAATGCTGCCACCTATTTTTTTGAGCATATAACCAGGAAATACACTTTGAGCATACACTTAATATAAGCCTAAGTATGATGTAAGAATAAGAATGTCTGATTTAGATAGGTGACGAGCTTACACTCTGCAGGCACACAGGAAAAACAAGTTCTCTCCTTCAGATAGAGATTAGTGTGTTAACAGCAGAGACTCTGTATACAAGTGATAGTTCATTGCTTAAAAATCTGAATAAAAAGAGACATTTGAAAGTCGATAGTGGACATTGAAGAGCAGACAGTTGCTTAATTCTGATGGCAAGAAGACCTTGTCCTGTGGTTGTCACGCTGTTGTCTGCATCAAAGCTGCTTACCAGCTCAAAAAAAGGAAGTGGGAAGGCTACACTGTGACAGTGGCACAAAACAACACACAAATATATGGTGCCAGTGTTGTCCACGTTTCACACAGCTGTTATGCTGTTGTGTTTTCATCCACTTTGCTATAGTAAACCCACTAAGGGCAATTTAACATGTCAGCTGTAACTAGGCCACAGCGTATAAACAGGAGCATAAACATACTGTAGTTGCATGACATGATCATGCCATCATTAGCAGCTGCAGCTACATAGACTGTTTAAATTTATTTCATTTTACATCATAGATGGAAAACTGAACATTTCTTATGTTAAATAACTGAATGAGATTTAAATAACATTAGCAGCACTAACTGCCTGGGAGATTATTGGTATTATGTTTCTGACAAACCAGGAGCTGGAATAAATTTAAGACCACTATAACAAACCACAGATCTCTCAGAACAGGTTAGTAGGGTTCAGGACCCAGCACAGCCCTAATTTTTGGCTAACAGAAATTCACGCTATAGCCCTGAGTATCCCAAAGACCACTCATAGAGGTAAACCCATGCACACCAGACTTTCTAAGCCATCCTTTGATATTCTTTTTAGTTACTTATGTATGAACGTTTTTATAGTTAATTTATTGTTCATTTATTTTGTTGTTAGTATGATGTTGCCTTGCTGGGAAGATGAGAAAATAAATCATTAACTTAATGCTTGACGTTATTATAGTTCTCTGTCCTCTATCCTTACTCACATGTATACTCATCATCTTTTAAAACGTTATTCTGCGTTGCCAATGAATCCCATAAAGCTTTAAGAGCTTTTGCAAATTCCATTCAGAGTACAAGGGTGCAGCTACTGTATAATCACAGTAATAAATATAACATGTTTATATAACATGTTAGAGTAACTATAGAGAAACATTGAGTCCAAGCAGAATGATTAGAGTGAAGCTTTTTGAGGCTGAAAAACTGTCTATCTATGCAGAAGAATATTTGCATGTAATACACATCACACATTCCTTCCCATAAAACCACCATGACACATAGAGCTGCAGAGCTCAAGCAGCTCTGGGGAACCATATTTTCCCGTGGCTCAGCCTGAAGCTTGAGTTAAAGCGAGCACACGTGGCATTGTGAGAGTTGCAGTGATTTGCGTGGCAACAAACACAACTCTCTTGGCATGAACAACAAACCAGCGGTGAGATCAATTCTTCGACACAGGCATCAGATCTAGCCTGTCAGTGAAAACAAATCAAGTCTGAAATCTTTCGTGTTACGTCTTTTTGTTTTCTGCTGACCTCAACTTGGAGAAAGGAGAAAAAACAGTCAGGAAGCATCCGTTTCTAATCAGTGCTCCTGGTGGATTACTTTGGAAGGAGAGACGAAAGAGCAAAGCAGGAATGAAATAGTTATTAAAAGACTGGCCTCGCAGCTGCTTTTGATGATATAATAAACAGTTAATACAAAATTAGATCAGATAACCCTGAGGGGAAAGCTAATTACCTTATTTTTGAAATAATGATAATCTTCAGTAGTGCATCTGGTCCTTGATTAATGCTGTCATTAATTTTTGTGATATTTTGGGCTCCTGTAGTCCATATACACAATGTGTTTTGTTTTGTTTTTTTGATTCCAGCAGTGTTTCCTTGAGTTGCTACACATCTCAAATTTTGTCAAGTGATTCAGCATTCTGTTGTTGCTTTTGTAGTGTTGTTTCTCCAATTGGACAGAAAAACACAGCTAATCAGGCCCTCTGTGAGCAGCAATTACACTGATATGGCCAGACTGCAGCACTTACAATTAGTAGTTTTAGTCACTGCTCATCATATTTTAAACTTATATATATATATATATATATATATATATATATATATACATATATATATATATATACATATATATGTAGATATACATATGTATATATATATGCATATATATATGTATACATATATATATATGCATATTAAACCTTTGGGATTACTGAATTTCTGCATAAATTGATCATAAAATGCAATCTGATCTACATCTAAGTCACAACAATAGACAAACACAGGCTGCTTAAACTAATACCACACAAACAATGTTTTCTTTTTTTTTATTGAACACTGTGTAAACATTCACAATGCAGGGTGGACAAAGTATGTGAACCCTTTATAAATTATTTAATAAATGGTTTACCTTCCTTTGGCAGCACTAACCTCAACCAAACGCTTCCTGTAGTTGCAGGTCAGACCTGAACAATGGTCAGGAGGAATTCTGGATCATTCCCCCTCTACCATACCTCACTGTTGGGATGAAGTGTTGATGTGCTGTGCCTTTTTTTCTCCACACATAGGGTTGTGTGTCCCTTCAAAACAACTCAATTTTTGAGAGTAACGGTGCTGAACCGTCTCCATTTATAGACAATTTGTCTTAGCGTGGACTGATGGGCATCAAGTCTTTTAGAGATACTTTTGTAACATCTGCAATCTTGTCTCATTCATTTGACTCCAGGTTGTCTGACCCCTGACACCAATTAGCTTTTTGTGAAGTCATTAGCCAAGGGGTTCACATACTTTTCCCACCCTGCGCTGTGAATTTTTTTACAGTGTGTTCAATAAAAGAATGAAAACATATAATTGTTTGTGTGGTATTGGTTTAAGAAGACTGTTTGTCTGTTGTTGTGACTTAGATGAAAAATCAGATAACTTTTTATGATTAATTTATGCAGAAAAAAACAGGTAATTCCAAAGGGTTGGGAGTGAGTGAGTGAGTGCAAAATCAAATCTTCCCAAAGAATCAAGACAGCAATGGGGTGGTAACAAATTTGCCGTTGAGTCTGACTATGTGGTCAGTCAGTCACAGTAAGTGTTATTATCTGCACTTTCTGGCCCTCATATTGTTGTCTTTATTGTTTGTTGATACATCCACTGCGATACTGCGAGCGGGATTAAACAAAACACTTAGAATTTTATTTGCACATATGAACCACATCTGATTAACATTACATCCTTTCAAATGAACAAATGCTTCCTCTGCCTGTGATGTGCCAGGATATGGTCTCTCAGCACACAAGGCTTAGGAGAAACAGCTAAGTGAAGAGGTTCTCAAGGTCTCTTTGAAGGGGGCGGCTCAGTGGCTTTGACAATCTCCCACTAATGACTCTGATTGTTTTTGCACAAACTCAGTGTCAACTGCTCCAAACCACATTATCAAGATTTTGTCTACTTTCCAAACGTGGGCCTACTTAGTCGTCACGTACAAAGCCAACAGGAGGGATGAGACTCTTCTTTTTAAAAAAAAAACAGCTCTAACCTCAGACTCTTATGTGTGCAGATAAAACTTGCTTGATGAATTGTCTCATGGCTGCAGAGTCTTCCAAAAAACATAAATAAATACTGCAGAACTCGGGCCGCCTTGTGGAACCCCACGACTTTTGGCATTCATAGAGATAAAGGGAATAAATTCATTCTGGAGCTCCTGTAAGTGCGCCAATAAATCAACTAGGATGCACTGAAACAGCCACAGATCCCTGATGATACTTTCATTATCAATGAAACTTTGTCTGGTTTTTCCATTTCTGGCAGAAAAATAATGCAATTAGAATGCACATTGAGCAAGGAGAATATGATCTGTCCAATAAGCAAATTAGAGATTGACCTCTGTCTGTGTTAGCTGGGAGGCTGCAGGACTTCTTATCTTGTGTCTGTTATTATGGTTTATAGGTTGTTAGTAATATACACTATAAAAACCAACAATCTGCAGAAAACAAACATTGTTCTAACTTCTGCCCCTATGCAAATGTGTCCTAGTCATTTACAAGCTTTACTGTTGGTAACTTATGTAGTCTAGTCATATTTTTGTGAAACCGTAGTTGTTCACAACATACTGAACATGCCGACAGCAAAGATGTGGAAAAAACACTTCTTCACTACCTGCAGTATTGACTCTGTGCATTAGTATTAATCTCGCATGTTGTGTTAAATCACACTACTACTCTTAATAAGCCTTTCTGCACAGACTGAACCATATGGTGCTTACACACCAAACGCGAATCGAGCGTTTGGGGCGGTGAGTTTACATACAAAGTCAATGCAAAGACGCGGTGAGACGCGATTTCCAGTCGGTCGGCGCGAAGCAACGCTAAGGGGGCGGGGCCGGCGACGCGAAGGCAACGCAATGGAATTCGCGTGAGCTGAATATTTTCAACTCCAAGCGAAAAAGTTGCGCGACGCTGAGTCGCGATAGCCTATCAGTGTTGAGATTGTCCATACGTCACCGAGGCTTCAGAGCGTTGTGTGCAGAGGGCCGGGCAGAGCGGGGGATTGAAAATCTGCAGGCCGGCTGAGAGCTGCTAAACTTGGGGGAGAAGAGCAGGGAGCAGCGCTCCAACCTTCGGAGAAATAAATACCCACAAGTCGGTCGGATTCGGTTCTGACAACTATGCCGTTTACTCGGAGGAGGAGCTCGGAGTTAAATGTTTTTATTAAATTAGCGTTTTACTTAAATTTTGGGGATTTCAACGTTGATTTATCTTGACTGGAGCTTCTCAGCAGCTAGATTCCATGCACATCCGGTTACAGTATTGTTGTGAGCGTCGTTAGCTCTGTCGGACTACGATTTTATATTTATATAAAAACGGGACAAAGCTGGACGTTACTTGGAGAAAAGAAAGCGAGGAGGGTGAACTACCTGGTGAGTTCAGAAAACATGTGTCTGTAATTTTATTCCAGCTGTCGTTGTACTTTACTGTGACCAAGTTAGCATAGCATAGCCCTGATCGATCCAAACTCCATTCAGAAAACAAACATTTTAGAAGTTGTTGTCCTGCTGTCTTGCTGACAGACCTGACAAAGCATGAATTCAAATGTTTAACAAATCTGCATCATGTTGTGGTTATTTCGGCATCAGTTTAATCCGTTTATTGCTATTTAATCACAGCAAAATGTTTACTTTGGTTTCATACAGTTGTAGTAGTGGCGAGTTGTGTTTATTCACCTCATCGCGTTAAAATCGCCTTCTCGCGTTGTGTGTGAACACTTGCAGCGAATGTACTTGCGTGGAAATCGCTTTGGTCTGAACGCGGCATTAGACTTAAATGCTACCTCACTGTACGGATCACTGGACTGGCCATGAAGTGGCTGCTCAAAGTGAACTAAAGCACAGACCCTCCAGTACGTTTTGTCCTGTGACAATTCCAATGAAGTTTATTTAAACAAGACAGCCACATCCTCTACAATGATGGCAAAAGGCATTATTACTTTGTTCAATTCTACTATGAGCACAAAAACAATTTTATAATATGTAAATACCACTATTTATGCAAGGTGGGTTAAAATCAAGGGCAACTTGACTTGGTTAAAGATTTTTAGAAGAGATTTCCCCCTTCTTCCAAGAGGCTCCTTCACCTCTCAGTGACTGGCAGGGAATCACAGCTATTTAACCTCTGTGGTGTCATTATCAAAGTGATGGATATCACTTGGTTTGTTAGTTCTCCTGGCTGTTGTAATGACATGCCATTGTGGTCGTTGGAGTCACATGAGGCCAAAAGTGAGTGATTGATCAAAGTCCTGGGAAAGAATGAAAGGACAGCATTGTAAGTGGGGGATAAGTGGTGTCCCAGCCCTCCTCCACTGTTGCGCAAGAGGTGAAACATCTTCAACCAAGTCCACTTGCCCCGGATCTTAACCCACCTTGGATAACAATGAACTACATAATTGTGACAATTCTGAGACACTACTACTTATGGATTAGTGCGGGCTGTATTTTATAAGTCCAAACTCCAAGCAGCAGTTCTTGGCTGTAAGGTGATTTTGTTTAATGGCTTGATGTCCACACTCATTTGATGCTTGAGTGGCCCATAAAGACAAGAAAGCTGTATTATTAGAATTGTATCTATCTTGAAGGGCCATGTTATAAGGTAATTTTATGATGTTCATTTGTGCAGGGAAACAACAGAAAGTCAGCTGGCTGAGTCAGAGGCAGTCTCTAACACGTTCACTCTACTGAGTGGGGAGTCTGAGGAAGCCTGAACAACTTTTTCGCAGTGTCCGCTCAGTGAGTAGCTTTCCATAGGAATGAATGGGCTGCCATATCAGAACACAGAATCCAGTTCTACTCCATACATTGTCAAACTAACTTCATAGTCATTATCAAACAACCTTAAGCCTGGTGTTTCATCAATGCAGTGTTCATGTATCATTTCAGTATATTTGTTTATCCACTAGAATATGCTGCAGGAAACCCTGAACTTCTAACTTGTGTTCAACCCAACAACAGACACAGTTCTTCATGAAGAAGTAACCTTTAATCTTTTCTCAACCACCCTTTGACTCTACAGGGGGTGACTGTTTTATACTGTTTTATATTTGGGGTGTACTGTCACTTGGTTTCAAAACGTTACTGTATATAGTGCGGGATCAGTCCTTAGAAAGCACAACATTGAAGCACTATAATTTGTTGGTTTTACAAGCCTCTCACAAATACCAAGTAGAGGAGAGACTGACTCAGTCTGGTAGTTGTTAAAATAAGAGGTTGCCTTCACTGCTGAGAGATTATGTAGGATCTGTGAGTTGTGAACGTCAGATTAAACAGGTGTCAAATTTACATGGCAGAGGACAAAATCCTGTCAAGTGCTGGCTTTGAAAAGCCGACCTTACCACTCCACCCCTTCCACACTGCATTATTCACTCGATATTTTGACGGCTGATACTGAGCCTTGAAGCCAACACTGAGACTCTACGCAGCTGTGCAGCTGGAAGCATTAAAATAGTGATGGCTCGACAGGTGTTTGTGTCAGTGTCTGTACATGTGAGCATTTGTGTGTGTTTGTGTTTTACATGACACCCAAAATGCACACCTGAACCGTAGCTTCCATGTAACGTATCAGTGCAGTAATTGAAATGAGATAGCCGTAGCAGGTGGGGCTGACATTGATTTGGAGGAGGCAGTTCAGCCAGATGTAGTTTGAATGGATGGTGAGCAGACAGATGTTGCCTAACTAGAAAGCACTGCTTTGTACTGTATTGTAAACATGCCCTTTGTACTCCATGTTTGAATGCTTGAAAGTCACCAGAGAGGTTGGAGTGTAGTGTAAAGGCTAACCACACAATAAAGTGATTACTTAAATTTGGTTCAACATTACTTGATAGTTGATAAGTTAGCTGGGGAGCTAAATACATGTATTCACATGATCGTTTGGCATCATGACACAAAATGTAACCGTCTTAGAGATCAGTTCCCGATCAAAAACGGCACACAAATAATTTTAAATCTGTACAAATATGAAGGTGACAATTTCATAAGCAGTTTCATGAACATTGTTGCTCAAGAGTTAAACACTACCAACATGACTCCTGATGGTCTTTTAGAATATACAGCTTATTTAGCTATTACTCTTAGCTAGGTACTTTTTCAAGAAGGTCATCATAGTAGTGGCAAAACCTCTGAGGTTTTAATGCATGCTGTTGAGATGCCTTTGAGCAAAATGTTTAACAGGGACAATCAAGTCACCTTCTGGACTTTAATGTAAATGTATTTCAACTTGAAATATCACATGACAAACATTATTTCAGATCGCCACAGCTGAGTCATTAATGTTTCATTTGAACAAAAAAGACACATTTATGTCCTTATTTAGTGTCTATAGTCATGTGGCCAATTTGTCTTTAGGTGACGTTTACCAACTTTTCAGTTCATTGGGCTGGAAATTTGACTCTGGAGGTCAACTCTGTCAAAGCTGAAACCGTGATTAATGGAGAAACCCTTCAACAGTCCCTTCTCACAGCCCATGTGGCACTCGCCTCAAATATTCAGCTTAATCTACGGGGTCTGACCCGCTCTCAGGGTTCAAAGGTCAACTATAGCCTGAAATATGGTCGGACCTCGTGAGAAGCAAAGCGCCTTGCTTCTCAGTTTACCTCAGTTTAAAAACAAAACACAGCGAGGGAGGGCAGCTTAAGGATGTGCAACCATAAATTAGTGCGTGGTTGCCACAACCATGACACAGCAGTAAAAGATCTTTACTTCACAGCATGATGAGTCTCAGCGGCAGCTAAGACTTCATTGGCAGACTGACAGATATCTTATTTGTGGGATAACTCGGGCATGTTATTTATATGGCCTTTCTAAAAATTATGGGAATATGAATTAAGTGGTTATTTAAGAAAACAAATTCAATCGCAGGGGAAGTGGAGAGAGGAACACCAAGAAGGATGTGATCATATTTGAAAGAGAAACCAGACCAAGGCCCTTGGTCTGAGGAGTTCTGGTGATCAAATCAGAGCTACAGACAAAGGGAAGGAACATCTTTTAAAGCGTGTTTTATTGAAAGCCATAAAAAGTGGTCAGGATGAATTGTGCCTCTGGGGAATCAGCTTGAAGATTCGGATATAAATCTGAGCCTTCGCCTCAAGGTAAACAAACATATGTGACTCTCACAATGCAAATACTCTCACTTTATAATAAAATGTGTTTTCTTTTACTTTCAGTGTTGTGGTAAGTAAGCTCGTTTTAATAGCAGCACTCTGTTTATTCTCCCTGCTTGCTTGCATTAGTTAAACTAGGCCGTGTGTAGATTTATTATGGCTGCTTTCAAGTGTGCAGCATGCTATATATTTTTGCCATGCTTTAGGAGAGTGACCTCAGATTCCTGCAGTGTTGTTTAAACAGGGAGGGAAAAGCAGAATAGGAGTGACTCTCGGCTCTTGCACTGCCAAGGCAGCAACACGCAGGAGGCAGCGCCATGATGAAAGCCAGACGGGGACGTCCCACCTTATCTCTCCTGGGTGTTTCCACTCCAAACATCACTCCGGTGTGTAAAAGATGGAAGCAAAGCCCTGTTCCTGCAACTGTTCCTCCTCCTCCTCCTCTCTTTCCTTCCTTTGACTGGATTCCTAGAGCTCACGCCTTTGTTTTTGTCCAGGATGTGACTCAAATGTGTTCAGCAAAAACAGTCCCAGCGATGACAGGCACGTCTGGCCAACAGGTGACAATGTCAGACCGTTTTCTGACACCCTAGTGGCCGAGCTGATGTATTTTTCCTTCTTTGCTCTCAAATGGAAATGAGGTGCAATTTTTATGGCTTTACCTTCTTTCTGCAAACACCTATTTAGTGTTAGAGCTCACTTTTCATGCAGCTGAAGGAGGAGAGAGCAGTGTGTGCTGCTGCCATCTAGTGTCAGCCTGGTGCTACCCTGGCAAAGGATCCAACATACAGTAATGTAAGCTCCACTGTAATATTGTTTGTGATTAAAAGATACACAACATAAATTTCCCATCCTATACCCCCAGGTTTTCACATTCCCACAGCATCATCCTATAACAAGCCTGGGGAAGTTTGTAGCTTTAGTGAAGTTGACATACTTGATTCGAATTCATACAAACATTTCCATTATGGTGGGTGACCACAGCAATGAAGATTACCGAGGCCTTGCTATGTCCATATGGTGTAGAACATAGCAAAGGCAGTTAGTCCCAGTAAACACCAGATATTGGATTTTATTTAAGCATGTGTCAGGATTTGGCATTTGTATGTCCTTGAGTATAATGCAGTTTTATATTAACGGTTGAATTATGTTGCTGCAAATTGTGCTCTTGCTTCCTCACCATAATAGGATCAAGGCCTGCAGCGCTTTCTGCATGTATCTACTGAGGAACTGTAGCACTGAAGTTGCACAATACAATGAGAAACACCATGATAAATTGGTCAAATAATCACAAATAGCTTCATGATTTTTAAGGTTTTATCACTGTGTGCTTCTAGCGTTAAGTCGCTGGCGACAGCTCTACACGTCATTGTCTCCCAGGATTGATGTTTCATTTCACAGCATCTTAAATAACAACATGGGCACAGACGCAGATGTGTCGAAATGTGAATTGCAGCCATCAGCTAAAAAAACTCAAAACTAACACAGCGTGAGCTCTAAAGAGTGTGTAGTAGCATGCTCGAGGGGCAGGACTTTCCGTGCGTGGTTACGACTTCGTGAAAGACTTCATCAGTGTCAGCTAAGCAGATGGAGACCACCCCCCCACCCCAACCCCCACTGCCAGCCTGCCACTTTTCATTTCTTCAACAAGGAGCCAAGAAAACGTCTGTTTTTGAAACTACCTTGAAAACACCGGAAAGAGCAATTCCCATATCTGCAATTTCTGATTTACCTTATCCTAAATCACTCAATTCAATACCACCTCATTTATTTCATCTAATTCTCATAATTGCTCACCTAAACTATAAATAAATGATGCATATCCCAGTGTAGGAACAGCAAGCTGTGCCCTCAGCCTATACCCGTCTACTCCCATACATGTATTTATAACCTACAGGAGAAGTAAAATATTTTAAAGAACTTTTAAATCACTTAAGCCAGGCATAAATCATCATGTTGTCCTCTTAGCCTGTGGCACGTTGGCAGCTATTAGGATAATATGGCCTGAAAGTGGAGCACCATTGGTTCTTCCAAAATGGAACTGAACCTCTGCTGAATATGGAAAAAGACAGCCTTGGGCTTGAGCAGGAACAACCGTGGAAACCTGAAAATGTACTCATCCAGTACTGAAAATGTGAAGCCTCTAAGCCTCCCTGTCTCTGTGAAAAAAAGGAGGAGGAGGGGGAGTTTCTTTATAAGTAGTAACATTAAAAGCACAGAGTTGTCGCCATTTCACTGCCCTTGTTTTCCACTTGTAGTTTTTATTTTTACGGGACAGCCTGGCTGCGAAGGTCGGCTCCAGGGGTTTGGCGACAGAGAGGCAGAACAGGAGCGAATGAATGGCGAATGAGTTCCTTGGCGGGGCCTTGGCTCTGCAGCGTCGACCGAAGGACCCCAGAGCTGCTGCTGTGATTGGACAATTCATTGAAAACAGGACTCCCAGGATAAGAGCATGCGGTCTGGGGCTTGGACCAGGACTATCAAGGACATGCAGTTCAGAGCGCTGGCCAAACTTGGACTGAGGAAGCTGAGATCCTGACTGTGCATTTATGTGTTTGCAGACTAAAATGAACTGCTAATCACAAGCAGTGTCAGCTCACTGTTGCTTGGCATGTGAAATGGGAACTACACGGTATTATTTTTTTAATGATGAGCTTAAAAAACTATATTAAAAACCTGGCAGATTTCATGGCACTACTGCCCGTACTGATGTCTTTAATGAAGTTTGAGTTGTTGCCCTTCATTAATGGTATTATAATTTGCCATTTGATTTAACCACAGTGAAAGCAAAAGATAATGATCCCTCAAAAAAGATTTCTCAGAGCCATGTGTGCTTCTTTGACTGTAAAGTAGTTTTTTTAATAGCATAGTTAGCCCAAATAAATTCATGTTCATACTACACTAGTTTGCAGAGCCCTGAAACCAGCTACTTCTATTATTCAATACTGTATTCTTGTCCAAGACATACAAGAAGGCCACAGAGACTCACATATATTCCTTGGCACTGGTCCTCCTCCAAGCCCGACGTCAAGCCCACAAATTTATACGACCCACCAATGGCAATGCCACTAACATCTGTACAGAGATGAGGATAAGCAATTAAAGGCGCCTCTCAGGTACCTCAGCGCCACGCTCCCATGCGCAGAATATACTACCCAAGGTCAAATGTCAGGGTCACACAGGGGTGATATTTGGAATCAAAGGTAGAGATACAGCCACTGCGGGAATACCTCTCTTGGGAGGTCAGTTTCAGACAGAGATAATAAGAGAGGGTAATAATTTCCAAGAGAGAAACGATAGAAATTATGGAGTAAATATTGGGATATTTTAAAGAGTGTGAACCAGCTCTAGGGTATATTGTTTTTAAGTTCAGGTAATTACTACCTCCCCACCTCCTGCTGTTTCCACTGGCGGTAGCTGCACATTTATCACTTAGCAGCAGCAGCTGGCCTCAGCCTGAGCCTGGTGTGGATGCAGCACAGCATTGTTCAGGACAAGCAGATGTGACTGACTGATCCACCATTTATTCCTTTGTATAAATAGCGAATGCTACATAATCTCATCAAGTTCTGGGTATGAGTGTTGGAAAGGGATCATGGTTAATTTTTCTCAGACTTAGGCTGTCTCCTTTTAAACTGACTTTCATCACTTTGGTAAATAGTGAAAAAAATCAAAAACTAAAATGTAACCCCAGAACTACAGTCTATCCCAAATGTCAACTAAGTGTTTCAGTAGGCTAAACTTAAAAATATGCTGAGTTGAGCCCTGATCACTAGACGTTAAAGTCCTATGCTTTGTACACCAAACCAATTAACCTCCACTTCCCTCAAACAGTAAACTGACATCTCATAATAACCTATGACAATTTATATAATATCATGTGAGAACACAGCAGTAAACACGTAATATCAGTAATGTTAATTTGATCGCTGAGGATCACTGTGTCTTTGCTGATGCAGTTCTCAGGTGGTTGGAACGAATGTCTTGACCTGAGAGCCGTTTGACCCTTACCTCTCTCTCTACTTAGCTTTGCTGTGTTTGCGACTGATGCCCCGGCAATTAAGTCGGTGGAAATTCCAGGGCAGCAAAACAAGTGAGTCCAATTAAGATAAATACCATTAGCATCATATCCTGAGTTTAATGGAGTAGTAATGACCACAATCTTTATAAGTAAAGTTTTTAGGGATTAGAGAAGGCCGCCTACAGGCCTGATATATAGTAGGCCAAACAGATGTATGCACAGTGGAAATGCACATGGTTTTAAATATTCCACATTGGATGCCTATGCAGGTGACACTAGGAACTTCTTGACACAACGCATTAGCTTGTAGGTGCTTACAGTGTGGACATGAGCAGTTGACTAAATTAATGTTATGCAGAAATGGGATGTATAACTTTGCCTAAATGTTCTGGTGAATCAGCACTTCATTAATTACAGATTACGAGCTTCTTTTGTTTGCTCATGCACTGTAGGGCAAATATGTTTATTGCAAGGTAATCTATTGTAAAGTGTATGAAAAGACGGTCTTTAATGGAAGAGAATATACTTTGTCAGTATTTGTGTTTTGTTCATCTCATTTCTCCGTCTTTGAACACATTCTCCCTCTGTTTTATGTGCCACCACATCCCTGATAATAAAAAATCATATTAGAATTACTTTGTGGTCTCGGGCCGTAAACCATAACCTTCCAATCACGGAAACCTGCTCATCTGACCTCATAGTGTGGTAACGCAATAACAAAAACATCATACATAAAACAGCCTTTATGCATGCATTGCCGGAGCACCTGTGGAGACAAAATTGCGTGCAAAAGCATGGATCGCATTCAAAAGCAGCCCAATCAAGTACACAGATGCAATGGTTTATTGTCTGAAATGATACTTGGCGATGAGGCCATTCGTTACATTTGTTGAAAATTAATTTTGTGAAAGTCAAACCTTTTATTAAATCATGCCGTGATGCTGTGCAGATTCCACATATGGCTACCAGAACGTTTCACACGACTTTACATAGGTGTTACCACATTACATGGCAGCACTACAGACGAATATGATCCCGGGCCAAAATAAACAGTCGTGGTTTGATTTATTCAGAGGTGATATATTCTTAAAGCGAACAGCTCATACAGTGACTCCACTGCCTCTTCACTTTGCCAGAGTGTTGTTACTGGATACACATGTGATGCAGGCGGCAGATGGCTCTCATAGAAAAGTGACAAGAAAATTTATTATAAACATGATTTGCAACTCTAATCAGTACCGGCAAGTTGTCTGGGCCTTCTCTCCCATGCTTACAGAGTGTTGCAAAGTGGCCCAAAATTTATTAGTTATTTACCGTAATCTAGTGTCACACTTCATGGGCTGAATGCCAAATTGTGGATGCAAAGGTTATTGTTACTTTACTTTACAGTTTATCTTGTTTTCCGTTTCTTCTACCAGTATGAAATTCATTGTTGTAGACATTCTGATTGTTCTGTTACAAACCTGATGCAATAAGATGAAGCTGAACATTTCAGACTTGTAAATGATAAATGCCTGAATGGATGTTTTCTTTGCAGGACAGATTTGCAGGGCTTTGTCTTATTCGTTTCCTGACCTGCAGTGGATCCTCCTATGATAACCTACTTTGAATTCACACATTTCCACATTTTGTTCTCAGTTATTTGCGGTTAAACGTGTCATACCAACAGCCTGTAGAAAACCAACTTCCTGGCTCAGTTGGCTCAGGCATCAGTAAGATAGCTGTAATGAACCAGACTTTGTTCCTGCTGCCCAGAAAACAAAGCTCCTTACTGCATCTACATTTCTGGCAGTAAGACTAACAATCCTAATCAACTGGAAAACACACAAAAAGGACAATATCAGATGGATAACTGGCTCAAAATGTATTGTCTTATTAGCGATGGATCAAGCCGCTTATGCCCAAGTAAACTAAGGATCAAATAAATATACATATAATAAATAACCAGAGAGAGCTGCAATAATGGAAATATAGAATGAATAATATGACTCAGGAAGAATATGGACACCACCACTACACCCATAGGTGTTTCATTGTATATGTTTTGTGTGTGTAGAATATTTAGCTACGTATGTTTAGATTTTTATACGTGTCATATTTTGTGTATATTGTCAACAAAACTCAAAATCTCAAAAGGTTAGAAAGCTTTAGCTGTGAAAATTGCCTTTTAAACCATGACCAGAACCTTGTGCTCAGGTCAGATGACCTTGTACAAACAAGTTATGGATTTTGACAGAATATGATTTTTGCTCCAAATGACTCAGTCATTGGCTGCATGGACAGGATGTTTTTTTTTTATTAAAAGTATGGAACTGTCACTTTCAGTCTGTTAATGATAAGCGAATTTGGCTGAAATGTAGCAGACAGATTACTTGATTAGCGTTTGTTGCTGATGCGGATGTGGGATTTCAACTATCATTTTTTTCTGTGTTTGTTTGCTTTTGGCCATAACTATGGTGCTACATTTATGTGCTGATGAGAAAATCAGGCCTTCCAAGTCATTGGCTGAACAAAACCGCATGTGAACGCAGTCAGAAAATCAAACCCAGAAGACAAACAATAAACAAACAAACTTTTATGGAAGCTGCTGCTTTGGAGAAGCGTTGATGGAAGTTTGTTCTCTGCTGAGTGCCTTCCAGCTTCATCCTTGCGTTTATCCAGGAAAGGATTGCAGAGTATTGCTATTTTCCAGCAACACCCTGCTTCACATTCATACAGACATTATAAACATTTACACCTTTGTGCTGCCCAGTAAAAGGTGAAAAGCATCTTGGTCATGTGAACCTCAGGCTTCAACACTGACCCCTTTCAGAAATCAATGTGTTCACTATAACCTACTGCAATTTGTCTGTAAAGTAAAACTTTGTAAATGGCCCTTCTGCATTTGCAATATGTTTATGTCTCTTGGTGAAAGCCTTTGTGCCAAGTTATTGTGTGAGCAGGTAAAAACAACAGGCCAGCAGTCAATAGCAGGAAATGAAGGCCTGGTCGGCCTCCCAGCACACGGCTTTTCAACAGCGGAAGAAATATTAAACACATAAAGTCGTGGAATTAAATTTCAGCACAATATTTGTTGAGTCGCATTGGCCAGACGAATGCTCTCCTTCATCACAAAGCCAAGAGCGACACAACCTTCCAATAACTCGTGAGATAAACATCAACAGTCATTTGATGCACAGTACAACGAAGAGAAGCTCTGTTTCACACACTTTAACATATAGTGAGGTTTTCACAGTTATCACAACCCACTGATGACCAGATGTAGGAATCAAATGCCAAAGAGGAGCTTCATTAGCAGCAGTTTTCTACCTATAGTTTATGAGACAGCACCACACATTAGATAGGTTCGTAGTTTATTAAACACATATGGTAGAAAACTGCTTTTGTCATTGCACACACTAAAAACTGTAATCAAATGTAAATTACCATCATCTCGGTGGCTCATTGAACATGTTTCCAGCTATGACATGATGTTTGTGATAAACAGTGTGTTTTAAAATATTTGCATGATCTTCTGTTCCACTTACAATAATTAATTTGGGAAAGGAGTTTTCATAAGTATTAAATTAAATAAAACAATTTTTAAAAAGTTCTTACCTAAGCACTGAGTAACAAATGCCAGGTTAGAGTTCACCAGGTAGGTAGTTTAGGGGTTTTGACCCATTAATTATATTCTTTTTCACCCTCTTTTCTGGAAGACTGGTTTTCTGATAAGGTATCAATCTGTTTTTCCCCGCAACAATATACAGTATCTTGGCTTAAAGGTTGTAATAGTCAGATGTATCTTACCCTACTTTTTGAATCTATTTTTAGGGCCCGTTTTCCGTGAGTCTTTCAGGCACTGATAATGTATTTTCTAGGTTAAGCATGGACTCCTACCGTGAATTATACATATAATGGTGTCAGAATTACGTAACCAATTTAGTGTTTAGTGATATATTCCCTGCTCTTTGTCATGTTGGTCATTTGCCTGATGAAATGTTGTCTCTTTTGTGCTAATAAAACTTTTAGGTAGCTGTAATTCAGTGTGCAGACACTTGAGTTTAGATTATATAATACAGTTAGATATTATCCTATCTTTTGCACTCTTGGGAATGTCCTAGTTAAATCTTCCTGGTGGATTTTGCAAGTAATTCGGTCTGGCAGCTCTTAGATTAGAGAAGTCCTTCTCTCTGTGAAACCACTTCCTGTTGTCAAATAGAGAGATAGTTCCTCTCTGTTTTCTGACATCACAATTACACCAGCGGGGAGGAAGCTGTAAATGAGAAATTGATGAGGGCATAAGTGTCGGTTGCATTATGAGCGTGATGTTCACCATCTTGTTAATTGTCCTTTCATCACGTCGGGGAGGCGATGATTACAAACACACACTGTAAATGTGAGTGGGACTCTCAGCACTTCAGCGTGCTTCAGGAGGCCCTGCCTCGACTCCCGGAAGACTTTGCACTTGTGTTTTGGCTACGGGGCCTGATTGAAACTGTGCGATCGTTCCAAATTCACATTGTTTATGTGCTTGTGCTACTATGTATGCGCCCATGTTTAGGCTGAGGGGAAATTTTTCATTATTTTCCTTCGGGCCTTGATACGGTCCTGAATACCTTCACGGGTCTTTAAATCCAAGGGGTGTAAAAACTGAACGTCATTCAATGAAGTGTACAGTGCGATGAAGTAGGTTTTTCTCTATATGTCGACATTCTTTTTTTGGGCGTTGGTGTCTTAAGGTGAGTGGAAAGGAAACTACTAAAATCTGATTTAATCTGCTTTTTAAGATAAGAAATCCTCATACTCGCTCACAAACTTTGAGTGACAATAAGGCACCAGGTGCTGTAGCGTTATAACAGGCGTGAAATGAGTCCTTTGCTGCAGATTTTTGAAAGGGACCAGTTTGAGGGGGGAAAAAGACAGTCATGCAATAGCCTTGATGGCAAAGGAAACATACCACATGATTTTATTCTTGGATTTCATCCTGATCGCTACCACAAGCGCTAATTAAATGGTTATCTCAGTGCCCTGTTTCATTTTAATTCCATCATTTCCATTTGATTTGTAACACATGGCCGAGTTATGTGTTCTTTTTCCACCAGTATGAGAAAAAAAAAGGTAGCAGCAGGACTTCTCTGAACTAAAGCATAGAAGCCGGCATTTACACCATCTAATTGAACAAGTGTATTTTCTTTAGGAAAGTGTGTCTGTCGGGGTGTCACAAAATCCGCCAGGCTGTTAACACGTTAGACGTTTATGAGACACGAATAAATAGAGTGTAATGTACCTGCGTATGACAGAGGAAGTAGTTGAGTTAATGACATCTAGCTGCTGCTACTGCTGCTCACATCGAAATGCAGTGTCTTTGCAGGTTTCCAGTAAAAAATAAAGACCTGAACCAAAGGGACAAATTGCCATTTTATTGGTCCCCTCCTGGCGAATCCAGTTTTGTGTAACTCTCCTGTGGTAAACTCTATATGGCGAGCTCAGGTCAAAACCGAACTCATCCTTCTCAGTCTGTCTCACTTCATAAATCCTTCAGTTTTGTGGTGTTGGTTTGCGAATACAATATGTTGAGAGAGAACGGTGCCAAGTGGTTTACGGCTGTCTGTCGTCAGCAATTCCATAGACCTGATGTTGACAGGTGACAGTGAAATATTCAAGGAATATTTTACTTTTGTTGTTTTAAAAAAAAGAACGGATGTAGAAAACAGTTATGTTATTTTTATTTCAAAATGCCACTCCGTATTGGCATTTTCCCCAGTGACCCATTTAATGTCACTTTTTATCGTATATTATATAACTTTTTTTGTACACTTTTCATAACGCCACATTTTAACGGTGTTGTCATCATCCAAACCTTTCAGCCAGTTGCCCCCACCCCACTGCCTTTTTTAAGCTAGCAAGCTCAAAAAATGCTACCAAATTTAGCACATTTATTCAAACACCAGGTAAATAAGTGAGTAACTCAAAATCACCCAACTAGGTGCTGTAAATTAACATAGCCATTGACACAGCCATTGACACAGTGGCTAAATATTTCTTTCATGTAGTTGAATAAAGCTGCACATACTATGCCAGTCAGCTAAAGCTAATATTGAACACTTTAGGGCTCTGTAATGTAGAGCTTTTAAATAACAATAACTACATATTTGTTTTAAAAAAATATGAAGACCATGATCTAACTTTTTGAGATCTGTTTCATTATATTAAAATTATTATGTCATGTAAATGTATCATTGTGAAAACTGCATATACAGAGCAAAAACCCAAGGCAGGTCACAGCGACTGCACTGTGTGTAGTTGCTGCATTTGTTTGCTGCAACAACTGAACTGGCTTTGTAATCTGTAGGCTCTGTAATTGCATTTACTGCACTCTTTGCCACAAGGAAACGGCCAGCTAGAAAGCCAACAGAAGTGAGCCATATTAAGTGAAAGCTGATGACGTAGCCTAGCTAACCCTAGCTAAAGATAAATTGTTGGACAGTGTAAATGTGTATTGTGTTGTTTTTTCTTATTTTATTTGACACATTACTTATTTCAAGTAGGATGTTGGGTGAGCTGCAGTATTTGGGTGATACAGGGAATGTGAATGCCGTTTGTATCCCAACAGAGGAGAGAAACCAAAGGCAACAGACTATTTTCCAGTGGCTCAACTCAACCATCTAATTAACCAGACATTGAATATCCCAAGAAGTTCATCAATCAAAGATGTCAAAAACCTGAGAGAAGTTAAGTCCGTCCAAATCAAACACAGCCGAGGAATCTCCTTCTAACAGTTCATCCAGAGAGTAACTGGAATCCAAGGTGTTGTGATCATGTGGTCGTGTGTGTGTGTGTGTTTTGATCATTCAACGCTCTGACACAGCTACTGCAGCCGTCTATACAGAAAGAAGTGGAAAATACCACCGATTATGTAAAGCCTCCAGTCTTTGCTGTTTCAAGTGAAGAATTGTGAAATGTCTGCTGACAAATTTGACATGTTGTTTACATTCATGTTTACTGTAGCAGGAATATTTCAGCTCATTATAGTAAGATGAGATGTTTTCCCTTTGCCAACCCACTGCTACTCTCATGCGATGTCTTATAGGCGATGGTTTTACAACTGATTGGTTTTTAAACTTCCTGGCTCACAGGGAGAGAGCGGGTGAGCACAAAGACTGGGGAGGGAACTCTCCTTCCCACAAGCATGCCAAATTCAAATCAGAATCACACTGAAAAATACCTTTTTATGACCTTGAAATCATTAAAAATGACAATGATGGATTACTACCAAGAAAAAAATATCACACAACCACAAAATACTTTATTTGAATAAAAAGAAAACCTTTTTAAAATACGCTCTCATGCATTTACAACATCCTGCATGTATTCCCACAAGCAGTAATACTATAGACAAAACTTTGTAAAACACAAATTTCTGTAATATTAATAACATAGTAATGATATGCTGTCAAGACAAACATCCTGGTGGAGGATATTTTCACTTACATGATAAATTTACCCATGTCATAGTGAGGATAATAAGAATCAGTAGGATCAGTTACATACAGTACTGCACATGAAGGATTACAAAATGTATTAAAGAAGAAATATCTGGTACTATACCAAAGATTTTTCTGATTAAATATAAACACAGCATAAAATGATAAGAGGCGATATCACCTGTGTGCACCTATTCAGTATTACATACACAAAGGCGTCATATTTGGAGTTTGAAACGAGACACTTTTCGTGCTAATCTCATAATTATTAGGTCCACTCACAAGCAGGTAGACCCCGTAAGTAACAGTAATTCTTACGCTGCATTCACGTGGTGTTGGAATAATCAGAAAAATTAGTTCCTGACTAGAAAAATTCACTTGAAAGCCCCCTTAAGTCGGAACAACAACTCGGAAAGTCGGCGAAAACTTTGCTACGTGAGAAACATGGTGGATGAAAGTGATTGCTTTTTAATAATTCACATATTGCATATATGTTTTTTACTTATAATTTGCAATGTAGTTTTAGGTTGTAACTGTTAGTTACTGTCCATGTAGAGTGACCAAGATTAGTTATTTATGAGCATTAATCCTAAAGCAATATTTTAGTGTTTTTTGGCAATGTACCGGTGCAGCAACAAATCTGGGACAATCTTCACTGTTCTTAACTGTTTCAGCAAACTTTGGTAGCAACATCACACCTAGCAAACCAAAGAACGACTTTCCAACTCGGAAAATGAGACTGTCCGAGGAGCATGTGAACGCAGCATTAAGGTGAAACTGGGCGTGTCTCTATGGATGGTCTGAGGCGAGATGTGTATTTGTTATGGCTCAAGAACCGCCACAGAAAATCTACTTGTGCGCTTGTTGTGCACTGGTAAAACACTTAAAGACATGAAACCATAAGCAGCAAACATGGAAATCATGGAGATCATCTCGCTTTAAAGTGCAAAAGTCAATTTCTGATATCCTTCAATCTGTCAGGCATGAAGTATAGAATAACAGTTGTACATCAGTCATGTTGTAAAAGCAGAATATTTGTTTTCTCAATCGTCATAAAGATTACAGAGCTGTGAGGCTGTAATTGAGCTAAATGTCTAACGTCTGCATGCTAACATGCTCACAATGACTATGCTAACCTCTGCTAAGCACAGCATTTTAGCATGCCATCCTGAGGTGGACATGAATGTCTGAACTAAATTTCTTAACAATCTATCCAATAGTTGCTCATTGTGGCAAAAGGAAAAGTCAAATGATCACCAAAGTCATAAGGATTCATCCTCTGGGCACCATGGTTACCGTATTTCATTGTTGAGATATTTAAGTCTGGACCAAAGAGGTGGTGATGGCTTAGAAGATCTTAACTGCATCCTTTAAACTGTAGAAAGATGAAAACCAGAGGCCACACACATGGAGTCTCAGACTTTCATCATCACAGTGAATTTATCACAGCTCCTAAGATATCTGTGGTGTTCGCACCTCTTCTGTAGCTTTCCACTGCTCATCACTGAACACTTAAAATGTCTGTACTATGTTCTTGGCTGAATTTAAGTGTAAATAAAGAGAACATCAGGCTGTAAAGAGCTTATACTTTTAAATCAAATTGGGGGGGTGGGGGCAGGACTAAACAGAGTTTTTGCACTCCGTAACCTCAGCTGCACACAATTTTCACCCTGATTTACAGCTCATGGTAGAAAAATCCCACCTTCAGGAAATCAATTAAGTGTGGGAAGAATGAGAGAAAGCGAATGGGGTGTGTGAAATACCGGCGTCAAGAGTGCTACACCAAGTCTGTGGTGATCCTCGCACTGAGGGGTAACGTGTCAGTTAGTGTCTTGATTCTGATGTTTGTTTGACTGTGTCGGTTACCCTTGGGGTTGGAAACTTTTTTGACTTTATTAAGAATGTGACATTCCCTGTAAACCTGTTTCATGCATGACTAGAGCTGATGCAGAACTGATTTTCGCTACCGATACAAAAAATAAACCTTGCCATGAGGGATACAAACATGTTTTGTTCTGTTTAATTTAACTAAAAATGCCAAGTTGTTAAATATCATCTAAATACAAGCTGCAATACAAGAACATAGCCCATATAAAAATAAGTAGGATTTGAACAAGTAGCTAAAGAGAAGTAAAAATAGCAGTTTGAGGCTTGGAGTACTACAGACACATTTGAGTCAATACAGAAATATGACTCATGTTTGATACTTAGCTCTGTAAATGACTCGTACACTTGCATCATTACGAAGGCTAACGTGCATACACTGAGAAGGATCAGTCATTACAGGGAAATCAAAAGTGGCAACAGTGACTCTCTTGAAAATGAGATGTTGCATCTCATGAAATGTCTTTTTATTTATTTCATGTTTCAAAAGATACAGAGTTTAGTCAGACACTCATGTCATTAGCCAATGGCATTGGCGTGAGGATAATAAATGAGTGTTGTCCGTGGTGTACACGTGCATGAATATGAATAGACGTTGCTAGCCACACAGCCGAGCCAATGATTTTTAACAGTGTTGGGCAAGTTACTTCCAAAATATAATACATTATAGATTACTAGAGTAATTACTTATATTACAATATTACCATCTCTGAATTGTAATGCTTTACACTACTTTTGTGTTACTTCCACTGCTATTGGCTAATTGGCGCATTATTCAGACAGTAAGATGTGCCTGGGTTCTAGTGACGTGCAGATCAGTTATATCTGCGGATTGGGTGGATCTTAAAGATGTCATAAAAATGAACATTCTGATTAATAGTTGGGGGGGGGGTGAAGTAGGATGAATCGTCTCCAAATTAAGAAAGACGCAAGGTACTGCAGTATAACTTCATTGAGTATTTAAATCTCCAACACTACGACAGGATTGGTCAGGATGCACTGACAGCAGCATCTCTAATCATCTAAGTAAATCGTTAAGGAAAACACATATAGAATTCTATTTACGCATGATCCATGATCCATATTGTCAGTATTTTAGAGCCCACAAAAATTCACAAATCATGTTTTCACAGCAGCTAACATTTTATTAAGAGTAGCCAAGCTTGCCTACGATCTCAACCATTGAATTCCAGCAACAGGAAATGAGGTTACCCTTTTACTCAAACTTTTTTTTCCTGTTGCCGAAATGTTTCACGGTGTTGGTGAATTATTAAAAGAAACCCCGCCCCCTAAATTTCAGGTTAAAATGTGTTGTAACGCACGTTACTGAGATAGTAACTGGTATAATATTACCAACATTTCATTAGTAGTTTCAGTTTGTATTTATAGTATCATTTCTGCGAAGCAAAAAACAATACATTACTGTAATCTCGTTACTGTTGTAAAGCGTTTTTCCCAACACTGATTGTAAAGCATCTTGCAAACGGCCGATGACAATCCGGTAATACAATCACAGCCAACTTTATGCTTAATTTATTCGATATTTTCAAATAAAACCTCAAGATTTAGCATTTCTGCTTGATATTGCCATACAGTAGACAGATTTTACTTCTCTTTTGAATCTGTTTTTTTCTTTACTTATCTAATTTATTTATTAAAGCCACTATGCGTTAGATTAAAAGATTTCATGTTTCGCTGCCCACTAGTGGTGGTATCAAATAAAACACTTTCACACATAGACAGCGTAGACTCTCTTTTTATTACAAACGAGATCAGAATCATTTAAAATGTGCTATTGTACACTGTGATATTTGGAATGCATTCAGCAACATTTTGCCTCATAAACACATTTGCTGACAAGTTCACTGATTTAAAGCGTCCAATGGGAATCCTCAGGAAGAACACATTTCTTCCAAGAAAATCTGAGAACTGTTTCAAGTTGGTAGGCACTCTGCTACCTATTTCTCTTGGCTTCTGGCAGCTGCGTGTTAAGATTAGTCATCCAGAGTTGTCACCGTTGGCATGTCTCGACTTTTACTAATGTGTGACATCATACACATGGAAATTAAACCCAGAAACCATATCGGCCATAGCCAATTAAACTCCTGAATGTTTTGACCCAAACAGCAGTAAATATGGAATATTGGACCACATTTTATGTTCCATTTTGTATGAAGTCATGTCTCTTTACAGATGGATACCTGCTGTTTATCTAACTTTTGAATCACATAGCCATTTTGAAATCTATATCAAGATTGAGTGGGATAATGGAAGAGTTCCTCTCGTACATCTGTCACTTTGTTGTGTTACTTTTTCCCAGACGATTAGATGTGTAATGAAACTTTAATCTACTGTAACAGTAGCAATATATAACATTTCAAGTAGAGATATTCAGATTATATGATATTTCTATTGTATATTTGTATTTTACCTCAAGAGTTCAACAAATCTGACAATGATTCATGCTTTTTCCCGACCGAGTCAATTACCTTAAAACAAAATATTTTCAAGTATACAGCACAGCACTTAATTTAGTGGTACAGCGTAGGCTTGTAAAATCAGCTGAATCCAGCTGGCTTACAGTTTTACAGCAAAGTCTCAATGCTTCAACACTTTAACTGCTTTCTTATGCTTTTACTGCTCAGACCTGAAAAGAAATTACTGCACCTTAGGTGAAAATAATTAGCACACGGGAGTTAAAAACTGACTTTCTTCGCTTATCCCTCGCACTCAGTGCTGCAGCAGGTCATGATAACTCTGACAGTACCAGCTAAAGTTTCAAAGTGACTTTTTCCTGATGTTTTAACCCTTGAACTTATGTTGGCTGTGATGCCAATCAAAGGCTTCACATTGTTGCACATGATAAAATGCTATTTATCTCTGCCTGTTTGTTATTTCTGCATTTTTCCTTTACAATGAGGAGCTAACTTACAAACCAAAGGAAGGTGCTTCCATCAGCAAAACTCAAGCTAACTTTTATATTTTATGTCCTTCATTCTATGCAGTAGTGACAAGTGACTGATATCGAAAATGCTAATGCTGCATCTTTTTGTAAAACTTAAATATGCATCTTGATAGCCACTGGGTTTTAAGACCCTGTTGCCTGTCATTCCTCTTTACTGCCTTTGCAAACTTGCATAAGAAGTCTCAGTCCTGTGTTTTGTATAATAATACACATTTATTAATAGACTGTGACAATACCACAGCACAACCGCCTTCTACATTGTACTATTAAATGATGTCTAGGTGTAGTTATTTTATGTAATATAAACATCTCCCTCTCCCATTATTAAAGTATATTCAGTTCTCAAGTTCTGATCAATGAAAATTGCCGGTATCATTACCACTCTTGTTAGTACTTAATCAAAACCAACATTTGAAGCATTGCCAGTATCTTGTCAAAAGTAGCAGTAACAGACACATAGCAGCAACATACAAAAATGACTCAAGGTTGCTACATGAACCATCTATTATTGAGTATTTAGTAAATTTTAGGGACATTAACTTGGGATACAAGAAAATAACATTGCTAAAGTTTCAAACATTAGCTACATACTGCATAACATAGTAAATGAAACACCACTAAATTTTATATAGGCTTCTCTGTCATCAGCTAAGATCAGTATCTCCTGTGGAGTTCTGTACAAACACTTACACTGTATAAAGATTTTTAACATGAAGTGCTTTCAAGCATTTACAAATTATGAAGAAAAAATTATCAAAATCAGGCTTAATGTCGTCTCGTTCCTTCACCTCCTTCCTGCATATGGCTGTTGAGAAAAATAGTTCTCCTTGCCACACTTTGTTTTTAGTCTTTTTATGGTTTTGTTTCTAGATTTTCAACAGACTGCAGTGTTGTGTGCATTAATTTTTATCATGTGCAGCTCCAGTTGGATTTCAGCTTACAACATTCACACTGAATTAGAACATAAACAGTCAAACTGATGCTTAACAGAGCTCATACAGTATTTAACTGCTTGAAAATGTTCTAATATGTAACTTTACACCTGAGAAATACTTAACCCCAAGAAAAACAAAACTACACATTAGAGGTTTAACAGCCAATAAATGATTTTAGGACCGTACTTCTTTCATCGGGAGCAATCCACGTAGAACTGACACTGTTTTTCTAGCAAGTGAGCCGCAGAAAATCAACCTGGTCTAATCAGCAGAATATAGGATTTAGGGGGTTTCCACCACAGAGGTCTGTAAGCATATTACTGTGCCTAAATAAAGGTTTATTATAATAAAGGTGCAAAGTGATGTAAACAAGATGTACGGCTCTGCTAAAAGCAGGCACACCACACCAAAGTTTTATATGCTCAGCATTTATTCTTGGTATTGCTGTCAAATTCATGCTTGTTACTCTATGCTAGCTAGTGTTAACAGTAATGCAGTATGCAACAAATTGTCTTGTGTTGTACAAGTGTAAAGACGTAAAAAAGGCAGAAGTCTAGAAGCTACGTCACATCACAAAGCCTAGGAAAAAAACCTGTAGTTGATTTAATTTTTAACCTGGATTATTTATCATATCAGATCTTATCAAGAACCATGTTAGATCAGGGAGTAAATCACAGATAAAGGTTCAACTTTATTTATCCCAAAAGTGGGCAGTTTCTTTTGCAGAAGTGTACTCAGAAACATAAAACATATACAGACATAAATCTGTAGATGTATATAATATACAGAGCATCTTGTAAGAATCATTTAACAAAATAGAAAGCAGTAAAACATACTGAGGTAAACAATACTACCTGCCAAAGCTTATTCATCAAAGTATCAGAGTGCAGTTCCTGTATAAAGAAAATGTTTTAATTCAGCACAATGTAGTAGTTCTATTCCACTTTATTGAGAATAAAACATATGGCAGGCAGGCGGGTCCTTACTGCAAACAGTAGTGACAATTACATGGAGCACTTAGCCCTTATTCATCTGAAAATCAGGGAGGAGAGGAAGAAAATTGGGAGAAAATGGAGGGGAACATAACCACAGTGATTAGTATAAAACACATCTGTAGCCTTTTTAATAAGGGGCCTAAAATAATTGCCCTGTGCATTGTTTTTTTACAGCCTGGCCTGCCAAGTTGCAACTGGCTGTTCAACATTTTAATAACCTGTACTTATACTATACGCACTTAATCTGAAAATAACACCATTAAAAAGTCTTGTTGGTGCATTTAAGATGGAGTGTTGGTGGCCCCTGATTTGGGATTTGCATTAACTGAGCTTTTCTTTTTTTTTTTTTAACTCTCTTCAACGGCAAATTATTAACTTTTGACATTTTTGATCAAACATCATGGAAATCAACGGCTATTATTCATCAACCCAAGCCACGAGCCTAACGCAACAATTTACGGAGCACAGAGTCCAGTAAATAAGCAGCTTTTAAAGAGGCTGTGTGTAAGATTATTAATGAAATTAATCAAATTTTCATTGCCTTATTGTTAATGGGCTCAAAACTCACTAGTAAATAAAGCACACGCTGTTTTCTCCGTTGCTTCCATCAGCCACTATTCTGCTTTTAATGTGAGGTCTCCGGGTCGGATTCAGCTCTGAGCGCGCTCCCGAGCCTCTCTCGTGCTACAGTGACAACACGGCAGCTAACGACATGCAGTCCGCTAACACCATAAAACAACCGGCTCACAGCCAAACACAGGCAGAGACAAAACAACAATAATGGTTTCTGTGCTGAAGCCCATCAGACCAAACAGGTTCAGATGATGTCGAGTCAGAACAAAGTGAGCATTAGTAAAGCTGGAGAAACAGAGGAAGTCATGTTAGCTCGCCGGCTAACGCCGAGCAGCTGCTAATGTTATCCGATGCAAAGTTACATCTCTTTCCACTTTACTTCAGCAACTAAGGCGACCAATGTTACTATCATGTGAATCACTGTTGATTCAGCCTGTGAGAAAGGATGTAACGGTAAAAATCAAATGTGGAGCGATTTGTTTGCTAACGTTAGTCTATAGGGACGCAGCCAGGAGCAGCCAGCTAACGCTACAGCAGCTCTGACCTGCAGCTGTTTGCTTCGTAACGTTCACTTCAGGTTTATTGTTTTACCAGGTACACGAGCTTCTCCACCCCAAACTTGCTGTAACTAACTTGACCCATTTAATATACAACACAGAGAGACAGCTTAGCTCATAGTGGCATCGGCAGCTACCAGTGGCAGCTAACACAGAGGAAGAAGAGCCATCCACTAACACTAGTTACAGTAAAGTTACTTACTGCGGTCTGACTGTTATAAAGTGTGACACAATCTTATAATATTCAGTCCAGCTCACTACCCGTTTCATTATCATCCAGTACATGTAGCTGTGCTCACATCGCTGAGCCCCCGTTGACAGATTTACAGATAGTAAAGGTAGTTACTGAAAGCAGCAGGCGAGCTAACGATGTAGCACGTCGGCTAAATGCAGTAAATGTACCGTGATCATGTAACGAGCGTGGATTAGTTCAACCTGCAGCTGATAAAACTATTACTGTAACGTTGCAGTGGGAGTTTACCTGAGTTCCCAGCTCTGTCTGTCTATAGCTGCTGTCACTCTGCCTTTTTCCGGGAGGATTGTGCTGATATGTCTCGCTGCGCTGAATGAAGTAACGTTACGGCGCCGGTGTTGATCCGCCTCTGAGACGGGAACCTTGGAGTAACAGAGCCTGAACATGTCTGAGTGAAAAGCCACAGCCTGCACGCTGCTGTTTCTGCCTTTTTTGCAGGATTTCTGTATGAAAGCGGTTGTGTTTCGGATTCTGCTCGCTCATGAGTTCAAGCGAGCACGCGTACGAGCACACACCTGGTTGCAATCTTAGAACCGCACCGCTAGTGGCCGCTGGAAACTACATAATGCCCCTTTAAAACATGACCACACGTAGGGAACTGGATAAGTCTTATTTTTGCATGATTTCATTTTCTACATTTCACTCATTTCTACATGACGTCTTGTTATGTTGTAGCCCTTTTAAACTACTTTTTAAAACCTGCTGCACAAATAAAGTTTTTCATTTTTATTATGTCTTACAAGTCATCTGGGGAGTAATTAGCTTAAAGCAGTGTTTGTGTATCCCTCTGTGTTTCTTCAGGCCATATAATCTAAATACACTCATTAGCCTCCTGCTGTATTTATTTTGTCATCGCACCCTTTGTTCATGAGGGACTTCTGCTGGTGAAGTTCAGGACAAGTGGTCAGGAATTTGAAACTCGAGTCACTGTCGTTATTCCCTCTTCCGTCGACACGTTGACATGTGCGGTGAGTTTGTCTAAGATCCCCTTATGAAATGTGGCCTAAATGTGGGGAAAAGAGCACATGGTGGAGGCATACTTTCCCGTGTTAAGGTATCTCTAAAAAAAGAACCATGTAATTGTATGTACTATGTAGATGCCTCCAAGCAAATGCCTTCTTGTCTGAAGGTCTCATTAAGCACACCAGGAGGAAAAAGAGCCTGGCTCCAAATAATAAATTCAGTTACAGTGAAACAGAAATCCAAAACATCTGAGACTGATACTGGATGTTTCACTGCTGCTCAGGGGTTTGCTGCTGTTTTTGCAGCACAGACATCAAACCACGCAAAGCCATTTAACTGAATGTTCACCTGTTACCTATGTGTTGAAATAGACCACTGTAGACATTGAGGAAAAATGCCAAGCCTGCAAATTCAACACAGAAAGGACCAGAAAACAGGATTTAAACTAAGATTTAAACCAAAGGTAAAATCCAAAGAATACATAAGACATGTAAATTAAAAAAGGCTACTGGAACCAGTTTGGCCCCTTCAGCTGAATCTGTTATTTTAGACATTGTTCAAACTGTCCGTTTGCTTGTGAACAACTCAGTTAACTTTGTTACATTCTACACTATCCCCTGGTCAACAAATCATTCAAATCATGCAGTAACAGAGATATTAAAAAACACCCTCATCATCAATCCCCATACCATGGAAGAGCAGAGGAAAAAGAGAAAGTAACAAGGAAAAAAGTTTTGTGCTGTCACGCAAGGACAGGGTTTAACTAGCTTTAATGTTTACAATAATTCAGGGGTCGGGTTGCACAAATACATGAAAAGGGAACATACCTGAAGAAAGAAAATAGCCAGAGATAACACTGCTTGGTTCATTGGCCAAATTAGGCATACTAGCGCAAACTATCTCGTTATTCAAGTTAACCCACCACTGACCTCCCAAAAATTATGACTTTGACTAGTTTTGCATTCAGCAATGCATTGGAAGTTGTTCAGTTTACCGTTACATGGGAGCAGCTGCTCTTTTACTTAGTTACGTCTCATAATCACATCCCTAATGGAGCTATCCTGGGGGGTGCCTTGCTCAAGAGCACTTAAAGGGCAAAGGAACAGATGAGATCTCTGCTTTTCTTTTTACCAGCTGCTTCATGCATTCAAACAGGCCACCTTCTGACCACAAGGTCACTTCTCTGACTGTCAGGCCTTTGTGCCACATGGAGAAGTACTCTACCAGTGTTCCAAATGTAAATACCTCTCTTGTTAGTTTTTGCTCAGGCCAGGTCTTTAACAGGAACTCAAGCTGTGCTAGCTCGCCATTAGGTCCTGGCAAAAGAAAAGACATAATTCATATGATTAAGTCAGTCAGGAGGGGGTGGAGGATTGTCAGGAACACTGCAAATATTACACGATTCTAAAATAGCTTACTAATTGAATCTGTCAGTGTGCCCTGATCTGGCTATTACACAAATTTAACTCTTTGGTCAGGGTAAAATATAGCCTCCCCAACATGAACATTTAGCCAGGAACCATTTCATGTGAATGTTTGCTTTTTCACACATTGACACAAAGCCCTACTGTTTTACATTGTACAGTACTGACACGTGAGCATTTTAAATAGATTTTATTAATCTTTTGCATTGGTGTGAAACATCTGCAGAATACTAAATAACTCAGTTGTTTGAACAGCACAGGTGTGGGCGACGCCTGTCAGCAGTCAAAATTTGGTAGTCGGACTTGGAGATTTACCAAGCATGTTAAACTGTAGCCAATTTTACAGTCCTGAATTATGTGGCAGTCTTGGAAAAATAAGGAAAAGTTAAGGGGTAAGGGTGATATTTGCCAGTCGCATCCCCTTACAGACAGCGGTATAGTGCGGACTGTCCCCAGCCACTTGCTGAAGACATAACATATTACTGTTGAGGATAAACAGCAGATTGGGAGTTCTCTGTCGTCCGCCCAGCACCACAGTCTCACCAGGCCAACTGTTGGGACATTGAGAAGCTAAAGAGGATTCAGTTTTAGCTGCTGAAACGTTTGGGCGGATTGTGTTTCAGTGAATCTGAGTATCAGAGATCATTTTATCCATCAGGATATTCTAGAGATTTGAAAGTTGAAATCCAGCTAATATTTATGTAATAGATTTGGTCCTTTATTCTTGCTGTCACAGTAGACTGTATGTAGAATCCTCCAGTGTTGTAACATAAGGAAATGTGTTTTTTTTTTGTAAGTTTGCAGGTTAAAATTGGGTGGCGCTCGCTGTTTGTTAATCTAGCTACAAGCTAGTGGTTTACTAAATTAAGTTAATGTCTAAACTAGTAAAGACTTTGGTAGTCATTTGCTAGGAAACATCTATGACGCACTAAAAACCACAAATGTCAACCACATGTTGGTGCTGGGAAAAGTCAGGGGGTCAGGAATGGCAATCCGCCCCCATGTAGGTGCCGAATAATTGATAAACTATATAGGACTCTTAACTGGCATTCCTTCGTTAATGTGCAGTAGGTGTGACTTGCTCAAATATGTTAATCTATAAAACAATTTATAGACATCATACAAAACTAATCCCTCTCAATCATCATTTATGACCCACTACAAGTAGACTGGTGTCTGTATCTGCACAGACCCTGCCCTCTGCCTATATTTTGAGGCAGCTGTGGCTCAGGAGGTGGACTGAGCCACAGGTCCGAGGTGGACTGGTGGTTCCCAGCTCCTCCAGGCAGCAAGCCGAAGTATCCGTGGAGATACTGAACCCCGAATTACCCCCGCTGGCTGTTCTATCAGTGTATGAATGGATAAATGCGGCGTTGTGTGAAAAACACTAGTCGCAAAGACTAGAAAAAAGCTACACTAATACAGAGCATTTACATTTTCTTATGTGTTTGGTACATTTCTGGGTATCTACCTTTTGGCAGTGGTAGTGCAGCTACCAGGCAAAAACATCACACAGGGTTTGAGTTAGGTACAAAAATGATGGACACAGCACAAAAAAAACGCAAACATAGCAAGGCGAAATTCCAAGCATGCGAAGCTTGTTTCAGAACAAGTCTGGGGTTTGTTTTCACCCGCTGGCGAGCAATGAAAGTAAGTATTAGCCTTTGTATAACAACAAATGTAACGTTCCAAAAGTAGTATCTAGCAGCACTTTGCAAACATTTCCCAATTTCATATCAGACACACAGAAACCACTGGGAGAAATGCCCAAATGTAAAATAATTGCTGCAAAATATGTCTCCTCATGCCAAGAAGTGAGGACAACCAGTGGAACCTCAGACTGATAAATAATTGTACAAATTTTCAAATTATTATTATTTTGATCATTTGATATTTTAGTAATTGTTTTGTTTTTACTGATTTCTTTTGTAAAATGTATTATAATTATTTTTTAATCAATTATTTTTATTTTTTTTTGAGTATTAATACACACACACGTGTTACTGTTTCATTTATTTATTTTAATTTTTTAATTTTTTTGATTTTTTTTAACACACACACACGCTTACCATTTTATTTATTTTATTTTAATTTTTAATATATTTTTTATTTTATTTTTTTAACACAAACACATACGCTTTGATTATTTTATGCTTTAATTACTTGTTTAATGAAATGTATAGGGTTGTTCTGATGTAGTTTGTACGATGCTTTGGCAATATTGTTGTTATACACATTCATGCCAAAAAAGCTAATTTCAATTGAATTGAATCTAGCAGTGCACCTACAAGCAAAGTACATACAATATATCATCAGTATTAGCTATTTCATCAATATAACTAATATTACAGTGGGTAGTGTGGAAGTGATACAGCAGATTTGTCACATACGGTAGGACGAATCCTACTTATTCTGCATTTAACGTTACGCAACAGTTACACCTGGCAGTTACTTGGTGAAAAATTTCCAGTAACAACTAATTTCTATGCAAGAGCTAGCTTGTGTGGTGCAACTTGTTTTAATCATGTGATGTGCAAATCTTCACTCATCTCCAGATGTCTTGCTGACATCTGAACTTATTGGCATCATAAGCACTATGAGACGAGGGCTGCAGCCACTGACTGTCTTGTAACCGTTTTATTTATTTCTCCTATACGCTCTGGACATCCTCATTATTTACTTTGAGATATAAGGATGAAGGTTTCAGTGGAACATTTGGACTCCGTGATCAAGGACCACTGCTCTTTATATTGTCTTGTCTGCAAATTACATTTGATTTAGATTCAGCCAAAACAGATGTAACTCCTGCTTTATCTGCTCTGAGCTTTGACCAGATTTATGCTGCAAAACCTACAACTTGGAGGACGTGAACTTTGAGCACAATCTGTTTTTCTGACACATTTTATCCAAATAAATCCAGCTTGACATCAAACAGCTTGACATCAAACAATCATGACTTGCATGGAATTTCATAGCTACAGATGCTTGCCATTTACAGGAAATAGAAGACGCAATAGAGGACAGTGACTGAAAGCACATCTTTATCCCCTCCCTCCCTCCCCACTGATTATGCATTCATGGACTTGCCCCCCAACGTTGCACTTCACCTTCAAGTCTAATTGAAGCTAGTTAAGTCTGACTGAGCAACAAGAACACAACAGTGCTTGGGAATCCACCAGGTTCTGCTCTTTGGAAGGAGAAATTAAGCAGCTGTGCAGACGAGTGAGAGTAAATAATGTCAAATTGGAAACAGGGTCTCCTGAGATTTTGAATCATCTGTTGGGGGTGTCAGATTTTGCTCTCGTTAGACCTGCAGTTAGCCTCACAAGGCAGTTGCCAAATGCCCCCCTGCTCCCTCCAGGCACTGTCCACTGTTTTACATACAACTTCAGAGCTGAGGCCAAGACTTAATGTGCTCACGCTCACCTTAAGTACAACCTTTGCTGTCCTCAAATGCACTTTTCATTTCCCACCAAACTGGTCTCACTTAGGGGACTGGGAATGGCAAAGGGACTTCTGTGTCTTGCAATTTGCGTGTTCAATTTGGTTAGATTAAGTACTTTGATAATGTAGGCTCTGTTCCCACAGGAAAGCTGCCGCTCTGTGTTTCTTGCAGTGATAACCTCTTTGTATTTCTCCCATGAAATATGGACAATGAAAGCTACATCGTGCTAGCAGATATTAAAGAAGATAAATGTCAAACATCAAAACAGCGTCCAACTATCAGCTGGGTCAGCCTGTTTGCAGTAATGATCTCATTAAAAAAAAACACATTTCCTAACATATCATGATGTGATGTTTCTTTCTTCCTCTTTTTTTTTCACACCAGAGGAAGAAAGGTAAAAAGCATCCAAGTTTGGGTTGTCACATTAATGACACGATCGCCTCTGACATTCAAATTGCATTTGACAGTGAACTTCCGAGGCGCAGATGTATCGGCCCAGGCCCAAGCAGACGCCGACTTCAGTGCCAGACAACTGAGCAATCATTTGGAAAACACTGGCAACACCCGGTGTTTTCATTTTCAGCTCGCATTTTAACCTCTTCGTAAACTTTCAGTGAATCTTTCAGATTTTTGCTGAGAGTCCCAGATGACTGTGCAGGCATTTGGAGCCCCAAAAAATACAAATCTGACTGGGGGAGCCCTGAAGATGTGGTCAGACTCTATTCAAATGCTACTGTCTGTGGGATTTTGAAATTACAGTAAGAGTCTGGGGTTTAAGGCAAGGTTATCCCTCACTGCCTCCCAAAATGGCTCCCTTGAGAGTTGACCTCTCTGCGTCCTGACCTTATGGCACAAAAGCCATAATCTCTGTTTGCTCGTCAAGTTTTCTTTCTAACTCCTACCGTCTCCATATTTACTCTCTCCTGTTTCTCCTCTCTTCCTGTCCCCTTAACTATTTAGTCTTTACATCATTTTATTTAATCTTCCTCTTGTTTCTCACTCCTTCTCGATGTTTTCTCCCCTTCCTTCTCCTTCTCTGCTTGTACTCTTTCTCTCTGTGTCTCCCTTAGCTATGCGGCCATACTGCCAGGGCTGACTCTTTTGATTTGAGTGTAGTACATGTGGTTGAAATCTGAGGCCTGCTGCACTGCCAAGCCACAGGCCCTGTAATGGAGCACTGGTGCAGGAGAATAAGCCATTGTTCTTGGTGCAGTCGGTAGATGGATAGATGGAGGGGGGGAGCTCTAACTGAGTCTATTTAAAAAAAAAGAGAGAGAGAAAAAAGTTGACTTTTTCTGAACACAGCCCCTGGGGTCAAAGGGGAGCCCCATAATCTCGTTGTAAATCCTACTCTGGGTAGCAGGGGAGGTAAAGCCGCCTGGGAGTCATTTAGAGACACGGGATGCAGAGAAAACTGTCCAGTCTTAGTTTCCTGGACTGTCTGACTGCATACTGAAATAATATAAACAAGACAGTTTTTACCTGATGTTTAAGTATCATGATAATTTCTTGAATGCTCACACCAGCTCCAGTGTTGGTACCATTTTAAATAATTGAAAAAATATATATATATTTTAGTATGTGTCAGTCCATGCACACTGACATAATGTAAACAAGAAAGTAAGTGTCTTAAAGTAGCAATACAACCTTACACATCTAATTCAAAATTTAACATTAACACAAGTATTGTCAGTAAAATGTACTTTAAAAGTTATAACTGCTTTATACTCTACATATTTAGAACTGCACAATATTTTTGCTAAAACCTGGCCAATCCAGGATTTTACAGGTCAGCACCAATATAGATATTTGAGACATCAGATTTTTTCTAAGATAGACATTTTTGATAAGGAAAAGATCCCCCTTATTTGTTCTTTATAGAATTGTGAATGGGACATTCAACAGTTGAAAAATAAACATTTCACTGTTCTCTCATACACCAACTATATGCTGGTGATGCTGCTTCTAAATAAGCAGAAATAGTCAGCTCTCGACTGGTAATGCGGCATAACGGACATTTTCCCACTGGGTCAACGCACCTAGGGTTCAGTATAATTTTAAAAAATTAGTTTTAGGACAAACTTGTTTTTCATAATTAAAGACTGGCCCATAAAGCAGGACAGGGGCCCATTGGTTCATTTTCTATAATAACATTAGGCTGGCTCAATCACATCTCTTACAGAGCCGTCTTCACCCCTACCCCTCTGTTCTCTCCATTTCTCGTGAGAGATGCCGTGGCTTAGTCAGAAGCCAAACATCTGTGGATGTCAGTTGTCAAGATGGATAAGCAAAAACGAAAGAAAGGGGGGGTGCTGAGAAGTTTCGGGCCAAAAAAATGAAGAATCTGTATGCGTATGCTGCCAAATGTGCAAAAATCACATGCTGCAGTAGATTCACCATCTACAGCCACAGAAGTAACAGTAACCTGCCATCCTGCAGCAACAGGTGGAAGGAGGAGAGGTGGCTGGCTATGGCCACTGCCAGGCCGAGGACGTTCCCTTAATAGTAATAGGCTAAAAGGCTGTAAAATATAGGTTACACATCTGTAGCTCTAATACTTTCTACTAGCCTTGTAAATGTATGCCTGCCTCTGAATTAGCCTAGTATAGGGACTGAAATGCTTTTCATTTCCAACAACAGGCAACAAAATAGCCTTATGGCTTATATTCAGCTTTGTAGTGGTCTAGGGGAAAAGTGCAGTACACATATTTCAGGGGACTGCAAGGATGGTGTACGGGTGGGTGGTGTTTGACCCATTTTGGGGGGCCGATCTGTGCCAAAAAATGCCGGAGACACTACTTTGTCCATATCTAGCCCTGGATGTTTTAGATCAGTAAATGTACACAGTTACACAGCTCCTAATACAGTGTCCTCCTTCTCAAACATCCTAACTACAAAAAATATCCTCTCCAAGTATGTGTCACTCTGATTCTTTGCTTACTGTACAATCATTGTTATGACTTTTTAAATGGTTTAATTTGAATAATTATTGTTTACAAGAATATGCAACAGAAAGACAATCTATTCAGCCTGATAAAACAGTGAATTTCCATGTGGACTCAATTTCATCTCCACTGTACAAACCACAATCAAGATGCAGGATTCTATAGCCTCGGTTTATAACCGAGGTGATGGTGAGTGTGCAAATTCATGCTGATTAGCCACACCAGCTGCACCCTCAAACTTATAAACCTTACCTCCCCTATAGATTTTATTACTTTAAGGGTTAATTCTGTCTGGTGAAATCTATTGTTTACTCACTGGATGCAGCCAAATAATTAAAAGAACTACAATGGATCAAGTGACCTTGCTCATTAAAATTTATGGAAGAATGAGATGGGAGTGCTGGCGAGTTGGAGCGGTGTCATCTTGAATCATGAGAGCTGCCAGCCTGCTGGGACTCTTGGTGCCATAAGGTCCTGAGGTTTCCTTCTTCACTTTTCCCATAAAATCATTTCACAACATGGCCTGTACATCAAGTCAGTACACTCCATCAAATGCCACCATTGTTTTTACTCAGAAAACTATAAAACAAGGATAGGCTAATAGTTGATGTCGGGGTAAAACCTTATGGAGAGATGCCCTCTCGATATGATCTGACTTTTACGATGTGGTGTGAAGCTGTAACTTTTTTCTCACAGACGGGATGATGGGAGGCGTCGGATGTAGGCGACGACAAACCACCATGAAGTTGGGTCTCGGTGCCCAATCAAATTGCTGCAGAACTGTGTTTAATGTTCTCTCATTGAGTGTAAATGTTCATGAGTAGTCACCCTGTCTAACAGCGGTGCCACAGAATACTGTATGTATTTGTTTAGCAGGACTTCTCCTTGGAAACTCAGGTCAGAGTGTTTTGTGCTGCTGTTTTAAAAGTAGGAATTTAAAAGTGAACCAAATTGGACTATTGCATGCAGCACTGAATATTTTAAGAATAGATTTTTTTTTTTTCTCTCTCGCTGTCATCAGTCTGTGCTGTTAAACACTTCGCCATGCAGAGACTGCATCGGAGCAAATTCTGGGCCCAAAAGCATTTTAAGGCTAAAATGGTAATAAAATTCATTTTACAAACCCTCTTCAGCTTAAGAGATGTTTCCCAAAAGGATTATAAAGTAAGACGCCTTTAGAAGTAATTGTAGATTGAAAAGTGCCTCAAGAAGTTTAAGATGAACATGCAGAAGAAACTATGTAGTTTCATCTTTAAATATATACCTCTTTATCATGAAAACTGACACTCTGTTTAGTAATGTTTGATGTCACTGCAAGAAAGTTATAATGTTTTAGATTAACATAAGAAAGTAAAACAGAAACACAAAAAAAATCACTTTTATGCAACAATTTTTGACTCACGCCAAACTTGCCATGTGTTGCATATCCACTGACTGCCAACCTCTTCTTCTCTTGTAAGGCTGCCATCATCATCGTCATAGTCATTACTGCAGCACTTTAATGTCAACAGGAGAAGGCTACTGGTTTAAAAAAAATATATATATATATATATTTAATGTCAGCTTCACAGTAAAGGGTCTTTACTGTCTTATATATTAATCTAATGTGGCTGAAATGCCACGTCTCTGATATTCTGATTTCAGCTTACATATGTTTTTTTTTCCATTATAAGGTGCATATGCCATTTTCTTATATGGATCTAAACAATTGATTCACACAATTGATTACATGGATACTGAAGCTTATAAGAACCGTCACTGCTTGATTTCAGGTTTAATTTGTACATAAGGGCAACAAGGGGCCTCAAGCAGAAGCTATGTTAATATAGGTTTACATTGAAATGGAAAGATCTTGACTGTACATTAAGCTTCCTTTTCATAACAAACGATTCCAAGTATAAAACATTTCATTTGCTTTGGGATTTATGTTTTCTTATACCTGCTAGCTCTATGGTTCTATGGATGAAAATGTCTCTTTGTCAGTTGGCTCAACACTTTAGTCCAAACTAAAAAACACAACTATTTTATAGATTGAGCATTTGGTACAGCCAATCATGTCTCCCTCAGGATGTTGTTTTAACTTTTGATGATCCTCTGACATTTCATCTGGCATCATCATCAGATCACATCAGATTTAATTTGGCCAATACTTTAGTTTATCACCAAATACTTGTAAAACTAATGACTGCACTTTGTGTTTGGACCTTATTGGCAAATCTTTGCATACATAGCAGTGGTCGTGGTCGGTGAACAGAAGGTTTGCAATGGCTTTTCTAGATATGTGTTGCTGAAAAGAAGTCTTCTGAGTCTGGCTTAAACTTCCTTTGTGTCTTCTTCCCTACAAACTATCTTCATTGACATAGAAAACTTGTAGGAGGAAACGCAAGCAGCCCGGGCTAAGCAGTTACAGTTCTGTAGCCTTCCATAACCCCGATGTGTAGACATGTAGCTATGACTTAGTTTTGTCAGCTATGTGCATAGCCTCTGTATCTATGCCCTAATCCCTTAACGCACAACTGTAAATCTAGCATAAAAAGCAGCGTGTCAGTTTTGTAATTGGGAGTATGTAAGCATGCTGATGTTGGCATTTAGCTCACAGCACTGCTGTGCTTTGTACAAACTTACAGAGCTGCTAACATGGCTGTAAGCTCTTGCTCTCTTTATCATCAGTCTCGGCTGATATAACACTCCCTGTGTGCATTGATTGCAATGGTGCACATCTTGGCACATGTGTTTGTGTCTGACCTTTTGCTAGGCCGAGACATTTTGTTGTTTCTTCCACTGAGCGCTGTGGCTCAAGGCTAGAGTAACACACGGTGAGAAGCTCAATATTCATGTTGTCATAGTGAATATAAGATTCCCATGTTATACCAAGCTGTTAAGCTTTCACCAGCTTCTTTATACTTGTTTTTTTGCATGAGAGGATAACAGCAGCTCTGCCACTCTACTACTACCCCAACATGTGTAAAGGATTACAGCAATAGCAGATAATCAATATAATTCACGACACATTTGATGTGATGGATGCCTCCTTGCTGCCCTCTGTGCTCACATCATCATTAGTAGTCGCGTTGACCAGGGTGATCCATCCCGATCAACAGTGAAGGTGTCAGAAGCAGCTATAAAAGTCGTTGTAGCGAAAGTGCTGCAGCTGAGTTTACCTCTTCACACCATTTCCCTTCTCACTGAACCGTAGCTTAACTCCCTCGGTGAAAGAATAGGATGTCTAGGTCACAACAAGACACTTGACTGATGAGGGCTAGAGGAATGGTTTCAGTTTACCGCCAGCCAGGGGGAATCCCAGTTGATTTGAAAAACACCACATGGGCACAGTATGATGCTAAGTGTCTGTCTTTGAGGCACAAACAGAGTTGAGATTCTTGACTGGCAGAGTGGTTATTCACAAACATCAGGGGAGCTGGATGATCGATTCTGGTTTAAAGTCTTCAAAAGCTCTGAATGGATGTTGGCATTTATTGTGATATATGCAGTTGGTGAGTTATTTGCTGGTTTGATTGCTGCCCTGCTTCCAAAAAGTCTAAGTATTTGTTTCTGGCCGATTCTGATTAGCAGTTTTCTCTCACAAGAAGTACGTACTGATTTTTCCATGCACATCAGCATTGCAATGTTACTTGGAAAAAATACTGTGTTTATATCATATTTTGTCATCCTAGGCAGAAAAATCAAATAATTGCCATATACCAAGGAACATAACACTAGAATTAAACCAAACAGGATTTCTACTGTCATTTTTTATCAGCCGATCAGCAAATAATACATTTAAACAATTAGAAACAGCATATCATGTAAACTAAAAGAAAAAGAGGCCATGTCATACTCATTTTCAGGTTCAAAATCTTATGTAGGGGTAGTACCAGGCAAGGTTTACATGGTTTCATTTTCATTAAACACTATATTTTTGTCATACTGCACATTGCTGCAGCTCATCTTTTCACTCTGTGTGTTGAAGGCTTTTTATAAATCTGTAACAAATGTATTTTTCATCCGTAAAGTTTTAACCGAGCTCTGTCTCTACATCACAGTAACAACTTTATGTCCATTGACTGCCTGGAGGGTAGCTAGTGTTTGGAAGGGATAGGAGAGGCAGCAGGCGGACATCTTGTTACCGTGTGCTGCACCTCAGTGTGTTTTTCCACCGGTGTTCTTGATGGTGTGCCTGAGTAGTCGCTAGGCGAGCATTATGACCAAACGGGAAGCTTCCAGACTGTGACGTGAATCCAACGCAGAAGTTCCTTAAACCTGCATTCTAGTGAATGAACAGCAGAGGGCACCTCTTGTGGTTGAAAAAAGAAGTCCGGTTCCATTACAAACAAAATGACACTACTTCTCAGCTGAATAATTACCTCAGTAAGCACTTTCCTGATGAGTTTATGATCTCAGTCACCAGTTTCATGTCGTCTTCAATAACAACACGATGTACATTTAGTTAATTATGGTCCCAATTTAGAGGAAGATAGACCATAAAGCAGAGTATGCTTCAGGGTAGGATTATCTATGATTGGCAAGTTGTACCCACAGCAAAGTGTAAATTTAACCAGCACTGTTCAAAAAGCTTATTAGGAGTTGGCTGCTGACTTTCTCTGATGAGTACATTTAGTTTTAAGCCTGTTCGCTAGAAAAAGTTTTCAGCCCTGTTAAAATGACAGTTGACGTGAATTACAGATGCACCTAGCTAAGCAAGCTAGCTAGTTTCACACACGGGGTGTCGCTGGTTGCAAAAACTCAACACGGAGCACATTTAGCTGTGTCATCAAAGGGAGACGTTGGGCTACAGTCGAGCTGTTTTCAGGCACTTTTCTGTGGAAGATGGGAACACCCTTTGGGCTGGACTTTGGACTTTTTCTCTTTGCAAACCTATTACATGCACAAAAAAAGGTATATAACTCAATAAAGAAGAGGGAAAAAGCATAATATGACCTCTTTAAATAAAATATCGCTCAACTAAAGAGACAAAACATAATTTTTGTCAAAATATTGGAAAAGTTTAGATGGAAAAGCAGCCCCTCTAAAGCTAACATTTTTCTTGTTTGTTTAACTAATCCATAAAGGATAAACTGGATATGGATAAACACCTGTTGTTAAACTGACTGATTCCTTTCAGTCCCACACCCCAAGGTTTTTTCAGTCAGGCTGTATTAGTCAATAAGCTACATCAACAAGATAATTTGCTGCTCTTGTTGCTGTATTATTAATGTAATATTTTGTATTGTTTTGGACTGTCAACAGGACAAAATAACCAATCTGAGGACATATCATGGGCTTTGGGATTTTCAATTTTATGATATTTTATAGGCTTAACAATTAATCAGTTGATCAAAATCTTTAATGATGAACCTCTAATTAAAATAATCATTGTTTGCAGGTAATCTATCATGGAGGATCAGCTAATTATAGATTTTGACAGCTGATTAAAAGATGCTTTATATCAAATTATTCAATTTTCCTCCTTTTACTTCTATTACTGTAGCGCAGTTTTATGAATAAATCCTCCAAAATTCATGCTTACAACAGCTTTTAAGGGGATTTAGTTCTCATGCGAGTTATCATTAGAATACTATGAAAGAATCTACCATTTAGCTGCATGTGTGTCCATCGAAAATAAATTATTACACGACGTACTAGATGGAAAACAGCATCTCTCCTGTGGGCTCCAAGGTGCCTCAGTGTGGGCTCAGACCCCATTATCTCCCATAATACCTTACTGGCATCAGCTCTATAGGCGAGGGGGGCCTCATTCACGACGGGACACCCCATTGGCTTGATTTACGGGGACTCTAATAAGGGGAGGAAACCACTTTGCTTCACATATATCCGAAGATTACGTTTCACAGTGAAAGGGAACATTCAGTTATTCAGTTCCTGAGTTGACGCTGATGAGGAGCGGTCCTGAGGGACAAACTATACATGGCTCGCCTGGCAGCAATGGATTATTATCTGTCAACTACTTGAAAAACAACAATTTCCAGGAAATTGGACTTGATCCAATCATGCTCTGTATTTTAAGTCAGTTTTTATTGGAAATTGAAGGTTCCTGTACGTTTCTGAAGAGTAATTTGAGTGTAAATGCTCAATGTCGTAAAATTACTTCTGATTTTACCTCAATGCCATTTTGCCTGTTCACAGTGAAGCATTCATGACCTGTTATAGTACATGTGGGCACTGCGATCTTCGGTGGTGATATCAAAAACACCCGACTTGGAAATCTGTGAAAGGAAAAAACGAGATGTAATAATATAAACTTTTCTAGTACAGGTCAAAGGTCAATAAGCTGCTAGAAAAGTACCCTTCACTGTTTTTTTACAGGATCCATTGGTGGTAGAAGTATTCAGATTCCTTACTTGTGTAAAAATATGTAAATTGGCTTTTAGTATCAAGTGCTCACTTTACAGAAGAATGGAAACTTGTCTCGTGTTGGTAATACGATCATGATGATATCATATTAAGGCCATTATTATGATCAGGACATTAATGGGAATAGGATGCCTTGGAAAATAGAAAATCACTATCAAAACATTTATGCTTTATTTATCCCATTAAACTCCTTTTGTGGTTTTTATATAAGTTCTTTGGATGTATAAAACCTCTGGAACCCCACTGGGTCGCCCGATTTAGCTCCTTCTAAGCTGCTCAGATCTGATACAAATATTAATGTTTAAACGTGTGCTCTATATGTCAGTATGGACATGCTTTTTTAGATCAGTTAGAGTCAGAGTATTTAACAGAAACAACAAACCCCAAAGTCTAAAAATAGATTTACTGGTGTAACCTGCAAGGTACAAGAGATGACAAGGGGAAAAAAGTGCTGACTCCCGTTACCTTGATTATTTATATTCATTTAGTCTGTCAGGGTCCACCGATCAAAATGATCAAAACAGCTTTTCATAAAAATGAATCCAAGTTGTGAATCCTGTCATGTGAAGTCCATCACTCTCTGTCTGCTTACTTCTGCCACTCTTCTCTCTTCCTGCACCCTGCTGTTGTTTTCGTTACGTTGCTGCCTTCAAAATAAAAATGCATAAGCTGTCTGTCGGAGCTAGATCAATAACGTGTATTTGATATTATTGGACCATTTTTATACAAGTAATATTCTGTGTGAAATAAACAAACTGTTTTATAGTAGCCTATTTCAGTTATGTGCAAGAGGAATTAAAGGCCGGTCCCAATATGGACGTTGGACTCAAATAAATGCAGGGTCAATTCAGTGATTTTAGCAAATAAAAACCCGGGCTATTAATCAAAGTTTTACGGTATGCATTTATTAGTGATGCATAGTTAATGTTTTAAAACATTCAAAACCATAAATTTGTGATTAAGAACAATTAAAAATTAAACAGAATTTCAGCGTTTATTTTCTTATATAAAATTTACAATGCTGTCTCCTTCCATCAACCCTGAAACTGTCATTATGCTCACCTCATGTGTATAAAATTAGTCTGGTTTAGAGGCACGCTAATTCCAGCAATGAGCAAAGAATCTAACCACACAAAATATAACAGAGGGTATGGATTAATGTATAGTCATTCATGGTGAAAGTGCTTGGGTGTTTGGGAAAAGCCGCTATTAAAAGAGAGAGGGGCACCACAACTCGGCACCTAACTTATTTGGACGTGTCGGCAGGAACTGCCATATCGCTCTATATCACCACGTACAGGGAGGGTGTAGTATAATGAAATCAAATATACCCAATCTGGAAAAACATTTTGTCAATAAAGAAGGAGCCATGCAAAATAAAAAGTATGCAATCTTAGTTCCATACCTGGTATGAATGTGTGTAATTGGAGTTTATGTGACATCCAACATAGTGTTTCTCTTTGAATGCTCATAATATTAGAAAGGAGCTTTTTAAGTACAGTCCATTGACCATTTTTGTGCTGCACTTTAAAGAGGTCAGTACTAATATATGATAGCTCTGTCCTGAAATGGTTGTATGTTTTGGATTGCTTACAAGTTCGTTTGTTTTTCTGTACAGCCATGTGTCAGGTTTAAACCCCAAACATTTCTAACAATCTGCAAATAAAGAACACACAGAGTCAGTGAGTAAGTTTTTCTTGCGCAAGGAGAGTGCCTGGAGACTGCTCAGTTACAATCCTCCCACCACACTCTGAAGCAGTCTCCTCTCACCTTGCCTTTTATTTAGATCAGGGTACGCCCTAGTTACATAGGATCTCAACTTCTAAAGGGAAGGGTGAAGTCACATAAGTTGAGATCTGCACACTCATTAACCTTCACAGTGACCTTTATCTATTCAAGACACACGAAGTTCCTCTTCCGAAGTTCTTCTTTCGCTTGCGCGCGATGCACTTTTCAACCGATGAACTTTTCAACCGCGTGATGTACTTTTCAACCGCAGACGGCGGTTTCCTGTTAGACCTATTTCACAAGCAGACTTTACAAGCAACAGTTATTTCTTAACAACGGCTGCTTCAGTATAAGAGAAATACATACACAATAATCTATCACAAGTCTCTAAAGCATATACTAAGAATATGTAAGTTCACTGCCCAACTACAACAAAGAGGATAACTTCTATACATTATTCTAACATTTCCCTCCTGTTTATCCACTTTGGTGATCATATTCAACATCAGTTAATAACCTCTTCTCTCGATTTTCGGTTATAACATCACTACATGGCCAAAATGTTACACTTAGAGTTCAATTCTCTGGTCCTCTCTACATGGTTGTTTCATAGTCTCCTGGGTCTGGAAACAAATCTGGAAAGTTCGAAGGAACATCATCATCATCATTTACACTAGTCATTGTGTTGGTCATTACCATGACCAAGGAGTGCGTACATTTCCTGTACGTCGGCCTTCACAGGTTGAATAGCAGTGGTGATGAGTCTGGTGCACAACATCCTAATACAGGGAATACAACAACATCCACACAGGGTGAGAATAGCAGCAAACACGGCTATTGAGGTTAGGATAGAAAACACTAGTTGCCTGTATTTCCCAAACATTTCTCCCCAGCCATCCCACACCGATGTGTCAACTCCAGAGTGGTCTTTCATTTTCTCATTCAGTGATCGGAGTCCTTCTAGAGCTTTGGTTAGACTGCCGTCTGCAGCTGTATTGTTAGGAATGAAGGTACAACACTGATCACCGAAGATGGAGCACACTCCTCCTTTCTCGGCCAGGAGCATGTCTACAGCAATTCGATTTTGGAAAGCCATAAGAGAGGTAGCTGACAATTGTTCATGGATGGCTGAGAACCCTTCTTCAGTTTTGTTTCCTAACCTTTGTACGTTGTAGTGGATGTAGTTGATTCTATCAATGTTCTTATTTATTGTGCACCACCAACACAGCGTTGACTCAAAACCTGCTGCCACTTGATCTACTAATTTGTACTCGTCTGGGACTCCCCTGGGGACCCCGATGCTATCTATGTAAGTCGGGTCATCACCTATTGATGATCTTTTAGTTCTTGTTTTCCAAGCGTGCGGCAATGCTGATTCAAACGCCGACAACAGCTCTACAACGGTAAGAGGGGTAACGGATATTGGAAGGATAAGGGAGACTAAAGCACATATGCCTGTGGTGTTGTAGGGCAGACCATCAAATAGTCTACCATCTCCACACCACCACCAGATGTCTCCTCAGAGATCGGTCTGAATGTAGTTTTCACAGGTACTATGACAGTACACCAGTCTTTGGATAAATTACCCAATTTAACACCTGTCCCTGTCATATTTATGCATGTAAAATTTCCACGTGCTACCCTTTTAGAGAATAGGGTTTTCTTTTGTCTGCTGCATGGCTATAATAATTACTTCCCTGACAGAAGTATGTTTCTTACGTGGCCAAAAGTAGGACCTCCAGGGAGATCACCACTAACATGCGCCACACCTTAAAAGCCATCTCAACTGCTCTTTACTCCCTAATAAGGTCAGCAGCCTGTGGGTTTCTTCACTGACTTTCGGGCCTATCCAGGTTCTAAACACCTGAATCCGTCCTATTATCAGACTTGGGCTTGCTTCCCTTGTTGGAGTTTGAGACAGCAGAAATGACCTTCTTACAGTGAGTCAGATGCTATTTTAATTGCTGTTTTTCTAATCTCTTTCACATATAATCAAACAGACATGACTGCCTCCTATTGATTTTTAAACTGTAGTAGTCTACATAATCGTCATATGGAGTCAACCCGTGCTTGTTATGTTTACGTACATTTTAACTAGGTCTAGACATTGTGTCCATGGTCTTCCTGTCGCTTCCATGCATTTCTTTTAATGTATTTTTTATAGTTCCATTCATTCGCTCTACCAATCCTGCACTTGGATGGTATGTACAGTGGTGTTTTAACTTCATGTGAAACATAACATCTATCTTGTCAATTAGTTGGTTTACAAAGTGTGTTCCATTATCACTGTAGATTTTTTCTGGAATGCCATATTGTAGAATAATATTTTTACACAATGCTTCTGCTACAGTTAGCACTATTGCTAAAAGTTCTATCCATTTGGAAAAGCATCTATTATCACTAGGCAGTACTTTTCCCTTCACTCTTATTTAATTCTATAAAATCCATGTGTATTGCTTGAAACAGATACTGAGGCTCAGAAAATCGGCCTCTTTTTTGTCTTAGGTTCCCCTGTGGATTCTGTTTAGCGCAAATCAGGAATGCTGTTTTTTGTTTTTCTGTACCTGCGCCACCATCCCTCCTGTTGAGACATGAGTAACTCCATGGCTCAAAATTGCTGCCCATTTATATAAATTCTTATTGTTTATTCTATTGTGTATTGCTCGGTCATATAGGTCATCTTTCAATTGTACACCATTACGTAACCAGACATCTTTCTCAACTTGGGGACTTTGTTGTTGCATTTCTTTTCTCTTTTAAGGCATATGCATATTGACTGTTTATATAGTTACCTTCTCTCCTTGCATTAATTTACATGCCTCAGTAAGCGTAACTAACTCAGCTGCCTGTGCTGAATAGTTAGAAGGTAGTTGATTTGCTTTTAATACTGTGGTTTTTGTAACCACAGCATATCTTGTTAATATTTTTCCTTGCTCATTCTTTCTAGACGAGCCAGCTACAAAAACAACTTCCCCTTCACAGAGGGGGTTGATCTTTGAGGTCAGATCTACTTTTAGCTGTCTCTTCAGCCAGCTTCTGACAATCATGCTTCTCTCCGTCATCTGCTTTCACTTTGTGACCTTCCTTTGCCAAATGCTGCAGTAGTGCTACTGTATCTGTCTTACAAGTTTCTTCATCTGGAGATGCTAACAAAACATCATCTGCATAAAGTAAGATTTGACTATTACCAAGAAGGTTGAAATTTAGCCATACTAGCACTCATAACTTGGGAATAAATAGTTGGACTTTCGCAGAAGATGGGAATATTACAAGGAAAGTCTTCACATCTTATTATCACTCCTGCTTTAAGTAAATCTTCTATTACTAGTTTTATTCCTTCTTGTGCATCCTGTTTTAATGGTATTGTCTTATGCGAGGCCTATAATCTGATTTTGGTCCTATTTATACAGGTACTGCTCCTTTAACTAGTCCTACATCACCAGGTCTCTTAGACCACACTTCTTTATCCCCGAAGAAGTCTTGTAACAAATCCTCATCTTCCTGTGTTAACACCATTAATTCTCATGTATTTGAACATTGTAGGTGTATTCCCTCCTGTACTTTAGCTGACCAAAACAAAGCCTTTCTGTCAGTCCAGTACCTGCACTTGCCCAAGTGTTTACGGATGTCGCTACCCAATCAGTAGCATTTTCTCCCTGTTGCACCACTTTACCCAAATCTTTCCACTGCATGTTTTGCTTTTATACAGAGAAATGTGTGGTAGAACTCTCATTCTGTACAACTGCATGATTCTATCATTATATATTTAAAGTCACTCCTGCAACTGATGTGCTGTCTGCATCAGAATAAATATAATTGATGGTAATTTTAGTAGGAGTAACCTGTGTCAGGCTTTTCTCATAGTCTCTATCTGGGCCTGCTGTGTTTTTGTACCACATTGTGATATGCAAACTATCCACTGACATTTCACTTTGTAGTTTAGATATTGCATTACTTCATTCATTTAACAGAGCTGTGGCAGTTTTTTTTTTTTTTTTTCTTTCCTGGACTTTTCAAGGTAATAGTAGTATATTGGTTCTCCTATCCCTTGGAGGACACATATGTCCCCTTGCAGCAGTTCAGCATTTCTCTTTACCACAATCTGTCCCTCATCTGATGGTATTAGTGCTAATCCTAGCAATAAAAGACCATCTTGTCCTAACAAATTAACTGGGCATTGTGGAAACATTAAGATGGACATCTGGCATGACAGATCCATACGGGTCCAGATTCAGGTACCTCAGTCAGTTCTCCACTGGCTGATCGCACCACAATTTGTTGGCCACTATGTTTAGAATTTGGTATTGGTTCATTGCAGGTGGTCCTGCATGCTCCAGAATCATACAAAAAGGTAATAGATCTTCCATTTACTAACAGTTACTTCAGGTTTAACAATGTCTATTGCTAATAAATCCTGGTAATTTATCATTACTTCCTCATTATTTATTCCAATAGGTTCCATTGGCTCAGGAGTCATGTTTAATTATTATTATTTATTTTTTTTTCTTTTTTCTCTTTTTCAGCATGGAGGGCATGACTTACATAGTCCTCCAACTTCCCTGTTGTCAGTCCTATGTAATGTCTATTAACCCATTGCCTGATTGCATCTCTTGAGTTTGCATGTAAGGCGTTTTTTAGTTGTTGTCTAAACGCTCCATCCTCATTATTATCATCTTCCAGGCCACTATGTGTTTTAAACACAGTAGTCATTCTTACCCTATATTCCTCAAAGGGCTCATCATCTTTCTGTTTTGTTCTTCCTATCTCAGTATAATTTGCTCTTCGTTTAAATTTTAGAATAATATTGTCATGTACAGCTCTGACTCTAGTTTTCAAATCTTGTGAGTCATGAGCTAAGACTCCATTGGCATCTACTGCACTCCAGCTTCCTTGGACCAGATGCCTGTCTGTCCCTAGAGCAGTCATCCACACTTGTTGCATTTCATTTCCATCTAAGTGGTATGACTGTCTTAGATTCTGAATGTCCTGTATGAACTGATTTACATCAACTTTATGGGAGGTTACACCTTCTATGGCCTTTTTACATCCTTCATTGTCCATGTCCTATAGACTAGGATGGTGGTCTCATTTGCACCTCCTACATTGGGATTTGCCACTTCTATCATTGGAAGTACATCAGCTTGGTCTGGACTTGTTTTTAATGCTGTTGGTGCTGATGGAATTGGAGACATGTCTCTACCCATGTGTTTTGACCAATTAAAATCAACTGGACCAGCTGCTCTAGTTTGTCTAGGGACAGGTCTATCATATTGAGGTAGCGGTGGCAGGTCTGTTTGTAGGTTGGGGTATAACCTTGGAGCTGGCCCAGCCTGTCCTGCTACTGCTCCTTCTACCTCATCCTCATCTCCTTCCTCCTCTCTCTGCGGTCTACGTCTACGCACAGGGCCTGTTTCATCATCCTCTTGTCTGTGAAACAGCACTTGCTCGTTTCCTTTTTTATCATTATTTACTTTTTCTTTAGCTCGTCTACTTCCCTCTTCTCGTTTATTTGCTATTATTTTCCAAAAATCAATACTATTCCAACCTGCTCAATAATAACATAGTATAATATTATATAACAATAATATAACAACAATAATAACCGGCTTTTATTTTTTATGTTTTTCTTCGAGTCACTCTGTTTATTCTTTATTATTGCATCTTGTAATTCAACTAATTTTTGGGTGTTGAGGCGTCCCTCAAACCCATAGTCATTTATCCATTTGTCAAGATGCTCTACATTTTTTGGATCTAATTTTTCAACATACTTCCAGTCTTTACATTGTAAGTTGTCTAGGGTCTGTTGTTTGCTGTTTCCCTTCCCCATTTTATTCTCATTTTGTTTGGTTTTTACTTTTATGTTGTTTTGTAGGTCTTTTATTCCGGAGGTACTCAATTTACCATTAAATTTATACTGTTTTATCCATCGCGATAATGGTTCGACTGCAGTCGGATCCTCTTTAGTACTATTTTCCAATCTTTGCTCACGGAGCTCATCGAGGACCTTTTGTTTTTTCTTTACTTTGACTTTTCCCCATTTTGAACTAAATTTGGGCTCAGCGTGGTTTCAACACCTGGTGTGTTCTAAACACTGAGACACTTCAAGAACAAGACAGTGATTAACAATTCTTTGTGGTAAAACTCACTTCAACCTTCTCAGGTGGAGTTTTCTTGCCTACATGCATCCACAAGAACTCACTGTATTCTCTTGTTCCTTTTGGTATGAAAGTCAGTCACCTAATGGTGTCTGCCTTTCCAGTCATTCACTCTTTCACACCTTTTGTGCACACTTATTTCTCAGCGCAGAGGACTCACCGTCCTTACATAGAATTTAACTAGTTCCTTTAAACTAGAGGAGTCTATTCCTCCCGCTGGAATTTAACTGCCTGTTACCTGATAGAGTCTAGAATTGTCAGGGTTTTTACTTGACTATTTCACTTCTTTAGTCATTCACGTTCTTCAAACGCTTCTTTAGTCATTCACTTCTTTTTTTTTTTTTTTTTTTTTTTTTTTTTTTTTTTAAACCAAAACTCTACTCACGTTCTCCTGTGTTCCTGGACTTTCCGTCAACCCTCGGATCCCAGCCCGTAAGAGAGGGACCAGTCCCGAAAGGGTCTTAGTGCTGTGGCCACAGACTTTCTGGATCTCGCTCACCCGCTGGGATCGCCAGGTATCTTGGAATCTGGCTCGAAGGACCAATTAAATGTCAGGTTTAAACCCCAAACATTTCTAACAATCTGCAAATAAAGAACACACAGAGTCAGTGAGTAAGTTTTTCTTGCGCAAGGAGAGTGCCTGGAGACTGCTCAGTTACAATCCTCCCACCACACTCTGAAGCAGTCTCCTCTCACCTTGCCTTTTATTTAGATCAGGGTACGCCCTAGTTACATAGGATCTCAACTTCTAAAGGGGAAGGGTGAAGTCACATAAGTTGAGATCTGCACACTCATTAACCTTCACAGTGACCTTTATCTATTCAAGACACACGAAGTTCCTCTTCCGAAGTTCTTCTTTCGCTTGCGCGCGATGCACTTTTCAACCGATGAACTTTTCAACCGCGTGATGTACTTTTCAACCGCAGACGGCGGTTTCCTGTTAGACCTATTTCACAAGCAGACTTTACAAGCAACAGTTATTTCTTAACAACGGCTGCTTCAGTATAAGAGAAATACATACACAATAATCTATCACAAGTCTCTAAAGCATATACTAAGAATATGTAAGTTCACTGCCCAACTACAACAAAGAGGATAACTTCTATACATTATTCTAACACCATGATTACTCTCACTTTTCAAAATTAATACCACATTTTATTCTAAACACTGAATACATCACATCTAAAAAAGACCTATATATTTTTATGCACTGATAGTACTGTAGATTAAATTGTGGTATATTATTAAGAAAAAACATAAATATATATATATTACAGATCCCTTTCATAACCTGTATTGATTAATAAAGTGTTATTGGTTATTTAGCAGTATGAATCATTTTTAAATGTGACTAAAAAAGTTTCATGCTTCACTGAGCTGTGGTCATTTTGAAATACTGCCAGTTACAATGAATTCCAATAGTGCCCAGTTTTGGTTGTGGATAAATGAGTATCAAAGTGTTCACAGTAGCTTCTCAAACCACCTCCTGCTGCATAAGCCATATTCTCAGTGTGGTTCACACAAAATATTGCTTAATGCACAATTTATTTTCATACACAGGTCCAAATTCCCTAATAGGTGCATGCGGTGATCAGTAGGACTGGCTGAGTCTGATGTTTTTATGGTGGAAGAAACTGTGAGTTATGTAACCAGGACTTAATCTCTAAACTACAATTTAGACAAATAAGTGAGCCAGAGGTTCACCAGACTGTGTAATAACTAAGATCATTGGAAAAGCATGTGGTCTGAAGGTGTTTCACTACATGGCTAAAAGGCAGGTAGGACAGGAGCTAGCATGGCTAGCAAGCTAACAACAGGTGGTAAAGTTTATTTGATAGGGACAGACGCTTTAAACAAACAATTGTCCAATGTAATGCATCATAGCATTTATAGCTGCTGTTAATTTCCAATACCCCTTCTCTAAATTATACACCATGTTACCAAACACTTGGCTGCATTGTTCTTACACTCACTACAGACATGCAGCACCCCTCCTTCTCTGTTCTTTCTTTAAGTAGTAGTAAGTTACTTAAACCAAGGACATGACCAATCAATATCAATACTTGGTGTCAATCCCACCTTCTGTAAACTGTCTGTATATTGAAGAGCCTCATTATATCTCAGGTCAACATTCAATGAGATTGAACTCTGCACAAGTAAGTCAATTTGTGAATGAAAGCTATGCATCTCTTCTCTTACCACAATGCAATGAATGTGGAGTATAATCCAGTCTGAAGCACCTGAAAGAGGATTCACAGAGAAATCAGTGTATTTAGTCTTATTTATAAGAAAATATGAAAACAAAAATACAAACTGAGCGTACAGATGGATGTCAGAAAAGTTTAATCTTCGCCTAAACAAACTGCTAACTATTACAAACTTTTTAAAGTCATCTTTCAAGTCTATAGAGGGTGAGTGTTTCATGCTCAAAGGTAGGATTTTGCGTGGAGTGAAATAACTTCACTGTGACTGTCTAAGCTTTTCAGAACTCATTATATTTCCCTCTGTGGCACACCCTCATCCACCAGACACACAATCAGCCTAGAACAAACCATAGGAAGGATTTACCATCACTCACAGATGAAGTCCATTATTGACATTGCATTTATTATCCTTACATCTCCATAGCAATTTAAAATGACTTGCCTTTCCAAACATTGCTTCTTTAGTAGGTGTTATTAAATTCATCTGCCTCTTGACGTGACATGTGGTGAAAAACAATTTTTAAGTTATGCAGTGTGGTGAGAAAGGCCCGTTTTCAGCCGTGCCTCAGTTTAGCCGGGTTCACTCAGGTCTCTTTCCTCAGCTGTGTCATCACGAGGACGGCTGTCAGAATTCATCCAAGAGTTTGAAGCCATTGTCACGGGACTATTATTGTTTTTCCTTCATGCAACCGAGAGAATCATTTGTCATTTAAGGCCTGTTTAAGGCTGATCACGCACAGTGCTTTTGCAGATTACTCACATTTTCATACAATTTGAACAAGAAGCATCTTCTTCCCACCCGTGGCTTTTCTGGATGTGTGGAAAGTTTTGACAAAATATGGGAAAATATTTTCCTTCACTTGATATTTACTTAGACTGTTGTTGTGCAATAATGTGCCAAAAAGGGCATAAATTTTAAAAAAAGGTTTATTTATTTATTAGCAACAATATTTTTGACAGATTTCTGGGTCCCAAGGTTGAGGTCTGTTTACAACTCAGATTATAAAAAAATACCACAACTGCTGTTACTGTGTAAAAAGTTCAGAAACAGAGAGTGTCTGTGATTGAAATACATCATCTTGTCCACACTACATGTGAGGTCCAGTTACCTTCTGTCCTGTACCTGCAGTACTCTGTCAGTCCTGGACTGTGTAACTTTCTTGTAACGTGTCAGCAATGATTAACAAAGTCAAATTCCTCACGCTCCAGGTTGCGCTCGCCAATTATAAGCGATTAGAATTCTGATATTACGGCCAAACCTCTTCTGGAAACTGCAGACTCTGGAATTGGTTTCCAAAAAAGTGGAAAATTTAGAGACGGGCCATGGTCAGTCTCAGAGCACACCGCTGTCAACAAGCCGACGAAAGCATCTCAACTTTTCACTGCAAGTCAGATTTTTAGACGTAATGTTTCCCAGATTGTGAGTCTGCAAATGAGTCTCTCGTTTTTTATATCCAGATTGAACTGTTTTAGATCATAGGGACAAATTTAGATGGTGCTGCAGACTGATGTATATTAGACAGTACTGTAGCGTAGTTTAGTAAAGTCAAAGACAAAAACCGTCACATGCATATATATTTTCAAGCAGGAATGCCAAACATTCTCTAGTTTCAGCTTTGAAATGTGAGGACTGGCTATTTTATCTTTGTCGTATATGAGCAGAGTGTTGGTCTTACAAAATGGGTGGCACGGTGGTGCAGTGGTTAGCACTCTTGCCTCACAGCAAGAAGGTTGTGGGTTCAAACCCTGGTTGCCCCAGCCTTTCTGTCCTCCCACCATCCAAAGACATGCAGGCTAGGTTAATGTGAGTGTGAGTGGTTGTTTGTCTATGTGTGGCCCTGCGATTGACTGGCGACCTGTCCAGGGTGTATCCCGCCTTCACCCAATGTCAGCTGGGATAGGCTCCACAACATTTAGTGTCTACGGCCGGCCAGGGTATTACAGCGTTTAAAAGAAATCTTAAAACATGCCTCTTTAACCTTTAACCTTTAACCTTTTAATCTACCTTCTCCCTGTTCTGTCATGTTTATTATTTTCAATACAATGAATATCCTCATATTCCCCCTTTATTTTCACTATAGTGTTGTATTTTGTTTTCACTTTGTATTTCTTTGATCATGTTGATTCAACATTATCTCACATAATCACTAAAACTTACTTATATATCTTATAGGAAAAACTTTTGCTTGTCCAATATTCAAAGCATCAGTCAACTCATACAATTTTGATTTGGGTACTTTGGTGGGTACAATTTATCATAACCAGTAAGAACGATGGTAAAAACTACAAGGATAAGTTGGAATAAATAAATAAAAATGTATCATTTGCATAAATCATATAATGGTATGTTACGCTCTAAAATTAATTTCCAACAGAGCCGCTAACTAAAACATGTATGATAGGTGACAGCTGTTGTAGATGATTTTGTCGCACTAAAAGACACATAAACAATCCCAAAACTGAAATTAGCTTGTTTTCTTTACTTCAGCAGGGACATTTTTGTCTTCACTTTTAAAATACGGTATAAGCAGGTCCAAAGCAGAAAGGAAGACTTAGATTATTACACAGTACTCTATAAATATTTGAACTGCACTGTACTTTGATAATTTGGCTCCACTGTCTTATTACTTTGGATGTGAAAAGACAGTTTGATTAATGACAGGAATTCTCAGCTGTAATGAATGAAAGGTTAAGAGAATTAAACTCGCTGGACGCCGTCCCTTAGTTTCTTGGAGTTCTGACTGGGAGTCAGCATTCCTTCTGTAACCTCTGCACCTAAAATATTGCTGAGGAAATTGCAAAGCAGACCCTGGATCAGCATCCAAAGGCAATTTGAGCCTATTAGTTTAAGGAGATGCAATGGCTTTGTCGGGGAACACCAAGTGGCTTGAAATGTGTTCTTTCAGAGGGATATTGAAGCACAATTTTCAGTTCTAAAGTAAAGCGCAACGGCTCCAAGCTTTATATGTGATGAGGTCATCATTTCTCATAAAATGTCCTATATGTTTTTGACTCTGTTTTGAGGGGTTATTTATCCCACCATGTAAAATGTTTATGCTTATCACTTACCGGAGCAACTTTTAGTTTATTTAAACTGTTTTATCATGAATTACTTAGATGCATATAAACAGCATTGTTTGGTAATAAAAATGTATGGTGTACGTTAGATCTCTTATGGGTAAAGAAGGTTTTACTATGCGCTTTTACTGTGAACTAAATAGTCACAAAGAAAGGAAATTAACAATAAAGCGTGTCTCTCTTTCTTGTGGTCATTTTGCTTCTCTCTGCGGTTCCTGTGACGTCCCTCCCTCTTTTACTGTTGCTTGTATGGTTGATTTGGCCTCCTGGCTCAGGACCAGGCCTCCACAAGTTAGTCTGGTTAAGGCTCTGTGTTTAGTTTGCATCCATCACATGCTACAGTCATCCGTACACTCCATTCATTACTGACCTACCTGATTAAGATAATTACTAGATAGTACTAGATAGACAGCCTTTTTGTGGTTGTTTTGGGTCTCTTTATGGTCTTTTTGTGGTCATTTTAGCGCCTTTATGGTCATTTTGTTTCATTTCGTTGTGTTACTTTGTAGTTTCTTTTGGGGTCTCTTTGTGGTCGTTTTGTGCCTGTAGGTGGTCATGTTTGGTCTCTTTGGAGTCTTTTGACTCCCGACAAGATACGTGAACGTATACGGCGCTTCAGAGTCTCTGGTAATCCTTTCATGGCATCCCAACCATTATATGTAAAGTACATTTAGATGTTAAATCTTGTTAAAAAGAACAGAAACTATTCTGTTGACTAGAAGGAGTAACAACTTGTGGATTTATTTAAGCTGAAATAAAAACATGTACATGCTTTGAGCACAGCCAGTGCAAACAGGTTTTATGTCTCTCTCTATTGGCGAGTTATAAAGAAATCACTGAAATAGCAAAGAGTCTGGAGGGAAAACCAAACACTCTGATTATTCTGCTCTGTGTCCGACGTATGGAATTTAAACCCGCAGCTACGCCCATCACTGCGATGGTTTTGAAAGAAAGTGGTTTTGGACCGTGAAGGATTATGGTATGCATATGGATTCCATCTCATTGTCATTTGGTCAGTCCTTCTAGCAGGTCACGCCACATCCACAGCTCACCTCAAAATTGTGTGGTGACCCCTGTGACCCTCATGACTTCTACCACCAAATAACTTTAACCCCCCCTCAGAGAAGATGGTCTAATGGTTGAACATGTCTAAAGCATTCATAGAAAACCCTAACCCTCCAGTGGGCATTTGTAGTTAATATCAAACAGTGGCCAGAAACATTGTTTGTTTGTTTTTTGAAGGAAATGAATAAATATTTAATTGTTGTACTCCTTGTTAGTGGCAACAGATATTTTCACTACAGATACATTTGATCAAATTTTTAAAAAATAATTTTAATTAAACAAGTTTGTCACTGGTTTAAAATGATTCAAAAGTGTTTGAATCTATTTGATAACAGTTGGTGGTTTAAAAGACTTCTAAACCAGTGTCTCAAATTTATTGAAAAATTTATTGAAACAACCTTTAAGTCAATATACATAAGACGTCCAAGAGTACACAATTATGAAAGGTTTGAATATCTATATTTCCATGGCATCTTAACCTTATTTCTTTTGTAAACTGCTATTTCGAGGGAAAAGCAGTTTTCTGTCCAAAATAAATTTAAACTAGTTTGTCGCTGCATAAACCATAAAAAAACACCAATTTAAACCCATTTTAAAACAGCTAAAAAAATTAAAACCTCTTAAATACAGTGTCTTATATTTAAACAGGTTGAAACCAAGTTAAAATCAAAGTCTCTTTAAACCATCTATCACTGGCAAATTAGTTTTTTGTGAATAGCACTGAGTGAATATTAACCAAGAGGTGGATTAAAATTTCAGGGTCAATCCACAGGTACCTGCCCCCCTGCTACCTTAGTGGCTGATGTAAACTGAGCAAGTTTCAATTGGGTTGATTTTGGAAAAAGCTTACATGGGTAAATCACCTCAATGCTGCCACAAAAACACTGAATAGCAGAAAAAAACGTGTAAATATGTATTAAATTTGTTAAGGCTGTGATGATACAAATCCTCTCAGTAAGGTAAATGACTTGCTAGTATTTATTTTAAACCTGCGGGGAAGGTTATGTGAGTGCTCTACCTCCATCACACTGAGAATAACACACATTTCACATACAGTTGCTTGACCAAGATTTTGGAAACTCGAACCCACATCTTTTGGCCGCAAACCTGCCGTTCATGAACGCAGGACTGACCATATCCTTGGAGCGCTGTTTTCCTGTGGTTCACTATATTCTGGGTTTGGGCAGTGCTGTTAAAAATCAGGTGCAGTGCTTTCATTGTTTTCTTTTTGCAGACCAGCTGTACGCTTCTAACATGTCATTTACTTTTTTCCTAAAATAACCAATTAGTACGCTTAAACGGGGCTTGAGTTTTATGCTAACTCAGGAATCTTGCAAAATGTCACTCAATATTTCCTGTCCATTCATAATTTCCAGTTTTAAAGTTGTGGTGGTATTTGGTTAAGCTCAAGTGTCTGCGTGGAAAATGTTTTTGCAGAGGTTAATACTGAAGCACAGAGCATGCCTACACTATAGTGATATTTGTAATGTTGTTTCAAAACCAGACGAGCCCTCGTTCTGTACAGTCCTGCTTTTTATGCTAATAAACTGAAGACCATCTGTAACATATAGCTGAATAAGCTCCCACCTACAGAGCAGCCAACATATGTAAACCTCTTCATAATATGCAGAGAAACTGTATATGTCACTTTGGGAAATGTAAACAAAAACTGCATGAATTCATCCCAGCTGGAGAAATCCTAACTTTCTATTAGCAGTCATGTAACCATCACTTATTGAAAAATGATCAGCTTGGTTGGCTCTCAGTGTGATCACAATAAAACTGATGTTTTCTCTTCCCTTAACATGGAAATGTGGGATAACTGCAGCTCTATAGGGTGTACCACAGAGGAAGAAGGCTGGCTTGGCTCAGTGAGGACAAAAAGGAAACATGAGAAAATTCTTTAAGTATCTGTTTTCTTTTTATCAAAATACATTTTCATCCAGAATCTCACATGACATATTTTACTTTATCTTTATTGCTAAGCATGTCAAACCTCTTAAACCTCACTGATCAGCCTGTGGGTCAGTCGTGACAAACTCATGCTGTGCAACAGAACTCAGTTAAAACCCGCAATAAATTCTAACAGACATCCCAAAATGTTTTAAGACATAAAATATGTCGGGCTAATTTGGGGGAAATGTGTTTAAAATAAAGAGCAAAAAATAAAATATTTCCATTTCAGTTAAGATTGAAGTACTTAATTTAAATATTGGCTTGAATATGTTGGGTTTTAATTAATTAATTAAGCGTCAGATGTCACTGTCAATTAATGATATTTTTGTTTATTTGTTTTTTGCATCGTGGAATTTAATATATGTCATTGTCTATTTAAGAGGGACAATGCACATTAATTGGCATGATTTTATTATAACTGTTCCAGTACAGCCAAACGCCTAGTTTTCATCAGTGGTGGAGGAAGTATTGCAACGTGTCCTTAGTGTCCTTAAGCAAGGACCTGAAATTGCTTTGCGAGTGTGTGTGAATGTTAGTTCCATTCCACACTTAAGTAAATGGCGCAAACGTCAGTGTTAAAATTCTCTATCACAAGTAAAAGTCCTGCATTCGTAACTTTACTTATTTAGAGACATTGAAGTATTCGCAGAATGTGCTTAAAAGTATCAAACATAGATGTAGTCTCTGGCTTTGGCAAAATATGCCCCCTCACAATGTTATTTCATAGGACTGTAATAAATGATGCATTAGTAGCATTCCAATATTGTAGCTTGTCAAATAAAGTTATTAAAGGTGCCCTTTGGAGTTTATTTGTAATCCAGGAGTCATGTTCTTCACTTTTTCTCACCAAAACATATTGTGTGGATCCCTAACAAGCATATTTCATGTATTTCCTTTCTCATGAAATATTTGCAAAGCTGATTTTTGAAAGAATTGGAAACCTTAATTGTTATCTTCCAGGCTGTGTTCCTCTTTCCTACATTGTATTTCTACATTTGTTGGCACACTATCACCACCAACTATCAGTGGAGTAGTATGAAACAGCAGAACTGTGGATCTCTGCATGTACGAGAACATACACAACAGAAATACACTCATTGCCCGTACTCCATGGCGCTACTAGTGGTCAAAAACTCTGCAAGGACTAAACAACCCAAAAGTATTATCTAACCATTTATCACAGTATAACTGTCAAATAAATGTAGTGGATAGTACCATGTTTCCCTATTAGATGTGGTAAAGTAGACGTATAAAGCAACATAAAATGGAAAAACTCAGGTAGTTCAGAATTGTGCTTTCTAAGTCTGATTTTCACCTGCAGTCCCTGAGGTTGATGTTTAAACTTTAGTCAGTAAAGCTCTTAAATCAGCTTTCACTCCAAATGAAAAACCTTGTAAAGATCATTTTAAAGCAAGCACATTTACCTTCAGCTCTCCTGAAGGTTTTGCAACAGCACAATAGTAAGTGTAACACACACAAACACAGCTCAACACTACTGCCTGGCAAAGTGCGCTCTGAGGGTCGAGGTCTTATTACCCCCTGTGAGAAACAAGCAATCGGGGAGTCATCTGTGCAAACAAGCGCCTTGCAAACCGCACGGGGGTGGGTGGGTGGGTGGGGGGGACAAAGAAAAGGCCTCTGGGTAACGTAACAGAGCAGGCAATAGATGGTTTGTTGCAGGAGATGCGTGCTGACAGTTACGCTGTCAAGACCGATACCCCTGATTGTCACCAGATGTTCTTCTCTGCATCCTACGTGTATCATGTGATGGTGCACACATGCACCAGAAATGCAGCGATTAAAGCCAAATACAGCCTTCGGTAATGGTGCCGGAAATTAGGACACTTCCTGTCTGTGTACAAGGCCTGAGATACCGTATTCTATTCAATACTTCCCTGCGCTGACAGAAAGAGAATGATTGGGAAATACATAAAGGAAGTGAATGAGTGTGATTTTACAAAAGTGACGTGTAGATTTCTGTGGTCTCTCTGGACCTCACATATGATGTGGAAATGGGTTATAAGCCTCAGCAATCTCTTTCCTGAAGAAAAATGTACAATATAAGCCCTGCAAATGTCCACAGATGCACCAACAGCGGGCTGCAGCTGAGATTCTGGTTTAGTTATTTCCCAGGACACTGACACACAGCTAATTCAATTTATTTGTGTTTGTCTACAATGTTTTCTACTCTGATTTGTTTTTTTTGTTTTTTTGAACCCCCACAAAATCTACTTATAGTTTTCACGGCTTACGTTAAGAGCACTGTCGGTTACACACAGACTTATCTTTCTATCAAAGCTTATGACTTTTTAAGTGACACAAACTTCTATTGGTTTGCTGCAATTTAATGGAAAGAAAATGCTGTTTTAACTTCTGTACAAACCTGGTATGTTCATCCAGCCCAAGTTGCTATATTCAAATGTCTGGTTCTATCTGAGAGATCAATATCATGGATGTCATGGATTGATTTATTTTATGAAGGAAAATTAACAAATATTAGCATTTGACATGCTGGAAGTAATAAAATGGTGGATGTTTAAAAATGACGATTAAATGAAGAATTTAATCACCAGATTTTTCTTTCCAGTGACTAATCTGTTTTGGGCCAGTAGTTTCAGCTCTAGATTAGACTATACCGGAGTCAGATTGATTTGATATTTATTTGTTGAGTCACAACTTTGGCTTCAATAAATGATTATCTCATTTTTGATTATCAATAAAATCAACGCATCCAAAAAAAAAAAAAGAATAAATCTTTTAGTCTGCAAAATGTGAGAAAATAGTAAAGATTCCAAAATTACATCTTCAACTACAAATAGCTTGTCAAAAGTGTCTTATTACAAGGTCATCTTATTTTTTCTAGATCTTTCAACACGTCTCACAGCCTTCATCAGTGGATGTAGTTTTCTCAGTTGTCATAGGGATGGTTAAGTTCTTATCATGTGACTACAACCTGCATACTTACCAGTGGAAAACAATTAAACCAGCTCCATGACAACTAAACAACTTTTGTCATATTGCTATTTCCGATTTCAAGCATGAACCTAAAAGAATTCCGTCTACAAAGCTGGACCTACAGCAGAGGACATTTGGCATATTTGCTTATTAAATTGCTTATTATAATTATTGTTAGTTAATCATTTCAGCACATACTTCTCTGCTGATAACTCTAAACGCCTTTAATTTAGCACAGGTTCTAATTTATCCCATTAATTAACTGTTACTTTTGCTGTAATGGAGTTTTTTTTTAATGTTTGGACAGCTATACATCGCAAACATAAAATGGTGAAATTTATTGGAGCCTCAAGGTGGGGACAATTATCTTCCAACTCTGGAATGAGGCCTCGCTAATCAACTGTATGGCTATTACCAAAGTGACTTGGGTTTAAAAAATATTCCCTAAGAGTCCCAAAGAGACAGCTGGAAGCTATTGTAAGTGCTTGGGAGGTCATAAAGGCATGACAACCTGTGTGTACGCTCTGTGTATAATTGTTTTATTCTGAAACAACCTTGGAGTGAGTGTGAGAGCAACTTTGAGATGGACGGGGGCGGGCAGAGAAAGCATTTATAAGCCACTTGTTTTTACTGGCAAGTGCAGGAGACCTTGGAGGCACCACATATGACACCATTGTAATACCTCCCCGTGAAGGAAACCATGGATTTTACTGGCCTTACATTGGGAAAAAAAACACGAGTGACCTCGGAGAACGCCTGGTTTTCAGTCGAAACACCCCCTCAATCTCATTTCACACTACATTAGTAATCTAATTACGTGGTGAAATGTTACACCGCCCGGGTCCTCCGGTGTTGAGATAGACCTGAAGCCTGTGGAAAGACCCGGAGAGCTCACAGCATGGTCGCTCTGTGTCTTTGCTACCGTTGGAGGATTCGGTGAACCTCGGCTCTCCACCGCGCCCGCCCTGCCAGCCTCTGCCGTAAGCCGAGACCTCCCTTCATAAACGCCGGCAGCTCAGCCGCAGCCATGAGCTGTCAGGGAGCATTAAGACTGAGCGCTCTGTTCTCGACGCACATGCAGGGTCCCGGGGAGGCCGCCCAGGCCAACATCACGTCCCTGAGTGGCCAAGAGATCAGGCCCACACACTTGCCCACACATCCACCTCAAAAACAGGCCCCTCCATTCAGCCTGAGGCTGTGAAATTAGAAAGACCCTCCCACCCTGATATGAACCATGGGAAAGCTGTCTGCCCTCAACCCTGGCTGCCCTCCCCTTGAAATTAATTAAGTGTAATTTCACCTACATAATGGGATACTATACATTCAACAGGATGGCCTCAATGGTGAACAATTTTTTGCCGTTTATGGCAAGTCATCAAGTTGTGTTTTGCAAAGCAGAACTCTGTTTAACCCACAGTACAGGGTTGTAACCTCATGAAACCTGGCTCCCTTATAATGTTGTTTACTTCCAGAATATTCGTGGTATTGTCTCACATACTTCATAAAATGATTACGTTCAGGGAGAAAAGCTGCTTGTGTTTGCAAACTGTGTGGAATTCAGAGAGTCAGGGCATTACCTACCAAGGCGAGCTATTGTCTGGGAGCGAGGTTTGTGTTGGACTCGCTCCACATCACCTCATGTTTAAGATTACGGCACAAGCCACCCAGAAAGCAGTATCCAAAAGGAATTTTTTAATAAATTTGTTAGACATCACACAAAAGAAACATTTTTGTTTAGCCTTCCTTGCCTGTTTGCTGGATATGAAGGGAAAAAGGAGGATAGGATCAATTTTATTATATTTTTTAAATCAAATTTTCTTAAGTTGTGGATTAATTTAAAACTGTGTTGCTGTTTTCATTGGATTTGTAACTTGTATGCTTGATGTAAAATTTCTCAACATTGGTTTTGTCTGAGTTGTGCCGTTTAAACATCTCTGGAGTCAGAGTTTTGTGTAGTTTTGAGTGAGTCCACACCACTGCTCCTAGATTTCAAGGCATCTACAAATTGTTCTTGCATGTTCTTATCCAGGATTCAATCAGAGTTGACCTTTAAATGTGAGCTCTAAATCTGTGTGAGCTCTGGAAGGTGGGACTGGAGTTTGTAGTAAGATCACTGCTTGAGTGCTGTCACTTGCTAACCTGCCCAGTTGAAGCTGTTGAATTAACTTTTTGTTTCCCTTCATTTGCATCTTTTACACTTCATTTACTTTCACCTACTTTTTGTGCATTGAGTTTTTACAATATTTCATGGATCCGTTGTGGTGCAGCAATAAATAAACTCAATGAGATAGAAGCTCCCTAGTTTAACAAACTGAAACTTTCTGAAAGAGGCGCTAATTATTAAAGATGAGGATAGAGTTAGAAAGCCCAGCACTGCCACTGATTTAGTTGTCCTAAATCATTAAGATTAGAGGATCAACCTGAAAAAAAGTTGTACTTGTGTCCAGGCCAACATTGGAACTTCAGGTGACATTCAGACTAATTGTAAAACAAATGTCTGAAACTGAAAAGATTCATGAACATCACATGACATCACAAAAAGTGTCTTTGACTAATCAAGATTTAACCCATTAGGTCAGTTTTTAAAAGCCACGAAGAGGTGTTTCAAGATATCATGTTGTTAAAGGGGCACTAGATAATCTCTGGGAAGTGTAGTCCACCATGTAATAATGGATAGCTCCATTATTTAATACACCCATGGTTATGGCTAGGGTGTTGTACTTTAGTACTTCTTGATTACTAACCAATATGCGTCTGTAGCATTAAGTATTGAACGTTTGCATTAAATGCTTGGTCAGGTTGTTTACCGTGATAAGAATTCCCTCATCTAAATCAGGACACTTTACTAATTCTATTTTATTCAGACAATGTGTGAGCAGTTTCACATAAAACATGTTTTTATCCTCCAAACTAGGGTACTGAAGAAGTGTTGTTTTGCTATCAGTCATAAATCTCAAAATGAAATGAGCAGGCTGTTATCAGGGAGGAAAAGAACAGCAGCCTTTTTATTTCTGAGAGAGAGACCGAACCAAAAGGCAGAGTGGTTAAAAACGTGATTAGGGTTTTTGGTGTATGTGTGTGGCCCGCAGAGCTCAACTGCTGCATACCTGCCAGCTGCACGCAGGTACTCTTAAATCTTCCCTCTAACATCGACCTTCTGTCAAAACAACTCGAATATGTGTGCCACGTGAATCACCCTGACTCGGTTAAGAGGTTGTGTGAGTTTCTGAGTGTTCGAGCAAGTCAGATGGGTTTACATTATCTTTTGTTAGAAGATCACTTGCGATAGAATTTTGATTTTCAACTTAGTTTGTCTGTATAGCAGACACAAGCATCTGTCTCTGTTAAAGATATTTTCTGTGTGAGTAGGAGTGGGGAAAAAAATCTGAAGGCTTTCCCTCTTCCCTATTGTCACCAAACGTGTTTCATTACTGCTCGCCGCAGAATGCTCTTCTGAAGGATCCACATGCACGCTAGAGACAGTCGGCAGTCGGAAATGAACACTGTGTCACACCACAAAAATGGGATAGTGGGTTTATCCCATTGTTGTCACAGCTACACAACATGAACAACGCCTGAAAGCTAAACCCACAACTGCCGGCGATTCGTTTCATATAATTCTGCCAGAGGGTTGTGGACAAGGAGATATATCAGGAAAAGTCCCACAGACGTACAGGGAATCAAATGGCTCACATGGTAATACTCCCTGTGAGCTGTCAACAAGATATGAAACTCTATGCCTCATGAACTCACTGTTCCTCCAAAGAGGTCCATTTGGTGCCCCTGCTACCGTATCCCGTTGCCACCGTCGGGAATTCACCTCGGCATAATTCAGCGGGCCCTTACCTTGACACAGTAGGCGAGCTGGAGGTGGTGAGCTGTGTTCAAGCAGACAGTGAGAATAAGGTTTCCATCAGCTGCAAGCCACCTGTCTGAACTGTGAGATCACAAAGGCAGGCTTTGGAGTGACGCTGGCGAATACCTGTTTGGGGGGAAAAAACAGCTTGTCAGAATTTATAGAGGTTAGTGACTGACTTATTGCTGTTGTCAAGGGGGAATACAAAACTCGCAGCCCCAAATGATGGTGCAAAATGTGTCCTTTACACTTACAGTTCCCCAGTTTTACAATTCTGAATGACCTGTGAAAGCCATTTGATAGTTCACAAAGACAGCATGGAAAGTAGAACCGCTTGCATCTTTAAAGCTTCTCGAATTAATATTTTTTAAATTAACAGTGGATCAAGTGACACACTCTGCAGCTCTACAGGGCTTTTTACCTTTGTTTATATTTTATTTTATCAGCCCGGTTACCAGCAGCAGAAGAAAGCAAACAAGCTCGTATAGCTTCATGGTACAAAGCTGCTAAAGACATTTTTCTCAGGAAATGGTGAAGCCTAAACTAGCACTAAACAGGAGTGAAAACTGGACTTACATTAGTCTAGTGGCCAGGAACATGACTCTAGATAAATGCTAATTTCTCTCTATGTGTGCCTGATGGGAAAATAGGCAACTGATGATTTCCGACACAACTTTGTAAGGCAATAATGCCTCAGAGTTGTGTGTGTTGCTGTGGTAAGGATGTAGACGTCGGTAACTATGCTTGTGAGGCAGCTTTCCAATGCAGAAGCATGAAAAATGGACATCCGTCAGCTCACCCTCCAAACAATCGCAGATACAACTCCTTGTCGCACCAGACAAACTCAGGGAAGAAGCAGTCCCGCTACGCGACTTGACAGCACAGAGCATGGATTCAGCTCAGCCACTCTGAATCACTAAGGATTTGCCATTGTTCAGATTCAAGCAGCGAAAGCGTCCGGACTGGGATGGAATTGCAGTTGAAACTACCTCCAAATTGTGGTTGGATCAAATTTACAAAATTACATTTGTGTTTGGCTTTTTTGCTGCCCAGACTGTGGATATGCCAAAAAACTGATCTGGTCTGGCAGTCCTGACAAGGCCAAAATTTTGTGTGTTTTTGCAAAAACAAGTGCCATAGTAGAGATAACCTTGAAACACTAGAATACAATTTTCTTCTTGAGCATCTACTATAATATGGAGTGTAAGTGTAAGGTGATAATTAAATACACAAATTACAACTGAGGACTGGAATCACGTTTTGGGGAAAGTGTCTGATGTCTGCGGACAGCAGCATGAAATGCAGTATTTGCAATTACAGTGGCAAAAGTTAAGTATGTGCACCCATCTAAAATCTATAATGATGTTTTTACAAACACTCTACATTGCTGCTCATTCAACAAGACATCTTATATAAATTCCTCAAAAGCTGACCCTCTGAGGAAACGTCCAAAATCAACAATAAACTCTACATACCAGTGTCTACAGCTGCTATTGTTTCATCATTTATGGGTATTGGAAAGGAATTTTAACATAACAAGTTTAACAGTGTGTGTGCCCTCTCAGTGTTTGAGGCAAAAATCACTTCATGTGTCAAAGTGTCTGTCAGGGCAAACAGTTGTATGCAAAGGCAGAGGAAGCATGAGGTCTGCTTTCATGACAGATGTGGAGAGCCGAGAACCGCAAGTTAAAATTCAGTCATATTACTCATTGAGTCAGAGACCACTGTACTAAAAGGCAAAATGGGAAAGGCTTTGTTTTTATTTTTGCTGCTAATCAGTGCTGGGGATAAGCCATATCTTTGAATTCCAAGTGCAACAGGAAGACCTGATTAGGTTTCAAAGGAAGTTAGTGGAAATTCGTGGTCAACAAAACCAATCTGGAGCGGCCAGCTTTGACCATAAAGTGAACCTATTGAAAGCAGTTCAATAAACCACAATCATGCATTATAATAGTGACATGCATTTTATATCTTTGGCTGTGGTTGACTGATATTTAAAAGGGGAATTGTCATGATTTTCTTGAAAGACAATATTCCCCTGCCTTTGTCATATAAAGCTCTCCTTTGACATAATAAAGGCAGAAATACGTCATATTTTCTAGTAGCATGTGGAGGGTTGTTATTCTACACAATTGCAGAATAAACCAGCTTTAAATATACATGTGGGTCCACCCAATACAAACACTGTCTACCCATTTAGGAAGCTGCATGCCATAGGAAATGGTGTTTGAGTGTATATAAAGCAATGCTTCCTTATCCTAACTGTTAATCAAACACTAGAAGAATCCATTGCACGGCATCAGAAAAAATACAGAAAGTCAAATTAGTGAACATATGGTGGAGATTGCAATTACACATTTTCGACATGAACATCGCCAAGAATATCTTAATCTTGTGAAATATTATAAACAATCATTTTGAGTATGTAACTTTTATATCTTGATGTTTGTTTCAGTGAACTGCCTTTTACCCAAGTCTCTGTTCAGAACACTGTTGGACAAGACTCTAAGCTGCTGGCCGGACCATTAGGAGCAATCAAGATTTAGTGTCTTGCTCAAGAACATGGGCCTGAGGTCAAACCACCAACCTTGCATGGTGCTCCTGTATAGCCAGTTAACTGGTAAGCTTGCTCTGGTATGTGGCCGCTAATGGATGTCTTCTCTTATGAAGCCACGTATATATTATATCATATATTATCTCATCAAACTTGGGGATGCATTTAAAATGTTTATGAATGAAGTTAGAAATTTCCGAATATCAAAATGTATTGTCACCTAAAAGTCTACTAAATAAACTCTTCGCATTTAGGACAAACTGGCACCAGAAATGTATCATCCAGCAGGTGTCAGCTAAGTAACTATTCATCCATCCATCGTCAACCGCTTACCCTGCCGACAGGGTTGCGGGGGGCTGGAGCTAATCCCAGTTTACTTTGGGCTAAAGGCAGGGTACACCCTGGACAGGTCGCCAGTCCATCGCATCACATGACAATGTTAAAACAATGTGAGGGTTGTGTGTATTCAAACCCTTGTAGTGATGAACCTACAGAGAATTACCATATGAATGTGCAGCTTTATAGTGAGCTCATTGTTTTGCTGCCCGCTCAACGCCTTTATTTACCTGTTATTTGGAGTGATAAGTTACTACCATGGCGACCTATCAATCAGAATAGAGACCACATGTATCCACCGCACTGTGAAAATTTGAGCAGCGTTGTTGAAAAAGCTTATTAGGAGTCGGCTGTTAATGGTTTCCGTAAGTTCATTTGGATTTAAGCCTCTTTTTTTTTCCAGCCAAAATTAGCATCCCATTTAATATTACAGTTTCTGTGAATTACGGATGCACCTTGCTAACCGAGCTGGCTGGTACCACCCTTTCATCCAAATATAGTGACGTCTAGTAACATCTGGTTCCAAAAAAACTACTAAGACTATACCAAGAAAATATCATAACGAGTCCACCTCCTAAACCTAAATATTTTTAACCCTTAACTAAATCTAAACTTGTACTTACCTAAACATTTTAGTCTTGAAAGATTAGTGTTGAACACCAGTTGATTTAACAGCATCACTGCAGGCTTCCGTGCATATCCCACGTTCATCATTAGCACATAGCAGGCTGCTGTTCAGTGCACTTGAAGGATCAAAAGTCCTAAACGTTCTAAGAGGAAGGGAATATTTGAACACTAAGGTGCCCTGGTGAGGTGGTCTGATGAGGACCATGTGATAAGGTCAAAAGCTCCAGCAGTCTACTGAATGGATCTTTTGGTGAAATTATTCTGTCAATTTCGATATTTTAATTTGATTTCACTGTTAACAACAAAGATATCTGATGGTGTTAACATAAAGTCTCATGAACCTGTGCCAGTACGCCCGTTAATAATAAAGAAAACTGTTTCATTCTGTGTCTGTATGACAGAAAATAAAAACCTCTGACATAGTTTATTGAAATATATTTCTGTTCCCAGCTGTGATGTGTGTGGGTGAAGTGTTTTCTAACATCAATCAAATACGTACAGAAGTAATAATAATGACATAGCTAAAAACCTACCTCATCTGATGGGCAAATATTAAAAATTCAAAGTCAAACATGATCTGTATTAGCACACACATTACGGGAAAAAGGATTTACCTGCACTGAGAGGAAATGAAACTGGAGGGTTTAGTGCCCATGGTGGTTAAAGGAAATGAGCAAGCAGACAAGCTGCTGACAGCCCTGACAACGAAACATTCGAGCACAAACACTCTTAAAAGACCTTTTATTGCAGTCCGTCTGTCACACCGTATTTAATGAAGATTAATCATAGAGTCCAGGGCTGAAGCTGCAGACAGCAGGGTGGACAACATCCCAACTCTGCAGCTTTCAGAGGACGCACTTATCTGATTTACAGTCGGCGAGTCTGCGTTTGTGTACCTGTATATGTGGTTGTAAAGAAGTTGAGATGAGATTAAGTGCATACTTAATGTGAGTGTGGTGGTTGAACACCTTTTCTTGCCAAATGGAAAAAAGTATTTTCTCTCATTTCCCTCTCCGAAGACATGACTCCCGAGCGGTTTGCAGAGGTAATTTCGGACTACTCTCTCAGCTTTGTCGGCAGGGAAAAAATGCTGATTCAGAAAACGTCTTTCAAAGTCTCCGTTGTCCAAACAGAAGAAGGGGACTCTATTTTCCAGCCAGTGCGGGTTGTGTGTAACCCAACATGTCTAAGTCTAATTGCTGAGATTGAAGTACAGTAGATCTTTTGATTCTCTCCATGTGAAAGTGGTGTTTCCATGCCTGAATCCACACCCGTGACATGAGCACTCAGCACAAACATTTATTTCAGATGTTGGCGTTGTTTACAAACTATGAGTGACTGATTGGAAGTGAGGAACCATCCGACCCTACGCCCCTCTCATTATGCTGGTTTATGGGGACGTTTTCACATGCAGAACATTTTTGGACTTGCCAAAATGACTTTATAATTGTCATCATGTCGTATTGAAGCCTATCAACGTCTCACCAGAACCAATAACTGACGTCAGCTGGTGACCAAAGTCGATATATTCCAAGTTATGCAGTGGCACAGACATAAACAAATTATGCTCTGCCATAAGTTTGGAACAATCTGCCTTTATTTTGCAGAGTAAGACATTGGCGCAACAAGCGTTTATTTACAACAACGGATTGAGTGCAACCAAAAGATTTGATTGGACAAAAAAATTTTTTTTGTACAATGTCAATCAATATAAACCCACATTCTTGAAACTTTGAAGTTTACTTCTACTTCTTTTTTTTAACTAATTTTCACTTTGATACATTTTTATTGTAGTGTCCTTTACTATGATCAGTTACAGTTTAGAAATGCCATTGGCTTTAAGAACGCCTCATTGTGCAGACATTACTGGTGAGCAAAAATCTGTTCCCAAGTGTATTTATAAACAAAAATATATACAAAAAATATACAATTTTTACAACAACAGTCTAATCTATCAATACATAAAATACATGTTTATATTCATATAGCTTTTTATAGTACTAGCAGTATGTTAAGTTCTACATCATGCTAGCACCCTGTGGACAGTGCTTTGGGTAGTAATAGGTTAAACCAAAAATTTATAAAATATGTACCACAATGATATTTAAATAACTTTGAATTTAGAAATTTATTTAAATAAATTTCTAAATTCAAACTAAGTGAGAATGTAAACACACATGGCTCATAGATTTCCTTCACATTTTATATCACCACATGGCTTATAGTGAATATTTCAAGTAGGACCCAATTTTGGGTCTAGCAACAGATAAGGAGCCTATTTTTGTTGATCACGATTAGTTTTTATGATCAAAGACAATTCAAGGGAATGAATGGATTTGCTGAGTAAAACCTGGAAACCCATCAAAGATGGATCAACGGAGAACAAACACTTCTGGGTTTTACTGTCATCCAGATCTAACTCCCTAAACCTGCCTCTTGAAACAGGCCCCGTATCTGCTTACATACGTTGCCAGTTGCTGTGAAAATCGCTTGTTGCATTTTAAAACCGATCAGCTGAAGAATTTAGTTTTCCAGCCAAGACTGAAAAATGATACTTGCTATCCACTGATTCCTGTATTCTCATGTTACTACAATCTGGCGTGTGCCAACGACGACTCTGGACATGATAGGAAAAGCAAATATTTCTAAGAGAGTTTTAGAAGTTTACTGCCCTGATGCCATTGTTAGGTTCTTTGGAGCGCAGTTGTTGTCTTTGGCTTGGTCAGAGTAAATATTTCTATTCCTCTGTTGTGTTAGATAATGATGTGTATTCAAACCCTGGAGATGGCTCTCAACCCAGACTAAATACAGCCTTTTTTGATTTTTTTATATATATATATATATATATATATATATATATATATATATATATATATATATATATATATATATAGTGAGTTGTTTGTGTGGGTTTTGCTTTTTCTTTTTAAGTGTGGGTGAAATACAACGTTTACATCACTTTTTTAGTTGTTGTTTTTTGGCTTCCATCACTAATTTGCTGCCACCGTGAAATTGCTCAGCTATAAATACCATCCCTCTGAGTCTTTGTTACATATGTGCTGAGGCTCGTGGCAGTTCATGGCAAAGGTCTGCCTCACGACAAAAACTCTGCACCTGTGAGATCAAACACGAGTGAAGCAATTTGATCTTTAACTACTTTTTTTAACCAATTATCGGCTTCACACAGGCTTCCTTGTTTAGTCACATTTGAGGCTTTACAGTTGAGTTCAAGACATGAGAAAAGGCGTTTTCTTCACATCATTAGCAGCTGATTTAGACCAAAGTTTTATCTATTGGGAGTCACTCATGCACATCTGATAAAGTGTGCTTCCTTTTAAGTGTGGAGAAAACGGGTGGTCTACAGTGGCAGAAAGGCCAAATGATTTGTGGCCCGAGCGGAGACAGAAATCAGAAGGGATTGGAAAACATTTTATAATTCTAGTCTGTTTTTCTCCTTCACAAAATTCTTGTCACACAACGAGGGAAGTGTGCAAGTCAACCGAAAAATGGCTAAAGATTCCTTACGTAAGCCATGGGGACTGCTGGCCGCAAAAATGCTAACATGACAATTGCTGGATAACTCAATTAGCCATAAAGACAATTAGGGTGAAGTTGGTTCAAGATAATAGCGGAGCAGCAGTGCATATCAATATATTCGTGCAAGGCTCATTAAACGGTCTCAAGGTCAGTGTAATATAATCTGAGTGTATACGAGTGTTCACAGCGTTGGGCCTCTTCTTGATCTGTTTTCCATCGGTTTCAGAGGGATTGTTTGGTCAACACGAAGCCTCAACTACATGCAGAATCAGAGCGAGAATGTCATTTCAGACGACAGCATCTGGCCTGAGAGAAGTTGTAACGCTGCCGTGAGGAGACGTCCTCACTCAGATCTTTACAGTGGGCTCCGAGGACATGTGATGCACTGGAATCGTAAACACTTATATAGAACGTCAGGAACTGAAATCTGCAGTCAATCAGACTGCAGCTGCCAAAGACAGAGTCAGATGCTCAGCGTCTTCCAAAAAAGACAGATTTTAAGGGCTTTTCACTTCCTCTTTCGCTGTTTTTTTCTTAGATTGCTGCCCTGGCCAGGCGAGACGGTGTCAGATCCTGTCCGCAGCTGTGCGTCCTCAGCCTCTGGTTTAGCTCCTACCTCATATAATTTAGTAACCACTGAGGCCGCCTCTGGCTTTTGACATTTGAGGCTTGCAGTGCCACGACCACCAGAATAATCACTTACTCTGCTCTAAAGACTGCAGTCATTGTCTGGAAGAGCAATTGCAATACAAGTCTTTGAGTAATAATGGCAAACATATCTCAAGTTTTATGAATCTGTGGCGCCGTGGTGTTTTGGCATCATCTTTACCAAATTCTGTCTTTAAAGCAGTCAAATGCCAAGCACAAACAAAAAATCTTTTGTAGCAAAACCCATACTTAAGCATCCAGAATTCATAGTTTACATGACTTGTTACAAAATGTGAAATAAAGAGTTGTTTTCAAACATTAACGGGGTCGGTTGCCTGCTACCCTTCAGCCCTTTGTCTACCAGTGATTTGGCACCAGATCAGCAGTCTGTTTCTGCCTCGCCTCGGCTGCATCGTGACTCGAACTCCAAATCTGCTCCAGAGGTTGTGGCCTTGTTGGAATGCATCCACAAACACACAACCTCTTCCGCTTTCTCTCTCTCTCGCTGTCATTCACAGTCACTGTTTTATTTTATTTTTTGAGTTAAACTCCCCCACTCTCTCTCAGACAAGCCTGGCTTGGCTTCCCGCTTGCCAGAAGATGGGAACTTGCTTACTGCTGTAGGCTCCGTTCACACTGTAGCTGGAAATTGAAGAAAATTTCCTCTTATACCAAATGGTTTTTGTCCGGTTTGAACAACATAATGTTGTTGTGTGTATGGCTCATTCTATTTTATATTTTACAGATTTTACCAGAAGTTGCTAGAAGACAAATGTTTATGCACAATAAAAAGCTTCTCTTATAAATTAAGAAAATAATGTCATTCAAAATCAAGTAATTAGTTTTAAGAAAAGATCAATACCACTCACATCTGTGCATTAAGTATGGACAGGGAGCTAAGCACCCGTTAGCTTAGCTTAACATGACTGGAAACAGGGGGAAATGAGTAGCCTTCAACAATTACGCCTACCAGTACTCACCTATTAGTACATTATAACTTGTTTGTTCAACTCGTACACAAACAGAAAGTCAGTTCTTGTTCATGTTGTTTATACTCTATATATCATATCCACCTCATGTGGATTAAAATACCTGCACAAAAATATTTATCCCAGCATACTTTGCAGTCAAATGTACAAATGTTGTTGTTTTGTTGAGTTTAGTATAGTCTGAGTAATGGATCAGCCCGCTTTACAGAGGAGAACAAAGTGTCTCAGCGGTGGAGATAAAAAAAAAAAAAAATCTTAATGCACTCAGTTCAGTCAAAACTAAAAGACTTGACTACTTTCTAGGCCAAGTGTAAGTACAAGCAGGACACATTAGGGAAAGGTGATATAAATCTCCTGTCTGAAAGCCGCTTTAGGGGAGTAGTCTAAGAGGCACTGAGGCCACAAATTGGTCAAGTGTAAATGGATGCGTCTACATAAGCCACATATGTCATCGCTGTACTTTGACCAAAACATTACATCTCAAACCACAACGGCAGAAATCCATGAACAACATAACCACACATTTTTTTAGCCAAACTGTGCTTAAAAGAAGTGAAGAAAAACAAATGTTTAAAATCTTGACATCTTGTTATTGTTATATTACTCATGTGTTTTGTTTTCAGCAACACTGTCAGTTAATACTGGTGCACGATATCCAAGAAGAGATTATTATTAGTTATTAATCATTAAAAAACAAAAGTCAGATTAAGCATTGAGCATAAAGTCCCAACAATGTGAATGTAGCCTCAGTCTTCAGCCCTGGGAGGTGAAGAACACCAACCAGGCGCCCTCACCTCCCCCTCCCAAAACCTCAAACCCCCATCATCGCTCCCATGTGCTTGTCTGGAGGACGTCTACAGCAGGGGTCATTCGTGCACACGTTCATTTTTCAGCGTCCTGATGAGGCGAAAACAGATGGTTACCCCTCACAGTGAATCGAGACAGCGTTGCATCATGACTCTGCAGCCTGAAGCCAACATTTTGGTGAAGGCAGAGAGGTGATGGCGGGTGTGAGCCCCCCACAGCGGCTCTACTAATTATGAAGTTAAATGTCAAACATTTCCGAGGGAATTTTAATTAAACAGTTAATTTTCCAGGTGCTGTCCATCTATTTTGGAAACACTTGGAGTCACTTATGATTCATCTTCCAAGATGTGAAATTACGTGTTCTTGTTTTGTCAAGAAAAGACTGAAGTTGTTGATTATCCTTTTAAAAGTTAGCAAAATGTTTTGATTTTGTGCTCTTAATAATTTTGTAAGGTGCCATTTTCAAGACTGGAGATTTACTTGAATTAAATTGGAATTAAAGTATTCAAGTCCTTTACTAAAGTAAAAGTACCAGTATAACAATACATTCAAATTCCTATTTAAGTAAAAGTACTAGTATTAAGTATACTAGTATAAGTATTATCAGCAAAATGTAGTTAAAGGTACAGTCTGTAATAACTGAGACAACTTTTTAATTCATTCAAATTGTTCATAACTTCTGCTTGTGAAGTAAAGTATGTGCATGCCAGGATGTTGTCTGTGTGGAAGCAGTAGAGAGAGAGAGAGAGAGAGAGAGAGAGAGAGTTGTATGGCTTATTATTGCTGTACAGTGCCAGAAACTGGTTCTGGTAATGAAAAAAATAAAAGGTTTTGCCATAAATCAGGGGAAATATGGTAGAATTGTGACCCTGGGAAGAAAACCAAGAGAGGGCAATGAAAAATGGGAGTCTCCTGGGAAAATCGGGAGGGTTGGCAAGTGTGGCGCGTAGACTTCTGAAACAGGACAAGGAGCCCAAACTACACACTCGTTTGTGAAGGGAAAAACGTTTGTGTACGACTAGTTTAATCTTCAACAATGCATCAGGAAATAAGATTTACCATAGTTAAGCTGACAACATAGTTTCAGTCACTAGTAGGAGTGGACAATATGGATATTGTGATATAGTACATCTTCTGGAAAATCAGTGGAGAAACTGTTTAAGTATCAAATAGCCACACAGGAATGTCTTTTTTTTGTCAGCTAATCAAGCAACAAATCCAAGGTCTCCCACCACATTGATGAAGAAATAATAAAAATCAAATGTTATCATCAAATAGTCCCATTGTCCCACAGTGCAGCGCACATCTGTTGTATCGTGGCGCGTTGAATCGTTTCACAGGTGTAGCACACACCAGACATTACAACGAGGCAGAAGTAGCAGTCAAGTAAAAGTACATGTGCTGAAACCAATGACACATGATGGTCTGAGGTAGACTGTGGCCTTACATAAAACACAGGTGTTTTGATGCAAGTCATACACTGCTAATGTTTGTTGCCACAGATTAAAGGGATGACTTGTGCGGTACTAACTGTAAGGCAAAATGTGTGATGGCAGATATTTATTGTCTCATATATTGTTCCCAAACTTAGCAGTCAGTGTAACACTCATGCAAAAAGGTACTGATTAGGCCAATGAAGCTGATGATTCAGCTTAAGAATGTGGGGTTAAAGATTTGTTCATTCATGCACTGAACACCTCTAGTAGCCAGCTCTTCTTCTTTTTATTACAAAAAAGCTGGAATCATAAAATGCATTACTTCCTGTGAGCCAGAAGACTTTTTTTTCTCACGAAACACCAAAGTGTTCAAAACACCAAGTTTAAAAGCTTTCACAAAGTTGGTTTGCAGATGTGAAGTTTCACTGTTGTGTTTTAGCAATTAGGATGGAAAAATTTGGCCAAATTAAAAAGTATTAAAAAGAAAATGTCAAAAACCTTTACTTTGAAATATAATATAAAATCTGAATTTTGGCACCACTACATCAATCAACAGTCTAAGTGAGTGTGCGTCAGAATAAGCATGTGGCAGCATCCCTGTTGAAGCAGCTCAGCATGCTGAGGGAAATGTCAGAACTTTAAAAACCTCACAGTGATGTCCTCGAGTCCAACAAGTCTGCAGGCGAGGCAACGCGGTCCAAGAGCAGCGATGCGTGACTTGGTGTGAGGATGATTAAACAAAGTGCAGCAGTCAAGGAGGAGTGACAGAACACTCAGTGATGAAAGCCAGAGAGTGAAACTTTTCCTGAATGGTTTAGTGAGGTGAAGCAGACCCAGTGACTAAAACATATTACATGATTACACTGAAGTGAAGAAAGAGAAAGGGGAAGTTTTACAGCTCAGACTGAACCGACTTCACTTTTCACATGCAACGATGCCTGAAACCCAAATGTTACAGATACAATCAGGAATTTAATCCGCGCTCCAAGTTAGAATATATCCTCTTTTCTTTTTTTTTTTAACAGTGTTACTGACGGATGAAGAATTACATTTTTAGAACTTTCTTTGTGTCCACGAAGCATGCTATAAATTTTAGTGTGAAAAGATTTGTGCAGTAAATCACTTTATTAACAATGGTCACGTGGGGTGCCAGTGTTTCAGCAGAGAACGCAGTAAAGCGATTTAAGATTTAAAAAGTAGCACCGCAGTTATCAGATCGGACATTATAGAGCAGCCTCCATTCAGCCTGATTTATACTCTAGTCCCAAATGCAGTGATGTAATTTCACTGAGGAGCATGAGGTACGTCATGACTGTGTGATGAAGAGTTGAGATTTTTTTTTTAAAGCTGCACTTGCCAGATTCACTGCACCTGGAAAGTAATATTTTTTCCTCATGTGACAACATGTTTTCAGTACAATTTCAACATCAAGAAACACTGATTGATTTTTAGCAAAAAATATATTTATTATATGTATACTTTTTTTTAAATAAGCACATCAATTTACAGTAAAATGATTTCACTTTAAACAGATGTAATGTGTCTGCAGACCCCAGTGTTTGTGTTGCAAGACGGGACTAGACACCGAAGTGTATAGTACACAAATAGCTCCTGCACTAAAAGGTATAGAAATATTGGGGAGTAAACAGGAATGTAAGTACAAAAAGGTTTTCGTGTCAAAAAAAGTTATTTTTCATGAAGGATGGAGATGGTGAGATTCAGCCATTGTTGTTTAGTAGCTTTGATTGTCTTATAACGAAGACTTAGTAGGAACCGGTAGTTTCTGTGGCATTTGAAAATAGCAGTATGGATTAAAAAGCTTTTCTTTTTTTCTTTTTTTTTTTACTGCCCTCACATTCAGTTCAGAAGTATCCTCTGCTACCTGTAAACACACCCAACAATAACGTCACCGTGTTCTGGAGTATACCTGTGCAGACATATTGACTGTGTTGCCTTGATATGGTTGGTATGAAGTGGTAAAGTAAAAGTGATAAATGGTTGAATGCAGTAAACTGTCATGTTAAATGAAATCTTTAATAACTATTTTTGTTTTAGTTTTTAATTATAACCAAGAATTTTGTAACCTGAAAACTTGATATGATCATGATACAGTTTAACTTAGTCACTGAAGTAGGGTGCTTATAAAGTACGCCCCTGCTTCATTAGGGAACACCACAAAAATATACCTGACAAGTTAGAGCAAACAAAAAGCTTTATCTAAATATTGATGACCTTTTAATATATTCACTTTGAACACACACTGACTTTCTGTAGATTGAGTGATTGCCCGTTGCTTTTTAGTACTATACTGATTTGTCATCTACAGAGGAAAGATTTTCCTCTAGTGTTTAAACCCACAGAACACTGGAATTTAAGTTTGGCAAATACAGTAAACCTTTTTGGATGTTCTTCTTTGTTGTGGTTTCTACAAGTTTAATATACTGTATGAGTCAGGACCAAATAGGGGTCAAGGCCTTTTTCACTAGATTAGCTCCAAATATCCAGACTGAGACTAAATCAGTTCTGTTTGGGTCCCCTGATGGAAATAAAAAAAGAAATCCCAATGTCCAAGGTACCACTTTACTGTCACGAAAAAGTGCCTTCTGAGCCTTTGGCATCATTACATTAAAGCAGTGTTCTCAGCAAAGTGACACAGATTGTTGTGATCAATACGTCACCTCACAGCATGTTGTCTGCTGGAGAGAAATCAATGAAAGTAGAGCCCCAGATCTGACACTGTTAGCAATGAGGGTAAATCATCAGTAAAGTCATCCATGCGTGTGGTTCTATTTCAGATCTCTTAACAGCCTACATGACTGTATACCAAAAAAATAAATGTCCTTGCTGAGATTGGAACCAGAGAGTCTCATTTCCAACAGGGCACGTTGATGTCATTCAGCATTGATGCCAGCTCCATCATTGGTGAGGATATAGCAGCAAACGTGGACTCGAAAGTCTAGAAGTGATGGTTACAGTTTTTTGGAACATTAAGAGGTGACTCAGTTTTTCACACCTAAACACATCTCAAAAACCCAACACTTGCAGTAATTTTTGCTTTGAATCAAAATATTTCCAGTTGGCCTTCATGTCTATATCCTAAGGCGGAAATCTAGTGATGGAGGGAATCATTGGTTTTCCAGCACTTAGGCATCACTAATTATCTGTAAATAGGCTAATTGTGATACTAAAGGCCCACCAAAGGTTGTAACTCTCTAAAAATCACTCAAATAAAATCCATATGTTGCTCTCCACTTGAAATGGATGTGAACACTACAGATAAAACATTTTATAAATGCTTTATAGAAGCAAAGCGGGCAATGCATTAAATTTGTGGCATGTCTCTAAAAGGATAACACATTTTCCTTTATCACGCACGCTGTGCTGCAAATACGTAAAGGCCCAGTCAAACAAGAAAGAAGCAAGGCAAAAAATAATTTGCATTTATTCGCAGAATAACTGGTTCTAGAGGCTTGAGGACATACAGGCTACTCACAAGGCTAGATTGTAGCCTGACTGTTTGCTATTCTGTTGTTTATTTTAATATATTATTAAAGCAAAATCGTCCAGTTACAAGCCAGATTTTCTTCTTTTTTTAAAGATTATTTGGGGGCTTTTTACTTGATTTGATAGGAACAGCTGAAGAGAAACAGGAAATGTGGGAGAGAGGGACCACTGTGGTAAGGACTCAGCCTGGTACATGGTGCACACAGGTGAGCTAACAGGCGCCTAAATGTAAATAGTTTATTATGTTGTTATTCTCTTTTAAGCCATGTATTCAGCAACTGATGAAGACTGGGTTTTTATTTCAGTGTTGCATTTTTTTTGTTACTGTCTCTGCTCTGAGACATATTCACAGGACTAACTATTGTTATCTGTCACCAACAGAATGTCTTGAAAAGGGTTTCTAGTTATGCTGTCCTGCAGCTTGGAATTTGTTGCAGAATGACTTGGTTCTGGGGGAGCTGGTCATTTTAGGACCAAAAATAGATTTAAGGGGAGCACCGGTTAGCTCACTTTATAGCGCACGTGCCTCATGCACATGGCTGAGTCCTTATCGTAGAGCGGGGCCGCTGCCCTTTTATGCATGTTGTCGTCTTGTCTTTAAAGTTGTACTGTATCTCTTAAACCTTGTTTAATGTGCTTCTGCTTCTTGTAATGGAAAACTTTAATCTCAATGAGGCTTTAACATGGTAAATACATTGTAAATAAAATAAAAAATGTAAACTGTGCACTATTCATATTAATCAAATAAAAAAAACAAACAGCTAACATAGCTTAGAAAATGCTAGCATCATAATTAATTTCTTTTTTATTGTCTCTGTACTGGGACGCTTACTCCCACCTGGCATTTTCTTCTCAGGATTGTATATTGTTTTATTCAATAAAGTGTTATTGAAGTGGGGGAGAAAGGCTGTGTGTGAGCTTGTTAGCTCAGTCGCAAGGGGACAAGACATTCACAGTCACAAAAAGATATTTTTCTACCTTTGTGCTCCTGTCTCATAACTGTCTGCAAACCATAGCTCTTTGTGGAGCAGTTTGTACTCCTTCAGAGAAAGCTAAATAAATATGAGCTAAGCTTTAATAGCTTCCTCCATTTTGGACTGTCAAGATGGTTTTTGTATTGTTGTCGACGGTGCACATCATCCTTTTAAGCAGAGCTCTCCTCCGTCTTAATGATTTTGGAGCGCTGCTTCCTTTAAAGTCACAGTTATCTCCGTTCCATGACAACATGCAGTAGTGTTAGCATTGATATGGATTAAACTAAGTCCTGCTGCAGTGTAGGGGATTGACTGGAGAACCTGCAGAACAGAACATGTGTTTGGCTCACACAGATGAGGTCAGTGTGCTGCAGACTCAGTAGACCCCTCCGGCGTGGAGCTGAAACAGAGAGAGCTCTCTGGTCAGGAGCTAGCTGAGAGCAATAAATTGAACGAAAACGGAACCAACTCAAAGGGGAAACTATTCATCCCAGTCCTATAACTCTTCCTGCTCCTTTCCCCCCTATTATATTTTATGTCTGAGCTTTTTCGCACTGATTGCATTAGCAGGCCCTGAAGAGGCCTTGGAAGAACAAAGCCCGTCATAGCTGGAAGCAGACCCAGCTCAGAGGAGGAGGAGCCTGGGGGTCTGGATGGCAAAACACTGCTACATAATGAGAAAAGGCTCTAGTGTCATCTTGTAAATTACTTCTCAACACACATCTCAACTGTTTAGTGGAGTTTCAGTGGAGTACAGATTGTTTCACATTTTTCTTTTACTGCAGTTGTCAGTTGTCAGTGTTCATGTTTGACCATGATTTTAATTTAATCTCCTTTATATTTTATTTGATTCTTTTTATTATATTGGTGGTGCTAGTGTCTTCAGCTGCAATTGTAGTGTAAACATATAATTTACTTCTAGTAGTAATAGTATTCTGAATAATGGCAATGGCTGTACTACCAGTGGCAATACCATGAGTAGTACTACAGTTATTAGCAGTGATAGTAGTTGTAGTGGTATTAGTAGTAGTAGTATCAATGGTTCTGTTAGCAGTGGTGTTATTAGTAGTAATAAAGGCTGTAGTAGTAGTACTAGCAGTACAAGCAGCAGTAGTAGTAGTAAGTGCTGTAGTTTTAAACACTGCAGTACAGCAGTAGTAGCAACAGTAAAGGCAGTGGTAGTTGTTAAAGGCTGTAGTAGTAGTAGTAGTAGTAGTAATGGCTGTAGTAGTAGTAGTAATGGCTGTAGTAGTAGTAGTAATGGCTGTAGTAGTAGTAGTAATGGCTGTAGTAGTAGTAGTAATGGCTGTAGTAGTAGTAGTAGTAGTAGTAGTAATGGCTGTAGTAGTAGTAGTAGTAGTAATGGCTGTAGTAGTAGTAGTAGTAGTAGTGGTAGTGGTAGTGGTAGTAGTAGTAGTGGTAGTGGTAGTGGTAGTGGTAGTAGTAGTAGTAGTAGTAATGGTAGTAGTAGTAGTAGTAGTTGTAGTAATGGCAGTAGTAGTAGTTGTAGTAATGGCAGTAGTAGTAGTTGTAGTAATGGCAGTAGTAGTAGTTGTAGTAATGGCGGCAGTAGTAGTAGCAACTAGGGATGGGGATCGATACCCAGTTCTAAAAGGAGCCAGTTCCAAAATTCAAAACCCGAAAAAACAATAAGGTCTGAGCTTATTGATACTGCGATCGAGACTAGTGGGTCCTATATTGTAACGTTATGTCTCAAGCATCAAATCTGTTTTAACTTAAAACACGATGGATGAGAAAACTAATTTCTTAATGATTACACCGAAACGCAGTTTCAAACAGGCCCAGGACTGTTTATCATCAGACAGACACACACAGCGGCTAGCAGAGAGAGATGCCACGCCGTCGATGTGGAGACGCCGGTGAAGTTAAGTTACCTCCAATCCGCGTCAGCAAGTACATGAGGGTCCACTAGGGTCTGCGTGCTGAAAAAAAATCATCATCAAAGGGGGTACGTGTAGGCTCTTTGTGGACGCCTGCGTGCCTCCGGTTTTTTATGACCGCCGACTACTCTACAATGGCACCAACGAATCTACTGCGCATGTGTGGAATGAGTCCGCCGAGCTGAATCCAGAAAGTAGTATAAACAGAAGTGGTCCACATCCATTGGGCTCTGCAGCTGTCCGTGTGCATGTCCTCTCCAGAGTATATTCAAGCCTCAACATTCGGGGTAACGTTACCTGCAAGCAGCTGAATATCAGCAGAGAGGAGGAGGAGGAAGGACTGATACAAACTAAGTTTTTTATTTATTTATTGTTATTTCTAACCATCACTCAGTATTGTGATGTTACATGTTGAGTTTATTTGCTGTTGTAAGGTAAGTTTATTTGCTGCTCTGGAAACAACATTTAGCAATATTTAATATATTAAGTTCTAATCCTATAATTAATTTTTTTTAAAACAGGCAGTTAATATGCACACCTGAAATTTGTTGATTTATCATAAATGATATGTCATCTCAATAAACAACAATATTATTCCACATAGAATATTTTGCTCATACCATGCCGGCCTACCTGATGCCCGTTGGGTCTGGTCTTACCAAATAAATGTCGCCAAATAATAGTAAAGTGTCGATGGTGGTATCAATATCAAAAAAACTAACACTCCCCATCCCTAGTAGTAATAGTAAATGCAGCTGCAGAAGTTAAAAGCTGTAGTAATAGTATTAATGGCTGTAGGAGGAGCAGTTGCAGCAGCTGCTACAACTACTTCCACCATGCCATTGCAGTTGCAATGGCTGTAATGGCTGTAGTAGTAGCAGTTGTACTAGCCATAGTAATGGTGAACAGTAATGGGGAAGTAACAGTACTAGAGGCAGTTAGGAAGTAGTAGTAGCTGTAATACGACACATGTCAGGAATGGGGGAGAACTAAAAGTTTTCTAAAAGCCACACGTTGATGAACTGCAGACGGAGCTGAGGCCTGAACCGGGATCATCACGTGTGCCGAGACTCTGCTTCATTACATGGTTTGTAGCTGAGACCTCAGGCAGCATCACAGAAATTGTTTGTATTCACCTAAACTGCAGCGGTAGCTTGTGACCGGATGGGACTCTGGAGATTAAAGCCTCAAAGTGCTGTGGGGATGAAAAAGTGAGGTCAAGGCTTCTGGTGAAAGCTGCTTTAAAGAAGTACAGGGCTGCTGCTGTCTTCTTTTTGGGTTCACTCTTGTTTACTTCTCATTGTAGTGACTTTACAGCATGTGATTCATTAAAACCTCAGCGTTCCTTTGCATCCCTCAGTGTCGTCATTGTGTTGCAGAGTTCATGGATGTTATCGGCATGCTTTGCTATGAATGAATCATGGAAATTGCTGTAATTATCTCTCAACCAGATCCTCTTCATGTTTACAACCTTTAAGCCCATGTTTTTCCTCATTGCATTCAACCAGTGGAGAGGGAGAGGAAATATCAATATGGCTTGCATCATGTCAGAGAATAAATTATTCTTAATTGCTTACAGAGAGCAGTAAGGCTTGGGGGTTATAGTGGGGAGTGAGCTGGGGCTGCAAACCGATGGTGACTCTAACACTGTACAGAAGGTCATGTATAAGTTAAAGGAGGAACGTCAAAGTATTGAGATTGCATGGTGCATAAAAAATATAATAAATGTATGTCTACAGCTTTTGCTTGTCTTTAGCACTGTGACTGATAAATTTTAACTGGGATAAATTGAAAAGTCTGGACTTTACCTTCCCTAAATTGTTGGAGTGATGTAATAATATGTCAATATTGATTTACAGTTTCTTTGGCTACTACTGTAAGTAGCCAAAATAAATCAATTAAAGCAGGTTTAAGTCTAACAAGAAAGAATGGGAAATTAACTGAATACCTGTAATTTCTTCGGACAGGCTGTCATTTGCAGCTTACCCTTTTTAATGCACCTGGAAGTACAACTTTGATCTTTATCTTGACGTAGTATGTGAGCAGAATAAGTGAATCAGTGGGATTGCTGGTTGCAGACAGAAAAATTGCCATGTCAGTGATGTGTCCAAACTATTGCTGTAGTCGCCACAGTACAGCATAAAATGAAACTAAATGTAGATTACGTTAGGAAAACAGGTTTGGTTCCCAGACAAAAACAAGCAATGTGTGTCATCATTTTGATTTAGAGTAATGATCCATAATTTTCTGCGAGGACGGAGCATCTTGTGCATGTGTTTAAGAAAAAGAAATATTGCTTCATTTATCATTATTGTGGTAAATTAAAACCAATTAATCTTGATATGGATTTCAGGAAATATAACGGTAATACTGCAAAAAATAAGTACTTGTAAGTACTTTTATAATATAATAATTAACTTTATTTATAGAGCACATATTTGTAGAGCACATTTCAAAACAAAGTGTTTCCCATAGAGAAAGATGACTCTCTGTGAGAGTCACTTTTGAGCAAGCTTCTTTTATTTTGCCTGCGATATTAAACCTGGTCACATGTTGATTTCATAAATATTTAAGGCTACAGTTCAAATATGGTGCACATCCTAAAGAAAACAAATTATTAATTAAATACTGTATAGGTTTAGGTCTAAAAATGCACTTTAAATAACAGAAGAAAACCATGGAACAAAAATGTCCAGTAAAAACACCACGTGTTCCCTTCCCGACAGCTAAAATTTAGAGGCACACTTAAATTGAACAATTGGATTGTTATTCTGTCAGAAGTTCACTGTCTGCTGCAACTCAGTGGTAAGGATACTGCGTGTCTGAAAGGCCACATTATTTAAAAAGAAGAAAAGGTAATATTCCCTAAACCAAATGTTTCTTATTTGGATTTTTTTTTTTTTTTAAAAAGACATCATTCAACAATAGCAAATTTGTCAACTTTGACAAGCCAACTACCTCAACAGTGGTTTTGTTTATTTATTATCATCTCTCAGAGCAAACCATAAAACATGACATGTTTAAAATGAGACCACATGGAACCACATTCTAGCGAACCACAAGATGAAATCTATAATTTCAGCTATGTGTTGATGTGTTCAGATAATTGGATATGGAATACTATGCTTTCCATCCAAAGTAACTGGAGTCGTGTTTCTGAAAAAGAAGGTCCTACAGTGGAGAGCTGGACTGTTTCACTCCACTGCTATGTAGCTCCATACTGTAGGTGTAGTACCCTAATTGAATTTTCATTGCCCACTTGCCTTGTAATGGCAAAGTTTCCTTTTTGGAATCAAAACTTGCCAATGCTGCAAAACATGGAGCTCTGAGGCCACGAAGTTTGGTGCTGCTCCAGGCCTTAAATTTATGTACTTAGAGGCCTTTGGCCACTGTAAGCTGAACCCCTTCTACCTGCAACTGGGAAGCCATGTCAATGTGAATCTCACAATTTGTTTTTCCACTTCTCTGAGCATATATAATTGCGTTTTTATCCACAGTGACCTGCTTTACATCTGTAAATTCCAGAGTCCAAGGTATACATACAGTAGTAGTCCAAGGAAGTCTGTATATACTTCACCTCATTTTGACATTGTGGTCTTACTGAATCTATGCTGAGCCGACCCAGGAATTATTCTATATTTGTTATTTTCTTTTTCACTTCACTTCCAAACTGCAATTAAATAAGCGTTTCTGTGATTGACAGGTTCCCTGGCACATTCTGAAATATCTTGATACACGACCTTTCACACATCTGCTGCTTTAATAAGATTTAGAAAAAGACTAAAACATTATTTTGAAATGTATAATTTGATCCAGATCTGATATGGACTGAAAATTGGCAATTTGGGAAAGATTTTCATCTTTTCTCCATCTACAGCAAGAACACGTTATTTTATCACCGAGAGTATCAAATTAAGAAGTTGAAATTGTTCATCTGATAGAGAAAACAGCAAAGTCCCCCCATGTGCAAGTAAAATTAGCGTCTGCTGGTGACTCTTTCGAGGTCAATTCACAATGGCACTCCCAGCCAGTCCACACAATCACAAGATACTGCAGGTGGCTTGATTAACAGTGATCTCATGTTTTAGCTCCATCCCAAGTAACAGGATAATTGTAGCAATGAATGTGGCAGTTGAGGGATGCAGCCTGTACTGGAGACCAGGCCCTTTGAATTACTGAATCATGGATGATATGTCCTGGCTTCTGACTCGACTGTAAATAAATGCCAGAGCACACCCTGCTGAATTTGGCTGAATGTGTGATTAGCTCTGGCTGCTATGTGAAGGGCATGTTGGCTTGCAGAACTGCCGGAAAGCTGCTTTTTCCAAGGACAGTGTATCCCCATGCCTCACATGTGGATCTGAGACGTCTAATACTCATGATCTGATTTGTACTACTGTTTCTTTTGCACACAGTGTTTTGGATGAGTGATGATCCGTCTCCTGTCTTTCAGTTTTCAGATGAAAACCAAGTGCTTGAGAAACGGGAAATTCCAGAGGGAGTTTCATGTGGTGAAAAGTGTACTGATGTTCAGCAATATGAAAATGTGTGTGGACACTAACGATTTTGGCTAAAGTATTTATCTGTGTAGGTTTTTAAAATCCTACATTTCCTCATGATCTAATGATGGCTAGCCTAGAATGATTTTTCTCCAGTGTGTGGGAGCTTGCCATTATCAAGAGTTGCGTCACTATAATCTCCTGGCACCCAACTGTCCCTATGAAATTTCAGGTAGGGGTTTAAAATTTGATCAGCAGTATCAACATTAAGTTAGCCCAAAGATTAAATAATTGGCTGTTAGCAAAACGTCTGTGGCAGTAGTAGCGTCTGTGCTCTTGGCCATAGTTGTTCTATTAGAGAGAAAAGCTCCACTGTTTACTGTTTCGATATTTGAAAAGTTAATGAGGATTGCGTGTTTTTGCGTGTGTGTGGGGAATCCATCATTTGAACCCATTTAGCATTAGCTGCCTACTTTTTTAAGGCCTATATATTACCTGCCCATCCTACTTTTAATGATGATGATTTGCTAAATTGTTTGGAATAACAGAATTTCAATGTAATAATTTAATTAAAACTACAATAGTTATGTCTAATATAAATATTAATTTGATTTTAATATTAATTAGTGGCACTTAACTGGTGTACATTTTTATTGTCCTGCTTGGATGGAGCAGTGAACCCCTACAATAGTGCCAATGGGTCCCTTTGACCCCCCTCCATTTTGATCTCATCCATCACTTCTGTACTTCATCCATCCATCCATCCATCGTCAACCCTAATCCTGCATACCGGGTCGCAGGGGGGCTGGAGCCAATCCCAGCTGACATCGGGCGAAAGGCAGGGTGTACACCCTGGGCAGGTTGCCAGTCCATCGTAGGGCCACACATAGACAGACAACCACTCACACTCACATCCACACCTAAGGACAATTTTGGAGAGACCATTTAACCTAGCCTGCATGTCTTTGAATGGTGGGAGGAAGCTGGAGCACCCGGAGAGAACCCACACGGACACGGGGAGAACATGCAAACTCCACACAGAAAGGCCGGGGCAACTGGGGTTTGAATCCACAACCTTCTTGCTGTGAGGTGACAGTGCTAACCACTGCACCACCGTGCCGCCCACTTTTAAACATTTAATGTACTTTTAAACAGTAATTGCAGGTCTTTGCATGCAGCTTATAGATCAACGAAAAGTGACGCTGACAACAACCAAAAGCCAATGCAGTTAAATCTTTTCCTATGTAAGTACTCTGGCAGGTAAACCACAATCGTTTGGAGGGCCTATTCTATCCTAAAAACTGATAAAATACTGAATGCTGCCTTTCAATTTTGCGATTTACGAGCGTCTCTGGTATATTGACAAAAAATGTGTTTCCATTCCTGATCTCAAGGATTCTGGAGCTGTATTTGATGGCCTGAGTTGTTGCTTTGGGGCGCCTCGTGATTGCGGCCACAAAGGGCTTACAGCAATCTGTATTCACTGTGAGAAAGGTCTCTTCCCAGAAGTTTTTTATTTATGTTAACAGAAGGTCTGCACTCAGTGTCGATACCTTTTCTTTGTGTGTGTTCATGTTGGCTAAGGTTCCCCTCTAGATAAAACAAAGATAACTGAAAACAGACAGTGCTTACTTGTTTTGATGCGTGGCAGCAATGATTTCCCTCTGCAGACAAATTTACAGTCCATCCAAAGTCAAATCAAAAACAAAAAATGAAGTACATCTAACCATGATACATTCAGATTGGATATCACACCTTAACCAACGTGAAATTATTAGTACATCTAATATGTACAACCCATTTGAATGGCCTTTCAAAGGTAAAACACTAAATCATAAAACTATTGTGCACTCAGTTTCTTCCCTAACTTAGTGATTAAACTTCTTCCAGCTCTATTTGTCAGGTTTTAGCACTTAAACCCAGCATGGTTTTATTGTTTTTATTTGACCGTGGATTAAAATATCAAAGACAGAGAAGAACAAGAGCTGAACTAACACACAAAGAGGTAAAATGAGCAGACGGGATGTAGTGAAAAACTAAACCTGGAGAGATGCTTGGAGTGGCTGTCCAAATCAAACAGACTCTTTGCCAGTGCTCCAACCTCAGTGAGACATCCATCATTGGACAGGACATTATTACGAACATGTTTTCAGCATTCCAAAGGTGCAAAGTAAAGGGTTTTGTTTTTTCAGGGTGTAATTGTAGAGTGATGCCAAGCCCGTGCTGGGGGTTGCCAGTTAAAAGGGGATTTGGTTAATGCGTAATTACAGGCTGTTCGGCCATGTTTCTCTTTAGGAAACAGGAGTTTTCACCTTCATTGACAAAATTTTACCAGCCATTCCTGGGAAAGGGGATTTCTGCCCCGAGATAGGTGTTATCTTGTTTTTTGTGAAAAAGCTATCACTCTATTTGTGAAGGAATATTAAATATAGTATCTCACAAAAGTGTGGCGCAAAAGACTATCTCATGGTGGCTGCTAAATGTTTTGCATTGCATGCCATTTTGCTTGGTTTAATGTATTAAAAAAAGGACAAATAATCCTTTAAGAAGTTAACCTGGTCATAGTCTTTATCCACTAGAGGGTCGAATCACACCAATATTTATTATAATCAGAGGATTTCCTGATAGCATCAAAATAAAACTATGCAGAAATGTAATTAAACTTCACTTTACATCTTCCACTAACATAGTGTATGGGTATTACCATCTGATAGGAAAAAAAGGAAAGCTATTCTTTTAGCTTATTCTCTTTCACACATTTCATCCTGGTAAAATATAAATTGCAGCAGCAAAGTTTTATATTTGGTGGTGAGTCACAATACCATCTTATCACATAGGTTGTGTGTACTTAGTGTACTACACACCCCTGTTAAAATGCCAGGTTCTTATGATGTAAAATAATGAGACAAAGATAAATCATGTCAGAACTTTTTCCACCTTTAATGTGAACAATTCAATAGAAAACATACTGAAATCTTCGAGGGGGAAAATGAAAAATAAAAACCTTACAATAACCTGGTTGCATAAGTGTGCACACCCTCTTATAACTGGGGATGTGGCTGTGTTCAGAATTAACCAATCACATTCAAACTCAGGTTAACTAGAAGTCATTCCACACCTTCCATCATTTAAAGTGACTCTGATTAATCACAAATAAAGCTCAGCTGTTCTAGTAGGATTTTCCTGATATTTTCTTAGTTGCATCTCCGAGCAAAAGCCACGGTCCGCAGAGAGCTTTCAAAGCATCAGAGAGATCTCACTGTTGAAAGACATAAGTCAGGAGACGGCTACAAAAGAATTTCCAAAGCATTATATACACCATGGAACACAGTGAAGACAGTCATCATCAAGTGGAGAAAATATGGCTGACTATAAAATATGGTGACTTTACCAAGAACTGGACGTCTCTCCAATATTGATGAAAAGACGAAAATAAAATTGGTCAGGGAGGCTTCCAAGAGGCCTACAGCAACATTAAAGGAACTGCAGGAATTTCTGGCAAGTACTGGCTGTGTGGTACATGTGACAACTATCTCTCGTATTCTTCATATGAATGGGCTATGAGGTAGGGTGGCAAGAGGGAAGCCTTTTCTTACAAAGAAAAACATCCAAGCACGGCTGAAGTTTGCAAAAACAAACAGGTCCCCCAAAAGCATGTGGAAAAATGTGTTATGGTCTGATGAAACCAAGGTAGAACATTTTGGCCGTAATTTCAAAAGGTATGTTTGGCGCAAAAACAACACTGCACATCACCCAAGGAACAGCATACCCACAGTGAAGCATCTTTGTGGCAGCATCATGCTTTGGGGCTGTTTTTCTTCAGCTGGAACCGGAAGGGAATTATGAATACTTCCAAATACCAGGCACTTTTGGCACAAAACCTTCAGGCGTCCATTAGAAAGCTGAAGGTGAAGAGGAAGTTCACCCTTCACCACTACAACTGCCCAAAGTACACATCCAAATCCACAAAAGCATGGCTTCACCAGAAGAATATTAACGTTTTGGAATGGCCCAACCAGAGCCCTGACAGATTTGGAAGCGCTTTTGCAAAGAAGAGTGGGCAAATATTGCCACGTCAAGATGTGCCATGCTACTGGACTCCTACCCAAAAAGACAGACTGCTGTAATAAAATCAAAAGATGCTTCAACAAAGTATTAGTCTAAGGGTGTGCACACTTATGCAACCAGGTTATTTGAGGGTTTTTGTTTTTCATTTTTTATTTCATTTTTCATTTTCCAGTTTTTGTTGTATTATGCACCTTACAAATATAAAATATTGCACAATGGGCTTTAAAATAAAACTAAGCTTTTTGTGTGTTTGCTCTTAGTTTCAAACAGTTGTTGGAAAATGCTGTAAGAATACAAGTTGATGAAGACAAACAAGTTAACAGCCCTTAAATTTACTTCCATGTCTCACTCATCATTTAGACATCTGTTTAGCTATTTGTCACCTTGTGTAGAGCCACATGAAGAGTGGACAGAATAATTCTAACATTTGCTAAACACAAAGCATCCATATCCATTCAAAGCCATTGAACTGATGGTAAATTTGTACACTTAAAAATGAGCAGACATAGCTCATGTGGTCAAAGGACTTCCTTTGTGGTGTTTCAAGTTGGCTCCTGCTTGTAACAAAGAGAGGAAGCTCACGCAAACATAAGCTTAATGGTTTTATTGTACCAACTAAACAAACATAAACTTCAAGGCCAACATGAAAATCAGTATTATCAGGAGTGCCGTGAGTGTAAAATGTAGTGAGTGCAAAAGGAAAAGCTACATAATAAATCAAAAAATTAAGAGCTGGTGTAACCCAGGGGTGGCTCTTGAGCACGAAACCACTCCTTAGTGGACACATACTACCATGTAGTTCCTCATGCTCGCTCTCTTGCTGGTACTGCAGCAGCATAATTTATTTCTTCTGTTCAAAAGTTAATTGCATTAGAGAACCAGCGGTGTCTTCTTGAGTGGTCAATACAGAGAGACAAAGGGACCCACTAACCTGATAGCAAATTACCCCATGATACCCCTGCTGCTTACCAACAGGGTACATAGGGTACACTACCAACAACACAATGAATAAGCCAGACTAAACAAACCTTTTACAGTTTTAACCTGGGACAAGGTTTAAACAACCTTTTGGAATACCTCTCCCTTCACTAACAGCCTAACCAACACTAACTCACTTTTCTCAACCCTAGTCTTCATGCATGCCATGACAGGTGTTTTAAACACAAAACCTATGACCCGGTCAATCCGCAGAAATGCTGTTACTCACCTAGACAGTCATGGACATGTACCCAAAACAGACAAAATGTCAGATCTTGTTTATCCACAAAAATAACAAATCAAAACAACAAAAGAACAATTCCCTTAGAGAGAGAGAGACTTTAGGCGCTTTCACACTGCCCAATTTTCCGGGATTATTACACCAATACGGCAGCTGGCTGCACTGTGTGAAAGCTACCTAGCCGGAAAGGGGGATCCGATTTGATCCGCCTCTGAGCTGGGAATGTTGGTAGTAACAGAGGCGGAACGATGTCTGTTTGAAAAGCCACAGCCGACATGCCATAGCAAGAGTGACATTTCAAGGTGTTGTGTTATCAGTCGCGGTCTATCCATCGACTACAGCTGCTCCACGGCTTTGTTAGGTACCCAGCCCGGCGTCAGTGCCAACTGGAAGTGTTTCAGCATTGACTTGTTGTTTTTGTGCTTCTACTACCTTCTCCACTGCTCTCTCTGCTCCCGTTTTGTTCCGTCAACTTCAGGCTGCATATCCACAGGGGGCATTTCAGAATAAGAGCATTTTGCCTTCCCGATTTTGCTGACATGTTTCGATTGTATTGATTTGGTAATCAGTGCTTGCTTTTGTGCTTCTACTATGATTAAATAGGCTACTTAGTCGAATGGTTTCTTTTTTGCCTGTTTTGACAGTGATTGTTGTTGTTTTACCATCGGGAATCTGCACAATCTGCGGCATAGATGGACTCAGTGGAGGTAATCCAGAACGCTTTATGAAAGCACAAACGGTTGCGGAATTACGCAGCAATATTTTGTTCAGTATGAATGAACGAATGCGGGAGATTTGCAGACATTCTTTACGCGTATATCGCTGCATCTTTGTATGAAAGCAGCTGATGTTGCTTACTCCTACCGGGAGAGGTAACGGCAATGGTCTCTAATGCTTTACATCAGGGGAAAAAACTCCTCAGTTATCCTAGTTGGCACTATTTTTAATTTTATTTCCAACCTGGGACACACAAAACAAACAAACCCCATTACTATGTTTGCCAAACTTCCTCCTGGTTAAGGCCTAATTAACACTTTCAGGTAGTCAAATTGAACCCAAGGCCAAAACCCAATTATCTACCATTATTGAAAACACACCTTTAAAGTTCACACTTTATCAAGAATTGAACTCTCGTGTGGACCAACAGGTAACCCAAAACCAACCAAATTCATAAACTTACTGCCTCGAGATTGACAAAGTAAAATACCACCTGGTTGGATCCTGCACGAGCCCCCATTTGTTATAAGTTGGCAAACGCGAAAATTAGTATTATCAGGAGTGTCATGAGTCTATAGCTGAGTGAAAAATGTAGTGAGTTCAAAAGGAAAACCTACATAATAAGTCAACCATGAAGAGTTGGCGTGTCCCGGGGGTGGTGCCGTGGGAAACAAGAGAGCAGAGTTGGCAGCCGTCTTAAATACATCTCAGCCAGGCTGAACAGGTGAGCCACATCTCCTGACGACCCTGGCCTTGGCTCCGCCTATAAACAGCCTGGAACTCACAAACACCAAACGAGCACAACACATCAGACAACCCTAATGTCGTCACAGTGGCCATCACTTGACAAAAGACAGACGTCTTTTGCTTTATATCTATTACTGTACCTCAGCTGGAGTAGCTGCTCTCTGCTGGTCAGTTTCTTTCCAGACCATTAAACAAATGTCCAAATGGCTCTGCAAAGTGTCAGCAATAGGATGAACAGAATTCTCGGAGCCTGGAAAGTGAACTTCAACCTGACAACCAACCATATGCATAGCTTCATTTTCTCTCCTGGTCTCTTGACGTGGTAAACTCGACTAAATTGAGTGCCAGATTTCTTTTTACTTTTCAATATCTGGAGTGCTTTAAACACAGCTGCAAACGCAGGCACAGATACATGGGCAGATACACACACACACACACACACGCATGTATTGTATTGAGTATTCATTAGCGGGTGTTTGGGTTCAAAGACAGTGAGTCATATTTGCACTACATGCAGACAACCACACACACAGTCACTGGACTTTTTCAAGACGTTATGGTGTCCATGTGTGAATGAGGTAATTACACAGTGTCATTCACAATGATAATGCCATACGGCTCATTTAACTCTCATTACAAACCATTTCCAGTCAGCTAAGCTGTTAGAGTAGACCCCTCCTACCTACCTATTTGAACACATTCACCATCCTACCAAAAAACAGAAATAGTTTTCCATGTTGTGCAGTGATTGGCAGATCACTGCTCCTTCTTGTAGCTGTCCCTTATTCTCTTTATTGCGTCTGAGGAGTTAGTTGATACAGGTGTCTGCTGGGACTTGTAACTGGGCCTCAATCTTAGAGCAATACAGTCAGGATGACATCCTGTAGTCTTTCAGCGGTCTGAAAGGCCAGTATTTTTCCATAATGAAACGTCATTCCCTAAAGTTTACCGTACACACATTTCTCAGCCTTCTTAGTTTACATTTCATAAACACATTTTAGACATTTGGCTTGTGTTCATGTGTAGACGTCAGCAGGGAGGGCTTCATTGTCTCACTAAAAGCCTAGTACTTCAACAATCCATCCCAGCCAATCCATCAGCTGACAGATGATGGATTGGCTGGGATTGAACTATAGGCTACTGGCTAGGCCAATAGTACCACAGTGGTATTTACCAATTTTTCACAAGGATTAGTAAAGTACTATGTCTGTCTTTCTATCTTAAGGCTCATAGTTATTGGTTATTGTTAAAAATAAATCTGACACATATTTAGCTTCTCATTTGTATTTTGACATTTAAAATTTTCTCTTCACTTTCTGATGTCAGACAGGTGTGACTGGGGTGTAAAGCAAATTTTCAATGAATAAAAAAACAATATTAATGGCAGATCACCACACTATAAATTGTGGTTTTCAGGGGAGTTGTATGCTGTGAATATTTCACAGCTGGACACAGTGATGCTGCACAGAAGTACAGGGCAGATGGAAAAATGTTTGTTTATCATGAAATGGTTACCACATGTAACTCCCTCTAACACCACAAATGGTCATTTTTTATGTTTCAGTTTGCATAGAGATTAAATAAACAAGATACAACATGATTTAGACATGATTGATAGGCAGAACCTTGGTAAGACTCAGGCTAGTCGTTGGCCCTGCTTTCAGTCTTTATGTTAAGTTAAACCAATGAGCTCCACACCTTACTTACAACAACCTGCCTTCTCATCTAACTTTGAAAAAGAACACAAAAAAGGTATATTTCCCCTTTTTTTACGTGAATAAATAGATTATTATTTTCCAAATATTAGCCACACTTTTAAAAGAAATTAAGCTGTTTTCACACACTATTTTTTTAATACTGAGAATGTGAGTTGCCAATTCACTGTAGAAGTTGCACTTGAATGTCCCTTTAAGACATACTAAGAAATTATTTAGGTGAGTTTGTTAGCTAGTTAACTAGCCAGCTGGCTCTTAAATGGTATACAGGGTGTTAATGTCAACCTTTAAAGACTACAGTAGCATTTGGTGGTGCTAGCTTTTTTGGGGGGAAATTATATTTTCTCAGGCTACAACAAATTTTTATTGTGTTAACATTTACTGACCCTTCTCTACTGTTAGTAACCAAACAACGGCAATGTCTATTTTTCTGTTATGGCAGTCTACATTTAAGAACACAATGAGCAGTTCTTAACCTCTGTTGACCAAGAGTTTAGGGTCATTTCACCACACAGACAATAAAAAAGTTATTTAAATAAACCAGATAAACTCAACTTTCACACTGCAGTCCCCTCAACTGTGGCATGACTGAGCTGCCACAGTGCTTTCCCTGTCTGGCGAGACACACCCACATAAACAGATCCCTTCACTCTACTCATCCCTCAAGCTTCATGTCTTCCCCATATGGGACAGATTGAGTTGTGACCACAGCTCCTCTCTCTCATCCTGAATCAAGGCTGCAGAAATCATCCTCCTTTCACGCTTTCCTGAGGCCACACAACAAGACGGGAAAGCACTGATTTGGCAGCAGATTCTCTCCTCGCACTACTGAGGTTTGACTTAAATCCCCCTGAGGTCGGAGGTCAAGTGTTTTCATCATCTGTGCAGCTATTATTTTACGTGTCATTATCAGCTGCATAATATCCCGCTCAGACAGGAAACGGGCGTAGATGCAAACGAGGAAGTGAAGAGAGTCTTGTATGGCTTGTTGCCCTGCAGCTGTGGTTTGGGTCTCTTTCCCCCCTCAGGACCTCACACAAGCCAGTTCATGTCCATCTAGTAAGTCTTCACAGTCTCAAACTGTAAAGGAAGCAGCTGTGTTTCATCCTCATAACCACCGTTGGCAAGATTGAGTGACCATCAATAGGCCTAAAGCGCAACTTCCCTGTCCTCTGACCACAGCTGCTCTGATTTTTGATAAGTTTAGAAGTTTTGGGAGTATTTATTATATCCCAGACTTTGCTTCCCACCAAAAGCACTCCCATTCTTATGTCATATCCTACAAGAAGAGCCAAAATACATTAGCATCATTGTAATCCAATCCAAGTGTTGCACGTTAGTGCTGATAGAGAGCAGTAAAGCAGGGACTCTAACCAATCTCAAATAGGGCCTCCTCATTTATATTTATTACCTGACACTTAAGCATCACTGTGGTTTGGAAATGTTTATTATGAGTTGAAGGCTCACACATTTCAATAAACTTGGCTACTGCTCTCCCACACATATTAAGAACGTCCCTGTACAACATGGAGATGCTCAGATAACAGATAAAGTCCTGATTAACTTAATATAGTGAATGTCATCTCCCCTCCCTGGATATGAAGAGGTAACAAGAAATATTTGCTCTGTTGCATAGCACCTAATGACTAGAAGGTACCTGCCAGGACTATCAGTACCGTTGACTTGGCAAGGTGCGCAGATTTCCAGACTTGAAAACTCCCTTTATGGACAGCGTGCAAGAACAATGAAATGACAGGCAGTATTTTACAGTGTTTTGCATCAGCTCATCTTATATCATAAATGTGACTTTATCATTCAACTCAAAGGCAAGACGTGCCAGAGATCTGTCAGAGTCGAAGTTTCTGTTATTTCCAACTGTATGTCCATTATGTAAAGTGATTATATCTTGTCGTGTTGTAACTGCTGATTGTCTGCCTACCATGTTTTTGTTTTGGATTAATTGCGTACATTGTGCGTTTACTGCTCTACATGTTGCTTTTCTTATTCCTTTTAGCTTTTTATTGCTTGTTTAGCTGCTTCATAATTTGCTGCTTTGTTTATTATTTTACATGTTGAAATGGTTAAAAATTACTTAAATAATAGACCAATAAGAGTTACAGAATAGCTACTGCCCCTGTAACTGCATACATACATTTTAATTATTTGATACACCTGTACACGCCTGATAATGAGACTGGACTTCATTCAGGATGACCGTGTTTTCAAATTAGCTTATTTCCTGTTGGCTTGGAGGTTATTTTGTTTCGCTTTCCCCTAAATAATCAGTAGTAAGAATTCCTCCTGCCGATGTCATTTTTAAATTGAAACAAAAGCAGTTGCTTGGAAAAGTTAACTTTGTTGGTCACATTTATCAAATAAATGTTTCAGTTTAAGAGTTGTTATTTCTGTAAGTCTATTTAAGAAAAACTTGCACAGCTGCGTCTATCTCATCCATGCTTGTCGTAAATTTTCTGTTGCTATTTTTCATGAATATGGCAAGCTTGCTACTGTGTGTAGGAGGATGACATCCCCATTCTAAACTGCCTAGTAAGCTGGATGAGTAAGTAAGTACTGGACAAAATAACTTGGTTAAGGTTAACCACTTTTTTTAAGGCTGGGGATCTTCGTCAACATGGTTACTATAATAACCACATAGTTGAAGTCAGGGACTGCAGCAACACTGTCTGTCAAGACGCAAACAAACATCGTTCTCCTGTGTCAAAGTCAGGTGTCGTTTCTCCAACCAGGGGAATACAGCTGTCGTTGTGAAATAACAGTAGGTTTTTTATTTGCTAAACAAATCTGATATGTGGGCAGCGGTTCAGAGGTCTGAAAACAGCCTACAACTGTAATAAATGGCGAGCAAAAGTAGAAAAAAGAGCCATCTACTGTATATCAGATCGTCTGAAATAGTCATGGAAAAGAGTGGAAACCCTGTACCAGCTGGAACTGCCAGGACAAAGTTATGACTGATCATTGGCTCAAAATACCAAACAGGACTGATAATGTTTGGTTTTCAAATAAAACATCCATTGTTTCAAACAACTGACACCTTTACCAGTTGAGTCATTGTTGGCGCAAAATTAAAACCAATTAGGAGGATTGTAGCATGTCAAAAGATTGTCTGTAACTCAAGTTCTTGGTTTAAAAATGCTAACTTTTCATTCACAAGATATTTAATAACACACTTAGGGACATATTTTCCAAAGTGGATGAATTGTATTTTGGAATAAAGCCCTTCATTTGTACACTAATGTATTGAAGTAGCCAATAAAAATGATAAATGACCTCGGAAAAGCAAGGCCACGGAGCAGACTGTGCAGGTACGCTGTCTTCACAAGTCATCTACACATTCATGGCTCTTGTGAGGATTTTTCCTGCCAGAACTCAACAGACTCCAAATTACATTTCACCATATGCAACATATGGAGGCTCTTTGGATTGGCAATGTTGACATTAGTTTAAAATCATCATCATTTACCATAAAACAAAGTCCTGCTGATTGATGTTGATTGACGCTGACGTTTCCAAGGGTTTTGAGATGTATCACAGCTGCCCCTGTGACTCCCATTCATTCAACATTTGTGATAGCTAAATTCTGGCAGACCAGTTTCAAGAAAACCAGACTATGACCTCCAGTTCGCTTGATTCTTACACCAGGTCTACTCTCCGGCCAAAGAGCTATTTGACTATCCTTTTTATTAAGTGCGTGTAACCATTAGGTTTTCAGCGAGGGAAATGACAGTGTTTTTACCACTGACGGTTTCATGTGGTGGACTGAAATGACCCGGTGTGACCGCGGGGGCAGAGGGCTCGATAAAAACGACAAAGCATGAAACTATAGATCACTCTCCAAAGCAGTAGTGGTGTTAACCTTGGAAATCTGGGGAGCCGTGAGGTTCAAAGTATACATGCCTTGAGTTATTTGTTTAGGGTTGAACTGCACTGAAATGGGCCTACTAAGTTACTAGAGCCATAGCTCAACTGTGCCCCTCTTCCTGGAGGGGTCAAAGGTCACTGTTGCAGTAGAGATCGAACAACAGTAGAGAGGAAAAGCGGTGGCTGGAAAGCTGCAGAAGCTGACGAGTTTCTTTTTTGTAGCCACCAAGAGAGTGAGGGAAGGGATCAGAGAGGAACAGAAAGAGAGGGAAAAATCAGATGAATTGTTTGTGGTACAAAACACCACAAACTTAATCATATTATGACCTCATTTTTGGCGGGTTTTGATAAATGTCATGGTAGCATTCAAAGTAATGATCTACTGCTCTACTGTATGTATTACAAAACCACAAAGCATGATTTCTTTACAACCCGGAGAAGCCCTTCCCTCTCTCATGTTTGCTGTTTCTCTATAGGTTATCCTAGGTGGCCCCCTGTACCATAAAGATCTTGAAACCACATACACTATAAACTATTTACAGAACCGAAAGCACATCCGAAAAGGGTTTCCATGTCTAAACCCTCTGGCCATCTTTTCCCTCTGAATGATATACCTTCAAAATTACACATTGGGGATGGATACAATGTGAGTGCCTCTATTTTTACCATTTAGTCACAAGTGCCATTTGCAGCAAGATATTTAAAGTAGGCATCATTTTGTACTTTCTCAGTGATTTTAAAAACACTTATGGGTACCCTTAAAATAGATGTGATGAAAGTTTAAATAGTGGTTTTCAACCTGAGGGTCAGGACTCCCCAAGAGATCACACAATAAAGCTGAGGGTTTGTGAAATTATTAAATATGTAAAGAGAGAAAAAGAAGGAACACTAAGTTACTCTAAGGTTAACATACTCACAATGACAATCATAACATGCTGGTGATTAGCAGGGATCATTTTGACCATCTTAGATTTTCATGTTAGCATGCTAACATTTGCTAATTAGCAAGTACAGCTGAGGCTGATGGGAATGTCATTACTTTTGCGGGACATAAATCAAAGCCTTGGCTTATTTCGTGACTTTCCTTAAAACAAGCATAGCAACACAAAAGATGTAATTTAAAGTAGAAGTCCAATTAAGCACAAAGGAATAGCGGACATGGCGGACATGTCAACAACTACCACACATCCCAACTCCCTTCGCCCTCCCACCCACTGAAACACTTCTTTTCTTTTCTCTGGAAAAGAAATTAAAATACAGAAACAATAATGATTAAAGAAAAGCAATGTGCGAAAAGAACTACAAAATTAATACACATATAACAGACAATACAGTTTTTAAAAAGAGTAGAAGAAACTGTGGTAGCATGTTGTCAGACTAGATCGTACTCAAAATATATTATCCAACTTACAGTTCTTGACATGGGTGATAAATGGCTGCCGAGTAAAACGTGTCAGTAGATCCCCAAAGAGTGATTCCAACTTTGCTTAACTGCAGAGCTTGCATCATAACTCTTGTCCAAAGATGACCTGATAATGGTGCTAGATTAAGACATGAATGGCTGACTAGATTTTATAGCAATTAAAAACCACAAATACCAACCTGATGGATCACCAAAGTAATTAGGATACATCATCTAGGAACCATACATGTCTGTACCAAATTTCAAGTCAATGCGCCTGGTGGTAGTTGCTATATTTCAGTCTGGTCCCAAGTAGTGGACCAACATACCAACCAACATCGCCATTCCTATGGAGCAGCTGGCATGGCTGAAAACATTTCTCCACACAATATATTTATTTTCTCTCACTTTTCTCAAATCCTGTAAAATGCTGGAGGACTCTAAAAACACTGAAATGACAGTGTGACGGGGACATGATTTCAGGCTGAAACAGGCACAGCTCACAGACACATGATGTATGACAATGCGCTGCAAGGAGGCATTTCTTGGCTATAAAGTGTCGCAAGCCAAACAGATTTTGAACCTGTGCTTTAGAAGATAGCCCCCTCTGTATGTCTCCAGTTTGAAAAAGACAAGGATCTGGTGTCGCTATCACCCGCCTGTGGGGCCGATGTTTGGGGTGTCTCATTTCATCGAAATAATCATAAACATACTGATCTAATTATCATAATGTCGGCTTACGGCCACTTCTTAGATAAACTATTACCCAAATGCTTCACCCACCATGGATCTGTTTTTCTTAGCCAGTCAATTTCCTAGGCGGCAGCCCGGGATTACCCCCAAGGCTGATCCAACCCTCCTGCAACAGGCTGCAAACGCCATTCGTGTCATGCTTATTTTGCCTTCCTCCTGCGTATTTAGGTCTGTTTGTTGATCTTGGTCGTGCTTCTCCTTTGGAGGCTTAACCGGTTTTGTCTGCTTTGTCTGGCCAAGCCTTGACACCGGCTGGACTCGGGACTGTGCTGCGGCCCAGAATACACAAACGTCACTGGTCAGAGGGCCAGCGAGAGGCGCGAGGAAATGCTTGGCTAGACCACACAGCCGTCAAAACCTGTCTCACTGTGCCATTTGAGAGAATTCTGTGAATGCATTCAGGTCAACGCTGCGGTGACGCCAGCTTCTTTCTGTTTAACTTTTCCTCACAAAGAGAGGGAGATCTACAGGAAGACCCTCCGTGCTGTGTATTTTTGCAGGAAGTTCAGATAGAAATGAAGGGATCACAGATCCTTGATTCACAACCACAGGGGTCAGTTTAACTAAATAAATGTAAAATAAGGCCAATTCTTAAGAGAGAGAAGAAGGACTGCTTGTGAATAATTTCCTCAACAGAGAAAAATTGCCCAATTACGTTGGTCTGGAGGTCTACACTCCAGAGAGGGAGAGTAAAAATAGTCTACTAGATTTTGGACATTTCAGGAGAAATTGGTATATACTGGCAAGCATTAATAAAACCTCAGAACACGAGAATCATAGCATTTTTAAACTAATGGCCAGTATTACCGCTTTTATGAATGTTCTGCCTCATTTGAGGTGACTTTTTGGACACTGAAGTTGATTTCAGTGCTCATAAGGCTCTGCATGAAATGAGAGTAACAGCTCATATTTTCCTTCATTAAGACTTTCTTCTCCTTCCATGATGCATTCACTGTCTTGTTATGAACTATTGACCAACATGGCTTGATGACGGATCGACAAAGAGTAGTGAAGTGTGAAAGTTGATGGAAATTATAATAAAGCTGTGAATGGCCTCTGTGGGATTTGCATCAAAAGGAAAAATAACTTTCTCCAAAAACAATACAAAAGATAATTGTATCTAATCTGGCTTCCGCAAAGAAATTACTTTAGCACTTCTTTCTTACAAAAACATTGACTGGCTTTTAGCACTGTAAGAACCAGACTTGTTTACGCATTATCAGTGTTTGAACAGTAAAGAATTAAAACACATAACATGTATTTAAGTCCTGTGCTTGTCTGTTTTCTTCTATTAAATGCTTCTATACTCTGGTTTCTCCTGCCTAATATTAACTTAGCACAGTTTATTCTTTAGAGGCAAAAGAGAATAGTATTTAATATTTTTTGGTAAGAGAAGTAGCAGCTGTTGGACTGCATTCAGAGCATGCTTTTATGCTTTTTCCCAACAATATTTGCTCAATGTGTCACAGTGTGTTGCTTTACATTTTTAATCACATTACATTCATTCGAGCCAATCATGGTTGCTCAAACACAATGCTGAATTCCTTTAAAGTACATCACACTGCATCCTGCAGGCTGGTGATGTTCTATATTTGTCACATTGTCAATAAATCCCATTAAAAGATGAAAACCAACTATAAATGTATCTTTTTAACAAGACTTGTCTGTGTAGCCAAAGCATGATAAATATAATCCCTCTGTGACTATATAGCTTGATTTGCTGTCAAAAAATATACAAATAAGTTACGCTGTTGCGCTGGTGAGATATTTTGTCACTGAAATGAACACAGGCACTGTTTTGAGTTACCTGATACCCTGTCCTGGTGTTGAAAATACACAGAATTAAAGTACACCGCATTCGCATTAATTCACAAGTGAAAGTAGTCCCCAAGAATTTCACTATTTACCTCTGTTGGAGTAACAAATTAGTAACAAAAACTACAGTGCCCAGCTGTTTTAGGAAATTACTTTAAAATTAAGCTATATATTTCTGACCTGTTTTTGAACAAGATTAACAGTAGTGCTTTGGGCTAAAAGCTAACTTTAGCACATTAAAATGCTCACAATGTTAATGCTAACATACTGATGTTTGGCAGGTGTAACGTTTACCATGTTCACCAACTTAGCTTGGCATGTTAGCATGCAGAAATGTTCTGATTAGCACCAAACACCAAGTCTGTTGGAAATACAGTAAGTGTTTTCACTTTAACATGTTAATCATTGGAATTAAATCATATCACACGAGAGACAAACTCATGTGTTGTTGGACAGTAGATCCTTTTTCAACCTTATTCTTTAAATCAGCTAAGCAAACATGTAGTTAAACGTGAACAATGTCTACATCTGTATGTTAACCTCAGCCAATAGTTTTTGTTCTCACTTCGAGGGTCACCCCACAATGCCCTTTCAGAGTGTTACAAAGACATCACATATGTTTCAGTGTGCCAGAAACCCCAAGAACCAAAATTTGATTTGCAACATCCATCAAATGTTGTACTGAAGTAAAGTTATTTGCATTTAAGGGGAAAAAGAGATTGGAAATCCATAAACTGTCATCTGGTCCAGCTTCAAAAGTTTCTGTTTCTATTTTTCATATCAAACCTGTTGAAAGATGGGGTATTGTTTGACTTTTTTTCGTTACAGAGTGCACCACATGAGATCTTTACATTTGGTACCTTCCAGACTGCAATTTATTCGATAATAACGGTGAAATTCGTCTGTTCGACAGCTCTGTTCCAAGAGCTATAAAAGATTTGGAAAGTTTTCTACTGGTTTCACACATTGTCTCTGATGGAAAAAGTTTAAGAGGCAAGTAAAAGGCCACCCTGGATGAATTCTCATTCTCTCTTTCCTATTTTTCTCCTATTCTCTAGTTTTTCTTAAATGCACACCTCAGCTCACTTTATCCAGCACGCGAGTCCACAATTAAAGCCACCAAAGCCACAATTATACTCACCACCAGGTTTACAACGCAGCTGAATTAGTCTGGATTAGGTATAGCGCTGCTTTTCTCATTATGGCCTGTTGGCTCTGTTCATTTCATTGTTTCCGGACTCCTGCCTTTGTCCAGGGAGGCTTCTATATGACTGGTTTTGCAATTACGTCACCTTATGAGGATTTTTTAAATTACACACTTAGTCAGAAATGTTTAGTATGAAATGTGTACAAGATTTCATGGAAGATCTTTTGGTTACTTAAAGCTGGGGTAAGTAACATTGGAGAACTAGCAAGAGACTGCTGAGATTTTGATAATATCCAACCAAAAAATTCCCACCCCCTTACTTCAGGCCTCTCTCCAAAGCATCTCTCCCAAGACATATTTTTAGAGTAATAAGTATTTGGTCTTGGTCGGATGTAACCAGTTTGGAAAAATACTGTTACATGCCAAGCAGACCTGTTTTGTTTTCCTCCTGCTTTCTTCCTTCCCCACTAGTTTCTCTTTAGGTGCTGAATGGGTGATTGGCTCACACCTGTGCAGCCTGGCCGAGCTGCAGATTGGCCAATGGAGGCTGAAGCTGGCCAACCAGGATGAAGCATGGGAAATAAAAGGAGCACCCCAGAAGAGTTCACACTCTCTCACCCATGCAGTCACCATTGTTACGTAGCAGCAGTGTACCACAGCTCTGTGTTAATTGTCTGACCATTTTATTTTGTGGAATGAACTTTCATTTGCTGAGTTCATCGTATCAGCGCTTCCTTTGTGTTGCCTCCCTCGAGCCGGGGTCGTAACACTAAGCATGTTGTCAATGATACAGTACAGTAGAACACGTAGTTCACTTATGTAGTAACAATACAGAATCTGATAATGTTCTTTTTCTCAGCTCTGCTTTTTGGCATTCGAACTGGAACAGTTGGAAAGATCTTACTGCCTCTCTCCGGGAGTCAGAACATGGTGTTGTTATTAAAATTCAACCTCAAGACTCACATTTTGATCACACAAAGCTGCCTCAACTTATAATCTGCAGGGTCCGTACTGCTCTTTTCCGTATTGCTCTGCACTTGTTGCTGTGATTCTGCGCTGCACTTCCCACAGATCATCTGTCACTCAAACAGTAGGGGTACTGCAAAGTTTGTCTTATCAATTTTCTGTTGATGAAGAGTTCCTGAAGGCAGCACTCTTTTCTGTCTCTGCTCAGACACAGTCACTATCCCAGCTCATTTTTCTGTTCCGTACAAACAGGCTGGAACTTTAAATCACATCACCGTCTGTCCGCCAATACATTTTTCCTCAGAGAGACCAATCAAACATTGTATGTTTGGAACAGCAACTGTAAAAACTGCCATGAACTGGCTGTATTTTGAATCACATTCGTGTTATAGCAATCAGTGATAGAGAGTAGCAAAATACAGATCTGATTATTTGAAAATGTCATATTATGTAACGCTCAGGTGGAATCATTCACTTATTTCTCATGTAACATGACCTGGTGTTGCCCAGTGTTCCCATATTCTCACATACACACATACATCTCCGGCTCTGTCTCTGAGACTTTGACTTATGTTTTTTTCTATGAAAATCGTCTTTTGGCAAAATTTTAAAGAACAGAAGCGCAGAAGAGGACAGTGGGGGCAGGAAGCAGACGGACACATGCAGTGGGTGGAAGGTTGTGGCTGGTGGTTATTTAAGTAATTGGTGGCACCGTGGCAATGTGTATGGAAATATAGTAAAGCAGAACAAGGGGAGCGTGTTGCGCTCAAGAAGAGTGGCAGCAATAGGAGCAAATATTCATACTAAGGAATCCTGGCTCTGGCTCTATCCACCTGGAGGAGTAACTAGTAAAATTTGTTTATTAGTAGGCTATAATATTATAACACTAAAAATAAAAGGCTAATTGTTAGGATAATACTGCTGTATGTATGCTGTGTTCTGTCCCGATCCGGCTGCAGTGGCTGCAAGTCCTCCCTTTTGGTTTTTAAATATGCTGCAGCAAACAGCACATTCATTAATTAGAGAATTAATAATTTCAAATAAAAGTATCATATATAGCTTACCACTAGTTTAATATTCATTAAAAAAGGTGGGTGGTGATGGCGCAATGGATAAGACTATTCCTCTGGTGTCAGAGAGCCGGGTTCAATCCCCCACTGTGACCCATCCACCATTGTGTCCCTGAGCAAGACACTTGACATGACATGTATAGCAATTGTAAGTCGCTTTGGATAAAAGCGTCAGCTAAATGAATAAATGTACAATCACAGCAGTTGTATTATGGTATGGTTGTCTTATTCAATAAATTCTTGGTGAATAGTGATACTCCGGGCTTGTCAATAATCATAACCATTCATGCAGAAAAAGTTCAACATTTCGAAGGTTTGTTGTAGCACCATGTCAACCTTTTTTTAAATGTCCCGCCCTATCCACGCTGTGATTGGTTGGTTCATGAAAAGTGATATTGACAAAGTTATGTCCCTATTGATGGCTGTTTCTCCTGCTTGGTGAAACAGTCAACCAATCAGAGCTTTGAAGGTAGCCATGGGGATGTCTTCTTCCTAACTAGTAAGCTACTTCCATAAAAGAAAATGGCAACACACATGGATGAGATAGGTGCGGCTGTACAGGTTGTAAGGCAACATTTAAAGGTGACCTATTATGCTTTTTCATAATTTCTGGCATTTCTATAATTTTGCAATATCGGATGTTCGTGTTAAACATGGCCAAAGATTTAAATAAGGTCACAATGAGGTCAAAGTATTTTTTTAAAAATCCCTGTCAGCAAAAACCTGAGATATCCCCTTGTTCTGAATGCTTTGTTTTAAACTGTTTTTTCTACTAACGGCTCGGTATGATGTCATTCTGGGCCGGATTTCCATATATGGTCATTTGCTCCAGCCAGAGAATGCTGGCACAAATGAACATGCAGCCCTATCCCTGCGGCAACCTGGTGAACACATAAGACGATGGCCAATCAGAAGACAGTGGGCTTTGGAAGGGGGGTCTCAAAGAGACAGGAGCATCTACAGCTTGTTTCAGACGGAGGCTGAAATGAGGCCCTGCATGAAGTGCCAGTGTAAGATAGAAAAATATTTTTTTTTAACTTTGAATCATGCAAAGCTGACATAGAGGAGTCACAGAACTACAATATATGACTGGAAACAGTATAATAGGTCCTCCACCTATGTGATAAATGTAACTGCTCCTACTTAACTTCCATATTAACTAAAAAAAGGTGTTGTTTCGACCCGGCTCGTTGTGGAGAAAGGTAACATTAGAAATGGGATACTAAAATTGAGCTGAAATGACAGCTGGGGTAATACAGGTTAGTGGTAATGTGATTTAATTAAGGTCATGAGAGTGAACAGAGGCGTAACAAGAGAAGGGCTTTAGGGGTGCTGACTGACTATGGTTACAAAATATAACAAAAGGTCTTACACAAAGTCATACGTTTAGCACTTTGCTGAAAGAGTGAGCTCACAATGGCAACAAAATGAAAAATACGGCAATAAAAGGAGGACAGCACCTATAAACTTACAAAATGAAAATAGCAAGGCAGGCTTAAAAGAAAAACTGTCTAGCAGTCAACCTGTATCGCAGACAGTGAGGTCTAAAAACAGATATCAACAATTTGCCTACCTTTGTGGAACTGATATGTTTGTTAAAAGTGTGTCAGAATGCTTGTCATTTTGTCCCATTTCAGCATGTACTCTGTGGTCCTGTGTTGGATTGTAGTTTAGTGTTGAGTCCCTGTGATTTTTCATACTTATTGTATCTGCTCCTAGAGACTAGGCACTAGAGATAATGTATCTCTAGTGCCAACCATGTCAACTACTACCAGGGGTGGACCAAGGGTGGACATAAATATCCAGCTCTTGCACTGTAGCCAAACCAGCCCACATTACCACACATCCCCACTCACGATCACACACACTCACTACTTACATTTGTGTACAGATGGTGAAACAATATAAGCAGCACCGTGTGTAACAGATTTGTAATATTTAATGTGTGTGACTGGCAAAGAATGTTTAATAGCTTTTAAATACTGTATGTTATTGTAATTTGTAACGTAAAGAGAGTTCACATTTTAAGCCTTAACAATAAATTTGACTTGTTGGGGCAGGGCCGGGGGAGCAGATGGGAGGATTTCCATTCTCTGCCATCTAGAGTCTTTGTATTAGCCACTGAGTTTCTCCACTGGAGACTCCAGCATCTAGCTAAATGGTGAGACTTGAGTTCTCCAATTGGCCTGTAGATTTGACTCTGTGACCCTCCATGTACATGCCCACTTCTCTCTTCATGTTTACATTCGCTTCATGCTTCAATTGGGGCTTTTACTTCAGTTCTAAAGAAAAAAATGTTAGAAATTGTGATCTAAGATCATTTTGTGGCCTCTGTACCCATAATCAGCATGGTGTAGGCTTGTGACCCATGCACTGATCCTAGAACAGATTGAAGACCGTGCTCTTTATAGAGGTCACAACGTATTTTGGGAATGCAGCCACCCTTCAATGCTCTCCAACCCATGTTTCATCAAAGCGGTATGTCCTCTACCCCGAGCCAGTGTACAATATGCTACAGTATGCACTGGCCTTTATTCAAACCCCACTAATTACCTCCAAAGCTTGTCTGTTGTTCAAAAACACTTGTTTCTTTGGTAACTGTGCAAACTATATATGGTGTGCTAAAACAAACAACACAGAACTTCCCAGTAGACACAACTGTAGATTACAGATTGTAGATGAGATTGTGGAAATTACACTCTATGCTCATGGATTTTAAATCAGATTTGAGTTCAGTTTAGTCTGTTTTTTCAACAAAAGTGTTCCTTGAAGAGTTTTGGAAAGAGTCCAAGTACAGTACAATTGGAGTTCATGACTGAAAGGAGAATATTAACAGTATCAGTGAGTGTGTACAGTTCTTTTAGGAACCACAAGAAATGCAGCTCATAAACTTGTCCTTGTTGTGTACATCCAGAAACAATCAAAGTGGAACTCATCATGGCTACCCTGGGAAAACTACTACTAACTACTACTACAAGTGTGATGTTTTTCTTTGCTGAAACAAGTTTACATGGTCATTTATTTGTTTAAGCCTCCAAAGTAAGGTTTTTACTTTTTGCTACTAACAGGATTTGCAGATGCCATAAAAAGCAGCACTATGGATAATACACATATACCCCCAGACTCTAAGACCCACAACTCCCAGCTCCACGCCCAGACGCCTCTTCCTCTCTTTTACAGCCAGATATTCTCAAACAGGTCTGGGGTCTAGGAGTCAACCACCACCCCTTGACACCAATCCATACGGGTTAATTGACAATGAAAATACCCAAAGGGAAAACAGCCATTTATAAAGTCAAGATTTAAACCTGGCCATATAGGATTATTAAAAAAAAGTCATGAGCATACCGCAAAGAAAATACCTTGGCTTTCAGATGAATAGGTATCCTTTCTTCTTCTCGGTGTGTTGTTTTTCTTTGGGGAGCTTGTGGTCTCGAAGTGCTTTGGACCTCAGCTCTGAGGCAATTTAATGGATGTACAGAAGCTTCACTGTGCAGAAAATAGTATTAAAATATGTTCCTTATGTTTTGATACCAAATTCAGGGTTCAGGCTAGCGCACAGTGTGCATCAGTGGCATAAAACTGACTTGCAGTGACACGCGGAGCAGCTTTTCTGGCCACGATGATGAGAAATGGTCTCCAAGCTCTTTCCTCAGCAGCGCTCTTCCAATCGCTGAGGAACACTTTGTAGCCAGGAAACATTTGAGCTGATTTATGACCCTGTGGCTCAGTTCCTTGCCTGATGCTGAAAGTGTTGTTCTTTTGCACCAACTAAGATTTCGTCGTGTGCATTACCACCCTTCCGGCTTGTGGATTGAATTAACAAACCAAATACAAAATTGAAAACCAACACACACACAGACATGATGGAGAAAGAAGGCAAAACACACGCTTATTCATTAGTTGCAGATCCTCATCCAAACCACTTATTTTTGGATGCTGGGTAAACAAAATCTTAATGTGTATTTCATATTTCTTTGAGCCTGACATGATGTTATGCAGCAGTTTGCCTTCTTTACTGCTGTCAATGTATTACAAAACAGTACGAGTGAATAACTCTGCAGTGATAGCATTGCTACCACATTAGCTGAAGGCTGCTGAGCTTGTTCCCAGATAGCCTCGCTATTAAACATCACCAAAGGGGTTAAACATGAGCAGTTTGTAACAGAGCAGGTCTTTGTTTCCATAACAATACTGCAGATACACATTGCTCTCTGTAATCAAGGGTTTACTCACAGCTGCTTGTTTTGACAGCATTGCGTCAACTGTTTTGACAGTGGCTCAGCTGAGCTAAACTTTCAAACCAATCCTCTCTTTTCCATTTTCTAATGTCTGTGTGAAGATCATCTGCTCATCAAACTGCTGTGGGGCCAATATCTTTATTTTATTTTGAGTACTGCATTGATAATGAAAAGTAGACATGGCATGTTCACACACCACAACTTGGGTCAGGGATGTTTGTACCAAACTCAAGGAAGGGATGAGAGACTGCCTGGAGAGACGGAGGCCATGTGTGTTTACATGCAGTGTTTCTCACCAAAATGCACTGAGAGTATCTGTGAGGTTGTGATGAATGTGTTTCCTTCTTTTTTTTTCCCCCCTTAAGTTTTATCGTACATTGTTAAGATCCACGTTTGCCAGCAGTGTATTTTTTTCCTTTGTTGACACATTGCTATTTCTTTGTGCGTTGGAGCCGCCAACTACCTTTCAGTGGAATAGCGTAAAACTGGCTGCAGGATTGAACATGTGCCTACATGATGCAAACAACATTGGCACCCTCGAGTTAGTGAATTAGTCATAAAAGTTTATAAAACATATAATTTCCAGAGTCTGCTAATTGATAATCAACCTGTACTGAACTGAATATAAACAAAGTTGTGACCATAACAACCAAAATCATTATTATGCTCCTTTAATTTCCAGATTTTTCTTTCTTCTGCATAGAAGAAACAGACCCCCATGGGTATGGACGCCTTTCCATCACTATTATAGGCAGATAAAACTTCATATTTTTGCTGTTGTAATATTGATTTTCACTTGCATTGTACAGCAGAGGAGAAGAATGTTTTACATGTTTCATATCATTGTCCAGCACAAAGCTATAAAGTCAAACATTCGAGTTGTAAGAAATACAACTACTGTGACAGTGACATGTGTATCTTCAGTTTTTATGGCCTTTAGCTCATCTCACTCTTCATGTTTCCCAGCTATAGTGAGCCTGCTGTGTTTCTGACAGTCCTGACATGAAGGCATCAAAGGAACATGGGTTAAAACCACTGTCCTGTCTTGTCTGTGCTCTGAAAAGGCCTCTCAAGTTAAAAAGTGAGGGTTTCTTTGGTCAGCACTGCTGAGTCAGTCACAGAAAAGAAGTTTAAGACAAGTAGCCTAAAAGAAAGTACCATCTTACATCTGCCTACTCTCACATTGCTCTCATTTTTTCTACATCCTTCATTCTTTTGTATCGCGGTCGCCATTCATTTGGAACATCTTGGGATCTTCTTTTCCATTCCCAGACAGCTGGAGCGAGTTACTGGCTGTTTGGCAATTGGGCCAGTGGGGGAGACGCAGATGGTTCAATTCTCATGTCACCCTGTCTGCTTGGCAGAGACGTCAGGGAGCAAGTGGAGAAGGATTTACTCACACACAGAAACTATGTGTATGTGTGTGTATATATATATAATATATATACACAACACACACACAAATAGGATCCAATGCATCCACAGTCACGCATGTATGTGTGGAGAATTTTAACAACACATTTTTTCCATTTACATTATAGGCTTTTACTTGACGCTCTTTCCCAGAGACACTTAAAGTGCAGAAGTAGAATAAGTTTCAATTTAGTAACCTTAGTTTGTTTTCTGTAGAAAACACAATCAATTTGGTTCACATTTTAAGATAATACATTAGTGGTAAACCCCGTTTCTCAACATATAATCATGACATGACAATTAGCAACAGAGACACGTATAAATCATTAAAATTGCAGCTCATCAATCTGTCTCAATCAAATTTAAATTTTGATATAAAAATGATTCAGCCCCAATTGAAAGCCAACATAACAACATACTTTTGTATGGGTTCACATTGGGGCTGCTGCAAATGGTTGTGTTTATTTTCGATAATCCATGGACTATTTTTTCCCCAGAAACTCTGATCAATCATTTAATAAAAATGTCAGAACATAGTTTTCCTGGAGCCCAAGTGTTTTGCTTATTTTTTCCATCTATTCAAAACCCCAAATTATTCAATTTATATTTATTTAAGAGAAAAGAGAAAAAAGTAAACTGAAGGAAGCTGGAACAATCAAAGGTTTTGCCTTTTTCACAAGATAAATGACTCAGACAATTCTGAAAATTGTTACCAATATATTTTTTTGTCAATCAACCATTTGATTAGTCATCCACCTTCCCACACAACTCGGCATTGTTGTAGCAAAACACACACAAACATGCTTACATCATACACATTAATATACCTAATTACAGGCATATTTTTTACATTATGTCAACAGTGACGGTGCCTCGTATCACGTTTGCACTTTATTCAAAACATATGAAAGTCATGTGACTCAAGTGGAGGAAGATTTTGGGGGGAAAAAACAGAATTACTTTGGAGAGGGAAAAAAAAGAGTTTTGGGTCTCCCGGTGTAATTTTTTTCTTCCTTCATTTGTTTTCACAAAATGGGTTGTGTTACAATTCGATCGTAGCTCAGCTTCAATAATTGTTTGCTGAATGTTTTAAGGTTTGTTTTCATACCTAATTTTGGCTGCATTCCTGTGGTGAACGACTCGGTCATCGTGCTCATCTAGGCCCCTCTCCTGCTGGGGAGGAGACTACTGTGTGTGTGTGTGTGTGTGTGTGTGTGTGTGTGTGTGTGTGTGTGTGTGTGTGTGTGTGTGTGTGTGTGTGTGTGTGTGTGTGTGTGTGTGTGTGTGTGTGAACATTGCAGACACAGTAGGTGGGAGGTATCCCTAGCAAGAAGACCCTGCTGACAGCTACAGACAGGTGGGAAACCTTACAATAATATTACACAGGAGTTAAGGGAGAGTGTGTGTGTTTGACTGAGTGAGTGCATACATGTACATGTTCTATATTTGTGTCAGACTGAATGCATGTGTTCATATGTCAGCTGATGTGTAAAGTGATACTGGCAAACCAACATACTTGGCTGATATCGGACAGCAATACCGTGACCATACATAAACACGTCTATACCAAATTTGCAATTGCTAAGAAGAAGACATTAAAGTTTTATTTATTTTCCTGCAGTGACAGTGGTGATTAGCGCCACAGACAGTGCTGATATAATTTAAATAGCAACATCAAGACAGGCTGTTTTTCCCAATTCTAATGCTGTGTATTTGTTTTCTCTTACTGTGAAAATATTTTTAATGACTCATTTTGAACTTTGGCGGTGTCTAAGTAAATGAATCAGATTAAATGTGATTTGGGGTGACAAGCCAACCCCGCCTTCATATAAAACCACACTATATGGTTAGCTAGAGATATTGTTTCACTTGGAAATGTGTCACATTTCAGAAGCTAAATATGCTTAAGCTGCCTTTTCACTTTGACTTTAACTGCCAGCAGTTACTAATGCTGCAATCACGCAATGTCTTCAGAATAAGAAAGTGTTCACACACATTTTCCCCTTTGGTTATACCCTCTGATATCCACCTGATAATCCGATATTAGTTTATTTTGTTATATATTAGAGAATGGGTCATCCACTGATCACAGGGTTGGCGGTTGGATCCTTGCCTCCTCTTGTCCACATGTTAAAGTGCCTTTGGTTTAAGATGGGAAGGCTAGCACCCTGCATGGCAGCACCATTGCTTTTGATGTTTGTGAGTCTAATGTAAAGTATTGTGTAAATGCAAAGAGCTTTGTTCGTTAAGGTAGAAATCATATTTATCATATTTGTAGCAGTTTATTCATACAAATTAAACAAATGATGTTTTAGGGCTGACCCCGAATAGTTGAAGATTCAATGCTTCGATGGGCAGAGGCTGATTCGACTGTCAATCTTACAGTTGAATCTTTGCGCCAACACAAGGATCACACCTTAAGAGAAGCCACAGCTTCACCAGTGTTGTGCCGAGTGGTCCGCACCTCGCAGGACTTTCGGATAATTTATCACTGTTGATGAACCAAACAAATAATATTATATTGTTTTTAGACAGCTGGCTACTTGAAATAGACCCGCGAGGAACCGCGGCGTGTTAGCAGTTGTCTGCAGCACGGCATGCACCCAAAATTCTTCACAAGACCAGTGAATGGCAGGTGAGCGAGAGAGAGAAATGGTCAACAATAGGCAAGTAGATGAATTTTACCACGTCCTTATCCCATTAACAATCACTTTAATAGCTGGAGTGCCTGACATCATCCTCCTAAGTTGATGACATGTTCTCTGAAATCCTACAAATCTCAGTAACTATAATAAACATTTCTTTTTATCAAAGCTGAACTACTATCTCTGGACATAGTGACTCTCGTAACAGTGAAACACAACCATTCACGGTCTGTTACAATATTTTAGTATATTTCCTTACACCTAAAAAATGTTGATATGTTGCTCAAACAAAGTTATTAATCAGTTCCCCTCCCATAGGTGTGGTGGGTTTTCCTGATCCAACAAAAGAGTGAGAATCCTAAAATAATTTTGTTAGTCTGGAGTTTTAGTGTCCCATGATGGTCTTAAAGTTTCGAGACTTTCCCATGGCTATGTGAATAAAATTCCAGGGGAAAACACTAAATTCTTGTTGTGCATTTAATTTGTCAAATGTATGGATATTGAATATCAGGACATTATATCCGTAACAACTTTCAAAGCCACTGCTGGTTGGACCGTAACACATGCATGTGGTTCGTCCATGCACCCTGCTGCTGAAGAATCTTCACCTGTGCACTGAGAGAGTTCATCGTCTCATCTTACCCTTTCATTACAGGGTTGCCAGCCGGGTGCTGCAACACCAACCAGCCTGCTGCACAGTGAAAAGAAAAACTTCACATGCAGGAGCAGCCCATAACTCAATCATGCCAACATGGGTCACATCAATCTGAAGTGAAAAGTATTCCTCAGAAGTGGCTTTTTTCTTTCTTTTATTATCTGCCTCACAAATGTGTGCAGGACGTCCATAACTGAGCTGTCCCTTGCTGGGGTTTTTACGGTGAGATAAAAGAAAACCCAGAAGGTTATCACCAATTCAGCTGACATTCCACGTCAGAAGATGGTGTTGACTGCAGCCCACTAATTGAAGACACATTTGAGAGATGTCTAGATGTGTGCCAAATGGGCTTTCACTGATCTGGCAATCCTGGTGCAAGAGGGACCTCCAGTGGCTGGGTTAGTCATGAAGAATTACGCTGCCTGCTGTCTAAAATATCTATCAAATATAAAGAGAATATAGAGTGGATTTCTCCAGAAATCAAACAAAGATATAGAACTACCCCAGCTCCCTTGACTTTCATTGCAGTAGTTTACAGGTATGTCAGGTTGGTTCATCGACAGAATTTATCTGGACTATGGAGTGCAGTCTGTGTGACTTCTTATAGTGTTTAAATGAATGGATTAATGGTTACATCATTGAATTAATACTAATAGCTCAATCTATTAAAAGGAAATGTATTTGCACAACAGCAGATAACAGCAATAAAACTTTTCACACATGAAATATGTTACAGTTGCCTTCAGAAACATCTGTAGGTTAAACTGAGCTAATGATGACTAACTTCTAACAGACACTGTAGATTTGCTGCAACATTAAGGCTACAAACAGCCCATAATGCAAGACTCTGTTGGAGCAGGTACTGTCTCCAACAAAAATAACATCTAATCAATTAGTTTGTAAAAATTGTAGTTTCCACTAAAAATATCATCTTATGTTTGTGTTGTACCATATTTTTCCATGTGCTAATGCACACAATGCACAATGCATACACAGAAAAAAGATTGAATAGATAGAGAGATAGAGATCCATCAGGTACACGTCCAAACAATTAATATACTATTGTACCAATCCCTACAATGGTTTGGAGAAAACAGAGTTTAACAAAATAAATGCGACTTATCTTTGAGGAAAAACTTACAAGTATCAACAGAGCATCAAATACAGATCTACAACTGGCAATACATACTAGTAAGAGCTCATAGTACATATCACATCAATGGGTAAATACCTAGGGAAGGAAGTAAGAGTTAACAGAAAGTGCAATCAGAACAAAAAGTGCAGTCAATACAAGATAATTGTAGAGGATAGAAGAAGAGCACAAGAAGTGCTTGTTAGAGGTTAGTTAGTTAGAGGTGTTATAAGAGGAAGTGTTCTCGGAAGAGATGAGTTTTCTTGAAGTTAGAGAGGGGACGCCCCTGCTCTGATGGCGTGTGGTAGCTCGTTCTACCATCGTGGTGTCACAGATGAGAACAGCCGGGACTCGCGATTGCTTTGTGTGAAGGGCTGGCAGAGCCAGGCGGCATTTGTTGGAGGAGCGTAGCGGCCGAGAAGGAATGTAGGTTTCAATTATGGAGTTTAGGTAGATGGGTGCAGACCTGGTGGTCACGCTGTATGCATGCATTCGTGACTTGATTTTGATTCTGGAGGCCACGGGGAGCCAGTGGAGGTCACTGAGTAATGGAGTGACATGAGTCCTTTTGGGCTGATCAAAAACCAGACGTGCTGCTGCATTCTGAACCATTTGTAAGGGTTTCACCGCAGAAGCTGGAAGACCTGCTAGGAGGGCATTGCAATAGTCGAGGCGAGAGATAACCATGGCCTGTACCAGAAGCTGGGTGGCATACTGACTGTGGTAGGGCCTGATTTTCTTTATGTTGTATAGAGCAAAGCGGCATGACCGAGAGACAGCAGCAACATGGTTTGAAAAGGACAGTTGATCAAGTCAATCATTGAGTCAATTTGTAGTTTGATGTTATGGTGAATAGATTGCTTGGTTGGAATGACCAGGAGTTCAGTCTTGGAGAGGTTTAGTTGAAGGTGGCAGGCCTTCATCCATGCTGATATGTCAGAGAGACAGTCTGTGATCCGCGCCGAGACAGTGGGATCACCTGGCGAGGAGGATAGGTAGAATTGCGTATCGTCTGCGTAGCAGTGGTAAGAGAAGCTGTGTGAGTGAATGATCGGCCCCCCGTGAGGTGGTGTAAATTGAGAAGAGAAGGGGCCCTAGCACTGAGCCTTGGGGCATGCCTGTGGAGAGGCAGTGGGAGGAGGATAATTGTCCTTGCCACAAGACATTGTAGGAACGCCCAGAAAGGTAGGATTCAAACCACAGGAGTGCTTTACTCGAGATGCCCATTGATGAGGGAGCGGCTAGCAGGATCCTGTGGTTGACTGTATCAAAGGCAGCTGATAGGTCAAGCAGGATAAGAACCGAGGATTGGGCTGCAGCTTTAGCTGACCTTAGCTATTTACATTTATTCATTTAGCTGACGCTTTTATCCAAAGCGACTTACAATTGCTTTACATGTCAGAGCAACTGGGGGTTAAGTGTCTTGCTCAGGGACACATTGGTGAATGGGTCACAGTGGGGAATTGAACCCAGGTCTCTCACACCAAAGGCAGGCATCTTATCCATTGCGCCATCCGACCCCCGGTTTATACTTCAACTTCAAGCTATATTAAAAGAATAAAGGTAATATACATAAAAGAAAATAAATAAGTAGACATCATTATTTAATAATTAGACAACATGAGTTAAATGTGATGATTTCTTTTAATTTTGCATTTCTTAGTAGGATAGTCATGTTTTGTTTTATAAAAAAGGAAGGTGAAAATGGTTAACCTGTGTAATATTGTGAGAAAAAACTCACTAAAAGCATCCACCAAAGGGCATGAGTAGTGTGTAAAACCTGCTGACTGGTACTGCACAAATGTTTTCCACTGGTTCATGACAAAAAATGTGAGCTGACTGAGCTTTAAATGCCCGACTTTACCAGAGCTCTCATTGTGGCTTCAAATGCTGAGGATGAGCGACCTGATTTAAAGAGTATTGACAATACTTCTTCTACGCACAGCGTGATATACGCCCAACGGGAGCCAGGCAGTAGTAGCTCAACTGATGTTTTAATGGCCAAACAGAGACAAGGCAAAGAAAGTCATCCCTCTTTCACTACCGATATCTGACAAAAACCTCTAGCATCTTCCCAGGATCCTTCACAAGCTCTCTCTTCTTGTCTTGTAAGGTGCCAAAAGAATAGCAGGAGGTCTGAAAAAGAGGAGATGGAGAGAAGATAAAAAAAGAGAAGAAACAGACATGGAATAAAGAAAAAAAGAGAACTCCAAACCAATCTTTCCCTGGCATACACAAGGCATTTCAAGTCTGTGAGAAAATATATTGCAGATGTTGCTGCCAAAACCCGAAGAGGAAATGTTTACAACCTGGTGCACCTTGTACACCAAATTGGTGCCAGCAGGATGGCCTGACATCTTGCTGGTATTACATCGAAGGAGAAAGCCAACCGTTAAAAAGTGACATTAGTTGACAAGGTCTCCAAACATAGGCCTTGAGCAATCAGTCTGTCAAAAACAAAGTCTGCATGGAAAGTTTAACATCAGGATCTAGGTGATCCCTCTTGAGTTCAACATGGAAAATATATTTATTCACTCTCTTGCCAAGATAAGATGGATAAGATGGATCCCACTCTCATGTCTGTACAGTAAATATGAAGCTGAAGCCAGCAGCCGGTTGGCATAGCTAAACGCAAAGACTGGAAACAGGGAGAAACACCTAGGCTGGCTCTGTCTAAAAGTAACAAAATACCTCAAATTAACATGTCTCATTTGTTTAATCACTACAAAACACGAAATGTAAAAATGACATTGTAGGCACATTTTTACCTTTAGACAAAGCCATGCTTGCAGTTTCTACCTGTTTTATGTTATCCATTATTACAGAATAGACTCAGTGAAACCAGTACTTCCAGGTTCTGTTCAAGTAGTAAGAAAATCTAATTCAAAATCACAGTGACTATTAATTAAACTAATAACAGCAGCCTTTAACAAGCACCAATTCCCATTAGCCTTCGTAGGCCAAATAACATGGCTTAACATTAAGAACAGCAGTACGGAGGATTGAACACTGTAAAGGTTTTTAGACGGCAGAGATTGCAGCAAAGAAACTGAAAAGAAAATACTGTAAATGAGAGCATTGGTGAGCGTTATGGATTTGGATGAAACCAAGTTACAATGACGTAAGTACCCACGCTGCTACACCAGTAATTTTTCATGGGAGCTGCAGGTTTTTCTCTGCACTCACAAAGTAATCTTTGTTTTTTACATTGTTAAAATCACAAAGGTTTCAACTTCTAATAGCAGCTGCTGCAATGGATGTTTTTTTTTTATTTGCTTTTTCTTGAGTCACAGAAGCAAGTGGAACAGAAGCCAGACTCGACACAGTGTCAGGACTTCGGCTCTCCAAACACTTAGGAGTGTCCAATTTTCTTCTGGCAAATAAGTGTACTAAATTCCTTTAGAAAGTATTATAATAACTGTCAATGTGTACATGTTTTTATATACAGTATAGTATTTATATAAATCCTACATTCCATGACGTGTACTGAATAGTTGAATTATGACCCTCTTTTTCACAATTTATGTGTCTAAAGAAAAACTTTCTGTCGTTGTGCCTTCATTTACATCACTGCTTCATGAATGAGATCGTGAAAAGTGGATTTAATAGCTGAAAATCAAATTAAGGTTACAGCTTTCACCTCCATCCATCTGGTCTGCAAGTCATCCTGGAAATCTCCATCAGAGCAATTCATCAAAACTGAGTAAGAACCCTGGCAATATTGACAATCTAATAACAATGAGAAATGGCCACTATAATATCAGTCAAAATGCCTTGCCAGTGTAAACACTCCATAGAGTGGAAAGTATATTTCTCAACATAAAACACATCTGTCTTCCAGACCATTGATATTAGGCTTCACACGACAGTAAAGGGAGGCTTTTCTTCCCAGCCAGCCGATGCTGGAACAACCTCATGGCTGTGCTTCACCTGTGCACTCGATTGTCCGGATGGCTGAGGCTGCCGCATGGGGCTCATCGCTACCGCCACACATGCACACTCATACATCATGTACACACAGTCACCCTTCAGTCACCCCATGGCCTGTAAAGTAAGCTGCTGCCACATGCCATCCAGGGGTCAGTGGTGTGTCAACATATTGCCACTGTCAAGCAAGAAAACATGCATATAAATAGGAACATACAGCACACACACAGGTTTGCATTACTACAGTTTGGAGGGCCTTTAGTGTCTACATTAATTCCCTAACTCTTAAACCGTTTTCCTCCCAGCTCTACATGCTTAACCCACAAACTTCTACTTTAAACTAAACCCATAAACGCTCCTTAATGAAGTGAACGCCGGCCAAATTGACCTCACAAAAGAAAGAATACTCACACTGGTTCACATTCGGATAGCAAATCGAGGACACACCCACTCAGATGGTGCACACAGCAATCATTTTTTGTCTGCAGAGAGCCTATTGAATCTATACAAAAGGAAGGCAAAGAGCTAGGAAGCCAGATTAGCATATTCACAGTGAAAGAGTGACCCTCCTCTGGCGGAGGATGGCCTTAAAAAGCTCAAAGTTGTCAAACTCTTTCTACCTTCAAAAGACACAAACACTTTAGTGTTTTGATGAGTATTTTGCCGTCTTTTTACCAACAAATATCCAGTCAAACAGCCTGTCAGAGGCCAGGGCCAGCTCTACATAGTCTGTCAAAGTCCTTGTGGACCTGTGCCTCTTAAAATTAGCAGCCGATTCGACTGCGGCCCCACTGGTCTGTGCTATGCCCAGGCCGATCATTTCGTCTTTTGCCTCCTTCATAAACACCACACCAATCGGCTCAACAAGAAAAAGGGGGAAGCAAGCAGATGAAAACATAAACACGTATGGCGACGTGTAGTCATCAGAAAGGTTTTAACAAACATCACATGCAGCTTTTCCTGCTTTCGTGTCACATTCCCACACATCTTCTTTTAAAAAGATGCACTCACCCACCACAAAAACAACATGTTGACTACTATCATGCACTTGCATGACAGTCAATAGTCTTTATTTGGAATCCAAAACAATGTTGCAGAAGGAAAACAAGTTCCTCTGCCACAAGTTGTGCAAGAACAGGATTGCTTTATCAATTAGGCCTAATCCTCCCTCTTATTCATTACGAACCTGTTTGCATTTTTTACTTAGTTTAATAAACCTTTACGATATCTTTGTATTCTTGTGACTACTTTGTGATCATAATGTATGGTATGTGGCACTAGGACTTTGGTACCTTTTAAAAAGTGCAAGTTAAAAGCTCCAACCCTGATGTCTTCTATGAAACGAAGCTCGCACATCACAAAATCTTATGCGCTGTGTTTGCTTTATTGTTGCTGCCAAAGTACAAAGTAGAAAACCTTAACTCCCTCTTTAGCACATTGCCAGGTTTGCATTTTCACTCGACTTAGCTATTCATTTTGTTTATGGGGAGGATTCCTCTGCATGTGAAGTCAATGTTTCTTTAAGATAAGAATAACTTTGTGTTTACGTAAAGCTTCGTGCCGGTAGGTTTCTCGCAGTACGCAGCACGGGCAATAACAGCTAACCTCTGCCGCCAAACAAGACTCTCTCAAAATCCCGACACCTAACCCTTGTGTGTGTTTACTCACGCCACTGTTAAACATTTACATACCCATCCAAACAGTGTCAGGGAAAACCGCATCATCCCGCTCTGTTTTACATTAGCATGCAGCCTAGCAGTTTGCCTCTTCCTCCGAGAGGGAGGAAAAAAGTCCCAAAACATCCATAGTAATCAATCCGATGAAACCAAACAGCAGGACACTTGAGTAAACAACTTTTAACTCAGCTGGGTTGAAGTCTCATCTCCAGGAGGAGCAAATAAGACGTGACTCCATGTTTCACTAACATTTTGTCTTTCAGTTTAAGCTCCCAACCGCAAACAGCTATGTGCTGAACATCTCAGAAAGCAGAGATATTTCTCTAAATGGAACCCAGCTCTCATAAACGCTTACTATTCACAATAACTGAGCCTTTTCCAAACCCATATGGTGCTATTTATAATCCATATAAGACACCTACAGTACATGCTTGTACCACATAATCTGTTTGTACAAGCAAGTGCACAGACAAAAGTCACACGTGGAAATACAAGTCTCCCGGTCTCCATTTTAACAAGTCTCACTTTTTTAATGGGTATATCCTGGTGTTAAATATCAGTAATGTGTTTTCCCTGGCTGTAACGACGGTTGGACATAAACATGCTATTCTTCCTTTACCTATAATTGTTCTATTAATAACACCTATAATGTCTGAGTCTCGTTCTGCATGGAAGGGTGCAACAGTATTTATTGTGTGCAAACGCGACCTGTTTCCAGCTGCCACACGTTGTTAATCTCTGGCTACACCTCTGCCATTCACAGCCCATTTAGGTCAGACTCTCTTAGCGCTTGGCAGTCAGAGGGCAGGCCGCCTGCCTCTGCTGCCACTGATGTCCCTTGTGGCCCGGGCGCCACCGCATTTTCTGGTGCCACGCCTTTCTGACAAGACGAAACACCGGGTCCTGCAGCCTGACACATCTAACTGAGAACATACGGACAGACAGAGAACAGACTTGATAGTATTAACACAATGCACAAATTCCTTTCTCATGGTGTTCATGCCCTTTCAGGGTCAAATCCACACGGACCACCTGGCGTGACACTTGATGGAGATGCATCCTAGAACTCAGAACTGAACCAAATTTCAGACTCCAATGGGTTCCTGTCTAGAGTTGCCCCAGCTTGGATATAATTTCACATTTAAATGAAATAAACTGATGTTCATGGAAATTCTTAGTAAAATATGGCACAAGAATCCCACACTAGCTTGCACCTAACAAAGTCAAGTTGAGACCTTAAATCCTAGAATCTCACCAGACAAGTGCCTCAAGGGAAAACCTTTGCACCTTGAACCTTTTTTATATAAGTAATGGATTGTAAAATGGTTTGGTGTGATTCTACAAATTGTAGAACTCTGTATTGGCTTAAGTGTGCAGAAATCTTCTCTCACCACCAAATAAGGCTTTTTGAAATTATGGATATTAAAAGTAGTGAAAGTCTCTAACACCAGAGCCTGCCCAATATTTAAGTGGTGGTGGCTGAGCTACTTACATTTTTTTTTTACAAATACCAATAATAAGTGAGACTAAATCTGGCCATTTTTTGTTTCCTTATAGAGAAGCATCTTCATTTCCTTTCCTCCCTCATTGTCTTTGTTCATATTAATATCTTTTAAAAGAGATTTTTACAGAGTTGACCACTGGATCTGTGTTATTGAGTTTTTTACAAGATATTTGCACCTTTGTGACCCATGAAACAACTTTTAAATCCTCCAATTTCCCTACAGCTTTTTGTTAAATTTGCACGTGACCCAACTGGCATAGAGTGTAAATGGACAAACAATGAGTGTGTTTCTATTAAATGCAAAGTCAGCTTCATTCTAAGTACACTCCCACCTTTAATATCTAGGATTAACTTAGGACCTCACCCTCATTATCACACAGGGAGAAGTAATGAAATTCAGTGTTTTGGTAGATGACTAAGACGCTGAACTAAACCCCGGGTGGAAAACTGTTTACAAGAGTGAGTGGAAACTATTTGCTTTTAAAGCACATGCTAAGCAAAAACATTTTAAGTTTTGCTAAACCTTGATGTAGTTACCAAGAATGTTAATTTACTTCAAGTTTCTCATTTTATTGATCGTCGCTTTAAAATTGTGTATAATCCAATGCTTGCCCCCTCCTAAAATTGGTACAACGTACAGGACACCTGAGACCAGAATTTGCATCTTGTATCCTACATGCGCTTAGTTTTAATCTATTAAAACTTTGATTGAGGTTAAGAAAAAGGTTGTGGTTTTGTTAAATATTTAAATAGATAATGTGTCCAGTTGCCTGCTTCAATTCCATGTTGACTTTTTTTCAATATTTACAGAAAACAACAGTTTTCCTGACCTTCCCAAAGTGGCTGAAGATGACCATGAAAATGTTACTCATGCTTTAATTACCAGGAGTTAATACTAACTGGTTATTACTGTAGGAAGACAATTAATTGTGATGGCAGTAAAAGTTTTTCCTTTGCTTTCAGTAAGAACATTTTATTGTTTTGTTAATGTGAAAAGAACATAATAATTGCACACACTGTTCGATCACTTTTATTTACTTTGTTAAAGATGTTGCGTGACATTGGAAAGTGAACACGAGTGATCGGCAGTGTGCAAAATTAGTTTTTTTTTTTCCATCAACGCAACAGTTTTACATAAACATAAATTGTAAAATACCTTAAAAGATCAATCAACACACCTTGCAGTAAATTAAATATAATGATATGAAGAAGCATGAAAAGGGAATACACAGGAGGTTGTTGGTGTGCAACAGCTACAGCCAGAGACTTTAATATTAAAATGCTGCTTATTGTATTGTTTGATTAATACCCGATGATGGTCTATGACACAACTCACTAACTCACTGTTGGATCCATCATCCAGACGTGCATAGTCACAATATAATGAATAAACAGCTAAAATGTAATGTGACATAGTCCTTGCTTCAAATGCCTTTCCCCAAACATTTGCGTCATCTGTTAATTGTTGTTACCTGCACACCATATGTATGGTTCACGTATGATGAAGCCATTTGCTGACAAGTGAAAGCCAAGTGATGTGAGGAGACCTGATCAAGATGTACCAGATTCTCAATGGGGGAACAATCAGTAGGGCTTCATTTTGGTCTAAACAACACGCTTGTTGTTTCCTCTGTGCACCAGCTGCTGCTTCCCCTGTGAGGATTAATTGGCAAAACAACAAAAGAGAACATTCTCAGGTGTTTTTGCTTTTGTTGGTGGTGTTGATTACAAGCTCTGAATAATGGACAATTATAGGAAAATGTGACTTTAGGACCTTTGGGCAAATGTGATGTGCATGTGTCACAGCAAAAGGAGGACAGGAGCACACTGTACAGTTTAATTCAGTCATATATCATGAAGCACATTCTTTTCAAGACAGGTGAACAATAGTGGAAGAAAAACAGTGACTGTATGGTTTCATAAGTAGGTTTTGGGGTTTTTTTGTTTGACAATGACTGAAAAGTGTTCCACAATGTTAACCACACACAGGGATATCTAGTAATTATCTATCTGGTTTCCAGAAGGTGGGAAGAGAGAAAGAAGGCAAATCCAGGCTTGTGTCCTCAAGGAGGTTTTTGGTATCGGTTGATAGGGCTCCCTGCCTGAGAACAGAAAAATAAACTGTAAGCGAAGATGACCAAAGACAATAAACATGAAGTATGTGCAAGAAGGAAAATTGGACAGAACAATGCCTTCAGGAAAAATGTCCCAGTGAGTAATGGTAATCTAAAGGTTAAAACAGGGCTTAATGCTGGCTGCAAAATGCATGATTTTAGATGTCTTGGTTGCTTTAACGGCTGTTCCAACAGCACATCAGTTTCTATATATTTAAATTGTTAGAAAGTAGGTTCTAACTTCATGATGCAAGGATCCTGCCCACAGAGCAGCACTGGTGTGCGCCTCTGCAGGTGTACAGACAAGCACTAAAACAGTGGAAGGCATTTTGGCAGCTGCATCCATTCACTGATTTGCTAAAGGACAGCTATGTGAAGTTACCTCTGTTATACCAAAATTTGTAACCTCAGCAATCCGTACAGCGTGAATCAATGAAAAGGCCCCATTAAAATCCCAAATTTTACAAGAACTGTGCTGATTAGCCCTTCTCCTCTTCACTAGAACATGTATTAAGAAGGCTGTGTTTCTTTCCAGGCAGGAAATAGACATCTTTAACATCATAAAAATACCTTTGGAGATCCTAGTGGTATTAGGTAGTAATGTGTCATCTCTTCGCCTAAGGTTTGGGAACACTACGTGACCAAATCACAGAGTAACGTGAGTGCTGAGGTCACAAATGAGGCGAGATCTTGGCTTAGCCTTAGCAGGCTCCCAGCACCATTACCTTAGGTGGGCAAATGTTTGCTAGCTAGTAGGTGAAACCCACCCCGGCACTCTAGTGTTTGGGAACAGGCCAGAGTTGGTCAAATCTACCCATGGTGAAGGCAGTCAGGCTGGTTCCCGGTCATGGAGGCGTCCTTACAACAAAAGATGGCTTGGCTTCGGAAGATGTGTTTAAATAACGAGTGATGCTTCCTCAAAAATATAGTGTTTAAAGTCAGAAGATCTCCACATGTCACATTACTCTGCTTTAACTTGCAAATCACCAAAACCATACTTAGGCTATACGGATTGTTAATCTACGGTTGATATAAATCATGTCGTAGCTGGTAATGTGTTTTATCATGGTTGTTTCCTCCATGTCTCTGGCAGTCCGTGCTCCTAAAGCTAAATTTCTTCCCTCTCTCAGCTCTGCAGGGACTGAAAAAAAGCACCCTGCATCATCTGCACTCAATCAGAATAATTATCCCAAGAAATGCAGCACAGAGCCTGTGAGAGGTGAGGGGAATGAAGCACAGAGGCTATTGGCAATCACCTCCCTCCAGTCATTATTAGTCATCTCTCTGCTACTTTGGAAGAGGACCCGGACGGCTTGGGGGGAAGCCGTGTGCAGCCAACAGACACATGGACAGACAGACAGACAGAGAAAAGGCCTGATGTGACTCCAGTGCCCAGAAAGTATCAGCAATCTCTCAAGGCTTTGGCAGCACAGCAGCTTCTCTGGGGACTGGCAGCCATCCGTGTATCAGCTTTATGTTCTGTCTGTCAGGCATCCTCTTATCCACAGACTTTAAAACACTGGACTTGTCACTCCGAAGATGTGGGAGCTTTTAAAAATCCCAAAGCAGAGAGAAGAGCACCTTTTGGGTTCTTCCCCATAAAAAAATCCTCAAGGAGGATGAAGCGTTTGAGGTCCTGTCAGGATTTGTGTACACCTCCTGATGGAGTTCTTTGTGGGACATTGTGGGGTTCCTGTTTGATTGCAAAATGGCTTTGCAATCAAAAGTTCCTCAAAGCCCTCTAACTTTTAAAAGCAGACAGACAGAAAAAACCCCACTGATTAGACACCAGTGCTCACAAAGTCGTCTTTATGAATGTTCTGGCAGCCCTGCGAGTCCACAGGTTTGTTTTGAATTTCCTTTTCACCCCTAAGATTTGCATTTGTCTCTGATCCAGAGAATTTTAAAGAGTTAAACGGCCGCTCCAAAGGTAGAGGATATTTTCTTAATTCCAAAGGCACCTACAGGACTTATGTACCTTCATCCTAAAAGATTAGTGAATGAACCCTCATATCTGAGGTACAGTATGATCCCTCTCTGATAAGGTCCCCCTATTACTACATCATATCAAATGACCCTCTCAAAACGTCATTACTTTTTAGATAAGAAGCTTCCTGTGAATTTAGATAATAATTCTCTGGCAAATTCATTTATCAACCCATGCAACTAGGAAGTTTTTTTGTAGTTTGAGCTATTATTATCTTTTTAGGCAAAACCAAAATGAGTACATCAAAGTGTTGTTAATGATCCCTCATTTCACAGGAAATCTTGTCTTCATCCTTTGACTTTTTGTTTACAAGATGTCGCTGTATTCCCGATCCCCACAATGATCTTTGTGAGTACAATATTATGATTACTGATAGAAAGAATTGCCCAAAACTACGCAAATAAGACCCAAGTTGTAATGTACTGGAATTACTAACCCTTTTAAATTTAATTTGTACCCAAATTGTGTAGCATTGTTAATTAATGTTATTTTTTAAAATAAATTCCCACATTTTAAAATACACAATTAAAATAATTCATAAATATTCACAGTTAGCCTGCGTGCTCCCTAGTGACTGTGGTGATATCGCAACGTTTTCCAATGACACACACAACTGTCTCTGCAAAACTGCTGAACACTGAGTTGTATGTCCTTGCTAAAATATACAGCAGACAGACAAAATAAAAACCCTGATGAGACTTCAATGCCCTTGAAGGTTTTTTTTTTAAATCCTGGCACCACTACAAGCCCACTGTGGACTGGCAGCTATGCCCAGATGAATATTAGCCCTGTGTTTTGGATTTCTAATATTTCACCCCTGAGATCTGAACTTGTCTCCGATCCAGAGATTTTAAAAAAAGCTGCACTGATCACTCTACAGATACTTGTTCCTTCTAAAATCTAAATCAACTGTACTGTGGCCAGTGGGAACAGTACATGTAAAATAGGCCTGAAGGTGGTGGCTGTCCTCTCCAGAAAAAGCATTGGTTGATTGTTTGAACAGTTTTTTTAAAACCTGCACAAACAGATTTTTATGGCCACTTGGCTGAAAAGGCAACAAGTTGTGAACACAGCACTGACATATCATCACCTTTTAAGCTGATATGGGAAAGTTGTTGGGACAGTTGTATTAACACATCCAGCAGTTAAGGAGCAACATTAGCATCCATCTGGAGTCATGTTTGTGTCCAAGATCCAAGTCCAAGATTCGCTCTCTTTTACCTCTTTTTTTTTGTTCTCAACCAACTCCTGAGGGAAATATCTGTCTAAATGCTCCACTATATCTTCACTAGCTAATTTTTAACTGTTGTTTGGTGCTGGGCAGTTAGTGTACTATGTGTTTTTAGAGCTTTTCTGCTGAAAAAAGCTGCCTGCTGAGGCTGGAAAACGATGCTATGAGAGCGGTGAGAGTGAACCAAAACCATACAGATGTGTATTTGATAATTCTCTGTCAGTTCATCACTACCAGAGACACTTTAACATTGTCACTTGAAATATTGTTAATATCAACTAAAATCAATTAGAACTGCTTCAGTGTTCAGGAGAAACTTGGGCTTCATATACTACCTTCACCAACAGTCTAAAGACTAACGAAGTCGATAAGGGTGAACCAAACTCATGACTGACTTTCACATCAAAAGCTTATGGACATACTGTCAGTGTTCATTCTTAAGGATCTTTAAGGAACAGTCTGCGGTTACCCAATGATTGCAAGCTTTAAAAGACAAAAACAAAGATGAGACTCCAGTACCCATGAAGTTTCAGAGTTCTGGCTGTATGACAACCCCTGTAGGGTCTGGCAGTCCAGCCCAGATGAATATTTGCCCTGTTTTTTGGATGTCTTCTATTTCGTCCTCAGATCAGTCGTTGTCTTTGATCCGCAAGTGTTTTAATATAGAAGTGGTCGCTCTTAAAATAAAGGTTCATCCAAGGATTCTACTTAAATCAAGCAATTTGATTTTCTTATATGTTTTTTCACATTAGAGTTGCAATATTAGTTAATCACAACTATTTTGATAATCAATTAATGGTTTAGTGATTTATTTGTCATATATGATATTAAACTGAATATCGTAGGGGATTGAACTGTTATTCCAATAAAACAAGCTATATGAATCCATCTTCTTGAACTGTGGGATTTGTTCAGTATTTTCTGACATTTTCTAAACAAAACAATAATTGAAATAATCCAAAGAAATCAAATAAAATATATTTGTACAATAAAAACACTCTTTAGTTTCAACCCCACTCTAAACCCTTATGGCTCCATTGTGGTTGCCAAAGAGCTTTCAGTAACCTCTTCTGGTACCTTCAAACCCTCTTTTCTTGTAACTACAGAAGACAATAAAACACACTTAAGCTCCCCTGTTCAAGACGTACCTCTAATTTCTGGAAAAGCTGACAGTACAGCAACTCCTCTGGAGATTGGCAAGCATACTCAGATGAATATTAGCCCTCCCTAATAAATCTCTAATATTTCACCCCTGAGGTTTGCACGTGCCTCCCACCCAAAGCTTTCAAAACCCTGAACTGGTGCACACTGACATGTAGAGCGACTATGCAGCGACATTTAGGCTGCAACAAGATATCTGGAACACATAGCAAAGAGTTTTTGAACATAATGAGACCTTTGCAATTTTTAGCCATGGAGCTTCTGAGTATTGGGTAGAAAAATGAAAGTGATACCCGGTTAAAGAGCTCCTCATGCAGCGTGTTTGACTTCTCCACCTGAGACTTCAGGTCAGCCATTGCATCTGCATCCCACGATGTTCTGCTGCTTCAAAAGAAAGGTCAGTTGGACGTGTTGTAAACACTGTGTAGATTCATTGGTTACTGGCAAGTATGCAGTGGTGGGCCAAAGTAAGTGGAAAATGTATAAAAATGGTGGGAGATGAAGAGGAATTTTGTTTTTTTAATTTCATGCCCAGTGGGAGTGTTTTTAAAACACTCCAGAGCTGATTTCTCAAAGATGTGTAGCTTTATCACAGTGATAAGTATACTGTTTGTTGCATCTATGTCTGTCTGATCTACTTTATTCTTCACTGTTCGTTCTTCTTTACCTGTCAAAGCATTTAGTGTCCTGCAGGGGAGAGAGGGCGCTCTGTGTGAGACTGTCATCATGTAAACTCTTCTTCAGTTTCTCGGCCTTCTTTTCCAACGTGCTGACCTGTAGGGCTCTCTCCTTCATCATGCAGTCTTTGAATCTATAGAAATAGATTTGTTCATGCACAGTGAGCAGCCGAGAGATTAAAAACGATTTTGACGATGAAGTGCATTTGTAAAATCCCTGCACCCTGTTTGATTCTGCATCTCTTCATTTCAGCAAACTCAACTTCTTTATATACAATGTACAAAACATAGCAAGTGATCGAACTTAAAAGGAAGCAGCAATATTGATATGCAGATCATTTAGTAGCAAGCAAGCAATCTTCGTTTATAAATTAATAATGGTTACAGGACTAGTTGGACATTATGGAAAACTTCTTGTCAAAGGTTAGCTGAGAAGATCGATTCCACTCAGACAGAAGCTGCTTAGCTTAGCTTAGCATAAATACTAGAAATGGGAAAACAGCTAGCTTGGCTCCGTGACTTGGATTCACTGTGAAGCTTCCAGGAAACCAAGAAAGTAAATAAGCAAATTTCCCAAAATGTTTAAGTGCGTCTTAAAATTTTCATTTCTTTTTGAAAATACCTGACAGTAGCTTTTTTTCAGCATAGGCCTGCCGTGCATGCCAAATTGTGAGCAAGTGAGAAGAGCACAGACAAACCGCCAAACGCATAAATCTCTCACGTCAAATAACCAGTACTGTTCTGACCTCCACAGTTAACAGTGCGTTTATGTTGCGCGTTGGGAAAGTTGGTTGTGAGGGCCTTAAATGTCCGTTCTTGTGTATCAGATGCTGTGTTCAGGGAGAAAATACCCACCTCTTGACACAACACATCCAGTAGCGCTGTTGCTGACAGAGCCACTCAAACTGCTCTGCTGTCTCCTGTAGTTTCACCAGACTCCCCTCATTTTCCTGCTGCAGTTCCCTCACCTCAGAGACAAGACAACATCACTTTATTTCCCCCCTTTAACCAGGATGTGATAGTAGGAACCAATGAGGACGATTGTGGCGTGTTTGCACCTGTCTGGGCTTAAAGATGGATCAGAAAAACAGATGAGCGAATGCAACAGGATCAGACTGAATCTCCGACTCCCAGAACTTAATTCACTGACTTGACCACCACAAATAAATGTTCTCATTTTTCACTGACTCACTGTTGTGTTGGATATGTGCAGCTGTCTTACAGGATAAATAATTGTAGACCTGGATTGTCTACTGTTTGATGGACTCGCTGAATCAGGGGCCAGTAAATAAAACATCCTGACAGTGTGTGGGAATGTTTCACAAATGCCCAGACTCAATACACATTAATACAAACTTAATGCCAGCTAAATCTGGATTAGCTTGTTGTCTGGGGTGGTTGTAGAATTAAAGGTTGCTCACAGTACATAAATTCAGACCTTGAGGTTTTATGTTTCATAAAATTAATTATTCATAATCTAACAGCAGACTTTTTATTCACTGTTTTTAACTGGCATGCTCACACGTTGACCTGAGAAAAAGCATAAACACTGTTAATCCAGTACTTCTGTTTGGAGGAGCTGGCGATGGTGTGATGTTGTGGTGCATTATTTCTGGAGGAGTTGGCTGCAAGCTTGACAAAGAGACATTAATTCTAAAACCATTAAAAGTCCATTATTTATCAATTTTATGCTCAACAGGAAAAGACCAAAGCAGGATTGAACAAAGTGTCCAATCCTGACATCTGCTGGACAACCACTGAGCAGCAGATTTGTTTGGAGCATCACTTCTTTATATCTCCTCTGGGTACTAAAAATGGGAGTTTGTATTGTTCAAATTAAATTAAATTAAATGTTTGGTTTGTTGTTGATAAATGTGTTTGAATAGTTAATCACGCCACATCAGTATATAATCACACAGCCCACAACAACAAGCAGTCATTTCAAATGTGGATAGTGATGCACAATACATTATCTTTAGCCCTCAAGCTTATACTTTATACCACCAATTATTTCCTTCATGTCACTGAAAATGGAAATGATAGATGTGCTCTCTGTATCAACATTGTTAATCTATAAGTGGCCTGATGTGAATTACAAACTCAACTCAATCTGTACCCTGCCATAAAATAAGACCTAAAGATGTATACAGGGCCCATCATTTATTTAGGTATTTATTTTTAGGTATTTGAATAGAGCTTAAACAATTAGCTGATTAACAGAAAAGTTGGGACAGTGATTTTCACGGTGAATTAATTGTTTTGAGTACAAACATTTCATTGGTTCCAGCTCCCTTAAATTAAATGATTTATTTTTTTGTTATCTATAATAGTAAAATGGAATATGTTTTGGTTCAGGGGCATTTTTATGATATTTTAAAGACCAAACAACATCTATTAAAGGTAGGGTAAGCAATGTTATTTTAATACACGTCTATTTGTCATGGTACTGGTTTTCTCCAAAATCAGATACCCTCACCTTTTAATAAAGAAAAAAAACAGCAGAATAATTGACATAAAAATCGATAGTTGCAACTCTAATGTTGTATGTCAAATACTGATACTGGTGTCGCTGAAAACAGTGAGGACAGAGGATCCAAGGCGCTACAGTAAAAGCACCTTAAGGAAATATCTAATTTGTAATATTGGCCTAAATAAATTTTCTTCACAGGAAACCTGAATATACACTTATTTGTCACAGAACGTGCTGCATTCATTCCTGTATGTTTCTGTCCTAAACTCTGTTCCCTTACCTTCTTCTGATGTGCGATGCGTAAATCCTTCAGCTTCTCCGTCAAAGTTTTGTTGGTTTCTTTTAGCTCCTCCATCTCCACTGTCTTACTGTTGGTGACAAATCCAAAAAGATTGTATATATATATTGCATATATATTGTCTATGTGCATCATGTTTGTAAGCTGCTAGACAGAAAAATCTTTTAAATTGACCTTTAATTGACTTTATGTAATGATTTTTAGATTTTGGCAATCTGACACACATTTAAACTCCATCCATCGGATCTCTTACACACAGCAGATTATATTCACACATCGATACCAACTGTATATCATTAAAAGAAACCCCCTATCTCTAATATAATTATGATAATATATGTATAGCTTTCTAATTGGAATAATACTATATTACTATATTATTTAAAAAAAGAAAAAAAGTCATTGCTAGAAATTAGAGAAGGGAGTATCACAAGTAGTTTTAATTTAAAAGACTTTTAAGTGTAATATATGAATTTTTAGTGCTTGGATTGCTCTTAACTGGAAACTTTTGCAGGTGTTTCTTCCACAGATCTTTCTGTTCATCTGGATTTCTACTTTCAACCCTCTGCGGTCCTTGCTACTCTCTCACAGACAAGCTAATGAGATTCATTTTCACGATTGTATCAATGCATTTAATGTAAAGTCAATAATCATTTTAAGGCAAATGTAAAAATGTAAATATTCAGCTCTCTGTTAATGTTAAGATTCCTTTCATCTGCTGACTCGTGGGCTGCCGTATCCCTGGAATCATAATGTGATAACGTTTTCTGACACTAAGCCAACTCTCCACAGGGATTTAAAGTCAGCAGATTGAGGCACAGCGCTGCATTTCTGCTGACTTAAAATCGCAGGTCCAATCTCTATGTTTTTATTCAGTCTTGAGGCAACAGTTTGAGATGAAGTTCTTCTCTGTGGGTTTGCAGAGCAGCCGCTGACAGCTTCACTTGGCTTCAGTTTGCTGGAGATGGTAATCAGACGTTAGTGTTTTTTTTTATTAATTTCAGTGTTTCTTTTCTTAGTCCGCGGCCTTATCTGGGTTAATATTTGTTTTTATATTTTCTTCAGTTTTAACAGCTGGGGGGATCATGGAGGAATGTGTTTAAATCAAACCATCAACAATTCAACACGGGTAAAAAAAACAAAGAGTATGACAGGTTACGACAACTATTTTTTCAGGTATTTCCTCCATAACTCAAGAGGTGTCTTGTCTAAAACACAGTAAAGGTCTGTGCTACACTTTTAACTTTTAATAACTTTAGTATCATCACCACTGATGCACACTGATAAGTGGATGTACTGTACATTACAGTGAACCAGTTCAAAACTGGTTTTTACTAAAATTCTTCAGTCAATAAAATGAATGTAGATCAGAACTATGAAGTTGTGCTGCCACTAATAATTATTGTTACTATAATTAATTATTTTCTTATTGATTATTTAGTCTATAAAGATAAAGACAGAGCCAAAGGTCACATCTTCGGTTTGCCTGTACTGTCCAGAACCCAAAGATACCTCTCCATGGTTTGCTTTCAAAAAATGCAACATGCTAAAAAAAAAATATATACTATTTTAGCTTTCCACGTGTGGCTTATCAATGGCAAGACACAATATGTAACACATAATAAAATGTGAGGGAGTAGATTGCTTGCATGGGTTTGCTTTGGATTTCATGCAGAGGAGCTGACATTTGTTATGGACCTACCAGCGCAGCTCTGCCTGCAGGCTCTCCGTCAGCGCAGCTCTGCTCATGGCCTCAACGCGCAGCTCTGCCTGCAGGTTCTCTGCCACCACAGCACTGTGTTGGGCCTTAGCATGCAGTTGCTCCACCAGGCCCTCCAGCTTCACCTCGGAGCTCTGCAGACACAGCAGCTCTGAGCGGACCTGGCGCAGCAGCTCTCCGTCCCTAAAGCTCTCGTCAGCCAGCAAGACCACACGTTGCTGCAGCAAGTCAACCAGTTCCTTCAGGGGAAACACATGGAGGTGCTGACACATCTGCACACACATTCTCATCATGTTCAGAGATAACAACACACCTGTAAGCAATCCATATTAATTCACATACCTTTAGCTTGTTACTTACAAAAGCATCATATCATCTAATACATATGCATAAAAAGGTAAATGTACCCAAACATGGACAGAATATACATAATTTGCATGTATGAACTATGCACATTCATCTTGAAATACTCAGTACTTGACATTTTAAGATCTCAGTGGAGGTGACCAGATCATATCTTTATTATCGAACACACCTATACGTTAAAGAGTTTGTGACAAGCCCAAACTTGATTCTGTATCAGATCCATATGGGAGTGTCTCCAAATCTGTAACAAATACCATTGAGGTTTCTAGAAGAACGAATGATGTGTTACAGTGAAGCTCCCTATTAAACAGTATAAAACAGGATGACTGTGAAGCAGGGCACTGCTAAAAAAAAAGGTGAAACATCTCATTTCTAAGTATGTGAAAAAAACCTAAAATTAAAATGGTCTTAACATATGATGAGCTCTTGAAATAATCCCAAACTATTACGATCATAACCAAGATGTAGTATTGGCAAGTATTTAAATAAAACAGTCTGACAAAAGAACAAAATCCCTCTTTAGTTAAACGACTTACAGATTAAAGCTCATACCAATGCGACCTGGGTCGAGGAACAAAAACCCCCAAAAAGGTTGGTAACCACTGCCAAAACGTCTGCATAACACTGGCATTTACTGGTAGCCTAATTCCAGTGTAATTTCAGTAATTTTGGCATAGTTGGCCTACTGGTATGGTCATGGCTATGTGCATTTAAATTACAGGATTGTAATGAGGTTAAACACTGCAAGGTGAAATGACACAAATTTAAAAATTCACTCTGAGTTGGACAGAAATTAGCTCAGGTAAGTATTTCCTAACAAGACTAATTATCAAACCAACGTTTGAGGTTAAAAAAGAGCTGAATGTTGTTTTGGGAATCATGATTAGGTGAAAGGAGTCGCTCATTGTGACAAACCCACAGAGAATTATTTGCTAACTCTGCGGCTCTACAGAGCTTTTTAGGCATTTTAAACTAATAGTTCTGGTTTCACGGCACATTTACTGACTGGTTTAGTCTCAGCACTTTCAGCAGAAACATTCAGCTTTTTCAGCAAAACTAAAGCTCTGATAAATCCACTGTACCCCAACAGTTGCCTTTTCAGCACCAAACGGCAGACAACATAAGAGACTAGCTGGTGAAAAAGTGAAACATAAGAATCACTTAATGCAGCTTAAAGTAACTTTGAGGCCATAAGCCTTTAGCAGCATAGGTTATTACCTTAGCTGGCTTGCTATCCTGCTGACATTTCTAGTTTACAATTTTATTTACATTTAGGGAAACCGTTAAAAAGCTGTGACACCACGCTAACATATTATCAGCTTGATATTAGCAAACTGTCTACTTACACATTCATTCAACATTATCATTCATTTCAAAGTTGCGGTTGTGTTAACTTGATGAATTTAAGTCAAATATTTACTCATCTTTTACCTGTATATATCTGTCACTAACCAAAGCGAAGAGCTGAAAGATGCTTAAATGCTCCTTACAGCTTGGTGGCATCTGCAGAGCTGGGTCATAATTCTATGGAGACCCCTAGTGACTCCTTTCAGATACACATTTGATTACACATCTGATCCAAAAATATTGATTACAGCAGCTTTGAGAGTTAATATAACTGTATATTAATAACCCCACCCACTACAGTTTATATAATGACATTATTTCTTTCTTTCTGTCCACAGAGCAGCCTCTGATCGACATCTAATTCATACTCTGTTCACCTGCTGCTGGTGGATCCTGCTGATGAGTTGGTCCTGCTTCATCCTGAGCTCCACGTTCATCTGCTCCTGGTGGAGGAGCTGAGCGGTCGTAGCCTCCAGTTCATTCTGCAGCTTCCTCTCCCTGTCTCTGGACACCAGGAACTCCCTGTCGAGCACTGCTGCAGCCACAGAGAACAGAACCAAAGTCAGGTTGGACCGCTGAACCAAAACTGTAGATGATTTTCATTAAAACGGAACATCTGCTGAATCTGTGACACTGTGACATGTTTTAATGAAAGGTAATGAAAAAGTACATTTTTTACTGCCCACGGCAAAAAAAATGTTTTAAACCATAACATTTTAAACGTAGGGTCGTATATCAGCTGCTGACATTTCTGGCATTGAAAAACTTTCCTCTCATTGGAGTTTTAAGACATTCCCACCCTCCTCACCTCATCACTGCGCTCATGTTAGAGTTAAGTGTCCCAATATATATTTTACACATATTTCTTTTGGATCACTGCTCTGCAGCCGCCCTCATCTCCCATGTGCAAATGTCCCTATTGTCCACATCTCGTCCTGTAGATATGATCATTATGATTATATCTCCTACTGGTCATCAATATTGGTTTATAAATGTCAGATTTCTTAATGTTGCTTACGGTTCCCACACTACTATTAGGCGCCTGTCTCCTCATCTCTTCTTAGTCTTATTATATTACATATTGTGTGTTATTGTTCAGTTTTTACTAGAAATACTGCTGCTATACCTAAAATGTGCCCCTTAATAAAGAAATTCTTGACAGAGCAGACCTTTTTAATTTAAAATATGTTGTATCTGCACGTTGTAAATTTGATGGTTTACAGCTGGCAAACTAGTCATTAAAGTTTAGCACTGTGCACTGATTGTGAAATTCTCTGGAAATAGAGAGGTGTGGTGGTGGTACAATCTGTTACCGAGGAGGCTGAAAATACTTCAAATCGCAGACATCAAATTAATTCAACTGAATCTACCACAACTTCAATTTCAGCGTTATATATAACAAATACTAACCCTGCCAGGGCACGAGGCTCACCCTTCCTGAAAATGCCATTCTAATGTGTTTTTAACTAACAGGATAAAAAAAAACTTCTGCTATTTAATAAAACATGTTTATTTTTCTGACTTTTGTCAAATACTGTCTAACCAGTTTAACCTCTTAAGCCCTCTAAAAACAGCCAGTCAGTGAGGGGAAATTACCCTCTCATTAAACTGTGCTCACAACTCATAGACACCGACCAAGCAGACGTTGGTTCACATTAATGGGTCAAAAGCTTTTACCTCTTAAGACATGTTTCATTGGTAGGTGCTCAAACCTAAGCTGAGTTCTTGTCTTGTCAAGTTCTAATGCATTGTTGTCACAGTGGTGTACTGTAGTTTTTATAGGATAAAATATCAAAGTCATACATACCAGAGACCTGCTTTTATGGTCTTTTATAATCTACAATTTGCAGAGAAAACAATATTTTAATCTTACTACTTAAAGTATGAATCTTTGGAGTCAGTTTTTCTGTATTTTACGGCATGTTTCTGTGAGTTTAAACATAACTTTAATCCAGTAAATAGCGGGAAGTACAAACTCTTAGATACCACAGACCTATGTGAGTACTAAATTAGTTATTGGTGCCTCAAGAACAATAAGGAAATAATGGCAGGTAACAACAGACTGAACCTGTATGCTCCAGTAGTGGCTCTAAAATGTAAATGTATAACTGTATCCTCAGAGGTCAAAGTCTTGGCCTCCATGGCTTACCTTTATCATGAGCCAGACGGGTGCACTTAGCCGTCAGATACTGGATCTGACTGTAGTCTTCGTCCCTGTGTGCTTGGAAAAACCTCCTCATGCTCATCTGTCTGGACTGCACTCTTCAATCTAATGCTTCTTCCACCTTCCCATGATCCTTAGGGCAAAGTGGGGTGTGTCTCACATGGACAGAAAGAACGCGGTGTGCACATTTCCTGGAATATTTCACTCTCCCTGTCCATGAAGTCCGTCTTAACGAAGACTTAGACCTGGAGCACACCTATAGAGGGCGAGTTTAAGCATTAATCCAAGCTGCTGTTGTCATAACATGGAGGTGGGGGGTGCTGTTGGTGTGTGTGTGTCCAGGTCTAATGTGTTCTGATTGAACAAATTGGAAACACTGACTTGTCTCATGCACAAATTAAAAGTATGATCAGAAGCTATGTGCAGATTTTGTATTAAAATTCTCCCCTAAGGCAGCGAGTGCTGCAGGAGAGAGCTGCAGTAAGTCAGGCATGTTGTGTCTAGCAGGCGAGCGTCTTTACAGCAGCAGCCTCAGGGTAGTACTTTTATTATATAAGACTGCCTAAGAGATTGTATAGAGGAAAATACCACTGGCATGTAATAATATCAGTGGTGTGTCTTAGTTTGTGTAGAATATAACCTCATGAGCATCTAATTCACTTAAAGAAGTGTGATACATATATTCTAGTCACTATGGGTGGACTACGTAACTTAGTACATTTACTCAAGTATTGTGCTTAAGGACAAATTTGAGGTACTTTACTTGAGTCTTTTCTTTTAATGCCACTTTCTACTTCTACTGCACTACATTCAGACGTAAATATTGTACTTTTTATTTCACTACATGTAACTGACAGCTTGAGTTATTATACATAATATTTGAGGTAGTAATAATTAAGAAAATATTGATGAAAACAATCATTTAGTTAAGCTCCACCTTAATCAATTAGTTAAGCTCCATGTCAAACAACTACAACTGTAAAATCCTGGTTTTACATTAATGCATGAGAAACAATATTCTAATGACATATATTATATAGTATAAAACCAACAGGGGACATTTGAGTACTTTACTTAAGATACCTTTACTTGTTACAGTGAGGTATTAGTACTTTACTTCAGTAAAGGATCTAAAAAGATCCACCGCTGTTAGTTACTGTGTGTGTTGTAATGCAGATCTGGATCTAGTTGATTGACAAGTCAAACATTAGGATAAAAAAAAAATAGGACTGTGAAACCTTGATGGAGATATGTGCTCACTAAGTGATAATAATAATAATAATAATAATAATAATACCCTTAAAGGATTGTAATGTATCTTTTTTTCTAATTGTATGTTTTCTTTATTACCATTTAATATGTGTGATAGGTCAGCCAGATAAAAAGAGTCTAAATATTAAATGAAGTCCCATGATGATGTACAGCATCCTTGGAACTTCTGTACTAATACTTTGTGTTTTCTAGCTTGATAATAGAAAACAAATAAGAAATTCACAGAATGTTGTGTATTATTACATCTGTGATGTACAACAAACAATGAATGAAAGTGATAATAAATGCTAATTTAAGGTTTTGGTAATATCCCCTTGGCAGAAGAGGCCACACAGATGACAGAAGAGCTGAGCGGGTCTATAAATGAGATGCTGCTTTATTCTTTCTTCTGAAAAAAAGTGTTGACTGTATCTTGCTGCTGATGCACTTGCGATCATTTTTGATGCCAGCAGAGGGAGACAAAGCTCATCTACTCCTCACAGTCTCCTGTTAGAAAAAACCTGTATTTTGTACTTTGTACACATTTTAACTATTTATTTTATTTGATTGGTTGCTTACATCATTTCTTTATCTCATGCTGTGTAAAGGCAGAAATGTATCTCAAGAGTATGTCATCCAAGAGATGTTGGGGAGCGCCAAACAATTTCTTTTTATCAGTCTCTGGGTTTCAGTTAAGTTGAAATATTGGGGTGAAAATATATGGAATTCATTTTGGGGAAAAATAAAAATAAAAATATATTAAATAAATAGTATCACTTGGTAAAACCCAATAAAACCAGGAAGAACTCGTGCATCCGTCTGGAGCATTTCAGAATAAGAGCACCCCGTAAAGTATTCTGTAACCATGTCTAACAACGTACATGAAACTAAACTCATTGAGCAGGTACCAGCAGTGCAATAATAAAATTTTAACAATGCTGCCCGTGGCACAAGCTGCTATAAGTATTTTCTGAAGCTTCCCTCTGCTTTTGATGGTAAAGGACAAGGGTAGATCCAGCACCGTAAAAGGATGTAAGACAGAGTAGCAGAAGACCATAGATGGATTTTCTCTTATTGAAACCATTGCACAGCAGTCTCCACAAACAGACACAAATTCAGCACATTTTTTGATTGAATGTCCACTTCAACACCTTCACTCCTCTAAGTCCTTTTTTATCTTTTTTTTACTGGGGTTTTGTCTTTATTCCTCCTCAACTAAACGAAAAGTCTCATCATTTAGAAATCCATAAACAAATACCAGTACATGGACCTTAGTGGTTTGCAACCAGCATGCAAATGTCAGTGTAAAACACTGCTTAATGCCAGCACATAGGGGGGAACTCACTGCTTTCAAAATAGGAATGTACAGTATGGACATCTCTCTCTGTTCCAATTGTTCTATTTGTTCTTTGGACAAAATATCAATTGCAATTTTTCCATTGGTGTCACCATATTATGGTGGAAAGAAAAATCTACAACAATTGTGTTTTTATCCATTTACGTCTTTCCCCTCATCAAAAACTTTGACCAAAACATGTGACAGCTGCACCCATACACACACGACAGATGCCACTTGTTTAAGTTACTTAAGCGTATAAAACATAATTTCCTGCCCATTCTGAAGCCTTCCCAAAATATTCAAAAGCAATTAAAATTGTGGTTAAAATTAAGGTATCCTGTGGCAAACACTAACCAGTCTAAATGTAATAGAAAGTCTGAAACAGAGCTCAAATTACTCCTTGTCTTTGCTCTCTTCATCAGGGTTGCGTGTGTCAACTTCAGAGTGAGATACTGGTTTCCCACTGGCAGCTCCTCCATTAGCACCAGCTTTTGTCGGCCTTGTCCTTTTCGTCTTTGGCTCGTTCTTACTGTTCTTCTTCGCTGGTGCAGTATGTCGGTGTTTGTTATAAACACTCATGACTTTGAGGACAGTTTCGCTTGATACACCACATAACTGGGCAGTTTTTCTGACCGACAGACCTGAGAGTTGGGCACCGACTATTTGGCCTCTCTCGAAGTCTGTTAACTCACTCATACTAAAAAGTGGAGCCGTTGACTGTCTCCTCTGAAGCTGGCAGACAATCTCAACTGTCAGTCTGGCAAATAGCTTAACTGCCTCTGCAGCTATGATTTAATTACTTTGAAGTTGAATCATGTGGAGTTTCCCTCATATTCCACTTAAGTGCAGAGTGAAGGGAGAGATCCCGGCAGACTGTGTCCTCATCAGTCTATAAATGGATGGGAAAAAAAGGACAGAAATTCACATTTCAAACATATTTATTTGAGACAACTTCACTCATTTAAATGTAGATGTTTTGTTTTTAACTGCAATCAGTGTCAGTACTCGACTCACAACCACAATGAGGAACATTACAACTGACTTTACAGGGGCTGGACAAAATAAACGAAACACTTAACAGTAGAGTTCATTTACCCAGCAGCAGCTGACACACATGCACAGAAAGTCATACGCGTTAGCTCGGCTTTGGTTGGCAATTAACTCGATGCTAATTGCTGATTTTACAGGCCTAGTTTAGGCTATTAGCCAGGTGAGTTAGCAAGCTACTAGATTAACTTAGATTCCATCAACAAAATACGTATTTCAAATATAGTGCTACAATTTACATGTCATCTAAAGACAACACATAAGCTTATGCATTGATTAAAGCGTGCTCTACTTACAGGTAGTGTAGTGAGCCTGTGCACCGGTATTATCACCGAGCTGGTTGGTTCACACACGCACGAACCGGAAGGAGCACTCGTACTTCCGGTCGAGGAATTACAGAACAAAAGCACCCTGCACAGCATTCTGTAGCCCCAACATGTTTAGCATGAAACGAAAATAATGGAGCAGGTACCAGCAGTGCAATAATAGGCTACAGTCTTAACAATGCTGCCCGGGGCACAAGCTGCAATAAGATTTTTCTTAAGCTGCCCTCTGCTTTTGATGGTACAGAGCAAGGGTAGACGAAATAACTTCTACATTAGCTTTTACTAAGCTGTTGCTTTTATCCAATGCAAGAAATTGCAAGAGTTATTCTTGAAAAATGGCGTATGCTGAGGTAACCGAATTAGGGCTACAACTAATTATTAATAATCAATTAATCGCCAATGGGTAACTTATGAATTATAAATCAACAGCTTTGCAACCACAATTTGTGTTTTAAGTTGTTAACAACGGGAACAGATATGTCCATACATACATTCCTGTTTTGAAAGCAGAGTTTTCCCATATGTGCTGGCATTAAGCAGTGTTTTACACTGACATTTGCATGCTGGTTGCAAACCACTAAGGTTCATGTACTGGTATTTGTTTATGATTTCTAAATGATGAGATTTTTCATTTAGTTAAAAGGACTTAGAGAAGTGAAGGTGTTGAAGTGGACCTGTTCATTCAAACAAAAATGTGCTGAATTTGTGTCTGTGTTTGTGGAATTTGTCCACAAAGTAAGTTGAATTCTGAGTCATAAAATCTTATGCTTGTATACAAGATCACTGAGGAAAGAAACATGGTTTTACAGAAAAATATGTTATTGATTTTCATTTCCAATATTCTAGATCAATCTGGACAATATTAATGACACAATTCAAGGGTTTATAGACTTTATATCTTTTTACATATTGTTTACATAGTCATCTGAATGACTGTAAATGTTACCCTCCAATTTCAAGGCTTTCAAAATATTCTCCATTTTTTCTTATGTATGGAAGGAAGGCACATTACCCATCTGAAATTCCAGACCAGTGGCAGGTATGATGGCATTCTTCATTCTTCTGTTATGTACTTCTGTTATTATGTATGCTTGTGTTTATTTGGACTACACCAATGTTACAGATATGATGAGCATCTCTACACCCTAGCTGGAAATGAGGACGTATGCAGCCGAACCACAGACCTCCAAGGTGTGTACACTAAAGTGCAGGCCAATATTGCAACAGGGCAATAAAGGGTGTGGAAGAGAGGAAGTTATCAATATGGGATGGAGAAAACTTTGTGTTCAGGGACCGTGTTGCAAAGAAATATTCGCCAAGAACAAAGAAAGTAACAGAAACAGATAGAATAAGTGCTGATCAATACCTACAGGAATCCTCATTGAAGTCCTACAGTTTCCCAATCCCCTACTTCCTCACCAAGTCCACAATCAGACCCCTTGGCCTCCTGTCTCACCCCAGAGAAATGTAAGTATAGATGTCAACACAATTTCATTTTAGTGTCAGCATAATGAAAGACATCTACATACATGCAGGAGTCTGTGTCTTAGCTGTAATAAACAACTCTTTCTTCTAATTCTCAGTATGAGCTGAGATCTGGTCAGGTAAACGGCAAGTTGTGGTGTGGAGCAAAGTAAGACGATATAAGATAGTTGCCAAAGATCTGCAAAATCTGGCCACCAGAAGGGAATTAGAGAGTGAGGTAAAATACATGCTTAAAGTATTTTCATTTACATGCTTAAATACATTTTTTGGAAAAAATGCACTCCACGATTGTCACTAAGGCTTTAAATGCATTCTTGCTTACCATTATTTAGAAGTTAGAAGAGACTGACAGAGAAACTGAGAGAAAGTTTTATCTTATGATCACCTTTCAAATGACTGTGTGTGTGTGAGAAATATCATTCAGGGGATCAAAAAGCTGGCTATTTTCAAAATACAATAAATACAAGTATTCATTCATTATATGTGTATATGTTTTCAGCTTGACCCAATGGCCTAGGATGTCCTCATAGGACCAGTATGTGACAAGCGGCACAGAATTTACCATAAAGTAAGTTATAGAACCATGTTCATGCTTTTGTGTGGTACTTTAGCACGATGATTTAATGTTACATGACTTCACATTTATTGTGAAAGGGGAAGTGGACATTTTACATTGACCCCTTAGGTGAAACTCCTAACTCTTGACCACATAAACCAGTGCAAGTATGAAAAAGCAAGCTAGACGTCAGTGGTAGTAATGCCATTACATGGGGGTGGTGATGGCGCAGTGGATAAGACATGCCTTTGATGTGAGAAACCCAGGTTCGAATCCACTGTGAGACCCCAATATGTCTCTGAGCAAGACACTTAATCTCTAGTTGCTTCAGAGGCGTGTGACCCCTGACATATCAATTGTAAGTCGCTTTGGATAAAAGCTAAATGAATAAAAGATATGTATAATGTACATGTTCTTGGTAACAAATGGCAACAATATTTTGCTCTTCTACAGAGCTGTCATGAGACACAAGAACATTTATATCTCAAGGTGAACTTGCAACACAACAGCTACCTATCTTCAGGAGCGGTATGCGGATAGCATACACTCTCATTTACTTAACATCTTTAGCAGAGCTTGGGGCCGCTCGTAGCTGGCTAATTAGCTTAACAAGCTACATTGATACCTGCTAATTATTGCTATCACATAAACAAAATACTAGAATTTCACTCACCAACTGGAGCACAGCACAGCAGGCCATTATTCATCCGGTATTTGCATGAAGAAATCTCCACAGGCACAAACGCGACAGAGATGCTGAGCTCTGTGACCGTGTCAGATGAATGGAGGAAAGGCTGACTGCTAGCAGTGACAGTGGTGGAACCCACCTGTCACTCAAAGCATTCACGCCCCTAATAACGCAGAACTTAAAGGCTTAATATAATTTAAACTGGTGAGGTGTAATAAAATGTACCCCATCACAGATGTCACGAAGGAAGAATTGAGTTACATACACTAAAACCATTTTTAAAAACCTGGCTGCAAACATGTTTATTTCTGTTGTCCATTTGGGCATTTTAACATGGGGGTCAGTGGGGATTGACTCCCTTCTGCTGCCAGCCTCAAGTGGCCACTCGATGAATTGCAGTTTCCGGTTCATCCGGTTTGGCCTCATTTTTAAGAACCGGAGGTTGCCGCTTGGTAAAACACATGCATAGGGGACTGTTCCAAAAAGTATGTTTGCTGGGTTATCTGGTTAACTTTGCTGAGGTAAATCTAGCTTTACTGTTTTTAAATATCACTCCTGTATTATTATATTTCATCGAACATGACGTTAACTGTCGAGTTTTAAGCACTCACCCTGGCTTCGGGAAGTATTTAGACCTTTTCACTTTTTGCACACTTCATTTAAGATTGTTTAATGTAGGCTACTTTTATATGCCATCAATGTACAGAAAGAACAAAGCAAACCGGATGAGTTCAGTTTATAGTGCCATAGAAAGTGGTCTGAAAATGAGGGCACTGAGTGCTGCTCAACAATAAGACAGACTAAGTAGGCCATGCAGATGATATCAGTTGAGCTTATTTCCTGTGATGTCTTGTAAAAAGAGGGAGCTTGTGCCTATCAGATCCAGTCTTGCAGGCAAAGCAAATGCATTAGTAGTCATTCAAAGGAGAGGATGTTCAAAAATGGCATTTATTAAAAAAGAAAACCACCATGCTGACTTCAGCCTCTTTAACACAAAAGTGGTGGACAGAAAATGGCGTTGGACATTGACACAAAGCGTCTGATAAAACAAATAAATAAAATATCCTTCCAAATCTGTGAGGGGAAAAAAAGCGTAACATCTCTCTCAAACCAGAAACACAAGAGAAACCCATCCTACAGCTGCACACCAGATTCTGTCACATCAGGGAGTTAACATCAGACTACAAAACAGAAGGTGAGCGAACTGAGCTTAAAATACATACAGTCCACTACAGACGTTCACGCCTTGGGAACACAATATGGAGTTACCCTGCTTGTCCAACCATAGACTGGCTTACAGACTGCCACCAGTGGGTGAATCTACTGTTGACAGCATGTTAAAAACAGATTCAAAGTGGTGTTACATAATAATATGCACAAATCATGTCAGTTTTCTGTCGTCAATAACTTAGTTAAATACATTTTTAACTGAAACCAAAAAGCTGCCATCATAACAGTGTTTTAAATACAATCAATGCCTTTACTGAGGTTGTGATCTCTGGAAGAGTCGCATAACAGACATGAATTATGTGTGTTTGAATCGTTGATGCCAATTTGTAGTGCCTGAGCCCAGGTGTCAGTATTTTTAGTCATGAGGCAGATTTCCAATGCTTTAAAATGTTTTTTAAAAATAAAGGGTTTTGTTCTTCTTTACAAATTGTAGCTGTTAATGTGACTTGTAATGTGCAAATAAGCACAATAGAGCTGGATTAAACAAACAAAACATGTTTAAGAATGGGCTTTAGAGTTGCTGTCTATCCTTGCTTCCTGTCTTTATGCTAAGCTAGGCTAATCATGTCAATGTCTCTGGCTCCATTATCATGTGGAGTGGTATCAACCTTCTCATCTAACTCATCTAATTATTCCCCAAATTTACATCGGTCAGGTGGTTTTAAAATAAGAAAAAAGTGTTCATTTACTTGAGTTGGTCTTTGAATCAGTGCAAAAGTTTAACTGGAAATCTACTGTGCATGATGATCCATGGTAAAAGTACCTTTGGGCTGGCCTTTAAGACACATCAAAAAACTTGGAATCATGGGACACAATTATAACTAATTATGCAACTTCAGTGTCATTAAAAATCTAATTTTTTAATCTTCCAGAGAGCACATATTCAAACTGCGCCATCCACAAAAACAAAACAACAGAAACAAAACCAACATCAGAAAAGGAAATGTTCGACACTCAACCATTCATTCAATACACCAGTGCTTCAACAAGGCACCAGATGCTAACTTCCTTTTTTAGCTACCGCTAATGCAGTTGCTGCACCTGACTGCCTGCAGGCTGTTCTGATCCCAAAGCTTCCAACACAACTTACACAAACAGTCCTCAATTGTCCGGAGAACAGAGAAACACTTAATATTCAAACTTCAAAACAAATCGTAAAACATAAAAAGTGTTTTTATCATAAAGATGCTGGTGTGAGCAAATGAGAGAAATACATTAACATTAGGTGCAAGATGCTTTTACTTTGAAGGAGTCATTTAAAAGCTTTGTTACTGACTTGGCCTTGATTATAAGTAGCCCAGTTCTTAGCTTGGCTGAGATTCCAACAAGCCTGCTGTCCTCAAGCTAATCCTACGCTAGCTGGCGGCTACTATAGGCTTTTCATGCTTTCTTGACTTTAATAGGCCAGGCTTACCCATACTTTGAGTCATGTGCAAAGTAAATGTGAATAAGCAGCCTGCATCCAGTTGCCACCTGGGAAATCACCAAGCCAGTTTAATTTGATCTCTGCAGTAATTGTGAATGAATCCTCTCCTCAGGGTTCAGAGGAAACAAGCCCGTCCTTAACACCGTCTCCTTATTTATGGACTGATGCAGATGTAGCAAAATCCAAGGGATAACATGTTAAAGTGTAAACACTTATTTCTAACTTGCTCCAAACAGAAAGAAAGAGCATACTGCTGAAAAGACTGGTTTAAATCACATTAACACATGTAACAGAGTTGAGTTAGGGTTGTAACACCCCAGTTCTTTCACAAACACACACTGATCTTCTACACTTGTTCGCTCTCGCAGCTTAGCAATGATAGAATGACAATAGCAGAAACCTAAGCTTGTGAAAACCATAAAAAGGTAGACAGTTTCAATGACTTGTGCCAAATGGAAATAGAGCTTATTCTTATTAGAAGAGGTGAAATCTGAGGTCGTACAGTCAAGATTTTCAGCTGATTTTCACTCAACACAGCAACATGGAGTGGAAATGCACCCCGAACTGTGCCCTTAGTATTGAGAAAGCCTCATCCAGGGCTTTTCACAAATAACACAAGCAGTTGTTCACAGGCGCTCGCCAGCTTAGAACGCTCAAAACGAAAGCAAACACAAATGGAGAAAACCCACAACCACAAATCAGAGAGAGCATTACTAAAATGAATAAAAATCCAACTGAAAGTCAGCATTTTCCATCCCACTTGTGTCTGTTCAATATGATGCAGGTGGTAAAAAAAAAAAGAAAGAAAAAGAAAGTATTGCACTGGTTTGGTGTGAGTCTATGGATGGGCGGTCATCATATAAATAACAACAAGAACCAAACAGTAATATCATAATAATAATAATCATAACGCTAATAAAAACAGTTCAGACTAAGGTCCCCTTCCCTCCGCTGTTTTACCACTGCTGCCAACTGAAGTCGTCGTTGGATCCAAAGACCAGGAAGAAGCCCAGGATAGTCCCGAAGATGACTATGTTACCCGTTAGCACGAGCGCACACGCTCCCCAGGCGATCTGTAAACCAACACATTAATAATTCAGGTTAACAAATGCTGCTGCGTGCTGCCAGGGTGCAACACATATTTAGGCCAAAATCAAGTGGGTGTCAACAACAACAGTTCACAGAATCATTCCCACACACTGCTCTACAGTTGTACTCAGTACATGGAGGGACATTAACAGCAGCTAAATCCTGATCAAGTCTGGGCTGCAGCAGGTGCATCGGTCAGCTCCTCTGCTATATAGGCAAACGTATTTTTTAAACCTTTTTTAACTAAATGCCTTGCTGGTTTTGTTTGACTTTTTTCTCGTAATGTTCTTGCTTGTCAAATTAGTGTATTTGCTTGCGCCGTATGAACCGAACAGCCACATCACACCAACCTTCACACTTAGCCTCAGATGTTGTCTTGACTCTGTGACTAAATTAAGCTCTTGTCAAAACAGGTTGTGTGAGAGAGACAGGACATGAGGAAAGACGGTTTTTAAAAAAATAGGTGTGTTTCACCAGAACTAACGCAGGAAGTGAAGCACTTATTTTGAGCTTTACAAGTTCTGGAAGTGTTGAAATTTAAGCAAAAAAAGGAAAAACTGAGAAACGAACAGATAAGGAGTTTTTAATGATGGGGGAGGTGGATTGTTTAAAAATGTAAGGTGGTATTTATGCAATATTGTACTCTCTGTATGCTTTCTATAACCACTTTTCCAGGAAGTGACAGTAACGGTTTAATGTTACATTTTTAATTTTTTGTTATATGTGATGATGATGTGTAGAATAGATATTTAGCTCAAAGTTTAAATAATGTCTTGCTTTGCTCCATTTTGACTTTCTTGCTGTAAAATGCACTAAGAAGCTTCTGTAACTTACTACTTCAGCTCTTGCGAAGACAATGGGCAGGCCGAAGGCTGAAATGACGATGCCCGTCGTGAGAAAGATGGCCAGCTCTTTGCAGGCGTTACTGGCCGAGTCTGTGTCGTCGACCACCCTCCGCGAGATGCAGTAAGGGATGGGCGACAGGATGTAGAAGAAGAGGAGGAACAAAGGCCAGTATTTACTGCAGAGAGAAAGAGAGAGAGGGGGAGAGAGATAAATACCCCCATGCTGTGACGATAAAGGAAGCAGTCAAGTGAATTAAAGGATAAAAGGACCAAACACCGTTCAGCATTCTGCACATTACATCAAAGTCAACGTCACTTTATACATTCAGTCATAAGCACCGAATAACATTGCATCATGCAGAACAGAGAAAATCTACACAGTTGTTTTTATGAGAGAGCAGGTAAAATTCAACAACATCCTAACAACTACAGCTTGATTGATACAGAAGTGTGAGTGCGATATCAAAAAAAAATCTGACAATAAATCCACCAATATTTGTTTTTTAACATACATTTTTTGATGAGGGTCCCTTACATTTGGTTATTATAGAGTTGAGGTCAATATATGTAACAGTAACAGCATAAAGAACAGAGAATCTTAAACAGTAAACGGGAAATTAAATTAATTTCAGTAAAGCAAAATGCAATAACATAAGATAAGATATACCTTTTATAATAAACCACAAATAAGACTTTTAAATATATATATATATGTTTGGTATTTCTGCACTGATAATTTGTTATTGCTCATTGGCTGACATTTATACAGATAGGCTACCGATTTGTCCATAATGAGCTAAAATTGGCTGATAATATCAGTCAGGCTCTTTTACTAATCATCACTTATTGATATTCTAACAACCCCACATCAGGCTGGACTGAGGCTGACATTTAGTATAATGATAATGGCTAAAATGGAAATGAGATTAAATTACAAGAGCCCGATTTTAGACTGTACCTCGAGATTTCTGAGGTAGAGACTGAAATAACCTTGTCAGAGATGATTTGAATCTCCAAATGAACAGGATCCACCTACGCTGAAAAGGTGCGGCATGCTGCAAATACGCTGCGAAGCTGACCAGGCTCTCATTTGACACAATGTTCGTACAATCTTGATGTGTTTTGTACATTCACAGCGCACAGATGGATTACCAACCATGTAAAGCACGCTACTGTCCAGTGGCTCCCAAGCTTTACTGTTTGAAAATTGGTTTGGGGTAATTCTATAAACTGTAACTTTGTTCGCGAAACGCACCACTAAATAACAACATCTACTAACATGGTACACAGCTTTAAGTTGGGTCGTATAGGGTGACCTTCAATATGTCAGCTGATTTTGTGCTTACATTGTAGCCTGGCTCCAGACCTTTGAATTACCGCCTGCATCTCAGATTAGTTCAGTGATTAAAACAAGTCCGGTGTTGTGCCCTCTGATGACTGTTCCAGCCTGTTTGAGAAGCGGTCAACCAATCAGAGCTTTGTTTGCAGGATTAAGAATGGGGACTGCTTCTTCTTCAAAAGTTAACTAAATAACCACATCTGTGAAAAGCTTGGAAGCGACCAACGCAGCTGTACAGGTTGTTTGAAGTCTACTTACAGAAAAAAAACCAACCCTTAAATTAACAATATTTGTTCAACCTCCTCCTAACAACCATTATCGCAACCTTGTAGGACACTGAAAATACCATGTCACAAATTACCACATAATATTGTAATATTAGAAATACTAAATTGAGTCACAGAAACGAGGAAGAACTAGGTGTCAGACTATAACTTAACTTTATTGTTCACCAAGTAGGAGTGCACAATATATTGACTCAATACCGTTATTGCAATATCACATTATGCAATATCTTATCAAAAATGTTGCAGAAAGTATGCGATCTTGTATTTATTTTGTGGAGAGTTGCGTCCGTTGTGTGGCAAAGCTGTTTTTTATTTAGTTTATAATGATCATGTCAATGTCAATATTGTGCAACTCTATCACCAAGGCGGCAAATGTGGCAGGTCAGTATAGGGGACCAAGCAGCTTGTTATTGCCCTGGAGCCCCCAAGCAAGTTAATGAGGCCATGCTTTCACACACTGTAAACCTGTGATGGGATCAACCAAGGTGCATCTGAGTGCCAAGTGTGAACATGTGTCCTTCACACACATAGACACACTAACAGGCTTACATGGTGTGTGTGTGTGTTGGTGATACTTACTCGTACACAGGAAGGGCACATCCTAGCATGAGGAACATGAGGCCAATGGCTCCTCCAAAGGACAGGCTTATGAGAGCTACAAGAGAGACAGAGGGGAGGATATCAACATGGACAGTTTCACATAACTGTGAATCTGTGCGTGTGTATCCCGAGACAATCACACCGTGGCAGCAGGGCCCCTGGCTACTGGAGCTACCATGTGATGAATCAGCTGATTTCACGTGTAATAGCTATATTAGTAATCTAAGCCATGCCGTTGGGGGCGCATGTTAAACTCTGAAAGAAATAGTCGGTGCTGTTGCTCGTTAACAGCAATTAATCCAGGCAGCTCACTTGCAACAAGCATCTCAGGCAGGGATAATTACTGAAGTCAAGGTGCAGCTAGCATTAGCCTTATAACGGCAGCTACTACGTTCTTATGCTACTAGGGAATGACATTTAATGCTGTATCATAATGTAACGTTACAGGACCGCAGTGTGACAATTACCTTAAGTTGATAGGCATCTAATTGTGTTGACTAAGTAGCGGCTGTAACCCATGTAACGTTATACTCAGCTAATGCTAACGTCTGTAACGTTATTGGCCCTGCGGCTAACCACATCTTCACGTCACCGTTAGATAGCGGGACATGGCAAACGCATCCATCTGTCTTCCGGATATTTTGACACAGTTATATTATCGGAGCCGGTAATTCGGGTGCTTTATTCATGAAATGAAAAGTGGGAAATGTCTTACCTTTAATCCCAGCCATTTCTCCTGGACAAAAGCTCGACACACAGCCCTGACGAATGACAACAGTGCCCCCCCTCCTCTGCTGCCGAGTCCGACCGAGTCCTTCCGAAGATCCAACCCTGCCTGTTGAACTGCCTTCCGGTTCTACCAGAGATATCGGAATTATGAAACGTAACACAAAATTAAATCAAAAATCACACGTAAGGCACGCGTATTATCATCAAAATGGACTTGTAATGTACTACGGCTTCTCACAGTACTATATTATTACATATATAATACATATATATATACACGTATATATGCATATACGTGTAAGAAGCATTTTACTTTCAATTACTAATTAGTGGCTTAGTTTAAATGTAGCATATTTTATAAACTACTCATATGTTTTGCATGTCAAATCTTAACTTCCAAAATTTACTCGAGGAAAAGGTTGGGCGACTGGAGGAAACAGTACATCAGAGGCATTCACAGTGGGGATGAGGGAGACATGTCACCATCACTTTCTAAAATGGCTGATTTTGTCCCGACACTTTTTCAAAGCATTTGTTAAAAATAGCTTGAAACAAGAAATGTTAAATAACAAGTTTGTCATTTGAAAAATGCTTTGAGAAAGGTTTATTTGCTTAATAAGGAAACATGCAATTCAAAGAAAAATATAGAAAAAGTAAATGTGCATTTTCCAAAAAAAGTAACTTAAGCTACAGAAGAAGCTACTGATTACTGCAATATATTTCATTATATTTTTATATGTTACCTGTTAATTGAATTAAGTGTTGCTCAAAATCTTCTTGGGGAGGAAGCGCAGACCCCCAACTTAATAAAAAAAAAAAAAAAAAACAACCCTCAACTTAACTCATATCACAATGAAGCTTTATAAGCTAAATGTATACATATATAGAAGGTTTTTACAACTTATGTTTTTAATTTTTCATTATGCAAATTATGTATCTCCTCATTTAATATGTGCTGATTTGCATTTTACACAAATCCATTTTCTTGCACATTGATAAGAGTCAGATGGAGTTTTTTAGTTTTATCATGATAATATATTAAATGCCCAGACATTTACAGAAGGGTTTTATCAAAAAAATGTTTTTTTTCATGGATTCATTTAAAACATACAGCCTATGTGTTTTCCCCACATATTTACAGATAAAATACCACAAAAAGGAGAATGATGAAAGATTTTTAAAAAAACAAAACTCTGTAAATGACTTGCTATAAGACCTAAGAAACATTGTGTAAAGTTATGATGTTCTAACCACCCTTGGCATACAGAAAACATATAATTTTGAGCAAACGGCTGTTAAAGATAGGCTATAGCCAATGCATTAGAAACACAGGTTGAATAAACATTACTGTTTGTCACATGAACACATCTCTTATAGATATATGATATATGGACTAGCTAACATTGTGCTCTAGAAAACAAACTTTCAAATGATGTTTTAAAAAGACATGTTGAACCCTAACCCTTTTCTTAATGTACAAGATCTGCAATTAACAGACTTGGTATAAAATAGACAAATGATAATGTTTATATTTATTCTTCAAGATTGTTTTGTACATTTTAGGAAAGTATGGTAACAATACTTGCAAAATAACTTGGAATGGGAGAAAGTTCTGCAGTTCGATCAGGTACAAGGTAACCTATAGGCCTATTTATTTGTCATTTTACAACACCAAAGTTTTGTCTGAATAACAAAAAAGAGGCGGTGAGAGAACATACAACTGACAACTTTATGTAGAAAAGGTATTGAAGGTGGACAAAATGGCCCTTTCAGCATGGGAAAATTAAGAAAGGCAACAGATACAACAGGAAAGACTGCACATGAAATATGTTAAAACAGCCAAGTGTAGGAAGTCTGTATTATTTCTGCTGTATATCAAAGTGTGGGATAGGAGAAGAATGCCAGGGAGCTGGAAAGAGGCAATAATTATTACAGTAAGGAAACCTGGAAAAGATGCCAGCAGGCCTGGAAAATACAGACCAGTTGCTTTGACGTTGTACATCTGTAAATTAACGGGAGGTATGATAAATGAGAGGTTAATGTAGTGCTTCTTGGAAAGTAGAGGTATGGTGGCTACATATCAAAGCATATTTAGGAAAGGAAGGGGTATGGATCCAGTGTTGTGTCTGGAGGATGAAATAAGGAAATAAAGAAACAGGACTTGCAGTGTTTTTTGATATTGAGAAAGCTTATGATATGTAATAGACAACTGGGCTTCTAATGAAACTACTTAATGGGAATCGGAGGGAAAATGTTAACTTGGGTTACAGACAATATGTAGTAGAAAACTGAATGCCACAGGGCAGTGTAGTCCAACTTTATTTTTCATTATGAGAAACTATATATTGGTGAATATTTCAATGGATATGCAGAGATCCCTGTTTGCAGATGACTGGGCTTTCTGGTAAAGTGGAGACATGTAGGACACATAAGAGGACAGTTAAGAAAATGCACGGTGGAATGTATCAAGTTGACAAGTGGGGAATAAAACGGGGATTTAAATTTTCAGTGGAAAAAACAAAAGTTATGTTCATCATAAGTCGGGTATTTGTTAGGTTAGGTTAACTTTATTGTCCCCAAGGGGAAATTCTGCTTGGGCACAGTGCAGTGTTGCTTCATAAAAAACATCACAAAAGACATCAACAAGACCCAGAGAGGCATTGACATGTTGTACTTCACAAGAGGAAAATATAGACACAGAAGAAAAAGGACATTGTTGAAAACATAGTTCCATGGATTAAAGTGCATGTGCTAAAGTGCTATTGTGATTTTTGCACATTGCTCTATTGAACTGCAGTTTGTGTAAAGTGCATGTGCCAATGTGCTAGTATGTTTATTGCACGTTGCCCTATTGTGCCGAGATCACAAGTAAAGTACTGAAGTGCTCACATATTTATTGCACACAGCTCTATTTCACATTGTTCAGCAGCTGAATGGAGGCTGGCACAAGTGATAATTTTAGGCGATTGGATTTGCATTTTGGTACACGCAGTCTTCTCCCTGATGGCAGGGTTTCGTATTCAGAGAAGAGGGGATGTTGAGGGTCTGATTTAATTTTCCTAGCCTGTTTCATAACTGCCTGGTCATACAGGCTCTGAATAGGCTCATAGTCTCTCCTCCATATAATTTTCATGGCAATTTTGTGCATGTCGGCAAGCTTGTTTTTCAACTTAACTGTTAAGTTGCCAAACCATGCAGTAATTTCATATCTGATGACACTGTCTAGGATTGCATGGTAGAAAATCATCATGATCTGACTGCTCACACCATACAACCTTAAAAAATAAAGCCTCTGCTGCAATTTGACACATAGGTTGTCAACATGTGTATTCCAGCAAAGAAGACTGTCATTGTGGACATCTAAATATTTGTATGAGGATGTGACGGACCACCATCACTACCGTCACTACGGTTGAGTATGGTTGACTACAGTTGAGAGTTTTTGTTTTTTAGGAATGTTTTTCAATCAGAGACAAGGAAAGAGCATATAAGATTTAAAAAATCTTTATATTTTTGATAAATTAATAATAAATGTAAAAAAGTAATAAATGTCACGTGGTGTCTTGTAGGTCGGGGAGCTGATTTTGCATCTCTGAAATATATTTATGTGATAAGATTAAGACTAGACTATGGAAGTGTTGTACAGGGATCAGCAGCAAAGTTGTTGTGTAGGAGCAGTTAGAGCTTCCCTAGTGTGATCACTAAGTTGAAGCAGATGAAATGCCGTGAGCTGGTGGACAATTACTGGGTCAACCGAAAGGGAAATGAAGATAGCCGTCCAACAAAAAGGGGCCTGCAGACTTGTTAGGAGAAGGAGAGGCCAAAAAAGGATGTATTGGTTTGACAGGAGAGTAAATGGCAAAATAAATGCTATTTGACAAAGAGTTTTGTGCAACTGTGGCCTGTTCTATCTATCTGGGAACTAGAAAATCCATGTTTTTTATGTAGAATTACTTAAGATTAAGCACATCAATAAGACTTTAGTGTATACTATAGTTATACAGATAGATCAAAGCATCTGCAAACAGATATAACAGGGTCTGAAACATCTCATTGTTTGAATGTATATACGGGAAAGTTGTTTGTTATGTTGCCGGCATGAGAATGGACTGGACAGGTTAGTTGCAGAATTGGGAGTTAGTTGGGAGACATTTATATGCAATCCAAGACAGAGTCTGTTGAGAGGTAAGGGAACAAAACGCAGGGATAAAGTGATAATAAGCAGGGTGAGAACTGGGCACGGTAACCTTTAAAAAACACTATTCATCATAAGAAAACATCCAACAGGTCTTTGCGATTTATGCTATGAGGCTGAGAGAGGTGTTCATATATCATGCAGGAAAGTGACACATGAAAGACAAAAAAATATGTCACAGTTTATAAGGAAAATAGAGCAGGTATAGAGGATAATGTTAAAAGTATAATAAAATGTAGAGAGAGTGTTCCAGGGAGGAAATTGGTACTTTGTTTTATAAAAACGACTGATCTGGAAAGAAGGCAGTAAAATGAATGGGAACCAAGGAGAAATAAAAATTGAAGGTGACCGTACTGCATCATTGTGGATGCCAACTGTCGTAAAACGTCAAAGAAGAAGAATATGAAGGTTAAGGAAGTATGCTTTAACTGCTCCTTCTTCTTTTTTCCCCCTCTTTTTTGTAGAAAAGTAATATTAAACCAATATATAACAAAAAACACAACAATGCAAAGGATACATACAACACAAGGGATGCAGACGTACATAGCTACGGGGTACAATAACAGAACAATACAGCAAATAAAGAGAAAAATAATTAAAATTAAGGGTATCACAAAATGACCTTCAGACATATCTTGAGAGCCCTTTTGTTGGATGGTAAACGGATTGTTCTTAAATTAAGTTCAATTACTTTCTCAGGGATTATAAGTAGGGTTTTTTCATTTGTCAAATTACATTGTGTCAATGAAATTTAGCCAGAAACAACATAAAATTGATTAAGACATGGTCACAGTGTTAATTACTGAAACCCCCAAAAGGATGTTCTGCCAGAACAAAGCTGAAACCTGAATATATATAATCGTTAATAAATGTACAAAAGTAAATGTAATAGAAAATAAATGTAATGCCATATATGTATGAGTCTCACAGAAGGTACAGGAATCAATTATCTTAACCCAGATGCACATATCAGTATCAAAGGAAATGAAATGGCAGATTTCAAAAGGGGAATATATTGATATGACAGTTAGCATCAGTAAAACAGAGATCAAGAGCATTATTGAACAGAGAATGAAGAAAAGATGACAAAAGCAATGGGAGAACGAGAGGAAAGGACGGTAGTTTCACAAAATTCAAAGGGAGAAATGTGCAGGAAGAAACAGTAGAGATTAGACATTCATATCAAGACTTAGCTTTGAAAAAATGTATTCAAAATAGGTAAACGTAACACAGTTGTAACTACTCTGGGCAACAAGAGACGTTATGGTACAGTGTCAGAAGTATGAGGGGAGAAAAATAAGGCAACTAATCCAAAACCTCAGAATGGAAAAAGATACACTTTCATTTAGTAGATATTCTTACAGAGAACTCAAGGGATGAGTGCTATTGAATTGTTTCTTATGTACAGTCTATGATCCACACTCCAAATGCTACCGGTTGGTGTCGGTAATGCACCGATTCGTTATTTGTCAAAATTTCATAAAGAAGAAGAAGAAGTTACCCCGGATGTGTACATTTTCTGCTTCCGCCCATCCGCGAGCCCATTCAGCGAAGATGGCGAGCGGAGGGGTCTCGGTGGCTTCGCTGTGGACTGAAGTGAACCGCTGCGGACAGAACGGAGACTACACGAGAGCCCTGAAAGCGCTGACTAAAAGTAGGCACGAATGTCTGTCGGTGTTACTATCAAACTGAACCGGAGTTTCTACCAGACAGCAGACAGACGGTCTCATTACTTCTGACTCCAGTTAGCGGAGTTCGCTGGCTAAGCTAGGGCCAACTGCATGACCAGCTGTTAGCATGCGGCTAGGCTAACGAGAGTTAGATGGCTACTTGTCAAGTCTCACACACCGATTTGGCTTTGAATACCAAACATCTGTTTATAACTATATACTTAAGTTATATAACTACAGATCCAGTTAATGTTTGTGTGTTTTATGTAAAGTAATAAAACACTATTTTGCCCAAGAAGTGCGCAGTACGTTTCTGATCAGTGACGTGTCCCTAGCCTTACAGCTAACATAATCAGGGTTTGCAGCTAATCAGCTTTCAGTCAGCTTTTACCAGATCTGTAGAGACATTTACTGACTGTTAATTATTCTTTTTATAATTCCATTTTCAGTCATTACATTTCCCTTTAAATCTGCATTACTAATTAATTATTGGCTATGTGTGTGTCTCCTCTTCTGTCTTAGTTTTGCACGAAAACAGGGACGATGTGACGGCCCTTACCTGTAAAATAGTTTGCCTTGTTCAGAATGGCAGCTTCAAAGAGGCGTTGAATGTCATGAACATCCATTCAAAGGCGCTCGGCAGGTAATCAACTAAGTGTGTGACTATTTTCCTTGTTTATCACTGTTATGTGTCGTTTAGTAAATGTGTATTCTCAATATCTGGCACAATTATGTTGTTAATCAGTAGTTGCAGCCACTTTTTATGTAAAACCGTACTGTTGTTTGATGCTGTTATCACTCCACCGGAGAACCGGAGAGGATGGGTCAGAGGTCGACTGGGACCGCGTCCACGCCCATTTATAACTGGACAGAAATTTTGCAGTGCTTATTTCATGTTTTACACTTATAACTAACAAATTACTTTCTGCCTCCTCATTAAAATATTTTTTATTTCTCCTCTTTCTCAGTGAGGTCGTGTTTGAGAAGGCTTACTGCGAGTACCGGCTGAACAGAGTGGAAAGTGCCCTGAAGACCATTGAAGGTGCTCCTGAACAAACCGACAAGCTGAAGGAGCTCTACGGTCAAGTGGTAAGGCTGTTTGGCCATGAAGAACATTATAATATTGCTTTGAATTTCTAGATTGTGTAGTTTTGAAAATTTTACAGGGAGAGAAAACTGTGTTCTTGCCTACTACCTTGTTGATGTGGATCATTGCGCAAAAGCACACAAGTTGCTCATAAGATCTGGGATGTAACTGATATGAGATCTTAAGCTGCTGTGTATTTTTGGCTCAAAGCTGCTGAATATTGATGTGAACTGTCTTCAAATCTAAACATGTAATATATCACAGAGTTTTTATAAGATATAAGAACCTTTGAAACAGCATTTGGCCAATGACGTGATACTGAAACAGTCATTTGAAACCCGACATATCACTTCTGCTATCAATGGCCATTAGAATATGGGTGCACAGATCAGTGAAAAAGTCTAATAGAAAACCAGTTTATTATTGGCCGGTGATGCGACAGGTGGACATTGGTGACTCAATGTGATTTAATTGTAAAATAGTTTAAAAATTTTTAAAATGCTGTATCGGTCTACTCTGCATGAAACATTTTGATCACTGAAGGTTGTGGTTTTTGACATTTATTCCTTCGAGCATTTGAAGACTTCTGCTGATTGGACCTGTCTCTCGTTTCATTGTCCAGTTGTACAGACTGGAGCGCTACGATGACTGCAAGTCTGTCTACACAGATCTGATCAGGAACTCCCAGGATGAGTACGAGGAAGAGAGGAAGACCAACCTCGCTGCTGTGGTGGCTTCAATGAGTCAGTGGGAGAAAGCTCCCCTGGTAAGCTCTCTTTTTTCTATATTAGCATTTTTTGACCATTGTGTACTGAAATTTGTTTATATGCTTTTGTGTGTTGTTGATCAGGTCTGACTCTTGAGTGATGCTTATATTCAGCTTCTAATTCATATGATTTAAGCTTGTATAAATACCAGAGAAAAAGTCAGATCATGCTCAGATTAAAGTTACTGGAACTGGATGTGTGGCGTCGGGCAAATTACTGTACAATTATTTCATTATATGTTTTTTAAGATTTGTTATATTTTCCTCTGCAGGAAGATCTTGGTCTACCAGAGTCTACATATGAGCTGTGTTACAATGCTGCCTGCGCTCTGATTGGCCAAGGACAGCTTACAGAGGCCCTCAATAAGCTACGACAAGCAGAGGGTCAGTCCCACTCTGTTCTGCCACCTTTTGTTGCTATTTTATCCATTTTGAATTTGATATTAACTGGTTGTTTTCTTTCACAGAGCTTTGCAGAGTCTCACTGGCAGATGATTCTGTGAGTGTTGTTTTGTTTGTCCAAAACATTAGCATCTTTTTAAGAGTGTGAAGCTGTGTTGTTAAATCTTGCTGAACAGTAACCATAAGTTTAAATTCTCAGAAATAGTCTGGACAAAGATTGGGATTTAAAAAATTGATACCTTTTTGGTTCGATCTCAAATGTAGATGATGGATGACAAATATTGACAATATATTTTTAGCCGATGTACAACAATGTCCATGCTTGTCTTAATTCCCCCCAACTGTTGGATTTCTACTTTCCCCAGGATATTCACTGTTGCTGGTTTATCTCTTTCAGGATATGACAGAGGAGGATATCGAGTCGGAGCTGGCCGTCATCCATTCTCAGATGGCGTATGTCATGCAGTTACAAGGTCGGACGGACGAGGCACTGCAGCTTTACAACCAGGTCATCAAGCTCAAGTGAGTGCATTTACTTTCCTCCCATAAGCACAGGATAATAATGTAGCACAGGTTGAAATAAGGTTGTTATATTCTAGTTTGAATTTGTATTGTGATAGGACTAATATGTACATTTGTGCCAGAAACAGTTTAACAGGCATTCCAAAGGCCAACAGTGCCGATGTCAAATGGATCCATGACATTCTCTTAATTGCAGGCCATCAGATGTGGGGCTGCTTGCTGTGACTGCCAATAACATCATTACAATAAACAAGGTATGTGAATGACGAGCTTACCGAGTTAGATATTATCACTAAAGTGATCATTGTGATCTCGCAGTACACCTCACAGTAACTCCGTTCCAGCTGAGCCCCTCTATGTCCAAAATACTGAATACAACGCAGTGCAGTGAATCTGTTCATGTCCACCCATAGATATAAAATATTTTTGACTGGATCAAATCTTTTCATTGAAGCTCTGTCTGTTTTTCATAGGACCAAAACGTGTTTGACTCAAAGAAAAAGGTGAAACTGACTAACGCTGAAGGTGTTGAATACAAGTTGGCGAAGAAGCAGCTGCAGGCCATCGATCTAAACAAAGCCCTCCTGGCCATGTACACTAACCAGGTACAGTTTCAGCTTAAAGTTGTTATGATTCATACGGAGAGACGACAGTAATGGCTGATTTCCCAGAATTTAAGATTTCATCACTGATCACAATTTGTTTGTGCATTGCTGTTTGCCGTCAACAGGCTGACCAGTGCAGGAAACTGTGCTCCAGTCTTCAGTCTCAGAATCCGGGTCACCCGCGGCCGGTCCTCATCCAGGTTGCTCAGCTGTGCAGGGAGAAGCAGCACAGCAGGGCCATAGAGCTGCTCCAGGTAAAAAAAAAAATGAGCAACACTGCTGGTTGTTTTCAGTCTGACTTGCATCCTAAAAACAATGAAAATCCTCCTACTTTTCTTTCTGATTATGTTAAAGTCCTTGCATCCAAAGCTGAGCATAGTTGGTCAGTTATCAGTCATCTATAAGATTATTTAGTTCTTGTTTTGTATGCATTCACTCATTTGCATTTTCTTAGACTGTGCTCACTGACTATTCTTTGTTTTACAGCAATTCTCAGATCAGCATCCAGAGAGTGCATCTGGCATCAAACTGACAATGGCACAACTATATTTAATACAAGGTACTGGCATCTTTAAAAACTGATTATGGTTCAGAAAGACCCTACTCTTACTTCTACTCTCGAAGGACAGGATATCCATTGAAAATGTGTCCTGTATTAAACACAAGACTGTTTTTTATTTAAGGTTGTTAAAGTACAATCAAACAGTAGCTATGGGTTTTTACATCGTCATAGTGGCTGCATTTCTGTTATAATACTAATAATTGTGGTGGACTTAAATGATAAAGAGTTTGTTTTCTTTGGTCTTCAGGTCATGTAACAAAAGCTTGTGATGTTCTAAGGTCCATTGAAGAGTTCAAGCACAAATCAGGGATGGTAAGTCTGAAATAAAAACAATATTATACTAGTTTCCAGTGTAATGATGGATTTGTGGCTGTTGTCTCTTTCCATGATGGATAGCTGCTTATAGAACCCTGGTATCTGTGTAAAGTCTTTGATTTAGTCTTTAGCTTTAGTCAGCTACAATGCACCTAAACTGTGTCATTGCCTCCTCAGGTTTCAGCTCTGGTAACGATGTACTCCCATGAAGAAGACATTGACAGCGCTATTGACATTTTCAAACAAGCTATTGAGCACTACCAGTCTGAACAGGTTTGTGGCCGATGGTTTTGATCTCAAAAAAGTCTTTCAAAAGTGATTCTTCCTGTGTCCAGTCCATAAAGGCTTTTTACCATTTACTGCCCGAATTTCTTTGGAAGATGTTTTCTGGAAAAAAAACTTTTATTTTGAACACAGGCAGCAATAGCAGCCTTCGGAAACTCAGTTTATCAACAGCATATTCAGGGAACAATACACTCTCACTACATCTCACTGCATTTGATTGACAGGTAAACTGCAGGAAGTGCATTTCAGAAACATTACAGCACTGAGGGCTTTATAGACGCCCATAAACTAAACTAATCTTGCCAATCACCACCTATAGTCAAGGCTGCGGGTAATACTTTCATCTGACAAGACAAGCCAACACATGAACTAGTTTCTGATATCTGAATACAGTTTCCACTGTGTAATCAGCCTGTTCTTCCTCCTCCTCAGCCCGGATCTGCTGCACACTTGGCTCTTGTACGAGAAGCTGCCAATTTCAAACTGAAGTATGGTCGGAAAAAAGAAGCCATTAGTGATCTGGAGCAGCTGTGGAAGTGAGTTAGAGCCCTGTAAAACACTCAAGACCAACATGTGTGGAGTAATTGTGGGAGGAAAATATACATAATTTGCTACTAAGAGGTTTTCTCACTGGGCTTATTGTTTAGTCATCCCAAAGGTTTATCAAGTTCAACAGAAAAGACACCACGGGGTGCTTACAGAGCAGTTACACAAATTATAAAATGAGAAAAATAAAATCATTATGAAGCAAATCATTTATTCATTTACATATTTTGTGCAGTATTTCTGTGAGTATATGTGCAAAGTTTAACTTTAAGTCTAACTTAGTCTTGTTTGTCAGGTGATGCATGATTTGTTGGAATTCCTTCTTTCACAACAATGAAGCTTAATTTTAAATTTTTTCTTAAACAGGCAAAACACCAACGACATCCACACATTGGCACAACTCATCTCGGCATATTCCCTGGTGGACACGGATAAAGCCAAATCGTATCCTTTGACCAATTGAAATTGAGGCTGTTGAGCTGAAACAATTAGTTTTTTAGTAACTGGCAACTCTTTTGATACTCAGTTAATGATTTCAGGCATTTTTCACGCGAAAACACCAAAAATTCAATGAATATGACATTTGACAGACTATATGGATAATTGCTTGATTGTGAAAATAATTTACAGATTTTTCCCATATGAAAAATAATTAGTTGCAGACCTTGAAGACTTACACCATAGCCGTTCTTTATCCAGAATCTGATGTGCAGTTGACTTGTATGATGTTAATTGCAGAGAATCAGGAATCGTCCAACCTCAGATCATGAAGAGCTGACTGAAAACACACATGCACATCATTTTGTTGTGACCTTAATTTTATTTCATACTCTTGTACAACATTTTTATGCAAAATCCTTTAGACAGACAAACCAGACTAGGACTCTTGTTTGATGGTGCAAATGAAGGTGTACATTTGAAATGGAAACAGTATGTCCTTAGCATTCCTCTATAGCCTCAGCAAGCACCTACCATCCGCAGACACAATGGCCTTAAACGTGGATGTGGACGAGCTGGAGAACTCCCACGGAGCCACCTACGTCAGGAAAAAAGCTGCTAAAGTCATAGGAGAAAACCTTCCCAAAGAACAGGGGTAAGCGTTTATCACTCTCTTCCACATCAGCTTTATGATTTCATAACATTTCGTAAATATAAAAACATGTTTTTCTGGTTGAAAATATATCGAGATTGAGCTTAGGTGGCCACATTTTCACCTCCTTTACGTCTGCATTGTCTCTACAGTCAAGGTGAGATCAAGAAGAAGAAGAAGAAAAAGAAAGGTATGCCATTAGTCAAATTGTGTTTGTTGGACAGATTATTTTTAAAAAGTCAATTTAGGGGGAAAAAGGCACTTGCTCCCATTTTTAAGAAACAGGGTTGTGATTCCTCTCGATCTTCCTTTTTAGGAAAACTGCCTAAAAACTGCGACCCCAAAGCGACCCCTGACCCTGAGAGGTGGATGCCCATGAGGGAGCGTTCCTACTACAGAGGCAAGAAGAAGGGAAAGAAGAAGGAGCAGATCGGAAAAGGCACACAGGGAGCAACTGCAGGAGCTTCAGCCGAGCTGTGAGTAAACTCCAGAATCACATGCATATGCACATAACCTGCAGAGTAGAGTTGCCTGGTTGCACTTTCCTGTAATTGAAACCTTTTAATTAATTCCCTAATGGAGGAAAAGCACCTGAGATCCTTTTGTTTCCCTGGCAATGAACCTCAGTGGACATGTTTAGCTACTGTGCAGCAGGAACAGCTTGTGTGTTGGCCAAAGTAAAAATGATTCTCTGTCTCAGCCAAAGAAGTAGTTTGTTTGATGAATTGATTGAAATATCGAACATTTTTTGGTTTCAGCTTCTAAAATGTGAGAAACATTATGTTTAGTTTTTGTTGTTCGCTGACCTGTAAAGTGTGCTCATAAACTGAATAAGCAAATAGAAGAAGTCATTTTAGGCATTTTTCACCATCTTCAGACTGTCATAAGTTAAGATTTACATTATTGATCACAAACTGGGGAAATTCACTTGTTACAGCAGCTCTAGACACAACACAACATATACAAATAGAATAGAAAAATACAATATATATTAGAAATAGAAAAAGAAGGATAAGAGTTATATACACTATATACACCTTTTTATATACAGATGTGATTACTATAGAACATTGCACAGGTCGCAGCAGTAGATAGAAGTACGGTGTGGAAATATACATTATTGTACAGGACAAAATATATACAGAAGTATAGTTTAGAGGTAGGTGTCCCCAGAATTAACAAATGTTGCTTTGAGGACAATCTCTAATAGTATGTTGTCCTTCCTCTGTTCCAGGGATGCCAGTAAGACAGCCAGTAGCCCCCCTACCTCCCCCAGACCAGGGTCTGCATCTGGCTCATCTACAGCCCCCGCTAGCAACGTGGTCCCCCCACGACAGCAGAAACCTGCAGCCTCGGGTGCAACACGAAAGAAGGCACCACAGAAAAAGAAGAAGGGTGGCAAAGGCGGCTGGTAGTTGGAGGAAAGCAACATGAGGCAGAGGAGCCACGGGCTGTGTGGCTGAGAAATCACCAAGAAATCAAAAGCTTTTCTCTTTATGTTCAAGTTTAATTAGACTTTTTTTTTCTCTTTTGGCCATTCATTTAAATATGTGAAACCAAAAGCTCCCCTTTGTTCTTCTATGTCATTAATTTGTGGGGATTTTTTTTAGCGCAGAAGAGAGAATATGTAAAGGACAGTTCCACTGCAATTAACTTTGTGTTTCACTGCAAAAGCAGATGGTGTCTTAGTTATTTTTACTTTTTTATTGTGACCCTTTGAGGTCACAGTAAAAGGAGCAAAAAATATTTTATTAAAAAAAATATTCTATCATTACATGCTAAATGTACATCTGTACATTTCTATAATAAAATGTGATAATACATTTTTGGGTTGATTCAGCCAACTTTTATTCAGTGAAGTTTTAAATCAGTCCTTAAAGGTGGGGTAGGCTTATAATCTAATCATGTGTTTTTGTCAAATTCAGCAAGTATCTCCTCACAGTCTGCTAGCTGTCCGTTCTGTGTGTGAGCTGACAAAAATCTGGTGTTTGTACACGGACCTGGCTCTGTAAATGGGAAACAAAGTCGTTCGCACCGACCCACGCAGCACTATTCCAGCCATTGCTGCCATGATTTGTGCATCAGGTAAATTGCTTGTCCATTCAGCTTAATTTCTACTTTGCCAAGACATGCATTTGTTGTGATATGAGCTATAGTAGCAGAAGAGTTGTTTCACTGTTTGGAGCTGGTGTTCTGGCTCTGGGAATACGTGTTGTCCTTTCTGCACATTAGCTTCGCAGCAGCTACTGTAGAGAGTGAGCTGGCCCACGACTTGGCCAACGGTTAGGTACATGACTTGCTGTGTTGTGATTCACTCTATATCTTGGTTTTGGACTTGTCCAGAATCACATACCCCACCGTAAACACCATGTCCCTTCTGACATCAAGGACATTTTATGGAACCTTAATGTTTTCATTTAGGAAAACCCACAGATCAGTTCAAATGGTTGGTATAGTTTAATAAGTAAACTGCTTTTGGAAGGTAACTTGAAGTTAAATTTTGGGAGAATTGTCCTTTTTAGTATGTCTTGGGCCTGAGTGACACATGATTTATTTGGCAAACAGCCAGACATCATGCTCTTGACTGTTTGCCATATGTTCCCCTAAATTTCCCCTTTTCTTTCACTCAGCTGATACAATGTTAAAAAGAATATTTATTTTTGATTCTGTGTTGGTCTAATTTCAAGCGAAATAATTTGAAGTCTTGAATTTAATTTTGCATGTTTTAGAAAAGGAAATAGACCAAACAGACTTCCCATTTTGTTATGTCTTAATAAAACTCTTAACAGCAACACATGACCCCTGTGTTTCCTGCAAAACTTTTATTTGAATGCACTTGGATCTGTGGAGGATATTGGATTGATTGCATTCGCATTAGTTTATATTTAGTGTTTTAGAACTTAAATACTGAAAATAATTTAAGTATTAGGGGGCCTTCTACCTTTTGTCACCATACATCATCAAACCAGAAGTATCATTTTTATCTTAATTGGCCCCTGGGGCAAATTCTAGTGGCAACCAGACATCATTTATTTTTTGAGACTTCACAAGTAAAAGTACATTAGCCTTTCTTCACACTTAAGTCATAACCTCATACACAACAGACATTTTTAAGGATTATAAACAAAAAAGGCTGGGAACTACTTAGCTAATTTAAACACTTCAGTTATTGGTTGGTATTCAGTTAGCAGGGGGGCCTCGAGGAATTTTGGGCCCCATGACAAAAAAATCAAATTGGACCCCCTCTGCACAGAGCTGTCACTACTTCTATAGGACCTAACGGTCCCATCAAAAGCTTTACATTAACTCTAATTAAAGGCTTGGCTTCTTGTAGTTTAATTATTTTCTCCCTTTAATATATATTATGTGAGAAAATAATCTGTGTTTGAATTTCTGTCATTAAGAAATATTTCATTGTCTTTTTTTGTTCTGGTAAAAAGAGTCCCTGGAATGAACTGGCAAGTCATTCACACACTGTTGCCTTACCTTGCCTACCTTCTTCACTGGGACAGGAAGGCTACAGTTATGGGCAGACTGGGGTGCTGCTGACTCATCTGTTGAGTCTGATAAAAGGGGCAGGGACAATGATTTAACATGAATCTCTTGCTAAACGTTTCCCTGCACTGGTTAAATGTTGATAAAATGTAGGCTGACACTAGTCTGTAGCTAGCTAGCTTATTTCACTGTGGACATTAAGCCAACAGGTTAACACCACTCACAGACTAAAGGCTACCTTTCACTTTTTGAAAACCAGATTTGGTTCACTAGGCAACATTATGATCGCTGTATTTCTGCACATCTCACTGATGTCCTGCGAGGCAGGACCAAACCATTTCATGCAGATACAGGGGGGCTGGTCGGTCAATATGGAGGTTTACTTTTTGGTCAATGGGGATATTTAACTTTTACTGCCAGAAACAAGTAAAAACCAAGAGATCATTAATTTTATTATTGTATTTGACTTATATGTATATTCAATGATGATGGTTTATATAATGTATAATAAAATATAATTTGATGCAGAAAGACATGCTATAGTATCACTATTTTTTAAACATCAGTTGTTTGTTTTATGCAGTTAACTTGAAAGCATTTGACTTGCATGGAGCTCTGCAGCTTTGAGTTTTTATGGTTAATTGCCACTAATAACTCCTCCCACTTGTGGGCGTGTTTATCCGGTAATTACGGATGAGGAGACTCACCTGCTTTTCTTCATCTGTTGGGAGCTTCAGACGTCTAAAAAGCATTCTTAGTGTTATAGGAAGTTCATATTTTGTGGACAGGATGCCTCGTGTGCAGCCTTTTTACTCTGAGTTCTTCTACAGTCCTCTGACAGAAGATGTGGAGGAACTACTGGCTCGTTTCCAGCAGACTGACTCTGTCAGGTATGAGGAGTTTTCAGCCATTTGGAGGGAGATGAGCTTCTCAGATGTCTTTGTAGGTGTTACCCGTGTGGGTGAACTGAGGAGATTTTGCAGAATAACCTTGGCCACAGCGATGAAGTACTTCCTGCCTCCATACAGCTACCAGATTCGAGTAGGAGGCTTGTATTTGATGTTTGGTTTTTACCACACACAACTTGCCTGCCCACCTGTGCAAATTAGACTCGCTCTGAGGGACTATGCTCAAGTACAGAAGTTTCTCAAGGACTCTGTGGAGGCTGGGCATCAAGATGTTGTTTACATATATGAAAAGCTTGTTGCAGACAAAGCCATACACTACACCGCCATGCCACATTTTCTCACCTTCCAAAAGCAGAAGAAACCAAACAGCGAACCTGTGTGTGCAGAGTTTCTTGGGAGGACCACAGCCATCCAGGAGCTCCTCTCTGGAGACGCCGTGGAGGAGTTGACCAACATCCAGAGCCACTATGAGAAGCTGAAGGAGGCCACAATGGAGGTTAAGTGCAAGGTCACCATGTCACATCGAGACTTAGCTGCCCGCCTGAAAGACTGCATGTCAGAGTTCATCACTTGGCAGGAGAAGACTTTCTCACAGGAAAACAAAGACAATAACTCCGGTGATGATGAGGAGAAGGTAGCTGAGGAAGAGTCCAGCCGCAGCAGGGCCAGGCTCGTGTCCTCCATCAAGCAGAAGAGCTACAGCAATTTCCAGGTGGCGTCCAAATCCAGGAGGCACCGACAGGCCGAGACGGTGGACTCCTCCAGCTCAGGGACTGAGCAGGTCCAGGAGGTAGCTCTGCAGCGAAAGAGGCCTCCCTCGCTGCGGGCTCGGACCTGGAAGAGTCTCAGGGTGATGCCAGAGGAGAGCAAGCTCCAGGCCTGGCTCCTGAGTGCTCCAGAGCAGCAGGAGAGGGTGCCGATGAAGAGGACCAATCAGTCGCCACTTTTCAAGCCATGATGGGAGTGGATGAAGGAGGACTTTCAGCTCCACAAAGAAGTTGTTTTTGTTCTTCCAGGTTAAACTACTTCATTTGGAAAATGAGTCTTTAATTTGACAGTTGGATTTGAGTTGAATTTTTTTTTACTAACTGTGTTTGTTCAGTTACTTCAAAAATTTAACTGGAATATGCTATTTGTTAATAAATTAATTTCATAATAGTCTCACCTTCTTGTTTATGCACTTAACTTAAGTATTAACTAAGTATTTAAAGTACTTGAAATTAGTTCCAACTTTTCCAGCTCCAACATTATGATGCTTACATGTTACATGCATTACTTATAATCCATTTATATATATTATTCAGAAAGTGGCCATTCTGCATAACGACTACTTTTACTTTTGGCACTTTAATTACCAAATCACTTAAATGCAATTAATTTGCACTTAATTGCACAGAATGGCACTTTACTACATAAACATCACTTTATAGCATAAATAGCATTTTACATAACCGTTTAGAAAACTGTGATGTATTTTATATTAAGATGTTGAAAACTGTGGTGTCTTTTATATTATATTGTGTTTTATTGTTTATTTCATTTATTGTTTAATTGTGTTATTTTTGTACCTTGCGAGGCCTGCCAGGGACTGCAGATGGAAAATAGCCTTTGGGCTTATTCTGGCATATTTAAATTTTAGATATGTTATCTGCACTGTAAATAAATCAATAATGTATTAAATAAATCAATAAAATAAATGAATATTTGGTAAAAAGAAGAGTTCTGTAAATATCGTGAAAATATTTTAGGAATAATAGCGCCCTCAAGCGGTGAGATTATAACACTGCATCAACAAACGCACTTCATCCCGGAAATATCGTTTGAAGAAGTGTCTCCTGAGCTTCCTGTCTCTTAATCCACTTGTTGAGGAGACGAGGAGGACGAAGGCACAAACTTTAAGCTGCACCAGAAGTCGAACAATGGCAGAAACCGGCGGATAAAAAAGAAGCAGCAGTTAGTAAAACAAAACCCGGCGGCCGAGCACCATGTTCGGTTTTAGAGAAGCCGGTGTCCTCGGCGCCTCCGTGGCTCTTGCGGGGGGACTCGCCTATCTTATCTGGAACTACGCGTCCTACTACGGGGAGAAGAAGCCTGAAACACGGCTTGAACCAGTCGGTAAAAGTGCCGGAGAAAGGAAGGAAGAGACGGGAGGAGAGGAAGCTGAACAAACTATTGTGGCCAATGCTGCTGCGACGGTTGGTGCTGCTCAACCTCAGAAAGCATCAGAGGTAAAACGTTAACTTTACTGGACTCTCTCCTTCATGGGAAACGTTGGTGGACTAACTGAAATCCAAATTCCCCCAAGGAGAACTGAGCGAGTATAAGTTTGCTGTTTATCACCTAAAAAAGGATTAAAACCCGATTAAAACCTGAGTAATCAACTCGCGCAGTAAGTTAACGTGAAGTTAGACACATTCCTCACATTAACTTACACGCAAATATACCATTTTTTTTCTTTAATTATAAACATTCCCCAGAGTTTATAAAAATTACCATCTCAACCAGCCATTGTTTAGCCGTTATTTTGGTTACAACGGCAACAAGTTCAACCAAGGTGCTGCGAGGGATTCTGGGAAATGTAGGACCTAATCTGTATGTTACTAACCACTGCCGTGTTACATTAGTTCTCTAGTTAGTTACTCTAGTCTGTTAGTTCTAGTTAGTGAATATTTGCTGGTTTCTGTTAGTTTTCTATGATAATAAATTTAATATTTTGGGCTTCAAGCTATTTTTAGACATCATTTGGTTAAGCATCATTTTGTTAACTCGATTGACATTTTTCACCACTTTCTTACATTCTATGGACCAAAAGACTTATCAGTTAATTGAGAAAACAATCTGCAGATTCGCTGGTTATGAAATGTTCCTTGCAACACTAAAATAATAACATACATTAATATTTAAACTCACAGCCAGTCCTTTTAGCTTCTAATTTAGAAATGTATTTTTGAATTGGCTGCTGGGCAATAATATTGAGTATTTGAGTACTTAATGATAAATCTGCATCTCAGAGAGCTGGGTTAAATTACAAATCAAATGAATTGGTTAATTGGTTTATCGATTAAATAATGTCCAGATTAATTGATAAACAATACAATGCAACTAATGCCAGTTGTTACTATCAATTAATCTGCAGATAACTTTCTTGATGAATCAGTTAATTGTTTGGTTTATCAACTGTGAAAAGCTGTCATTACAGTGACGTCTTCAAACCAAGAGTCTAAAACCCAAAGATATTTAATTTACAAAGAAATAGCAAAATATTTTTAGCTTTTTAAAAAAAAAAAAGTAGCTTAATTGACTTAAACAGTTAATTTATTGTCAAATTGTAATAATTATTACAGATATTCTTAGATGATGCGTTAATCTGTGTCTATGTTTTTGTGCGACTACTTTAGGTTTGGACTACTTTAGGCAAAATTTTATATTTTCATTAGATATTCAGCTTTTTTTCTAAAGGTCTTGTTGGGTTTTAGATGAGCAGGTTTATGTAATCAGTACAGAAATACATTCAGATAGTACCCAGCCCTAATCTGATGTGTGCTGGTGTGTGTGTGCAGCAGTCTGGGCCTACGGAGTCATCAGGAACACAGGTGCTGGTTCTGGGTCTTGATGGAGCAGGTAAGACCAGCATGCTGCACTGTTTGGCCACCAGCAGCATCGAGCTGGACTTGCAGCCTACACAGGGCTTGAACGCCCTCTCCATCAACAGAGAGGATCTGCAAATCGAGTTCCTAGAAAGTAAGTCTGAGCTCTTGTTCACGTCAATCAAAAGAGTCACTTCTGCTTCAAGTCAGTCACACGTTTGAGCAGCGAGTCGGTGTCACAGTCGTCTGTCTGTCTGTCTGTCTGTCTGTCTGTCTGTCTGTCTGTCAGTTGGAGGTAAAGAGGAGCTCCGGCCGTACTGGAAGAAGTACATGCCCAGGGCTCTTGTGCTGGTGTTCGTGGTAGACTCCTCAAGCCCACAGCTCTTCCCCCTCGCTAAGATGCTTTTGCATGAGCTGCTGGCCTCCGACCCCCACCTGCCTTTAATGGTACTGGCCAACAAACAGGTGAGCATGACACAAAAAACACTCAAGACCGTTTTCAACAAACGCCTGCAGGGCTCTTATCCTCGAAGAACCTTGCACAGTTTATAATTAGAGACTTTCAATGCAGCTTCAGTTTGAGTTCAGATGGGCGTAACTAACATTTTTTTCTCAATTAATTTATTAAAGATTTGGATTTTTTAAAAAGTCCCAAAATAGTGAAAAATGTCCGTCACAGTTTCCTAGAGACCAAGGTAACGCCGTAAATGTGTGTTTTGTCTTATCAAAACTCAATAACCCAAATTTATTCAGTTTGTTGTTAGAGAATAATTCACATTTGGAACCAGAACAGAAGGTGTAACCAGTAAATTATTAACATTTCTGTTTAAAATAACTTAATTATTAATCGCTTATTGCCAATTTTTTGTCAATTGATTAATTGTTTCAGGTCCAGTGTTTTGAAAGGATTTCATTGTTTCAGTTCAGAAATGTATAAAAGTCTGATTAAATCAGTGATCCAAATGTAAGTCAAAGCATCACGACTACAATTTAAATCACTAGACTGTAATCTGCTATCACTCAGGTCTGTATGTTTTATTACAGAGTATAAGTAAATTCTGTTTAGTTTTTACAAGGTTACTCCTATCAAAATAAATGAAATATATGATATGAAATCATGCGCTGGCCCTTTGTGTATCTGAAATGAACAACCTAATTCACAACCATAATTCACACATTTATATTTATTATTCTTGGCTCCTGCAGTACTTCGTTTTTTTCGTTTATTGTGTCCACAAGGCACCAAAATACCGAGGACAATTCTTTGTATGTGAAAATCATCTTAAACTGATTTAGATTCAGCAGGAAAATATTTGATCAAAATATTATTATTTTGTCCATCAGATCTTATAGGTACAGATTCGGAACATGAATCAACTCAACATCTATTTCTGCCTTTTAATCCAACAAAAGGCCGATAATGAATCTCTGTACACTGTAGGAAAACCTTAAATCAAGACAAAAATGAGCAGGCTTTTTGAGCCCCGAGGCTGAAAGAAAGGAAAAGATGATGCTTTATTTACATAATCTGAAAATACGTTTAGTTTAAATAAGTTAGTTTCCTCGCTGTTGTGATATCTCTTGTTTGGCTCATGTTTCCAGGACCTTCCAGGAGCTTGCAGCATTACTGACCTCCACGACGCTCTGTCTCTGTCAGAGGTCGGAGACCGCAGGTTGTTCCTCATCGGCACCCATGTGAAGCAGGGAGAGGCAGAGCTCAGCTCAGGCGTACAGGATGCTCGAGAGCTGATCGTCCAGATGGTTGGTGACAGTAGATGAAACGCTCTCGGCCCAGTTGGTGGCTGTCACATAGTCCTGTGTTTTTTGATCAAATTGAATCCGTTCTTTGCACCTTTTCACTAAACAGTTTTACAACACCAGGTTGGCTGAAACTCTTATTTATTTATGAGAACATTTAAACTTAATTGTTGTTTTTTTTTATTAGTTTATATTCTTCACCAAAGATTTCTTTACATTTCATCCAAGCCGGTGATGAGTTTCATCAATTGAGCCTTAAATGTTTCACTATAGAAGGCTGTTTCTGGTGACTGATGGTACACGAAGCAGATCAGGTCCTGCCTTCAGGTTTTAATGCAGATAGTCAGACGGTACAAAACCAGAGTGGATTTATTTCAGCCTGTATTTTCACTCTGGCCATCTGTGTAGCTGCTGGGAGCCGCGTTATCACCAGCGATGAGATAACACTATTAAGGGTCACACACAGTTTGTAGTGCAGGCAGACAAAAATAAAAGCACTGTTGACTGTAATGGAGTTTTGTCATTTGGACTGTATCATAATTTTCTACGTGTGTCATGATCCAACAAATATTTAATACTTCGACAGGGAGACTTAAAGCTGTACTCTGCAAGATTTTCATGAGAAAATAACCCCATCAGATGAAAACAGAGTAAACAAGGCTCCCATCTCTGCTGATAAAGATATGTTACATTCACTTGTCCTCTTTGCACAGAGGCTAAAATTTCAAAGCAAAATGTACATGCGTGACATGATTGCTTGGGGTTTAAATCTTAATTTCTTAAACAGTGACCTCTTTTTGCCATTTGGGGCCGCCAACATGCAAAGTTGACTATTAAAGCTTTAAGAAGAAGGAGGCGTTAAACTTGTGGGACCCCTTCTGATGTGCCGTTAATATTTTAAGTGATTGAAATAAGCAGCATTTCAACAGGACACCACAACTGTTTAATGTCTAAATAAAACAGTTGCTGAATGCTCCAATTTAATATTGAATGATCACCTAGTCACCAAACTTAACACTACACAATAACTTTCTTACTGAGTGTTATTGTTGGATTAGAGCTTTAAAGACATTGTTGCTTTCATGAGGGTCATTTGGTCACGGGTTCATTGTTACGTACTTTGATAAGTGTTTTGTCCTTATCTTAAAAAGGAAATTTACATTATTTATCTTTCAAAAAGGAACTCTTAAAAAGGGAATATTAACAAGATTTAGATTTCCAGGACGTCTTTTGGATTAGCTTTGTGTTTTTGCTGCTCCGAGAGCACACAGCTATTTGCTCCTTGTTGTTTTGTCTTAATAGTCGGTGAAGTCTGTTAACTTCAGGATGAAGGTGAACTACATTGATGATGCGTGCCTTCACGTGTACCAATTTTGAGGAATGTAAAGGTTTCAAAAAACACATTAAAAATAAATTGTCATCCAAAATGTCATTTTTTTCCAACATCAAAAAATGTCCCACACACAGTATATTGTACACAGTACAGATTCTTGCCAGTTTGATATAATAATATATACAGTTTTTAAAAAAACCTTAATAAACTGTTTCTACTAAATTGATTGGTGTGACTTGTTTGTGCTCATTGTGATTGTGAGAATGGAACTCATGCCCTTCCACATACGGGACAGTCTCTCCATCAGGACACCCTTGTGGGTATAAAAATAATAACAGCTTAACTGGGAATGCAGACAGACTCCTCATGTGAGGAAAAAACCTTGTCCTAACATAGCTGCTGTTTATTGTACCGTCAGGCCATGAAAGTAATTTCATATCTGGAATCTGATCCAAACACACGGCGGCTCTCCAGAAATACTGCAGCAGCCGTTCTCACCACTGACCTCAACGTATCAGTTTCATTTTAACGTCCTGCCTCGGAAGACTTGAGACAGTAAGATGGATGGGTTCAGTGTGCAGACTCCAGTTTCAAGGAGTCCTCAGGTGTGGAGTTGGTAGCTAAGGACTCCTGGCTCTGTAACAACAGCAGGAGATTAGTGTGACACCATCAACGGGCTGCACGCCGACACATCCAGCCTGCTGCTTCTGCTGCATGTTGAGATGGTGTCTGGAAAACAAGGTAAATACCCATTTTTATCTGCAACACAGTTTCAAAATATGTATTTTAAGTCTGATTTCTCCTGTTGTTGATTCTTACAGGGATTCAGTCCAGATTTGGTCCCTCTGACAGGTGAGGTAACATATTTTAATTTCTTACTTTTTCATATGCAGCTATTGTGGTTTCCATCTAAATGTTTACACATGTCAAGATGTTTGTTATAAGATAAATAAGTGTGCTTGTTGCTCGCTCATCTGTTTATTTATTACTGCATTGTCTTTACACACATATAGGCCTAGTTAGTTATAGTTAAAACTAATGAATAAACGGTTGAATTGCCTAAAAGAAAATTTCACTTACTTTCTGGTTTTTTTTACCTTTTTTGGTAACAGTTTATTTGAACGCCTCTATTTAGGATTACAAACAGTATGTAAATGTTTAATAGGTGGTTAATAGCACACTAAAATGTAGTTGTACGCTGATGCATGGTACTTTTAATTATTTTATGTAGTTGTCAACATCTTTAACTCCTCTTGTGAAGCATCCATAACTGGATGCTGGTATATAAACATGATTAATGGTCACTATAGTACAACACAGTTGTACTATAGTGTCCATTAATCCACAGTAATTATATAAAATATATCTTCATAGGGAAGTTGTGATTGTTGATCACTTGTTACTGTGGAATAAAGAAAAGGTCTAAAAGTCAAAAATTCTCCTTCAGTAAGTTTTGCATGTATGCCCCAACTGATAAACTTTAACAGTTTTGTCTTTTAAGATTGATAAGTGGTCACAATGAGGTTTAGAGTCTGAAGCCAACTTTTTCCTGAAGAGTAAGTCCAGTTTTTGGACATCACAGCTCTGCTCTGAGTCCGGAAACCCACAAAGTGTTGTATTTTCCCCTCTGGGCCTCTGAATTTCATTCTTATTTAATGATGATTTGTGTTATGTTGTGTTTTTTTGGGCAGAATCTTGGATCTGGCACAGCACAAAACCTCAAAAACTGTTTGGGCGACGACTCCTTGGTGAGTCATGCAATATTTTTCCTATTGATTAATAAAATGGTAAAATTAAAAGATTCATTCTTACATGCATGAAAAGAAACAGAACTTTTCTGAAAGTATCGCAGTGGCCTCTGCTCATTACATATTTACAGTCTGAAAACATTTTCAGCGTTGCAGGACAGGTTCTGTTCCAGCTGTTACATCATATGAAATTGCATGTTTGTTCATTGATCTAGTGTGAAATTGACTCCAAGAATCCAGGAGCCTCTGCGGTCAGTGTTTCCTTCCTTGAGTGCAATTTCTCTAAACTGCATAATTAAAGCCAGATGTCTGGCACACTTTGAACGTGTGGTTGAAAGAGTAAAACAATGGAAATGGAAAGGTCACATTTGATTTGAGGTATCTTTCTTTCATTTAGTAAGTGCCTGCTTGAAAAATATTTATTCTGCTTCTACATCAACATTTGCATCATCGCAGCTCCTTATTGGAAACTTTGTCATCTTTTCATTGATCAGTGAGAAGCTGAGCTGGGGCAACCAGGAGCCAATATGGCCCGTCTCCGCTTCAGCGCTCGGAGCCGTTCCAAGTGCAAGAATCCAATACCTAGCCAGGCACAAAAGAGACTTCTCAGCAAGGGAGGACCACCGGAGGTAGCTGTAGCCTGTCTGCACCCTAAACATTATTGATGAGTCTATGAAAAAGGCACCAGAGGGAGGGGTGTTTGTGTTCATGCTCCAGAGGACTGTACACAAGCTTTTAATGTTGTGCAGCATCTACAGATTTGAGAAAATGTTTGCAAAGCTGACGGGTAATAACTTGATGCTCTTTGGCACAGAGTTGATTCAGGAAATGCAAACTGCAAAGTGATGTTCAGGACTGATGCCAGTTGCGTCCCGATCAGAGGTGATCACCCCTGAGAGCTTGTCAGGCTCAATTAGCGCACGAGAAGATGTGACGGTAGTTGCAGCTCCAGAGGCTTTTATTTTGTAAGTTGTTTGGCTGTATCCCCGCCTCAGCTGTCAGATTAAAAGCGCAGTGAAATTCAATCAGAAGCCCACACAGGAAGTGCAGCTCCCAGGACAAATAAGAACAATTTACTGTAATTGAAGATGACAGCAGTCACCTGCTGCTTTGGGTCGAAGCAGGATGTTCATCAGAGATTCATGGAAGAGCTGCTGATGTATGCTGCTGAATACATACAGTATGTACTGTACGTATTGGCTTGATTTGCATTGATTATTTGAATATTAAACTTAGATTATGATGAATACTTCTGTTCCACATCTAATCACATCACTCCGCAGGCTAGAGGTCCATTTTGTTAATTTCTAATCTGATTATCTGGCAGACTGTCTGGCCCTGCTCCACTAGGTTTAGATTTAACACAATATCACAATGTTATTAGTATCAATTGTTGTATATGCCAGACACCAACATGGTATAAAACAGAAACAAGCAGAGCATCATCACAATTGAGACACTGGAAACAGTGAATGTTTGGCATTTTTGCTTGAAAAATTACCATTGATTATTAATTACTGAATCAATTATTCAAGTGTTTGCAGATTTGGGGCTCGCTAGTACTTACCACAGTGGCCTGGGTTCTTTGTCATCCCTTGCCTCTCTTTTTCCTGTTTCTCTCTGCAGCTATCACCATCAACAAAGGCAAAAATGCCAGGAAAAAAAGTGCTTAATATGTCAATCGACAGAAAATATTGTACTGTTTTGATAATTGATTAACCTTTAAAGTCAAGCAAAAGCAAAAATGTAAAACGTGTGGGTTCCATATCCCAAATGTGAGAATATGCTGCTTTTCTGTTTGTCTGTGGCACTCAGCCCTGAGTCCACTGGTTCTTAAAGAAGATGCAAAATGCAAAACAAAATCTTTAACTCAGTAAAGAGGCTCAGTAATTTCCTAAAACTGCGGCACACTTTAAGCAAATGTTACTCAAACAAGAGTAAATAGAGTATTTGTTGTCAAAACAAATCAGAGACAAAACTTATTAGTAGGATCAATTTATAGATGTTTTTTATGGCATTTGTTGACAATAAGAAAAATATAAAAATCACCTCTATAATCGTTTACAATTCTGAGAAATGATTTTGCAAAGACGATACATTCCTTAAACATTTGACTACATATTTGCTTTGAGAGCAAAACTATGAGTCAAAATGAAAATGTCAGCAGGGACCATATGACCTTGGTTATGTGTCGACTAAGTGTTTAACAAACTTAAATGGTTTTTGTGGACGCAGATGATTTTCCACTCGTACCTCCGTCATCAGCCACGCACTGACCATTGTTCTGCATCCCCCCTCCTCCTCCTTTCTCCTGGCTCAAGACATTCTTTTGTCCCAGATGCACAACACAACATATAATGGCTGTGGTAATAGCTTCCATTTTCCTGCAGGAAGGACGAGGAGGCGGCGAGCTTCTTCAGGAAGACCCAGCGTTGTTCCTCCAGGACGTCACAGTACGAGCACATTGTCCGCTTGTCATCACCTAAAACCAGGAGCTGCAGCTCCCAGGAAACAGGGTAAAAGCCTCATTAGACATCAAACACAACTAGTGAGTGTTTCTCACTCACGAGTGTTCTGATGATATTTGAAAGCCCATAGTGGCAGCTTTGGAGCCCAGTGAGCAAAGGGTTTCTTTGGAAATCATCAATGAAACAAATACATTTACTCACTATTATTGCAGTAGTCATGGTAAATCTTAAAAAATAGACAAATAAATTGACAAATAGGTAAATATTGTAGGAAAAGTCTTCTACATGGTAAATTTATGTTAGAAGTATACATTTGTAGGTCAAAAGACCTCTACAGTAGATGCATGGATTACATGGAACTGGGCCTTTTTCCATGGAAGTTATATGAAACCATTGTTTATTGTTTGTATGTAGCTCCTAAGCCACAGGGGTGTCCCATAACCAGTACAGTTAGGATGTACTTCATATTGAAATTGATTAAATGCTGTTGTAATCTAAAAAAAAATCTTTAAACCTTTTATCTATCACAGAAAGGATTAGCAGATCAGTCATTTGTCAGATAATTGTAAATTTTTTGAGAATCGATTGATTGAAGACAGTGGTTCCCAGTTATGGTGGGGGAACTCACAAGGGGGCTCCAACCTAAATATGAGGGGTCAGATGATTAAAGAAGTTTAAAAAACTACCTTTTTTTCCGGTACTCGAAATAATGACCATAATCTAATTGCTGCTTTTTTTCTTGGGAAGTGATGATTACTTTCACCACCGGTGAAATCTGTCGCACTGACACTGCAGCTATAACCTTTGATGAGTGGGTCACAAGTAGATATTTGTCATTTTAAGGGGTCACAAGCAAAAAACGTTCGATCAGTGTATCAGTTCTATCCTCTCAAATGTGAGGATTTCCTGCTTTTCCCTGTTTTATATCATTGTAAACTGATATAAAATATTAACGAGAAATCTGAAGACTTCACCATGAGCTCTGTGGATTTGAGGTGTTGAATGTGTTTAAAGTGACTGACTGGTGGAAACATTCACCACATGAAACTACTCTTCACTGCTTTGATGTTAAGAAATATGCACTGTAAACACACTGAGGCCACTCTTTGAGGTATCTGTTTTAGAGGTTATTTCCACATCCAGCTCTCCATTAGATGTTATTTTTTAGCAGATTTGTGACTCAAGACTCCAAAAATTTTATTCCCACTCAAGGGAGGGTCCGTGTACAAACCAAAGTCTGGAATTTAATCGCAGCAGAATATAACATATCATATAGTTTAATATGAGAAGGCCAAGCAGAGACTCTGTTCCAACACCAACGTCGTCTACGCTGTGTGAGGAAGCCAACGTTTAGACATCTGTTATTTCAGTGTCGGACTGTGGGAGAGCGAGGAGCAGAGACAATAGAGCGTATTGTCCAAAGTCTAGGACCCCTGGGACGCTCGCAGACAGCCGCGGAAGTCTTTTTATAAATCCTGAACACAGCAGCAGAACATGCTGCAGGGCATGAAGAGAGATTCATACAGGGTTTACATTCTGAATTCAATACACAAAATTTACATTTGCTTTTGGGATTTAAATAGTAGACATTACACTGATTGGTGTTTTTATGCCCTGCACCCAAAAAGGAATAATAATCACTGGCAGTCGAAACTTAATCCTCTAATCTTGTCGCCCCAAAAAAACAACACACAAAAAAAGCGAAATGAATTAATAAACCAGACGAAAACACAACGCAACACAAGCCACATGGCAGAAAGTCTAAAACTTTAACTTTTAAAATCAGATATGTGAGTCCTCGTGGAATCAGAGTCAGAAGTGACTTTCTTGACAAAATGATTACTCTAGTGAAAAGTTTCTGCAAATTTTTTATAGCTTGCTGATAATATTTATCTTTACAAAATAGTTACTTGTTATATAGGGAATAATATGTGTAAAGTCAAATAATATAGTCAAACACTGGCATACCAGCCCTCTGTCTGTTTGAAAGGCATTTAGTTGTTGTTAAAAATGTTGTTGTTAAAAATAGTGAGATTCATTCTCAACCGTGGAGACACAACAATTTGCCTTATTTAGAGAAAGTAGTGGGAGAAAGAATATGACATGTTAGACATCAAACCACAAAGACCTTGCAGTTTCATGGTATGCATCTTAACCACTATACCAGAAGGACACATCAGTAAATATTCTACATGTAAAGTCTACTTTCTACTAGGCTTTCGACTGTATTCAGCGACCCTTTTTCTCTTTCTGTCTGTGGGGTTCGGTTGAAAGCTCCAGGATTATTAAGTGGGCCTTAAGTTTAGGATGTTTACCACAGACAGAGTAATGTTAGTGCAGAAAAACAGGGATTTTGAGGACAAAGTTGTTTTATTTCTTGAATAAAGACATCGTTTTTACAAGAAAAAGTCATATCATGAGAAAAAAAAGTCATTCATTAAGCCCATTGAGAAACCACTTGACTTTTCACATTTATTTGTAGCAGTACATATCAAGGTCTTTCTGCTGGTCCCACAGGCCTCCTCACACACCCCACTGTGAGAATAACTGTCCTGTTTGGCACGTTGATCCCAAAGTAAAAACTGCAGTGATCACACTGAGACTGCTGCAGCTCTCAAACCCCAAACAGCACCATCCAGACTTCCAGAGCAACAGAGAGGTAAGATCCTAACATCATTATATACAGAGAAATCCCTCAGGAAATGCAAAGTGATGATGTCAGCTGATAAGTTGCACCAGCATTAACTATAACTGATCAGATGGATTTTAAGTAGGCCTTAATACAGAAGCATTAAGCGTTATTGTGTCATCAAAATCCTTACAGTCTACTGGCGTTAAAGGGTAATACGACAATTTGATGTTATACTGTAAGACACCGGAAATATGTCAGCCGTCAGCGATTTTGAGACACCAAAATACCCTTTTCTCTAAAATATATATATATCGTTGCAATGCAATACTGCAAATCCATTGATAAAATAAAGTGCCTTTATCGTCATGTATTTATTTAACTGATTTTATGATGATATAAACTATATTATTTAATTACCAGAATATATTATGAGGCAGCAGTACATGTTGATATTATATGAAATAGCATGATAACAAAATAACAGCAGAGCAAATCAAAACAAACGCAGACCTTCTTCAGCCAGTTTTTCTTTACCTTGTTATATCATAAGCGGGTTTATGAAGTATTTTTTCCTCCGTCTGTTTGTGTATTCCACAGAGTGTTGCATCCATCGTTTCCTTTGCTTCCAAGACGTGTCGAATCTCTCAGCGCCTGGCCCAGCTGTCACTGCCCAAACTGAAGGAGAGCAACATGTGCAGTGAGCTCGGACGACCGGAGGAATCAATCTGGACTGTAAGAGTGCCTAGTGATGTGTCATTTAATTATTTATTGATCCACACTCAGATTTTCGTGATGCCAATGAAATAACAGTAGAGGACTCAAAAGTTCAGTAGTTTTTGGAGAACATTCTTTCAAAACAGTCTTGGATGAAACAAATATCGAAACAAAGCAAGAACAGTTTTTTGCTTGGCTGCATGCTTGACACATCACACAGTTAATTAAAAAATTCTCCAGCTGTTTGAATCAGCTCTCTGTCATGAACTGTAGATTTATTTTCACATGACGAATGGTTCTTTCAATTCATTGTGGAATTTTCCAATCAGTCTCATCAGCCCAATGCCTATTCAATGCGCCCTCTGCCTACATGCAATTGCCAGATTTCTATTGCATCTGTCCTCATGATCTGTGGTTTTGCAGTTTGGCTCTTACTTTAAAAAATGAAACACTTACTGACGGACAAAAAGGTTCTGATTTTTCTACTAGAAGCCCTTTCAAAACTAATTTTCCTCTAAATCAGGTTTCGAGGGCAGCGAGGAGAGCCGCTGTAAGTGCTCGTGTCGAAATGCTGGCGACACCAAAACAGCTTTCCGAAGACTACATCCCTCCACGAGAACCAGCGTGGAGCCCAAAAAACGTCCTGTTCGCATGAGCCTAATCCCTCAACACGACAACCAAGTCAGCATTGCTTATCTAGTTGGTGCCCTTTTGGCAAGCTAATTCAGCATCAGCATAAACCTGCAAAATGTTGACAATATGCAGACGTTTCTGAAGTGATGTCAAATTCATTTAGATCTTGATTTTACAGTAGATGATCAACTTCTTCTTCTGCTTTATTTAGACTGGCGCCCAAGATCCTCCTATTAAATGTTCATCCAAATCAAATTCTTGTGAGCTAATAATTATGGTGCGGCTTTTGTTTGCTGACAAAGCAAGGTTTTTTTTGTATTTATACAGTGAAACACCATAAAACCACAAAAAGATCAGAAACCCGACATGTAACTGCAAACTCCAAACAAACGAAGGAAAAATCATGATGAGCAAAGACACAAGCATCGAGTAACATGATCTGAACGAACATTCATATAAAACTGTAAATTACTACATTGTACCAAACAAAGCTGATAGAATATAAAAGTGTTAAATATGTTCACATTTTAAACTCAAATAGAGAACTCTGGAGGGGGAATGTGAGTAAAAAACAACCCAAAATGGTACATCTGTTTGTCTTTGCAGTTTGGTCGGGATGTCTGTTGATATCATTACCATCTGTACAAAACGTTGAATCAAGATTTTGGACTGTGATGTTAGTATTTATGAAAGATTACTAGTTTAAATCTCAGACGGTTTTGGAAAAAAAAGACAGTGATTCATGTTAGAAAAAACACGTCTCAGGCCTGAAGCCTTTGTCTGGGTCTCAGTATGATATGATAGTCTACAGGGTTTTTCCTTTGCAGTTGAACATTTATATCCCAGTGGGTATTTAAACCTTTAAAGAGTAATTCTTCTACTGAGCCAACATTGTGCCTTGTTTGTCAGCTTCACCACATCCCCTCCATCTCTCTCTGAAGAGGTCCAACCAGTTTTTGATTTGGGACAGATGTATGTCTGTCATATTTACATTTATTCCAAGCAACTTCCAATTGCAATATGCTGTATGCCAGAGGTCGTACGCCTCTGGAGCAACTAGGGGTTAAGTGTCTTGCTCAGGGACACATTGGTGGACGAGTCACAGTAGGTAATTAAACCTGGGTCTCTCATACAAGGTGTGTGTCTTATCACCACCCCGGATATTTTACACATTGTCACTTTAGGCCGCTGTGTGTGCATGCATGTGCGGTCTGAGCGTGAGAAAATTCACCAAAGCCTCTCAGGAGCTCACCCTTTAGAGGTCATAGCTTGGTGAGAATACCACAATCTGGCCACAGTGTAGTTTACAAAAGATTTTGGCTACAGTTTGGAAGTCCACTGTAATCCCACTTACACAGCTGGTGCTGTAAATGAGCGTTGCATAAAAAAAGTTGATGTGTGAGAGACGGAGGTGCACTGTTGTTTGACTAGTAGGCAGCGGCAGCCAGCGTAGGCTTAAGATCAGCACAGGTTTGTGGCTCGGTCCGACTCGGCTAGACATGAAAGGAGATTGAACCCATATCCTGCTGGGAGGCTAATCTGGGATTAGCCTGCAGCGATCATGACCTGGGACCGCAAGGTAGTGCAGAGATGGGAACAAACATTCAAAAAAAAAAGAAAGAAAGAAAGCAGGGTCTTAGCTAAACAAACATTTCCAACATATTTGTTTGAGTCTAATTTACGGTAGGAAGGAGCCAAAGGTCATTGTAATCTTTGATAAGAACGGTTTTCTTGTCAGTGTTTCTGTGTGTGCTTGTGCCAGCTGAGCCCAAGATTAAAAAAAGGGGGGACCCACTTACCAAAACATTGCTCTTTAGCACCACTGGTGGTCAAAAACTCCACAGTTATTTCCTTTAAAGCCAACTCTGGCATTTTCTGTTGATGAAATCTGAGTTTCTGCTGTAGTTCTTCTTCTCAAATGTGAAGATTTTCTGCTTGTCTGTTTCATATCTTTTTGTTTGCCGTGATTCATTAAAGATTTGTGAAATTGTTGGTATCCACATGTTGTTTTTATTGCGTCCACAACCTTTTATATGCAAATGCAAATAATCACTGAGGCGCAGTTGCATATAGTAAGTAAAACTGGTTTATACATCCAATGCTTATTTCCTTCTTTGCACTCAGTGGTTTAGTCTCATTGCTGGTGTTGTCAATCATGTTCTGTACCAACAGCCTCAGACAGGATGTGTGCACAGTTGGCACCGCACGTTCTGCTAACACAGGAAGTAGTTAAAACAAGATGTTCTCATTTCATCATCCTGCTCAGTCAGATAATGATACAATCACTTAGCCTTCATTTTTATATATTTAGCAAAACTTAGGTGTGTATATTTAAGGTTGTTCTTGTTTTGATACTGTCCTGTGATTTCACTAATATTTAATAGTGACCTTAGATTTTGAGAGTAGAATTATCTCTGCCAATCTCTATTTTTTATTTGCATGGTGTAACTCCGCAAACAACCGTGTCAGGGTGGAGTTACAGGAACTCTCTCCAAACAAAAAGGTCTTTGGTAAATACTCTGAGCTGTGAGAAACTGGCAGCAGTAGCACTCTGTCTGATGCTGCTGCGGTTTTGAACTAGAACCAGTTGGACCAATACATCTGCTGGACTTCACTCTGCAAGCTCAGTATTTCCTTAATTAACACCATGCTGTGTGAGATGAGATACAACCAGAACAATCCATATGGTTCTGCTTTGGTTTGTACGTTTAAGTAAATGATGGAAAACAGGAAAAATAGATGGATAAAATGCATAATTTTCACATATTTTTGATGATTGTATAAATTGTGAGCAGATCATAGCTAAACAACAGTCTGGTTGTTAGTAAATGCTTGTGTGCGATGGATCTTTTTTGGTTGTAAGTTAATTTAAAATATTTTTAAGATCTCCTAAAGCACTCTCTGTTGATTTTTTTTGGCACTAGCGCCCCACATCCTTCAAGTTTTCTTCAAGATAATGTTTTGGAGCTCAACTTTGACTTGTGTTGACTTTAAAAACATCATCAGTAACAATTTTTGGGAAATGAGGGTTCAGTTCAGTTTTTTGGTAGGGTAATTTGTGTTATTAATATCACATGTAAACATTGCATGCTCGATAGGTTCAAGATTCAAATGCATCAAGCTTGACATCCTGTTGAATTCAGTTCAAACCTCCTCAGGTCTGCCTAAGAAACTGTTATTGCCCCAGCTTGACACAAATTCCATCCCAGCCTTTTGTGTTTTTTCATGTAATTGTGAACCGCCTGGAGTAGTGCACACATTTAGCAGCTAAATGTTATTAACTTTTTTTGTATTCAGTGGCTCCCCTAACTTTTTCTTAAATTTTATTCACCTATGATGTGATTCTATGCGCACTAGGGTTGCAACTTGTGATTTTTCGCAGTTAAATCTGCAAATTATTATCTTGATTTATTGATCATCTGAAACTAATTCTTGGAGATATATTGGATTATAGTATCTAATAAAACTCCCATCATGCATCTTAATCTCATCTTTATCTTATTTTATATTTTATTTACTGAATTCTTTTTAAAAAATGAAATTAATTGAATTCTATTAAATGTCGGGAACAATGAAAAATTCAACTTAATGTCTCTAAGCCCAAGCTTATTAAATTACTTGTCCAGTTCACAAGAAGAGAAGCAAATATCCACATTTGAGAAGCTGGAACCAGTGAATTGTTTTGACATTTTTGCTTTAAAATTTAATTTGATCAAAAAAAAAAAAAGTAAATTATTTTTCTTTGATCAACTAATAATCTTTACGGTAATGTGCACAATAAGCTTTTGAAATTGTAGGACCAACCTCGAGAGACATGTGGTTGCAGCTACAATTAAAAATTCGAGTTAAAGTGGTGATAATCACTTAAATCACTCCAAAAATAGTTAAAGGCACAAACACTAAAAGTAAATTAAACTAAAAGAGGAAGACTCGTGGAAATTAGGAAGCTAAAATAGATGAAATCATGTCCTGGTGGTTAAACAAAAGGTAATGAAATGATGAGATCAGTGTCGCATTAAGCAGAACAAAAAGTCACATTGCAGAAAGGGATGCAAACTGAGCTTGGCAGCTCCAAAATGGCAGATTCCTCACAGCTCTGCAGAGTCCTCTTAGCAACAGACAAAAAAAGACTCCATTTAAATTCTGCACATACTCTCATTGGCTCTTTCACCGGATGACTCGAGGGCATTTTCTCTGTCATACATGATCAGGGCAGGAGAACAAGAACGTTTGTTGCACCACCAGGGCATCATGACCTCTGACTTTTTACCTTCTCACTTCTAATTGCTCATATTAGTTATGAAGCTATTTAGGTTTATTCCACATTCAGTGCCCCTGTAAAATAACTTGAATAGTTAGTCTTAATTTAGTTTATCAGGTCAAAACGTGACACTTGATACACACAGTTTTGCTCTTCAAGTATTTTAGAAAAAGTATTTTAGAAGTCAAATCTCAAAGTCTCACAGCAATCAAAGTGCAAGTTGAAGTACAGATAAAAATCTTCTATGATGGTAAATATTATTCTATATGTACGGAAATGAAAATGGATAAAATAGCGAGATGGGATTCTGAAAAAAAGTCAAGGTTATGTCACATTTCAGACTTAAGCTACAATCCAGTTCATTCATTATTGCCATAAGTCAGTCTGTCTCGTTGATTTTCGACATTGGTCTAACACAGCCAGAGATATAAAAAAGATTGTGTATATATCGTGGTATGAATCCTGTCTCGTGGTAAATACTGTCATTTATTGTCCATCCCTATCCTTGTTTTTGTGACCTACGCATGGGTTGTGTTTGAAACAAAGCAGTTGGACCACGTTAGAAGACAAAAGTGTGTATAAATGTTCTGAACCGCCAGACTCAAAGTCAGGGTGAAATGTCGGCCGTCACAGAGAGTCGCAAGACACAGTTATCATTTAAATATGGCATCACACGCTTTCAGACAGTTTCCCCTGAACGGCATTCATAGTGTTGCACTTAGTTGTTCCCATGATAAATGTGCCAGAAATCCTTCAGAGAGAGAGTAGTTAAAATCCTGAATACTTTCTCAATTGTCAGACAGGTGTTGAGCATTTGACTATCTCTTTGTAGCTCCTTAAGTTTGACTTGTGCAGAAAGGCTGAGGTCAGCACACTATGTAAATATTTCACTATGTAAAATACACTGCAGCAACAAGAGCACTGGTACTGTATGTTTTAAAAATAGAAAAGTCTTGAAATGTCAGTGTTTTTGGTCGTGGCCAGGCATTAGTGTTCACCTATAATCCTGTCAGATGCAGCAGATGTACAATATCAGATACTATAGGAGGCAATAACAGTCTGTCATATCACCCATGAAATAAACAGATTAAATGATTCATGAGCCAGTGGGACAGAGGCAGGGTGTGAGATATAGCGTGTTTTCAGTTGGAGCTTCAGCATCCGTGCGTGTGTAATGTGTTCACACTATAAACAAATACGCTGGTTTTTCAGCTGAACAGAGGAAAACACCCCCAGGCTCAGGAAACAGACACCACTGTGTGTGTGTGTCCTGTATTTCTATACATATGAGGATTCACATGCCCTCATAAGCAAATAGACAAAACCTAAATCCTTTTTTTGCAGAGAATAAAAGTCATAGTTTCAGGAAAAAACATCAGTGCTGATGTGTTCATACTTTATGAATGTGTGCGTGTGGGGCAGATGCCAGCACAAACACTGTCACAACAGCTTGTAAAAAGTAGCAATGTGTTTTATTAGCAGTTGAACTACCTGTTCGGTTGGTGTTGGTTTCTGTCGAGCTCGTTCCCACAATCAGAGCGTTTTCACTCCAGGCTCTCTGGCAGGAAACCTCATCCGCTCTTTCTCCCACCAGTCTCTTCACACACTGAGAGTTCAGGATTTCTTTTCTGTCCTGTAAACTGAGCAACTGTAGCCCATCTCACTCTCTCGCTCCACATTTTTCAGCCTGGTTGTCTGATTTCAGCACAAATATCTAATAACTACAGTAATCCTGTAAATATCTGATTGAACCTGCCTAAATATGTTCATTCAGACAAATTATGTCCAAGTACCTCAGACCTTTGTACCTACTTTCCCTCAACCTTGCCTCATTTATTTCAGAAGAAATAAATGAGGCAACAGGAGGAAATAGTGCATTTGTTGGGGACTATTTTCAGCAGCGGATTAATCCACATTTTGTGCTGTAGTGCAGTGATTCCCAATCAAGGGTACTTATGTTGTTGCCACACCATACACTACTGTACCTGTTATGATTATGTAAGAGTGTGTGAAAACTAAGTGAGCACAGAAGTCTAAACAGGTAGCTAAAAGTAATGGATAAATGCTTGAAATAGTTTATGCTCTTGTGAAATAGTTAGCTTGCAAGTGTTGCATAATAATAATTGTAACAATATCCACTTTTATATGGTCATATGATTTCATATGAATGTTATAAAATTGGTTTAAGGTAGGTGGAAACCAGTGAAGGGATATCTGAGTCCAACTGACAGGGCTGTGGGGGTACCTTCAATGTTTGAGTGAGTGTTTGGGGGAGCGGGATGGCGTATGTGGGATGGAATCAATATAAACTGCAGTGTGTGTGTCTGTTTATGGTAATAAATGAACACTCAGGGTAACAGTGAGGCTGATTGATGTTGTTGGGACAACAGTTGAGCTCTATGGTACGGAGGAACAAGATATTTCAGGCTTTGGATACTGTTAGTAAGATTTATTCATTTCTTGACAGAATATCTTTTTGAGGCGTAAAGCTCTAACTGGCTGGTGAGATCATGTCCTTTTTATAGAGCGCGTCACAGGGAAACAGCAAGAAAGAAATGACATCACCTGTCAACTGTTCAGCCCGCTACCATTCAGCGCCATCGCCTCACATGCCCACCACCCACCACTCAGTACAACTGGAAATGGTCCAGATCTGTCCCTGGAAGTTCCTGGACAGTGGCAACTGATTCCAGCAGCATCTATTATAAACCCAGCGCTTCCTTACATCTTTTATAGTCGTGTAAAAAGCTCAGCTACCAGCGCCGCTCCCTGCTGACAGACATACATGTAAACAAAGCCTGAAAACAAAAGCACACTGTCCCCAAACCGCACCATTGTTTAACTTAGTTTCCTCAGTGAATTTGAACCCCAGTAGCCTCAATACACTAAAGCCTTTTTAACTTAATATGTTTATTTCTGTAAACATGGCGGTTATATTGGCAACAACACACAAACACCTTCACATTCCGTACAGTAAGTTAATATAGCTTCATAGATACAAAAAGAGAGATGGACACATAGAGAGAGGAAAGTGGATGAGGAAGGGGTGGTAGGGTCATTTTGTACAGGAGAAACAAGATCAGCACAGAGCTTCAGGCATCCAGGAGATTCTTCAGTCTAGCACCGATCCGAGTTCAGCTGGCAGACCCTCCGACTGCCTCCACTGTGCGTTACGCAGCTTGAACCATGCCTGAGGAAAAACAAAAAACGAGGAAAAACACATTAAAGTGAGTTGTTAAAACTGGCAACAGGAGTTTTTATTTATTTATTAAGAAACAAAGCACACAGCTGTGTTTGGCAAAACACTAGAGAAGAGAGGAAAGTGGTCTGACTGACGTGAATATTCCTGACAAGTTACACAGGTGGAGTTCTTGGATTGTCAAGATTTGAATAAAACAGCAGGTTCTCCAAATGAATTGTTATACTTTCCTTATCCTTAGGCCACAATAATAAACAATAGTTTAACACTCAGAGTTCAGCACAGCTACGCAACCTAAAAGTGCTGTGTTATAGTGAGTATTCAAGCAAGACTATAGCAAAAACTGTAGTACTACATGTGCAACTTAAATAACTCAATTTTTTCTGTGTCGATTAAAGTTTATTTAGAGGTAATTTGAGCATTACTGCCTTAGACGCTAGCCTGGCAGTATGTTCTTAATATTACTACAATGTGTATTTTAATCTGATGAGTATAAAGTTGGCATGTTTTCTTTGTTGAGAGTGAGATGAGAAGATGTATAGAGACGAGGCTAAGTACCTCTCATTCTGGTGAACCACCTTGGGACATTGTTTTGAGCTACCTGTAAACAGGTATGTAATTGAAGAAACACTAACATTTAGCAATCTAATGTTAGCATGTTTGAATTTAATACCACATTTAGCATTGTAATGTTAGCATGTTTGAATTTAATATGACATTTAGCATCTAACATTTAGCATTCTAATGTTAGCATGTTTGAATTTAATACGACATTTAGCATCTAACATTTAGCATTTTAGCATGCCTCCTTTAGCATGTTAACATATTCACAGTGCAGTGATTGCAACATGTTGCTCATTAGCGTTGTATCATACTAGCATAATTAATGTGTCTACAGGTAGCTGGTTCACAAGCTTATGTTTAGCATGTAACATTATGCTATTTATAGGGTATGACAATAAAATGTGTGTCTTTTGTAGGATATCAGTCATAGTACGCATGAGTTATTATTATTATTATTATATATAAATAAATTTTGTTTTTATTTGAGGGTTGAGTTTTAGTTGTGGTTTTAATTATTGTTTACTTTGTTGTGTATCTATGTAGATTGTTTGAGACAAATTGAGACAATTTCAGGATGTAGATGAATATCATGACAGAATCGTGAACATTTCTTCATACCAGCTGGTTTTGATTTGTTTATGTTATTTCTGTGACCTGAGTGCAATCATCAATCTATATATAATAATACTGAAACCCCAAATATAAAAGTTTTGATTAAATAAAAGACAGTGATTAATTGTAGTGATATTCCTTTTTGACCTTCATCTTCACAATCACATTACAGTCACATTTCTTGGTGCATGTAATTGTGGTCACTGACTCACACAGACACAGCAGTGACCCCGGGGCTCAGCTGTATCAGGGAAACCACAGCAGACAAATGTTTCCATCCAGTTTTAACAGAATTCAGGCACTGACTGGGCCTATTTCTCAGCACCCAGCTCCTTGCAAAAGCTGTCTGCACTCTGACCGCTCGACTAATAAACTCTGACCAAATGATGACTGCGCTGAGTGCCTCGACACACACACCCGTGACCCGGCGCATTGCTGTTTTGCGGTTTGTGTTGTCAAGGGATTCACAACAGTGCTGACATCATCTCGATATCGCCAAAGGGAAAGGGAGGGATTCGGGACGGCGGCCTTCGAGACACAAGACCCTGTCTGGCTGTGTAAGACCTGCACCTGGCAGGAGGGACGGTTTCCACATTGTACTGAAGGCATGAGATTGCGGTCGTCTGGGTTTGCAATTTAAAAAGGCAGAGACTAAATCAATTCAGTGCACTGGGATTTCATTTTTGTGTTGCTCATTCCTACAAGGAAAACAGTTACTGTCTCTCACCATTAGATATTTATCAACTAAAGAAGATCCAGTCTATAAAGTCTTTAAAAATGCCATTTGCCCTCCCAGGTTTGAAGGAATGGGAGTTTGTACTTTGTTTTGTTCATGATCATTTTTCAAAATACAAAATGTCTTTGAATGTCTTGTGAAAGCATTAGTCACCTCAGAACAATAATGGTGAGATTTATAAACCTGCTGACCCATACAAAGATGCCTTTGTCATTTCCCCCCTTTTGACTAGCACCAGCTTACATAACAAGGTTTTTCAAATTTGACTCTACCTTTATGTCATTGACTCTGCAGCACTGAAAATAAATAAACGGTCTCATGAAAGGAGCTCAAACATGCAGCACCGAGGCCGCAACACGTTATAAATGCTGTTAATGTGAAATAGGGAGTGGCAGCCGGGGTGTGTTTCTTCTGCCACACCTTCTCCAATGAAATCTTTGTTAACAAATCCAAAACGCTCAACAGGACGGGTGCCAGGAAAGAAAAAGAAAGCCACATCAGCTAGAAATGAAGTGAGGTCTATTGATGAGGGGCCTGGCTCCTCCCACCTTTGTATACGATGAATGGAAACAGTCACGGACACAGGAAGAGGAATTAGTAAGCAGCATACTGAGGTTTTAGTTGTTATAATGAAACACCTCTGCTGTTCTAGTAATGACACGACAGCAGACGCCTCTTTAGCAGTAAGATTCGACTAGCTGCAGACTGGAGGACTGGATCTTGTCCAGTCTTACGTGGCGTAGTCATATTCGAGGGGGGGTGATTTTATGGACAAGATTGATCACACATACTAGTAACCTTTTCACCATACAGATAAGCATGCGAGTATCATAATAAGACAGTTTTAAAAACATCTGAACCTATCCTTTAGAGGAGTACTCTATTCACTAGAGATGATGCACGTAACGGGCGATTTGAACCCGACTCCCGACCAAAGTTGGATCAACTTATCAGCTTGTTTGACCTGCATGTCTCTCTGGATGACGTGTTGTTTATATTTGGGAGGTGTGTGTCAGCTCCTTTGCATTCTGCGGTTAACCATAACAACCTCTTCTGCATTGTTTTTATTTTTAGACTATAAATATTTTTTTCTGACATGCATAACTACAGTGATTGTGTTTTGGCGTATGAGCAAGGGCCCATTGCGATAGGCAGCCAGCGTAGACGAGATGTGAGGCTACACCTGCACTTAATATAAAATACTTCATCTACCTGTTCGCTCATCAGGATCAGATCTCTTATGACCGTGTGACTTCAGTCCAGAGAAATGCAGAGGAACTGGTTTGTGGAGTCATGAGTGACTGGCGTACACAAGTTATGGATTGGGGAAATGTTGGCGTTACTTAAGAAAAGGACACACGTTCCATGCCACCAGAGTTCCTCTACCAATCTTAACCCATTTGTCAGCCTCACTAGCACAAACCTGATCCGAGATTTGCTTATGAAATTACCCCGATGTTACGTCAACTCAAATGACTTTGAGAATTTGCATGTAATGTAGGGCTTTACCTCCCAGTGAGTACAGCTAAACAAACAGCCTAGTCTTGTTTGCCTGCCAAATCCTGAAGATGAATACCAACTGACTGTTTTTATTCCAAAATGAGACATTAACCATTACCTGTTAAAAAACACAACAACTGAAATTCTCAGAGTGACTTTTACAACCATCTCTCTATCAGAGAACTGGTACTGGACGAGCCTGCAGAACTTCAGCGCACTTTCACCATGTTGGTTGCTTCACATCTGGCTCCTGATGTGACAGTTGCCCAGACTTTACAGTAAGCCAAAGACATTCCTCAGATAGAGGGGTGGTGGGAGTGTTTACATGTGGGAGAGATTAAATACCAAAGAGATAATGCAACATTTAGCATAATTGGCAATCGCTTCAATTCATGCCTATAACAACGAGCTTCACAATCACTGTCAGGCTCTTTCCTGCTGGAGTGGAAGTTAAAGCGTTAGCGGTTTCGGATTTGAATAATGACGTGTTCATTTGGGAAAAAAATGCAAAAAACTTCCCAGCTTCTCAAGTGGGAAAATGTTGCTGCTTTTCGTTGTCTTAGCATTAATCTAACAGCCCCCCCCCCCCCCCCCCCCCCCCCTCGCCTGGTATGGTATCCAACCCAATATGAAAACAGCATAAACACATGATCGGCAACAGCGATGACATCACCAGCTACAGAAACTTAAACCAACTAAAATGATGTTCCAGTCCCACCCTCACTGTTTGATTGACAGCTGATCTTTCCTTTAAGTCACATCTTTAAACTTTAAACCAACCCCGGACAGATGAATCATTGTTTGTGAGGATGAACAGCAGTTGTTCCCTGAGCTGAAAATGCAGCAGGAAACTCGACTCTGACATGACTTCACAAGGACAGACAACCTGGAGCTGCTCCAGTGATGATCAATGGGACGCTTGCTGCCTTTGTGGTCAGTGTTTACACTCAGATGGGGATTATTTCATCAGATGGTGACGTTTTAACAGAAATATTGTCAACTGATTTTAAGGCATGTTTTGCTTTTCCTGCAGATTAGCTGATGTAGCTATAGCTACATCATGATTATTTTTTTTCTCAGAAAGCCCTTGACTGAGAAAGTGATAGTGATACTGACAACACTTGTAAACTACCTGACACTAAGTTGTGATGCCATTAAGTCAAGTTTCCTGAGTATTAACTCAAGGTCTGCGATTCAGTGCAGTTTTGTACTTCACTCAAGTATTTTTGCAAACATTACACTTGTGCTCCGCTAAATTTCAGAGTGAAACACTGTACTCCTCTGCTAGTTACCTCCTAGAATAAAGTAATAAAATATAATGTATTGCTTTAGAATAATAATTACACATAGTTAGACTTAATGTCACCCAAATCTGCATTGAAAACGGAAATACAGGCCTTCTTGAGTAATAGGCTATTTTTAACCTTCCTGGTCAATAAGGACTTTGACATTTGTTATTTTAAGTGTGTTTCTCAATTAAGCTCAGAGGTGTCAGACAGACAGGAAACTTCATGCCAGTGGAAAATAAATGAGATTGTACAAGTATCATAGAAAAAATGTATTAAAAAGGTCCCAAAGGATTCAGGAACACCACAAAGAATCTAGAGATTTAAAAAAAAAAATAACAGTGTCACTATCATGGTTAACCACCCTATAAAAATAAATATGATTCGAGGAAATCGCAATTAGCTTATTTTCAAAACAATCTTACTTTTAAGCATCAACACGGTATTAGTGTCCATAGGAATATTGACCTTTATACAACCTTTAAGCAACACGAATTAATACATCTAAGCATAATAATCTATAAACAGAAAAAACTTAATTGCACACATCTTCCTCATCATACATAGCTTACAGTAAATACTGTTACTACTCACTTGTGTTTCCTCCTCTGACAGTCCGCACTCCGCAGCGATCAACATGAGCGTGGTCCCATCCGGATGCTTGGTGACTTTTTTAAAACTGTCCTCCAGCAGTTTGACCTGTTCCTCCGACAGATTCAGACGCTCCATCGCTTTAGAAGCCATATTCCTATTTCGTGCTGCTCTCCAGTCTGTCCGGGGTTTGAAACAGTTCAGCTTCAGCCAGCACTGGTTGGAGCTCCGTCGCCGAGGTGGAGATGTGCGCACAGCTGGACGCGCAAGGCACCGCGGTGCGCAGAGAACACGGAGATGGAGAAGCGTGGAGCGGCGGCGGCTCAATGGCAGCTGGGCGGGAGTGTGCGAGGAGGTGGAGGCAGTGGGTGTGTATGTGTGGAGGTTTTACTACTGTCAACAAAGGTACGTCATGAGGCCCACCAGCAGAGCCCTCCTCTAAAAGCAACTCCCCCAAACATGTCAGCGCTTAAAGGAATATTATGGAATGAATGAGCTACTGATGCACTGTGTTATCGGATAATTACAAAGTAAACTGGCAGCAGTATTTCATAACGGCAATAAAAGCAAAACAGCAAAATTGAATCTATAGGTAGAAGTTTTTATCCTTCAAATTATTATCATTAATGCCTTTGTCAGTGTTTCATTTTTGATTCTGCCACTGGGGGGCGCTAATGCTGGAATGGTTCCAATTCTAGTGAGTATTTTTGTGTTTGGTGGATAAAATACAATTAAAATTAGTGTGTAGGATAATAGTGCTACTAGGTTATTGAAGTCAGATACATTAACAAGTGGTTTAAAATTTTGGGAAATACACTTATTTGCGTTCTTGTAGAGCGTGACAAGCAGGGGGGTGATTAGCTTAGCATAAAGACTGGAAGCGGGGGGGAGACTGTGGAGGTTCTGTCCAAAGTAAAAATAAAAATCTGCAAACCAATGCATCTAAAGCTCACAAGTCGTTTGTTTAACCTGTACAAAAAGGTGACTTTAGAAACAAATGCGGAGATGTTGTTATTTTCCATTTTGACACATTGGTGGTATTTGTTTCTTAAACTAACACCTTGGGCCTTGATTACAGGTGGAATAAAGCATACTTCTCATTTCGAGCAGGTGACCATCGACTTTCCCCACTAAAACAAAAACAGACGTGCAGATTTACTTAGCTGCAGTTAGCTAACTAATTAAGCTAACGTCAACTTCATCAGTTGGTTGAAACTGCCGTCTCTGGCTGTGATTTTTCCTGACCTGTGATTGGACATTTGGGTTTAGCTTACAGTCAATAACATGTCAACAAGTCCCTTTATAACCACAAAACTGACTTTTCTGTTAGTGTGCAGGTTAAACAGATAAGACTCTACATGTTGAGATATATTTCTGATTTCAACATTTCCTGCTCTAGGATCGATTCTGCAGCAGGGGGCGACTTCACAGGTTTTCAAAATGTCAGCTTGTATAGAGGTCTAAAAAAAAGATCCTTCTTCTCACTTGAATTTTTACCTTATTGAACACTTTCCTCAAGAGTTTTTGGTCTCAATCGCTACTTTCAAGTCTTCTATTCAGTATTATGTTAATTTATAAATTACGGTCCCATTTAGAGTAAAATAGACGATAAAGCAGGCTTTAGGGCTACCTTACAAGTCGCAAACACATGCAACATGGAACTTTGTCAGGCATAACAATAGCCCTCCCCAGCACCACCCTCTCATTCAAATATGGCCACTTATGGTTCCAAAAAAACAAGACTGAGCCAAAATGCAAAAGTTGTAGCTTCAAAATGGTACATCACAAATGGATAAAGTGAGGCTTCGTCCACTTCTTTTATACAATCTATTGTATTAACTGACTTTTCAAAGGCATTATAATAAAGTTATAGGGATGATGGTAATACTTCTTAATAAGCTTAAATATGCTCCTACAGCAATGTAAAGTAATATAAAGAAATGTTATAGGATAAATGTACCACAATGAAGACTAAAAGTTGTCTGACGAAGAAATCGCTTCATTAAGTACAACACACATCAGCCAGTCCCAACAGGAATATTAACGTCATTTTTTCCCCTCCTTAATCCATCTATGTTTATGTTCATGAGTCTTATCCGCTTTCATTAAAGAACATGTTGACTAACCTGAGGAGAGCACTAAATTATGGGAGGCACCTATTCAAGCATGACTACAAAGACCAGGCGGGCTGCTCCTCACTCTACTCACACACACACACAACCTTGAAATACCTTTCTCCCATGTTAATTATGCAGTTTTCACTGTGCTGTACTGTAATGAGGTCAAATACTTACAAGACTCCGACATGATACCGACTGTTGTCTCCTGCAAAGCAAACATCCTGACAAAGCATGTTGAATTTCACGTGGTAGGAACAGTAAACACGGCCCTGATAATGCTCCCAAATCCTTAAAACATGCACATACAGTTCCTTTTGATGACATCTTGGGATTTTAATCATAATTATGTTTGTACTGTCAATGAAAGCTTGACTTGAAAAGCTTGCTGAATGATTTCCTCCTGCCTGGATTTTGGTTATAAATAAAAAAATAATTCATAAATCTCACCGGTGATACAGACAGCAAGCTAGAGCTAGTTAAAACATATTCAGGCTTCAGATAATTTGTTTATCCTTTCATCCAGTTATATTTGCACTATTGTTTAGGATCTACTGTGTTTGACATTTGAGCTTAGTCTTTTTGAGGCACACTGAACATGCTGGGAGAATTTTTTTCAATTCAATTCAATTTCAATTCAATTTTATTTATATAGCGCCAAATCACAACAACAGTTATCTCACAGCGCTTTTCATAAAGAGCAGGTCTAGACCGTACTCTGAAGTTATTTACAGAAGCCCAACAATTCCCACCAAGAGCAAGCACTAGGCGACAGAGGCAAGGAAAAACTTCCTTTTAAGAGGCAGAAACCTCGAGCAGAACCATGGCAACCATTTTTACACCCAGAAGGTTTTTCTCCTGAAGTCTGACTGTAATAATATGAGCAAATTTAAGGAAATGATCCCCAAATACCCGGTTTTATCGGTATAAGGAGACTATTTTGTTGTATTCAGCTTTTCATGCCCGACAACCTTCTGGCTATCATATACCAACAATTAAGTGTGAAGATATTTCTTTGTATGTTTTCAAACTAACTGGAATGGAAACTAATGAAGACGATAGGACTGCCATGGATCTAAATGAACCTTTTACCACTCACTGGTCTGCTTGCAGAACACTTTGTAGAACTATGAAGGCTGGTGCTATGAGAAGTTTCATGCAAAAGAATGTGAATATTAATATACGTATTAATAAATTTGACTAAATTTGAATTTTATGTTTTTGGTCACTGTGGTGACGTGTGGTCATATTCAAAACAAATGCCCTGGTGTACTTATTTAGGCTTATCCAACCACTCGAAGCGCTTTTATACAACATAAATTTCACCCATTCACTCACTAATTTGCCAAATGACACTTCGACATGCAAAAATAGTCTATTTCTTTATATTGAGCTGCACAAGGTTCAAATGTTTAAAAGGTTTAGACCAAACAAAATGTAGTGTAAGCGCAAACAGTATATTTATTTTATGCTTGGTTTCCAATAGAACACAAAAATACAAAACTGTTTAGCAGCAAGAACGTGCCAGATGTTAGACGTTCCACCGACCACCACATGTCCATATTTTCCCACATTAGCCAGACATGTGAAAATTGTCCTTTACAAGCAGAGGTCGATGAATCATTGAATGTTATCCCTGCCTTAACAACGCACCATGTGGTAATCCTGCTGATAACGGTTATGACGAACAAACATAATATACTGTAGGTTCTGTGGAACACAGCGGGAAAAAACATCCCACACACAACACTGCTGCTGTCAGAGCCGATTGGCTGATTAGAAAGGTAACTCCTATCTTGGTGATCCAAAGTTCACATGGTAAACGTGATCGCTTTCCTCTGCTGGTTTTGTAAATGAATAGAACAGCACTCTCTTTTATTGCTCGCAGAAGTCATTAAATGTAACCTCTGTTCTTTGATATTAATTTAAGTTCCAGCGTGGCTCACAATGCGATAATTCGGCTACGTGAAAGTATCCAAAAGTTGTTTAAGTTAAGAGAGAGCCTATGTGATGAGGAGTTTGTAGGATTAAGAAGCAAATAGTTAGATAATTGATCCATAATTTAATTAATGGAAAAGAAATGAACTGAAAATGCCTATATGTTAATAAATGAATATAAAAAGTATATGATGAAAATGGCATGTTGGGATTAGTACTTACTTTTTATCTATCCTTTTCAGTTTGTAGAAAATCTTGTTTTCAACTGTACTGTTCAGCAGGGAGTAATCACTTCTTTATTTTACCTTATCATGTAATAACTCACAGAATAAACTACATGTCCAATAAAAATTTAATCAAATTGAATCTATTAATATGAATGCTTTATTAGTAACTACATTAAATGATCAGTTAAAAGCTAATAAATAACTGTGATAAAGCAAAAAGATAAATAATTTCAACCATTGTAACTCTGGAATCCAGTTTCATAATTATCAGTGACTTTATCCCACACCCCCAGATAAACATCCTTTCGTCCTGTACATATTTCTTAACAGAAAGTGAGAATTCTTTGTTCTTGTATCACACAGGAGGAGTTTATTTTAGCAATACATCATCGTCCTACAGCTACTGAAGGCAGCATTGTGTCCGCAAACCCCGAATCTTCAGATAAATAAACAGAGATATCCGACAGACACAGTGAACACGTCACTAGTTTTCCTTCTACTGTACGTGTGAGATAACAGGACTTAGAAGGAGCCCAAAATAGAGAAACACCATGATAACGACGAGTGGCTGTGAATCCACAATGGATATGAGAGTAAAAATACCACAGGTCCCGACCCTCTATTTCCAGATAATTTGCCTAATATGCTTCCTAGTAGACACGACCCCAAGTAAACCCCCAAGTATTAAAGTAACAGCAGAGCCTGATCGGATACATACCGGGCTACAACAAGCAATGAAGATGTGACTCTCCACTTTTCCAAACTCCTGAACCTTGTTAACAATTTACAGAACTACACAATGTAAATATCAAATGAAGCACGATTGTACAACTGAAATACATAATTTACTGAATTGATGGCTCCTGGCGGAGCTTCATGTTTAACAGACAGATATGAGAGCGGTATTAATCTTCTCGGCCAAGGACGAAACTATGTGTTGAAAAACGGTGGGGACATCAAGGCTCAGATTAGAGGTGTGAGACTCACAAGATGTGATGATGCACAATATATCACAAGAACAAGACGATAAGATATTTAAAGACTATTTTAAAGAAACATTCGATGGTGAAATATATGAGCGGGGAGCGGGTTGGGGCGTCTGAGGTCAGACAAAATTCAGGCAGCTGGTAACAAATATAGAATTATTATGCAATATAATGGAGAAATCAGTAGCAAGTTACATTTTAGGACAATGCTCATTTGTCTATATTTACAATGCATTGTTTATTTTCTCATTGTGAAACTAAACCAAGGTTCTCAAGGCTTGTTGTTCAACATTTCTTTCGCAAGCTATTTTTACAAACATTTTTAACAAATGCTTTAAAAAGTCATCAGCCATTTAAAAAAGTGATGGGGACATGTCCAGCAGCGTAAATGACACCTATGTTCTCAGCTAATTGTAACGGTTTAAGTTTGCTGATTGCAATTTTCAGTGACACCTGTGGCTCTTCACCTGTGGTCAGTGGAACAGGGATCTCTCTTTGGAGTTTCCTTTCTCAGGTTTCCTCCATTTTCCTTTTGGTGTTAAGGTAAGACCATACAGTCTATGGTTAAGACATCAGCTGTTTCTCACATCCATAATACATATACACACTTCAGTGAGTAATGTGTATTCACACTGGAAAAGTGACGAAATGGAGTATTAAACCAGACTAAATCTGGTCAAATTTTAAAATGTGTGCTGGCGATATTTGCACTATTCTGGCACAATGCAACGCATTAAGGAAATCTTGAGCTGCTCACATCTGAGAAACATTAATTGTTGGTGATTGTGACAAACCTCTACAGAAAGCAAAACTTAAGTATTTAATCTTAAAATTAAATGACTTCCTTTCTTCCTTCCTTCCTTTTTGTATAAAAGAGTTATGTATTCTATTTGCATACTAACTCGTACTGCTATATCAGTATACTATGTGCATACTGTATAGACTTAGTATTTAGTATGAATCTGGGAGCATGTGATGTCGTTGATCATTGTGTGATATTATATTTATATTCATGACGCCCTATTTGTTTTATTCTTGTTACTTGATTACATTTTTTTTATGGTTTGCTTCTTTCTCTTTTTTATCGATTAGTGTAAAGTATTCTGTGATCGCTGGTTTTCATTAGCATCATAGAAAACGTGTTACTAAATTCTATTGTCTGATCCTTTATTTTTATCTGCATATCACAGAAATTTACCTGATTAGTAAGATTCAAAAAAAGGGGCACACATTCACTGTCTACACTAACTTCAACTCTAAACTGTACAGTGGCTTATAGGTGGAAGACACGTTGTCATTACATACATTTTGTGAAAAGAGACTGATTATTGCCTGAGGCCTGTAACATTGTGAGACCTTTCTAGGCACCTAAGTTTTATCAGGTTCACAACACGTTCAAATCTGGCTAAGACCAACATTAGCACTGACATAAAAAAAAACAGTGCTGTCAGTGCGTTCTGGGTCAAAAGCTCCCTTGTGTTCCCTCAGGATGTGATTTCTGCTGGGAAAATAAAACAACCCTGAGGTAATAACACTCGTGACAAAGTCTGAATCATGATGATCCCATGTGGCATTCCTGCATCGAGACATGGGATCACCTCCTCACGAGTCTGTAGTTGAGACAGATTATTGCATCATACAGGCATGAAGTCCTGTTTTTACGCATAATTACAGGTAGAAGTGTCAAAGCACCCTCACAGGCTCTCGTCACAGGAGCTCCTGTGATTTCTCAGGGTCAGACCGACTCGAATACAGATGCTCAGTCACGCACACAGCTGTTGACTTCTGAGTCAGAGGCTGACGTCATGATATCAGTAGACTGATTTAAGACACAATGGGCAGATGTTTATACAATCTACCTGTGAATGTTCCTGCAAAAAAGGGGACTGTTTTCAAAGCTGTGAAACATAAATCCACCGAAATAACAGCTTTTAAAGGCACTGCCAAAGATGTGATAATTTTTTCATTGCCGATTTATCCGTTCATTATTTCTAGATTCTAGATCATCATTCAATAACTTGAAAATAATCATTATTTAGGGACTGTATGAGACTGTTTCTGGGGAGAGCAGGGAAGGATACCCTTTACAGGTGGCTTTCATTCAGAAGCCAGCAGCAGAAACATCTGGGCTGCTGTTTACAGGGAGGTAATCTTTTGTGTGTGTGTGTGTGTGCATGTGTGTGTTAGGGGGCTGACTGAACAGAATCATATTATTATTATCTCAGAATGTTAGATGTATTCAATTAATATAAATTAATACTGCTGACCCTGGTAATAAATATTCAACAAAGACAAATTTAAGCACAGCAGTTATTCTGGTTGGGGTTAAATGCTAAATGGTTAAGGGAGGATTTTTAAAATGTTAGAAATTAATTTGTTTTGAAATGGTTCTGGCAAAAGGTCCATACAGTCAATCATTCAAAAGAGCTCTGAAAATATGTATAACAGCACAAACGCATGAATGGCGGCCTGACCACTCTGAAGACAAACACTGGGTTTTGTGTTCAGAAAAGGGGCCTCATCCTCCCACAAGACAGTAAATCCATGGAGAATCTGATACGTGCAGTAGATTACTATTAATAAATCTCTGGGTCCTGTGGGAAACAGGGAAAACAGATCTCTGGTAGTCTCACTAGCCACATCCTCCATCCTCACCGTTTAACCCTCGTAAATTCACAGAGACTTGTTTTCATTAAAGAGAGGCTGCGAGTCAGGACCGACGCCTGGAACGACAGCGTTCCTTATTGGCCGAGGTTCGTGGTCAGCACATGGCCCTTTCATAAGTCTCAGCTCCCAGCTGCCCACCGACTCTCCCACTCCCTCATCAAACAAAAACATCTGGGAACGAAGAATCTAATTCACATTGAAACATTGCCTGACTGAGCGCTTACAATAAACTGCTGGGAGAGACAGGCACGTGCAGTTTGTGGGGTTGTTTGCGGCAAATCGTCATTTTGGCTGAATGAAATCCAAGCACCAAGACTAAAACAGTTTTTCAGATTTAAATTTATGAGCTTGTATACATGACCAGGACATTTTGGGTCTTTGAAAGTCAGTAGAAAGCCGAAATTAAAGCCAAAAAGACAAAAGAACTTAAAAAAGGAACAGGAACTGCTGAAGTTGTGTTCAGTATGAAAACAGCACTGGGTCATAAAACAGAAGGCTGTTGGCCTGGAGCGAGTTGCTAGAAGGTACTGGTGAAAAAATGTATTCAATTACAGTCATTAGTGCACCAATTTGTTGTCATAAGTGAGGTGCATTTGCTTCCCACCAGCTGCACACATCATTTGACTTGGGAATGCCTCAGTATCCCCCAAGGAGGAGCGAGGAAATGTTGCTGGGGAGAGGTACTTCTGGACTACCTTGCTTAGCTTACTGCCACCTCGGCCTGGCCCCGGGAAAGGCGGCAGAAAATGGATGGATGGATGCACACATCAGGAGCAATTTAGGGTTTGGGAATTGGGCCATCAACCCTATGATTCATGGCCAACATGCTCAACCACCTGAGCCACAGCTGCACAGGTAAACATAATAAAAACTGAGCCAGAAAGTGTGTAAAAGCTCTACAGGGGGCAAAACATTGTGATTTATGATAATAGCAGGCAGGATTTTACTACCCTGGAAAGCTTCTCAGAACATGATGTGTGTTTTTGACACAGTGATGAGTCCACATGAATGGAGCCTAAAGGTCTTCCAATGCTTTAAATAACCTACAACATGTCTGAATACATCTAAAGGGAAAAAGGTTTACAGCTGAATGGCAACGCGACAAGGTGGAGTGAAAAGCCAGACGTCGTGCAGAGGAACACGTTAGGACAGTCTCTCCTCAAAAGCCATTCATTCTGTTGGAAGAAGTTGTGTGAAGAATGAAGGGAGGGAGGCTGAGAGACATCAAACCTTGCCTTACTTCCCCATCTCCATTCACCTGACCAATCACTGCGTAAAGTCAGTGCCATTGTTGGATTTGAAACGATCTATCTTACTCTTAACCACCGATCCTGTGGCATTGCCAGGTCAGGTGGAATATGTATTTGCCTTCCAATGGGGTCTCACATTGTGAGGCCTAAATTGGCGTCTTTCAATATGAAGCAGGAGCAGCTCGTCTCCTTCGGATGTCCTGGTGTTGATCTATCAAATCAGACTGAGAGTGATGGAAGAGATTGAGAGCGACAGAGAGATTTCTATCTGGATGTGTTTGTTCTTCTCTGACACTCAGGTAGGCCTTTATAGAGGAAGTGCTTAAGACGTTTCAAACAGCCGGAAAGGGAAGCCAAGACGTGACAGCAGGAAACAGCTTCCTGAGTCTGTTTGGCGATCCAACCAAGGAAGCGCAAGACTTTAAAGGAGCTGAACTCTGAGCAGCATAAAGGAAGGATCTCTTACGTAACTGGGTGGATTTATACGGTCCACGTCAAACACAGGGGGCCCTCAGTAAGTAACTGACTTCTCTGGGGAAGGGGGTTTAGTCTGAAACCCTACTGGTGCTGCTGGCCAAGTACAACAGTTCAGAGCAACAGGTTGAAAAACTGCCACCTTTTTATGGAGGAGTAACAAACTGAACTCCAAACACTAAGCAGTTAAACCATTTAGGCTGCAGTAAATCCTGCTGTCACACCTCTGTTTTAGGGATCTGCTTTGGGGATTGAACGAAATTTTTACAACAGTGAATAATAGAAAAACAGTATTGTTTCAACCTGACACAGTTTAGTTGATGCAGGCTGAAAAGATGAAAGATCGAAGAGAGACTCTGCTATTTTCCAGCATTTCAGTGTCGATAGAAATCTTTACAAAAGCAGCCTGGAAAATGTCTGCGTGTGCACACGTTACTGTCAAATGAAAAACCTGGGACGGCTTAGTGTGGACGTAGTCTCAGTTTAGAAGTTGTAACTATATATTTTATGCATTTTGATGACAGTTGTTGGCTGCAACAATTACTTGGTGATTAACCTGACAACAACAGTCCAAAATCTAAATATATTACATTTTCAATAATATAAGACAGCAAGTGATCAGCATTTTTCCTTTTGGTAAATAATGAAAGTAATTAAATTATTATTAAAATTGCTGTTAATTTTGTGTTCATTAACTAATGAGTACTTGACAAATTGTTTAAGCACCAAACATTTGTTCTGTTAAATAATAAATCTTCAAATGTAACCATGTCTTGCATTGACCTTAAAGTTCACACAAAAACTGGAAATGGTATGAAGAAAATGCTGGTTTCAGACTCCAACGGTTTTAACACACTGTGGTGTCTTTTGAGGCCTCTGCTGCATTCCCTCTCTCTGAAGTCGTTCTGCATGTGGTTCAAGTTGAGGACTCTGGCCCATCTGACGAGAAACGCTCATCAAAATAAACTCAGCTAGGTTGATCCTTTTCTTCCTCCTGACAGCTGAAAAGCTCGACCAGGAGGCGGAGAGGTTAGCTTGCACAGGGCTGCCGTGCTGCTGTGTCAAGCTGCAGGAAAGCTGAACAAACAACAGTGTTTGTTCGTCACAAAGCGGCGCGGTGATAAAGACACGCGATGAGAGCTGGAAACATTAATGATGCTTTGACAGACAGGTGTTATGAAGCCAGTCTATTGTTTGTGTGCCTCTGGAAACGTTGACTTCTGGAGTTCAAGCCATGTTTCAACCACAAGTAATGAACTGTACTGAAAAAAAAAATTTTCGGGAAAAGGATACGGCTCTCCTTCATGAAGACAAAACATGCAACCACATTTGAGTAAACCACATGCGTCGGCGTCTTCTACTGTAACAACCCAGTAGGAGAAATAAGGTTTGCTGAACCACAGGGATGAAAACAAGGCCCAAGAGTTCCTTATCTGGCCCCTGACTCAAATATTTTCCCTCACCAGCTACAAAAAGAAATTCTCCCTCTATTTTGACTGCTGCCTTTGACTATCTGAAGTATATCCGTAGCAACAATAGCCCATTGTTTGCTTACAGGACGAACACAAACTGCTTTTGAGTGAAGCCAAAAGCAATCTCTCATAGAAACTCACACAGACTGCAGAGCAACGTATCACTGGCAGATAACCTCACGGTGCACAAGACCGGAGCTGCGTATGTGGCTAACAATCTCGTTTGGATTTCAGAGGGGAGGGAAGATAGATGTGGAGCGGAGGCATGGAGCTTATCTTCTAACGGCTGGCTCACATCAGAACTGAACACACTGTGTGCAGAAGTCTGTGATAAATGCGCCTCCACCCCACCGCTGCTTTCAACGTGGTCAAATGTTCAGACGAATGAAAGATTTACGTACAAAACTCAAAATTTATAGACAATAAATCCAAAGAAGAAGACATCGCATCACTGCTGGCTCTGTGTGACTGACGGGGAAGTTACAGAGCAGAATCACAGCAGCGACGCACACGAGGCTGCATTTATGACATGTGGAGGTTGCCGCAACTGCCTTTAGTGTCAACATTAAAGTCACAGACTGGAAACTCTCCTAACTGTTTGTAAAAGCTCAAACACGTGACTTTGCACTTAATAATACGGCTGTGTCGGGGGAAAAAAGCAAACAAATTCAAAGTCAGCAAGAGGCAAAGGTAACTGAACCCATAGTGCTATATTATCAGTGCACGGTGTATTTTAACCTTCCACATAGCCTATAAAGCATTGAGATGAACTGAGCACCTTACAGGTAATAAATATGGGAATAATTCCAATCTCTCAAACCTTCCTACATGATGCAAAGCATTAAAAAATATCACAAGAATAAACCTCAAAACAGACATTGTGTATTTTCACTATGGGAATGAATCTACTTCTGATCTCTGTGTGGCTTTTACTCCTTCACTCCTTTTAGCTGCTTGTCATTTTGATCATTACTACAGGAATCATAGCAGAGTACAATACTTGAAGTAAAATGTGCAGCCAGATGGGGAAACTGTGACTTCATGATCATGAATTTATCAAAGAAGGTCTGTAGTAAGAAGGAAAGTTGGACCAGAGTTGTGGCAGGGTGGGTGGGACCGTTGGAAGGGGGCGTGTGAAGGGTTGGACCAGTCAAAACTGGAGTTTAAATATAAACAGAACAGAACAGCACTCACTTGTTTTTGTTTGGTAAAAAAAAAGAAAGACACAAAGACTCATAAAGGAGTGCTGGTTGAACGTTTTGTTGACTATAACCGTGACAGATTTGAAATGCAAACAAAACCTCTGAGCTTGATTTGTTAGTTAAGGCCTGTGCACAACGAGAGCGTGACAGGAGAAGATGCACCAAGACGAATATCTGGCTTCACAAGTCAAATTACTTTTAGATTTGTAAAAAGTATGCAAAACGCTGCTGCTTTGAAGTGCTTAAATTACTTTTACAACGCCCTTTTCCAGCTGGATGTGGAAATATTTCTCCTCCAACATGTTTACTCGACTGTAACATGTTTTTATGTTTTTCAAAAAAAAAAGAAGAAAATTGAGAATGTGAGACTTTTCGAATGTGCAACGTTTTGCCTTCTGCCTAGCTGGCACTGAGAGCATGACTGGATAAAATATTTGAGGTCCAGTTTTCCATGAGAGCAACAGCAGTCAGACCATATGGGAGCCAGATATGTTTGCAAATGGAGCAGAGACAACTTCACTAGCTGTTTGTGTGTTTACTCCAGGCGATTGGCTTCAGAGTATTTTACAGCTCCTTCTTAAGCAGCTCGAGTCAGTTAAAGAAAACAAACTTAATTCTCACAAGTCTGAAAACTACTGGAGGATGAATTTTTTTTAATCATTTCCTGCTGTTGAGAAGTTTAAGAAAAACACAGAGCAAGTCTAGAAGAGCATGGGAAAGACTTTCAAATTCTATGCATTAACCATACTACAAGCATACAGCTATAAAGGGCTGCAGTTTAAATTTCAATGCATACTTTAGTGCCTTTTGGGCATAAGTGTTGGTTCATATACGTCTCCACATTCTAAGAATAAAACATTAAAATCTGAAAGAATGAACTTGTTGGCATGAAATTTATCTGCAGCATTAATAAAACATCTATATCCGATATGATCTTGCTGTACAGGGTCCAGCCTTAACATACGATTCCCATCTGACTGCTGAAATATCTAGACCAAAGTACTGTTGCTCTAAATGTACTGAATAGATTGCAGTAGAGCTGTAGTAACTATGCTGTTGATGTCATCAAGTTTCATCTATGTATTGTATTCATACGGTAACGCTGACTTCCTCTATACCAAATCTTCAACCAATTAATGGGACTTAACTACCAATTTAGCACTCCTATATTATATAACGACATACTTATTTTCAGGAAATGATTTAGGAAATTGCAGCAAAAACGTGTGTGTGTACAGCATGCTTTTTCTACTTTTTAATTTCAACCAGCAAGTCATTACTTTTAATCTTGCACTTACTGTAAACATGTTTTAAGTATCAATGTTTATTTTTATTCACATCTAAATGAAATCGCAGTTAAGCTGTCCAGCACACACAGTGGGGGGTTAACATGACGGTCAACAAAATTAGATGAGAAGCCAGTCTTTTAGAGTTAGTCCTCTTAAGGTTGAATAAAGTTTAGAGGTTTATGGGTACGTAACAAAGGGGAACCCCAATCTTATTAACCACTACAGAGAATCTTTAATAATTACAATGCTCTAGCAGACTGCAAAAACCAAAATGTATATGCTGCTGTCACTGTGGGCAGGGCAGGTAGAGATGTAGAAAAGATAAGGTTCATACTAACACAGGCACAAGTTGAAACTTTTTATTAAATTATTATTGAGGTATTGTCAGACCAAGTTGATATTCCCTATTAGTGAGGTAAAAATCCCAATGCCTTGTGAATTCTGCTAAACCGGATTCTGTGCTCTCGGCACCATCACTGTGCCGTAGTAGCAGTGGTGATGGCGCAGTGGATAAGACTCTGACATATACACCTCTGACATATGCAGCAATTGTAAGTTGCTTTGGATAAAAGCGTCAGCTAAATGAATAAATGTAACTAAGTGTGCTTACATCAGTAATATATATTTGTTTATACGTATATAAACAGACGTGTTTATTTTTAATCAAACTCTTCAGATACATTTGTGATTAATGAAGTCAGAAATTCTTTCTAGTTGAGGTCTTGTGCTATAAAATGCATGTAGGAGTCATAAGATCCACTGAGATGAGGCGGAGGGAGTGACGAATGATGTAAACGTGTGGAAACATGAGAGCTATTAGCCAAGGTCCCGAAAAGTCACATGATGTCTGAGAATAGTGATCGAGTGACATTACATGAACCTCCGGTTCAAAGATAACGAAAGTTTGTTTGTACATGGAAACTGTGGGGACTGTGGGGACTGCAAAGCATACTGGGGTGTCAAAAAGCAGGATAGTAAATGCTGATTAATTGATTCACTGATGGCACCATCACATGAAACAACCAGAGTTCTGTATTTGTTTTTTATTTAATAAGCTGGTTCATAAATTATCGCACATAAAAGATTCTTTTCAATAGTTACAAAGTGGATAGCAACTTCAGTTAGCGCTTGGAAAAAATAAAACAAATAAGAAGAAGGTTGTCGACAGTGGGGGGCAGGAGGGTTGATCTCGACAAATCAGGAGTTGACACAGTGGAGGAGAGTAAAGGGAGCAAACATGAGGGTTTTCAACATCAAACCACTGATATATTCCCATTACAGACGGTTGTCGTCTATCCTCAGACTAGCAGCAAACAAAACGGTGACATGCGTTTCTTAATTCAAAGCACGTGCCGAAAAACAACAGAAGAAATGCTTGTTTCTGTTCTCCAGTGTATTCAAAAGAGTCTTAAAATAAAACTGAGGGAGTGAGGAGGGGAATAAATCATAAAATAAAACAAAACAAAAAGACATCACTAGCTACATGTGAGGCTCACGAAAACAAATCAAACTAAAACTTGTTGAAGTGGCATCTTCTTGGCTCGACTTTCCCCCTCTTTTCTCAGGAGCGATGGGTTTGACGAGAGGCTAAACCAGGGTTCGAAAGTGGTCAAGAGGCAGCGAGGAGATGATGGAGGAGAGTTTTCAATAATTCATTTCTAAAGTGGAACAAATCCCCGATCTATTTCTCTAACTGTTGTATTCTACAACTATCCCTCCTGATGGTCAAATCACGGCTGACCAATGAGCTTCGAGGGTGGATTTGTTTAAAGAGACAGTTTTGGAGGAATGAGAGGTAACCCACCTCGCTAAAGACAGGTCTGAAGGAGCGATGGGTGTCCGTCATTGGCTTACGCTAGTTTCACTCTACGAGGCCAAACTCCTTTTCTCGCTCTGGTTTGAGATTTCTAGCGGACAAAGTTTCTCTCTGTATGATGGGAGCCTACTTGGACATCTGCTGCTGAATGTGCTGCAGGAATTCATAGTATGAAGATGCCGACTCAGACCGATCCTCCACCAGGTGCTGGAAGAAAGTAGCTTTAGCCGCAGCATCGTCCCTGTAGACAAAGACAAGAAGGTTAGAAAGAAAACAGCTTGGTTTGTAATATTACATTCTATCTAAGGCTGGGTGTATCATTTGAAAATGTTCTATAATAGTGCAAATATAATAAATAAATTAATAATATAAACTGTATTTATTCATCAGAAAACACTGCCCCTATGCTTTATGAATAAATGAGGCTTCTAATTAATGCTGTTATGAACATATTTGCTGGTTGGGGCTAAATAAAGAGGCAAATAAACCTGAATACCTTTTTGAAACTTTCAAAGGTGGCATTTTAAAATTGCAGTAATTTAAGTGTTGTCCTCCATTTTATTGCATCAGTTCAAGTCTCTTACTAACATTAAAGTATTTCATTTGAGCTGAAACAATTTGATTAATTACTTAGTACATAAAAAGTAGATTATTGGGGAACTTTCTTAATATTTGCTCAATTTTAAGTAATGGCTTAAAAAAACTTTTCAAAGACATTTAAATACATAATTTGTGCTCTGGGAAATTCTAAAGGGCATTTTTCACTGTTTTCTGACATTTTACTGGCAAAAGGATCAGTTGAGAAAATAATCAGCAGATGACTCAAGTGAGGATAATAGTTAGGTGTGGCTCTACTTTCATTAGTAGAACGTAACATGATGTGCAGTCCAAAAAACGAGTTTAAATGTCAGGCTTTATAACATTACACGCAACCAATAATGAGGCATCTGAAGTTCAAAGCCGGTGCTTTTACATAATCACTGAATTTAAAAGGTCAGTTTACTGTTGTTGGAGACAAACTTCTAGCTTCAGTTATAATGTAATTGTGTAACTATTTGTACCGTTTCCAGAAATGTCTTCCAACTCATCACATGCACTTCCCTCACTCCATTTGTACAGACATCAGCACAAAGACACTGGGGTGTCAACGTGGTTAAGCAACAATGATGTACCACAGGAAACAGAAACAATGCGTCCCCTGTGGAAGCCTTTACCGCCACCAGTGACCTCACTGCTTACTATATGTTTACACTGGAAATATTCTTCTGTCAACCTCAGGCTGATCTCCGCTGGGAGAAGGATTTCACTTAAGCATGAAACTGGGCACACCCTGTTTCTGTGTAGTGCAGTGATGTGCAATCAAGAGCAGATCGCTGGAAATGTAAGTCAACCTTCTCTTCAACCAATTAACTGTGGGACGCGCGATCACATGCTCAGATGGTCACAGGTGTGACCCGTGTGAACTAAAGTATGCCTGCTACTAATTATTACATCTGTTCAGGGTTTGCTGGCACTCTGGTGGTTAAGACGCAAACCATATTAACTATAAGTAAACTGCAACTGTCTGTTGATTCCATATGGGATCCTTTGTTGCCCATCATCACCCTCTCTTTCCCAGCTTTACTGTCACCACCATTTCATAGTTTACACTAAAGAAAAAATGTAAACAAAAAAAGAAAATAGGGAAGTAGCCAAAATAGCCAAAGACACAGCCTTCAAACTAGCTTATAGTCTCAAACTCAGATTTATTCCATCTGCAATGACATAAAACAGAAGAGCTGCAAATCCTCACATTGGAGAAGCTGAAACCAGAAATTGTTTGATATTTCTTCTTGATAAATGACTTTAACCATTAATCAATTTTCAATCATTTCAGCAGTTGCCTATAAACTGAAACCAGGGACATTAGTGTCAGCGTACAGTATATCCTGACAAAACATGTCGGTTTCACATTCTTTTTGGGTGGAGTGAAGAACAAAGTGGTGATTGTGTGGCTATTTCAGTGCTCTAAAAAGAAACAAAAATAAATAACCTGAAGGAATTTCATATTTCCACATCTCAGCCCTTTACTCAGAAGATAGATTTTGTGACCCCACAAAGGGATTACAGCAGCAAAGGCAATACAAACTTTCTTTTATCTCACTTCAATCTCGGAAATCCTCGCACTACTGCGCCTTCTCACGCTGGACCCTCCTAATTTTTGCAGCTGGTAACGTTAGTGGTAGAGGAAGTGAAACTCGTGTTGCTGTTATGTAATTTGAAGTCACGGTTGACGGTTGATACAACATTATAACCTTGCTAAAATCCAACATCTGGATATTAGGTGGTGTGTCACGTCATGGTCACACTGGACCCCTTAGTGTTAGTAAAAGTCAGATGTTAATCCAGATGTGCAGAAGTGCTTACTTGACGACGTGAATAATGGAGCTGAACGCTCTGTTGTCCTGCAGCCAGTCGAGGAACGCTCGTACTCTCTCAGACAAAGGAGTCTCCAGCTCAGGAATGTGGCTCTGGGATTCATTGAGTGAAAGAGAGGAAAACCAAAATAATCAACAACATTGTTTTCACTGTTGTGTACGTTTCACATAGGAAACGGATGATGTAGATTCACACAGTGATCTCGGCAACGCAGTGTGGTTAACTGAAATATGCATGTGGCTTAGAATGTGGGGTTTGTAGGTGGGTCTGGCATGCATCAAACCCCTTTCTAGAAAATACAATAAGCAGCATAAACAAGTGCTGACAGCTTGGTTCTGGGTGTTACCATCACGCCCACGGTGTGGTAATGACAGAGCTTTCTAGGTAGCTGCAGGGTTTGTTAAAAGGCAGAAAAGCTACACCAGCAAATCTGTTTTGCTTTGTAAGTAGTTTTTTTATTTAACAACAGAAATACAGTACTCTTCCATTGTGATGCAAATCTGTGACAAGGTTTCAGGGGAAATTTGTACAATGCTGCATTGCATCATTCATGTAACAACTGGGTGGTGGTGCGAGTCCCTTCATGACGCAAAACAATACGGCCATTTCCCCAGTCACAGCGATTCTGTCTTGTTTCCTGATATGCTGGATGCGAGTGAATTCTCCTCCTGGACTGAGTGAATTTAAATGCATCAACCTTTAACCTACTTTTTGAAATGACAGCTGCTTCTACAGTTTTGTCTAATGGCGCTTTTCCATTTCCAGTACCAGCTCAACTCGCCTCGCCTCTACTCGACTCCGTTTGGCCGTGCTCCGTTTTCCCTTGCAGAGAGTACCCAGAGGTAGCACCTCTCATTGTAGTTGGTCGTCATAGCGACGCCACACACAACTGCAGCGACGTAATGTTCAATGCGTCACACACACCAGCGATCCACACAGCTTTCTCTTTATTTAAGTTAAAACGTTTAAACATTACTCTGAACGTGTAAGCGGTATGAAAACCCTGCAGCTGTTTTCCTCTGCCGTTGTTGCTGCAGAGATCTGTGGGACCATAGGGCTCTGTGAGCGGGCGGCCGGCCGGCCTCGGGAGCTCCTCCCTTAAAAAAATATTTAGTAGCCTGCCGTGTTTTCACGTCACATTTAGTATCGCCTCAGCTCGCTTAGAACCTCGACGGAGGTGATGCTAAAAAAAAAGTACCTGGAAGCAGGTACAGGTGCACCTTTTCCACAATGGAAAACCAAGCAAAGGCGAGTCGAGCTGGTACTACGCAGTGGAAAAGGGGCTTTACTGACCATGTTGGGGGGTATTGAAGCATAGTTGGGGCAGCCCAGAACATCTCGGATGAACATCTCGTTGCAGCATTTGCCGATCCAAAGATAAAACACCTGCACGGACACAATCAAAGAGCAGCGTCAGCAAAGAGTATCTTTGTTTCATAGTATTTCTCTATAACAGATAAACATATTTATGACTAAATAAGGAACAATAAGACTAGAAAAACACAAAAAAACTGCAGGTTTCCAAAGACTTTAAGGCGGCTTTCAAACCTCACCCGGACCAAACAGACAAAATCTGGTCCGGCAAAAAGAGGTAGTCTCGGTCTGAACTGAACCATGGTTTGGTTCGTTTCTAGTGCGAAAGTATTTTTTGGATGGTTCAGACCACTTTACAGGAGGTTTGGCGGTTGCCGTGTAAACGAGAAATAAACAAATGCACAGAGAAATGCACTGAAATAAGGATAAAATTATAAATCTCCTGTGATAGCAAGCAATCCTTCTGCTCCTCCGTTTGAGGAGAGAGACAGTCTGTTTTAAAAGATGAGCTGTCTTCTCCTTTATCTGCCGGTGACGACATGATGTTCGCACAACGAGGATGTTTATTTGGCAAATTTGAATTAGCCGCGAGTATAATTGGTGCTGCAGGTAGTAATGCCATAATAATCACCATATAGTGGCAACGATATGCATTTGTTCATTCATTCTTGTTAAAGCTCCTCACGGAACTGTTTACAAACCTGTCAATGTCAAGTATAGGGAGACGCAAGACGTCATGTAAAGTTCTTTAATGCTCTCGCAGAACTGCAGTGTGAAACCAAACAAAAACTAACCGATATATCAAACTGTATCAAAACATGAACTTTGGTTTGGACCATGGCATAGACTTTCAGGTGTGAAAGAAGCAGCATCAATAGTTTAGAGCATTTCTTTTTCTTTCTTTTACTTATTTTAAGCAACTATAACATATTATTTCCAATATCTACAACTGCCTTCCAGGGATGAAACTGTTCACGACTGATATTTTGAACTGATAATCAGTGTGTTTAGATTAAATTTGGTTAATTTTCCTCTCTCTTTCCTCTCTTTTGTTACCAACAGCCAATCCTCCAAAGCAATCCTTGCCTGAGCCATCACTCATCTTTCCTATAGGCCAAAATATGACTGCACTTGCCTTTAAGTTACTTGAAATGAATACAGAAGCTTAAAATTATCTACACGTGTTAAAGCAAATGAGACAACTAGACAGATTTGTGGCAAAAGAATAGAAAAATATAAATGAAGCTCGTGACATTCTGAGGAACTGCATCCTTACAGAGTGTGTTATGAATAAACACTGAAAGCTTACGTTGCCACAGTCCATGAGGAAAGCTCCATCTCTGCTCACCCTCTCAGCAGACAGGTGGAGCAGATGAGGTTGGGGAACCACTGTGTCGTTCAGATGGAGCGCCCCCTGCAAGTATGACACAAATAGTGCAAAGGATTAGTTTAAGGACACTCAAGTTTGTTCTGTTTATTTTAGTTTTATTTTCAAATTAAAAAAAGGACCAAAGTCACTTAATACAGTAAGTGTTAAGTGTTGTAAGTCATTTTACAATCCACACACACACTCATGAGGCCTTCAAAGCAGCTTACAAAGTAACGTCACCACACAATCAAATGCCAGACCAGAAAGTTCTGCTCTCCCGCATTTTGACTTCACTACCGAAGCTGAATTCTCAAATATGATTTAGCCCGTTCTTGTTCAGCCTTGTCAGTGACCTACCTGGTCAGACATGTTGTCCAGCCTGTACAGGTCAGGATGAACCATCCGCATCAGCTGCTGCAGCGGCTGCGTCTTGAACTCACACATGGCGAAGACCCGCTCGTCCAGCCGCGTGCTGGTGCCTGTCCGCAAAGCTTTCTGGAAATAAATAATTAATCTTTTTAACATGCGAGTTTATTTCATTTATTAGAGTTTATCTACGTCCTATTTTTCAGCCTAATGATGACTCACTGTCACGTCGTACTTGGGAGCGGCCCCAGTACACGAACAAATAAAATTAAAAATCATTATATTGGAATGAAGGTGGATAAAACTAAGGTGTTGTCCAACTATGACAAGTTCTAATGACTCCAGGGTTTTCTCATTAATTGTTTGGCGGGTGGCGGCCCGCTCTCCCCAAAACGACCCCCTGCCACTCCTAATATAATGACTAATAATATATATACTTAGGAGACAGATAAATAAGATTGATGGATAGGATAGATAGGAGTTTTCTTATTGAACTGTTGAAATTCACCACATGATTACACAACATGTGCTTAACTGGTGAAAGGCAGAATTTAGGAAAAATTTCAACGGAATCCAGCAACAAATTAAAATGGATTTCAATGGGCCCTATCCATGGTCTCGTTCCTTAATATCTAAATATAGAATACGTGTAGCAAGCGTTAACACGTCTGCTCTGCAAGACTAGTAGTTTCCACCACCCCCTAAAAATAAATCCTAGTGGAAACACTGGACACTGAAATGTTATCTATCTGCAATTATATTTTAGTCAGTCAAAGTATATCTTCTTCTTCCAGTGTGCCTGAAAGTGGAGCTGGGTGTATGAATGTCCTGAGTGGTTGAATGCAGTCACTGAACTTACAAACTACATGTAAATGCAGCTTTTATTAGTGTGTAGAGGGAGAGGTAGTAGTTCATCGTTTAGGATGTGTAATACTGATGTAAGGGTGGATTACTGGGTGATCATATGCAAGATGTGTTTTACTTGTAGTGTCTAAAGCCTGTAATTATGCACTAACGTCCGCTGAGCAGCCACACCTGTTTGAGCAGGGAGAGGATGTAAACTGGGAAGAGGCGCATGGAAGCAGGGACGACAAGGCCGGACTGCTGTAGGTTTGACACGTTGCTCTTGTAGGCGCTCACTAAATCCACCACCGCATTCATCAGGGCATCACGAGCATCCGACAGACTGGACGATATCGACCGGTCGATAGCTAAAATACGAATGTGGAAAAGATAAGGATGAGAAGAGTTTCACAGCCACTGAAAAGACGATGAAATGCCTGTATCTCATTAGAGGACACCGTTTCTACAAATTTAAATTACAGTAATAACATTAGAACATTAATACCCTACTAACTCTCTGTAAGCATTTCCTTTGTGTAGTGTTTATTTACACGTGGACAAAAAAGTTAAAGCAACGTCTTTAAAAAGATTATGACAGCTGAGATTTTAAGCTACGGACTCACCCATATTGGCAAGCAGAACAGTGATGGCCTGAACATCAGCTCCAGCGTACACATCACTCAGTTGGTTGACCACCGGCAGACACATAGTATGGACCCGTATTCGCCTTTTTCCTGCAGGAATAGATGGACGATTAATCAGAGACGGTAATAGTATTTTTGTAAATGCATCACTAGCATTTGCCCAGCTGTGGATTGTGCATGTACATACAATATCTTTAAATACCTTTATTTATAAAATGCACACTTTTTCAGCAGTACTTATTCACCCTAACGTCTCTACTCGTGTGAGGTTTTAAGGGTCTTACTCAAAACGTATCCTGTCGGTACTTAGTGGACAGTGAACTTACGGTGAACAGTGTACTTTGCTCACTGACCCACGCATGCACCCCATGACTGAAGTGTACGTGAGAGTTTATGTACCTTTACTGGAGGTGTAGAGCAGAGCGGCCTGGAAGCAGGCCAGAGACGAGTCTGCCAGAGAGTCTTCAATTGACATCTGGACAGCAAAGGCAGAGTCTGGGTTCACATTGGCCAGGGACAGCAGGTCAGTGGAGCGCACAAAGAAGTTACCGTGGAACGTATGGATGGATAAACCTGCAGGCAAGCGGATAATAAGGACATGGAATAAAAACAATGTTTTGAAAAATGTATGCAGAGCAAGTAAAGAACATCTCCTGCAAACACATTAAGTTGTAAGAACAGTTAAATCTGAAAACATCTTCCATTTTGTCCTTCTGTGTTTTTTACACCTGAAAACAGAGCTACTGTGTGTCTGACTTCAGTGACCCAGTTACCTTTAGTGCATCGTATTCTCATGACCGCCTCAAAGCCGATCTTCCTGGTGAGGTAGCGCTCGAGATCTCTCTGGAACTTCTCCAGTTGAGCCGGGTTGTGGATGTAATGGAAGGAGGGGTAGTAAAATATGCTGCCCGCTGAATACTTAGAGATGCATGCTGAAAAATAAGAGGAAGAGGAAAAGAAAAATATTCATTTACAATTCAATTTGTATTATTATAGTGATAAAACTTGCCTGGGTTGCCTTTGTTAATGTTAGCATTAAGTTCAAAGGAATATTCTGATAAATCTGTAATGATATGGTAAATCTTTCTAGTATCCAGTATTGTCTGTAGGCTTAAAGATGGCTCTGAAAAGATTCTAGCTTGCTCCCCCTGAAGACTGCAGCTGTAGTAAGCAGAAACAATGCATTGCAATCATGGCCCGTAACTGTGTGAGAGATCAACAATGGATAAGAGGATAATGCTGCACGAGCAGTTTGAAAAGTTTCAACAGATGCCTTAATGCTTTTTGTGCCATAATGCTGGGCCTCTATTAGAACAGACTGTTACTGCAGTGAGTTAAAACGCAGTGAATTTTGACCCAGTAAACCAACCAAAAGTTTGGATATTTCTATCGCAAGCAGATAAGCCAACTGACTGAAACTGCCATTCCCAAGACCAAAAGCCCCTCTGTGACTATAGATCTGCACATTTCATTGACACTGAGGTTGAAATGTTGGGTGTTCTTACATAGCGAGGCAAGGTCAGCATACTGGGAGCTGAGCAGGAAAAGATCAACCCCAATTTGTTGACCAGAGCAGTCCAGTGCGAGTTTCTTGTAGAAGTCTGTGGCTGGGCCGAGGTGCTGAACTCCCTGAAAAAGATAAAGACTTATTACAAAAGAGGATCAAATTACCATCAACAGGAGTTTTACTTCCCTTAAACCTCCTCCTGTGTGATTCGATACACTCCTGTCATTTTTGTTTTGATGATTAAATTGTCCACTAAATGGCGTATGATATAGAAAGGATGCAGACTCAGTGCATGTATTGTGTTCATTGCTGGATTTGGTCAGGAGTATAACTTTTTTTTTTTATTTCCATGGTTTTTCAGCCCATAACTCCTCGTGAAAGCGAGAATAGAAAATCATTTTCCTGTAGAAAGCACATCTGTTCTTAGTTCATGATTAGTCATGATTTTTGGACACTATTGCTGCAACTTCTTGGCAGTTTATTCAGATCAAAAATAGAACACAGACGAAGATCAATAAATCACAGCGCTGGGATGACAGACTTTAGCTCAGCATTCTCCATGGATGCTCCCCCCCCCTAACTGGAACGTGAGCACCAATTATGACATTGCTGCTGGTAATAAAAGTGAGTTGTGGTTAGAATATAAACACACAACACTAAACATGCCAGGACAATATAAATCCGAACGATAGGGGGTGTGGAAGAGTCATTTCTTCCTGTATTTCATGTGTTATGTGGTTTGGGTTAGGCTTCACAAATCACAGGGAATTGCAGCACCACCATCATTTAGAAGTTGCGTTATATTTGAAAAATGAAGTTGGCTGCAAAGTGCCGAGATACCTCCCATGATGCACTGAGCTCCTCTCCCTCTTCATCTGTATGCATTCTTATCCCATCTGTGCACATTACTACCTCAACATCTTTCCTCTCCTGCAGTTTTGTGCTTTCTCATCCTACTCCTCTCTTCTGTTGCATTCTGCAGGTGTTTCTGGCTTCAGAGCAACAGAGTCTGAATCTTTTTATTATTATTATTAATTATTACTGCCATTATTATCTTTTTTTATTGATATTTGTATTATTACCACTACTATTATTTTACATCTCTTTGGAGAACTTGCGTTGTGCTACTGTGTGTTCTCTTTCCTCCTGCTGTCTCTCTCAGCCCAACGGGTTGAGGCAGAAGGACGTCCACCCGAGTCTAGGTTCGGCTCGAGGTTTCTATCTGCTAAACGTTTTTCCTTGTCACTGTCACCAAGTGCTTGCTCATGGTGGGAATCTATATGCATAGTGCAATGAGATAACTTCTGTTATAAATTGATGCTGTATAAATGAAAATCTAATTGAATAAAATAATGGAATAACATGGCTGACAAAGACAAATAGCAGCAACCACATAAACTCAGACTTTATCATTCGTACATCAAAAAAGAAAGCCATTACATTTGTCATACCTCAAATACAGTACTTCATGAAATGTCTGCCCTCTCTTTCATACCTTAGTGCTCGAGCGCTGGTTGGGGTCTTCCCTTGACTGCAGCGCACCAGCACCCAGCGTTGGCAACTGGGTCTGAAACACTGTGACACGGCCCCCAGTGGGTGACATGAGCTTGAAGGCTGCTTGTAACGCAGGGCCAAGGGCACTGTGGGTCTCCATGCTCTGGCTGAACATGCCCGGCAGTGCCGTCAACAGGTCGTTCACCAGCTGTGAGAGAAAGGGAGGGAGAAATAAAATCGAGTGAGAGGGGACTGAGCTAATGATGAGAGAATAATGAATGAACGGGAAGAAAGAGTGTGATTACATAAAGTGTTGCATTAGCTATTTATGTTCACAAAAAACAAAGGGTGTACCTCTTTGCTTTCCTTTAGGTTCACCATCAGACTGTCATGAGACGGTATGAAAATGTCTGGAAAAATAAAAGGTTTTTAAGATTTCCAGAATATTTCAGAACAGAAAAAATAGGAACCCAAACGAAAGGTTGGTAATAAAGATATCGTTGAAAGAACTGAAGAAATCATTAGGTGTAGTCTGTAGTCAAGATCATGCCCTGACATAACTCACTCCACTGTGTGAAGGCATGTTCTGAATTACGATTCTGTATCCTAATGTGTAAATAGAATATAAAAGGGATTAAGGTTACATATCTCAGTAAAAAAAAAAAAAAAATCAAAATTATCTTTAAAAATTAAATTAAAGAAGACAAAGACGTTCACACTGAGACAAAGTTCAGATGTAAAAAAGTACAATACTGAAATGTTCAGACAGTTTTCTACTTATATAAAACTTGTACTTAGCTGTGTTGTTTATTTTGGACACTGTTGCCACTTAACACTAACAAACTAAGGTGAGCAGTCGTACCGTCTATGTCCGACACTACAAGCATCTGCGGCTGGGACAGTCCCTCCTGGAGGTTGTAGAAGTGGATGGTGCTGTCGAAGGTGAGGAAACCCACCCTGGTGCGTGTATCCCCAGGCAACCTGAAGCACATAACCAGTAAGAACTATGAACCGTGCAACCATGTGCTTATTTTCATCTTCTCTTTGATGTGTTTTATGAAGAAATAACACTAGTAAATACTAAACTACACTAAGCTTGTACTTTACTGCAATCATTAAGCAAGCAAACAAATAAATTCATAAGCCAGCCACATTTATGTTTACAGAATTGATTATCAAAGGCACTCACTTATCCAGGTTCTCCAGTAGTAATTCACAGAAGTACTTAAGGTAGCCTGCTTCCACAGCATTGTGTGACACATCCAGAACAAAGAGGTAGGCCGCTGGCTGAGGGGGCCGCAACTGAACACACAAGAGGTATAACAAAAAGATGGTTAATGGGGATAGAGTGAAGATGATACGGTCTTAAAACCGGCTGACTGGGTTTGAAAAATTTGTTGTCTGATGTCTAATTCTGTGTCTGTGTAAGAGACACATGTATGAGGTCATGTTGTGCTCATTTTCAGGTTCAAAATCTTATTTAGAGGTTGCACCTGAACAGTTTTACATAGTTTCATTTTTAAAAATCACCATATTTTTGTCATACTGCACAGTGCTGCAGCTCCTCTTTTCAACCCGTGTTGAAGGCTTTGTTTTAGCTATGGAGGGATGCATGTTGTCTCTACATGATCTTTGTTGGGAGTTGCACATGCGTAAATCCTAGTTAAGGACTACTAGCCAATCAGCAGCAGGGTAGGGCGGGTCGTGAGAAGCCTCTATTAATCTGCAACAAATGTATCTTTCATCCATGAAGTTTATCGTTTTTATTGAACTCAGTAGTAACAACTTCATGTCCATTGACTGCCTGGAGGGTAGCTATTGTTTGTAAGCGAGAGGGGAGGCAGCAGGCGGACTTCTTATCACTGTGTGTTGCAGCTCAGTGTGTTTTTCCACCGGCGTTTTTGAGGGCGTGTTGGACAAGCCGCCTGGCGAGCATTATGATGCGCATTTTGCTGTGTCGTCACAGGGATCAAAGGGAAAAGGCTGAACTACAAATAAGCTGTTTTCAGGCAGTTCAGAGCAGTGTTTTCTGTGTGAGATGGGAATTTCCTCTGTGGTGGACTTTGGGCTTTTTCACTTTGCAAAACTATTACATGCACAGAAAATAAATAAATAAAATATATATATTTATTAATTTATTTTTATCAATAAAAGCGAGGGAAAAAGCCAAAAAGCATAATATGACCTCTTCAAAGTTCGTAGGAACACCGCTGCTTCCAGATGTTATTGCACCAAGACATGACTGCCCTCTAGTGGACAATCAATCACACTACATGAAAAGGCACAAGACATCAACAACAAGTTTAGGCTCAGTGCAGACAATTTACCATGTAGTCTGAGGAGGCAATGAACTCCACAGTGGGGTTTTGGACCTCTGGTCTCTTATGGGGCTCGCCATACGATCTGGTGACTGGGTTGTACATAAACTCATCTGGAACTGAAGAAAGAAAAAAATGACATCAGGAATGACATCTGCAACACTGCAGTAGAAAATAGGAAAGAAGACAAAAGGAAATCAGTAACAACACCCAGAATGAGTTGTGATTAAACTCATACCATCATTGACCCGATAACAGAGGTTGCACTTCCACCTGCGCTGATCCAGGAAGGTGACAAATGGATTGATGTAGGTGCGACAAGAGCGACAGCGAACTATTGTGTTCGATGTGATCACCGGTAACTGCTGCACAGAGAAAGAAATAAAGTGGGGGGAGAGAAAAATAGAATAAATTCTGAGGGGAAGTACACGTATCTAGTGTGCTAAACATTTCACATGTCATGTGTTCAAGATGTTCAAGATTAACCTCAATCTTGACGTTCTCAAAACATTCCCTACTCATTCCCTACTCAGCAGACGACTTGAAAAGTGAGCTTGTCTAGCACAGCGGTAGTAAACAAAGCACATTTGTTTTTGACCTCAAGTAAAGCATATTCTAAACTATTAGTGGTGCCAGGATTCAGACTTGACTGGTAGAACTGCGGAGGAGAGCGAATGTCTGTTTTATAATTCAAATCACAAATTATCACAAGCACAGAGTGGTGGAGTGTCACATTGGCAAGTGGTGTAGTGTCTAACACATGGTGAGTGTGAAACCTTCATCTATGGTGTTAGTCATCTACTATGAAAGCAGCAGTGACTGAGCAATTACAACTGAGCCTAATGTTCCTTTTCTGTCAAAAAGATCTATAAGATCATTGGAGACTGTGGATGCACTTGACAGTTTCAAGGTTCTGCATCTGTTTTACTGTGCGGATATAAATCAAATTCACACAGGACCCACTGAGAATGTAATTCAGCCTACTATACTGTTAGAAAACAGCCAAAACATCAATCTGCCATTGCTGCTGCTTGAATGAACAAACTTTCCAGCTACTTTTACAACTATTTGTCTGGTGTTAACCTCGTACTTGTTTCTCATGTGGCATCGATGCATCTCTGTTCTCCATTAGTTCAAACAAACTTACACCATGTCAGCTAACGAATCTAAAAAAACCCATCTTCCTGCACCTTATTATTATCCTCCTCCCCCTCTCTGTCCTGCTGTCACTGCAGCTGCTCGTCACAAAGAACTGTCTATAACAGACTCATAACTGGTTCAGTATAGAGGATGAAACAGTATAAAAATTTCATATCACAATTATAGTGACCAAAAATGATCAAGGTTATCAGTATTATCACGGTATTGTAAAAATGTACAGAAAAAGTTTAAAATGTTTTGATGCACACACTGAAACCATTTCAACAAGTTTTCTATTGAAAACTACAAATAAAATTGCCATTTTGTTTGCATAAACAATAAAACAACAGCCAATACCTTTTGTAAACATATGAAAACCATCTAAGTGTGCATTATCAAGATTTTATATTTAATATTATCACATAATTTTTCCTTCAACTGTACATGCAATGACCCTGTGCACAATTACATGAAAACAAATAAGTCTTTACAAGACAGTGACAGTTAAATGTAATGAGCCCAACAACTTATGTAAATACAGAACACTGCAGCGTTTCTCCCGTTCTGACACTTGTACAACTAATTTCATAGCTGCTGGATTTAAAATGAAGAAGATATGCGGGTTGGTTGACTAAACTGCTTAACGTGTTCTCAGAGGACCAACGGAGTTTTCAGACACACGACACGCACAGCAACAACGTGTAGCGTCTATACGGGAGCAGCTAAACACTGAAAGCTCCAGTTTACAAGCTGTTAGCAAGACAGACAAAGCAAAGCTAAAAGTTAGCTCTCCCTATGTTCACTATAAGGTCATTTTCCTCAATCAAGTTTCCCTCAGCGCTCTCATAAAAACTAAAATACGATCAGACTTCAGAGTGAGTGAAAAATCTCCGCAGCCCTGTCTACCCCCCGTGTTGTCATTGACCCAAACAAACCCACGTTGCCGCTAACCTCGGTTGATGCCGGACAGTATTTGCTGTGAGTTTATAATAGCAAGGGAACCAAAACCTGTTATCACGGTAATTAAACATCTGGAATTTTACCATTGTTTATCGTTAAACCGGTAATCGTTTCATCTCTATTCAGTATGAGTGGACAAAGCCTACCAGGTTTTAAATAATATAGGTCTGTATTCTTCTCCCAGCCCTCAGTTAGTGAAAAAAGTATTTAAATAATAATCAGCAAACTTTAATCTAAATCTAATCAAAATCTTTATTTGCAAACAGACCCATCAGTCACACCTTAAAATAAAGAAAAATTAAATGACCTAAAATAGTTGAAGTTCATTTTTCTAGAAGACAGTAGCCCAGTCAACTATACTAGTGTAGCAGAATCAACACGGACAAGATATACGTAGAGAAAAATCTTGCATGGGACAAAGAAAGTTTATGTATGTATATTGAGTTTTTTGGGGTTTAGGCACCTCATCATACCTGTAAGTCTCTAAAGGGGTGGAGGAGAAGGCCCAGAGGGAGCCTGGCCTTGTTGAGTAAAGCCTGAGTCTGTGGGATGCTGGTCAGGGTACACCTGAATGTCCTGATCAGCAGAGAAACACAGGGAGAGTGAAAGCGTATTAGAAAACACATCGACACACATATTCAGTGTATGTATGCAAAAAATACATTACTCAAAGTTAAGATATTTGAATTATGATGTGCGTTATAGTTCATGATGTTTTATTTCTGTGTCTTACGTACACAGTAGCTACTTTGGTAGATTATTTGGAGGTAAAATATAGCGGTCTCAAATGTTGACTTTTGGGATTCAAAAGCACTTGAAGCTGTTTCAGGAATAAATACACATAGCCCAACAGGTAAAGCTCTCTACACATTACTTACTGTGGACTACAGTTGACCTTTTTGAGGTCAGGGCTGAGGTTGGGTTCGGGGGCTTCAAGGGGCCTGGGGGGCAGCAGGTTTCTCTCCTGTAGCAGGTTGACTGGGCTCAGGGCCTCCACCTCCAGCTCTGGCACGCCGCTCAGCCCCCCCAGGGCTGCAGACAGCTGGGACAGGTTTGGGAATGGCTGCAAACGAGGGAGAGACACAAAACTAGTATTCACTCAGGGCTGGTGTGTCAGTGCAGCAAAACACTACAGCTGCTGCAAGAGAGGATGATGAAATTAAATATGAGCCTATATAAAATGAAAATATCAAAGATTCTATACCAACTTTATCAAAATTTGTTAAAAGATAAAGTGTAAATTTGTCAAATCTCTTAGAATAGCTCCACAGTGAGTCTGCCATATTTTACAAGGTCGACGTGCTTCAATGAACAAACTACACTCATACTGATGAACATACTTTCTGAATAAGAACAGAGTACTGTGGCAGGTGTCGTCTATATCAGGGGATAGTTTGCTTATAATTAAAAAGGATAAAACAACACTAGATTTACCCATAAGAGTTTTTTGCCCACTTGGGCAGCAGAAACAAGAAAACATCAGTGAGACTTCATCCCATTTTAAGTTGTTTGTGTTAGCAAACGGTTTCTTATTTACACATCTGTAATATTGTATTTGTGTCAACAAAAACTGAGATGTGGTTAGAAATTCAGAGACCTGGAACTAGGCTTGCAAAATGTTTTTCACTTGTAAATACAAAACAATCACATCAACGATAATAAAATAACATTTAACTTCAGGTGTAGCCTCACCTGAGAGTACTGCTGGTAGCTTGACTGGCCATACGGGTCACGAGAAGGTGAAGAGTCTGTGTGGGAGGCCGGCCCCTGCTGATAGGCCGGCTGCATGCCGGGGTAAGCATAGTTGGCATAGGGCTCGGCCTGGTTGGTCATATTGTTGGAAGGCGGCATGGAATCTGGGTCACAGAGAGGTCGGCATTAAAGAAATTTGATTGATGTTTGGCAGACAGGTGGTTTTTAATGTTTTGACATGATTATGACAGTGCAAAGGTCAGCCTCGCTGCTTAATGCATTTTGTAAATATATTTATGTGGTAAATGTGCTGTGTGTAGCACTTTCATCACAGGCTTTTACATTATTTGAGAAGTGCATCTCATCATCCTTTCACAGCAGAAAAAAAAAAGTCCCCTCTCTCAGATCTCTTCTACTTGTTTTTTCACCAAATATAATTAATTTGTTATGTTTACATCATGTATTTCTTTTTTATGTTTTGTTGTCCCTACTTTCCATCAACCTGTTAACTTCTGTATCTGCTCTGTCTCATCCACAGAGCTGATTAAAGACCACCTGAGTGACTATGTTGGAGTGTGTCTGGGATCATGGCCACACCGAAATGCAACAGGATACATTTTCTCTCGTCATTTTTAAATACTTGGGTAATGTGCATGCATCCATCCATCCATCCACAAATATATATATTTGTGCAAATATTTTTATCATCGAAACATACCTGGATAGTTTCCCCCTTCCAGGGAATCATAGCTGTTGGGCACCGGAGAGGCACTGCCAGTAGTGGAAGAGGATGTGTCACCACCTGACAGGGGCAGAAACAGAAAGAATTGAAAACTGAAATAAAAAGCAAAGACTGCTTAAGGGGGCTGTAGGTGTCAAGAATGAAATGAAATATAGTTTAAACAAGGGCCCATCGGGCCCAAGGTTGAAAGATAAAAATGGGAAGATTAAAAAAAAAAAAAAAGAGGTAAGGCCTCAGAGATTGGACAAAAAATAGATGTAATCAAAAGGCAAAGAACAAAATACAAAAAAAACATTAAAAGAGAATGAGTTTTTGTTTGGCAGTGAAGAGTGCTGTGTTTTGAATCCCTCAAGCTGAAGAGAAAGTAGAGAAACAGATGAGGCGGAGTGCATACAGGAAAGAGAAGATGGTGATGGGATGCACTTAAGTCTTGAATAAGATAGCATACGGATGATTGGTGGAGCACACAAGCCTCTGAGGATAGAAAACATGGAGGGAATGCAGGAAAAACAGGCAGGATATAAACATTAACAGAATTAAATAACCAAATCTAAACAGAATTCCAGAAGATTAAACATTCTGCGATGGGTGTAGAACAGCATTATTATCTCTCTATCTAGAAGTCTTTTATTTGCTGTGACTTATTTTAGTTCCTTCTGATTCTCCCACAGTCTGTTGTCTTCATTCACACTTTTATAACATTTTAATTATTACAAGTTAGCCAGCAAAAGAAGGGGAAAAAGACGACATCCAGCCAGAGGCCGGTCAATGGAGAAAAGTTTGAATTGGCTTTGTTTTATGAGAAAGGAAATGTTTTAAACATGTTAAGCCTCGAGGATACACAAACCGTGTCACTGGGTTATCACTCAATGTAAACACAACTGTCAGGAAAACTCCACATTTCTCCGTTGCTTCGTTGTTTTTGCTTTTAGTTAGTGATTTCATACATTTCCCAGAATGCTTTACAACCCACAGGGAGAAAAGGGCAAGATATTGATAAGTTGTGTGTATCAGTGTATAAATGGTCAAACAGGTCTTGTAGATGTGGCATCATGGTGGTCACACCTCCTTCTGTCTGATTCTCTAATATACTCTATCAAATAAAGGCAAAACAGCCAAACTATAATCTTGCCAAAAAAGGTCTTGTAGATGCACTGCATTATGGTCTATTGCAGCTACTGTTTTCCTCTCATGACCAATAATGAAAAGGTTTTCCCAAAAGGATTACATGGGTAGAATATTTGAATGAACCCATTAATCCGTGTGGGCCAAAAAGAGGGATCAACAACAGAAAACCAAGACACACAGGCCTCTCTCTCTCTTGCAGAGAGCTCATTGGACGGGAGAGGATCCAATTATCTCCTACTAAATCGGACCAGCATACTACTGGATTATCTGCTCTGGAGGAGGAGGACACCAGAACAGCTTAGCCTTCGTCCTCCTCCTCCAAGATCCTTCTGACACCTCCTCTTCCTCTTCTCCTTTGGTCTGTCAGCTCATAGATTAATAAATGCCATGCTACCCAAGGGTTATAAGAATAAAACAAAACTTTTTATATTAAGCCTTTATATGCAGCTGACTTACTCAGTATAAATTTCCTTTTTCTTCCAACCCTGCATCATTGTCTGTAAGATTTTTAGTCACAAGCCCACTTCGTTTGCTCCCAGACTATTGCCACCCTTGATTAGTGATAATTAAAGCTCCATATTGTGGCGTCCCCTTTCTAATCCGTTTCTCACAAGTGACACTGATCTGATTATCTACAATTACTGTGAACAGGGGAAAAAGCTGCAGAAATCAACAACTGGGATTTTGCTGCAGCAGACAACCTGTAGGATAGACATACAAAACGTGAGCGATACAAGCTAAAACAAGCTTCTCTTTTATATCAAGAAGAGATGTGTAAATGAGTGCTAAGTGTGCAGACAAAACCTTCACCCATGCAACTCATGGAAAGCAGGTGAGTCAGCAAACACATACACAGAGAGCCTGAACCTGCTGGCAGGGGAGTGGCTAAATTTAAAAACTTGTTAACCTCTGGCTGATGACACAGATCCTGAGGGATAGTAATCAGCAGAACACCTGAATGGTACACAACACACACATATACAGTATGCACAAGCCTGCTGAAGGACAGTAGAGTGTATTGTGTGGTCCAGATATTTAAAAAGTAAAATAAGTTATATCTCTTAATCAAATAAAATAATTAAGTTTATCCTTTTCAATTGTAATATGTAATATTTAAAGCAACATAAAGTAAAAATCAACATTTTGGCGCAAGATATTTACTTTAAAATAACTGAAAGTCAAAAGCACTTTTCTTTTTGTTTTTAAATGGTGGACACTTTTAGGGTTCAACTTAGGGTTCATTTCATTAGTTATTTTAACCTCACCCTGATCACATTCACACATTCTCATATGGAGGATCCAAAGTACAACCCCAGTCTAATCTGGTGGCCACTGAGTAGCCAGCACTGCATCATTTCATGTCAGAAAATACAGAAAAACTTTTAATTGCTTGTTACTCACTATCCTCACATTTTAGAAGCTATGACCAGACATTTTTGATTGATAAAATGTCTTAAACTATTAATCATTTATAAGTAAGTTTTGTCAAAACTAACCCCTAACAATTAGGTTCCAAAACACTCTAATGTGAACTTACAATTATATAACAATATCTAAATCCAACTCATATCCCAGGCCATGGGGGTTTACCCGAGTTTTAAAGCTTTAAGCCGACCATCAGCATCCAGAGTTGGTGGTATGCTGGTAATAGCAGGTGCACTGCAGGTGAATGATATCACAAAGACTAATACGTGAGAGGGAGCGAGATAGCATGCATGAAAGACTCTTTCCACTGCATGACAATCAAGACAGGCAGAACATGGCAGAAGCTTTTAAAAGATACACCGAAATGCCAACCCACTTACCTCTCACCTTTCTGAGACACAAAGTGTCATGTCAGTTTTCAGTGATGGAGCAACAGAGCACAGTACATGGATACTAAAAAGATGTTTCAGTGTCAGTAGTGGTTGAATGTGAGGGAGAAAGGGGTGAGTACTGGGTAAACTTTGGAAGGCTGCTGAAGTGGCAGCGGGACGAAGAGGGAAAATCTGATTACCCTGTTAGAAAGTGGAAGGTACGAATGATGAGCGGCAAACTGATGTTAGTGTGTTAGTACGTGGAGCTGAAGCGACAGATGAACATCAGACACATGAGGACGCTGCATTGGTAGGGAATGGAAACGCACCAATGGTAAACGTGATGGGTGTAGTTTTCATTTTTTAAAGGGGATGGGAAACGTTTAAGAGCATGAGAAGGTTTAGGACAGAGCTGAAGGAGTTTATGAAGATGGAGAAAGTGGTAATAAAGGGGTTATGGGGAGGAAAAAGCTAAAGCAGACCTGCTTCCTCATCCTCATCTTCCTCCTCCTCATCATCATCAGAGCTGGATGACGAGGGGCCTGCGGCTGGGCCTGAGGTGGTGGCAGAGGCAGAGCTAGCTCCACTATTAGCAACATATCCATACTGCATGCCTGTTGGAAGGGGGGAGTGGGAAGGGCACATAAGAATAACTGTCAAGACTGGGTAATCGACAGGAGACAGGGCGGCGGAGGTCAGGCAGTGAACTTAAGTTAATGTAGTGTGTGTGGTGTGTGTTGAAGAAATTAACGTCTCCCGTCGATTGATAAAAGTAGCTGGATGTCAGACAAACCACCTTTAAATACACCATAATACTCAGGCTCTTTGCTTTATATTTAATACACTTTGTCTTCATGCATAAGAGTTATAGACCCACCAGCAAAATTTAAACAGGCAGAAAAAAACTGTTTCGGTTTTCTGCCGATGAGAAAAGGTGAGTATCACGACTTGTTTTGCATTAAGGTGCGTTGCTTAGCATAAACTCCATATCCAGTGTACATATGAATATTTTAGAGGGCATCTGACAATTTGGTACAAAAGACATCGACAACTAACAACTTGAAACTTACATGCACACACAAGTAGGTGTAAATAAGGCATCAAATATCCCTTCTTGTGTCAAACTGATAGCAGCACCTGCTAATATGTTAATCCCCGTGGGACTTTATTACCCACAAAGTTGTTTTTTAGTGTCATTACTGTGGGTGGCCTACTGCTACTGAAATGTATCGCATAATCTCAAACTACTCAGCAAATTGCATTGCAATAATGACCCATAATAATCACAATCATTGCATCCAGTGTTACAATGAAGCTTATATGCAGCTTAAAATAATAGACCACTTGGTTAATGAACCACTTGAAATATTTATAACAACAAGCTGTGGCATTAAGAGTTAGATCCACTTTGTTTGTTCAGTTTTTCTCATGCTGTTGTCTAACATGTTCTCTCTTGTCTGAGACTCTGGGATAGAGGATAATGATTTAGGTGCACATTTTACTAAACAAGGTATACTTTCTTCCTTTGTAGAGAGACTATGCAAAGCTTCAAAGTCAATTGGGTTTTGCAACCACAATTATGATTAAATGCAGGCGCAGCTGGTGCAAAAGTCCTTTGGTCTTAACCTGCTAAGCTGACATAGGAAATATTCACAGGTCGCAGCCAAAACAAACCAGCAGCAGGCTGGTGAGTGGCAAGTTCCAAAATTTCAATACTCACACCTGCACATTTGAAAGTGTGCATTTCCAAACTGCAGCATGTTCACACACGCACTTACGCCCCAAATTTAGAGCGGGATTTCAACATTCAAATAGTAGGTCTAAACATAGGCTGAATCAAGAATGTGCACCAGAAAAGACAAAAAAAAAAAAAACAGGCACCACAGCACAGCAAAACCAAGAGCAGTCATTTGTCCTATAATGACCTCATGTTCAAACACCAAAGTAAGGAAGGTTAGAAAAAGAGTGTTCACGTCAACACCAATTCCAACCAAAACACAAAGATAAAATGAAAGGCCACCTTCTCAAACTACTGCACTAGTGTGATGATTTTTCTGGAAGCAGAGAAACAAAATATAACAGGAAACTGATTTTATGTTGACCTTTCAACTACAAAAAGGGTTTCTGGTCTCAACATTTTAACACAACTCCCAAAAGAGATTTTTAAAACTATATGCTATTTAAAAAACATTTATTCTTTTCTTTTGAAGAAGCTGAAATGCATATTAAGTTTAACTGCACATTGGCAGTTTGTCAACTTCCAACTTTGTACATACAGAAACTGCTCACATTACTCAGTTAAAACATCCAAATTTCACAACCTGCTGTTCATCACCAGCAGCACTGAAGGGCAGTAACAACGGTGATTCATCTTTTTGTGTGTGTTGTGTCATAGTAAAAAAACAAAAACCAGAAAATTTATTTTTATAGTTACCTTGGTGGTGGCCGGGCGAGGAATGGACTGAAGTGGAGGGGGTTCCTGAGGGTGGCTGGTCTGCATCTGCGCCACCACGACTGCTGTGATTGACCCCGCCATAGGAGTCATAGCTCAGAGATGCCTGGTGGCTTTGGTCGTAGTGGTGGTGGACTGTGGTTTGGGTGACAAGAAAGAAGACAAACAATATATAAAAGGTAGGACAACTCCAACAAGAGAATAAAGGTCTGCGTAACCCAAGATGTAATTCCTTAATATACACTGGCACTCAGAAAATACATGAACTACAAACAGATATTTGGCTGCTTACATCGTTATTTTTGGGTTTATGTGTGTATCAGTGTGGTTTGATTTTTTAACTCTTATATTGGCTTATACAAACAAAGATTTTTGCATTTGCAAAAACACAGGTTCAAAACCTTTCAGCCATGCCTAATCAACTTAAGTTACTTAGAGAAAAAAGCTAGTATACATGCTTTTGCAACATCAAATGCATAACATGCTCTGGAATAGACATATAGTTTTATGAAATCTTTTGAAAATGTCTCATATCAGCCTCAGTTTAAATTAACCATTCACACACATACCTGTGCTTCCTTGGCCATTGACTGCCGGCACCAGCTGACTAGGAGGAGGGACACTGTACCCATGCTGCACTGTTGTTGTTGAAGCCGGCCGAGAGGTACTGTACTGATGTAGGGGTGCACCCATCTGAGTGGGCATGATTCCAGGCGTAGAGGTGCTCTGGGAGGAACTCAGGGTGCCATACTGGCTACTTCCTGGTGCAGATGGGTACGAAACAATTGGGTAGAGGGGTGCTCCAGGGCCACCGGCTGGTGCAGGCACCAAACTGGGCTGCTGCTGCTGCTGCTGTTGAGAGTGCTGTGCTGGGGGAGGGTGGTAGGACTGTTGTCCATAGTAGGATCCTGGCGTGGCATACGGTGGATGCTGCTGCTGGTTGTACTGGGCATTTGATGGTGGTGGACCTGGAGAGGGAAGGGTGGCATATGGCTGGGATGGAGGGGCAGAGCTTGTGGGTGCACTGTATGGGGAGGGTGCTACATGATGCTGAGGAAGGTGATGGTGTTGTTGATGTTGCTGATGGTTGCTCTGGTAGTAGTTAGCACTGTGGGCACTGTTCGTGATGGGTGCTTTGTTGGGAGCAGGAGTGGAATGAGCAGGAATGGTGGGGTAGCTCTGTTGTTGAGGTGGGACTCCATAGCAGCCTGTAGGTGGGTACATGGATTGGTATGTCTGTGCAGGACCTGAAAAGAGGGAGGAGGTGGTAAAGTACATGTTCAAAGAGCTTAGTGTCAAAAAGGTTAAGCAAGTTGGGAAAAGTTCACGCATTAAGTACTCCACAGGTTAACCTTAGCCGCAAACAACAAGCTTCATCAGTAGCTGTTAGCTGCTCATCAGCAGTGAGGATTAATACTGACCATGCATCCCTGACAGAACAGAAAAACCTTACATTAACATTAATAAATAGTCAATCATTTCAGTGTGACTTTAAATCGACTAGTTGTTTTAGCTTCCACGTGATGCGGACATTATTAAATGTTGGTGCGCAATCTGCCACACATCTTTCACCTTGCTAACTCTTTAACTGTCGATTCTCGTTAGCCGCTATCTCTCCTTAGGGTTTCAATACTAACTGTAGGTTAGCTCTTAAGTTAGCTAGTATTAGCAACCATCTAGATTTAGCCGGGACACTCACTTTTTAAATTAATTTACACGTCGCCCTAATGTACACTGAAGTATTAACTGTTATAATTAATACCAAGGTACAGTTGTACAAAAACAAAACAGAAGCTGACTATCTGACATCACAGAGGGTTAGCATGCTAACTGTAGCGAGCCGGCTAATCGCATCATCCGGCCTGCTTTACCATTCTGGTAGGGGGGCGCAGCTCCGCCGTTCGGCGTCGAGTTCTGGCTGTAGCTGACGGAGCTGTTAAGGTTTCTGTAACCCGGCGCAGACATCGCTCAGTCCTCCCGTCCTTATGCCCACAGGTACACGGGCGGGTAAATACACATGAGCTGCGGCGTCCCACAGCCTGGTTTCACCCCAGAAAATGCGGCAGAGAGGCTGCTGCTGGTCAGTGAAGACCCGGGCAGCCTGGCCAGGTCCGCTCGGCTGAGCTGAAGCTTCCAGTCGGTAAGGATCTTAACTCCACGATCTGGTCCAATCACTCCCTCTTGTGGATTTACAATGCGTGTATGTACTACATAAATTACATGCATAAATTGAATTAGCTCATTGAAAATACTTTGTTCTATAAATATTTATTTATAGAACTATCTTATGAATCCATTCTGTATTAGGCATGCACTATTGATATCTTAATCTATAGTCATACTTAAGCTCTGCAACTATATTCTAGGTCGCGATTCTACTGGCCTAAGGCAGAGGTTTTCGAAGTAGGAGGTCCAAATAGCTCCATAGAAGGCTCTGTGAAAAATATTTTACATAAGTTTCCATAAAAAGGAAATAGACCTAGCCTAAATGTGTTTTATTTAGTTAAAGAGAAAGTTCAGAAATACAGTCTGATCTAAGGATTTTGTGTCTTTTCCACAGTCTCAGATTTTATTGTAGCATACAATGTATTTTAAATAAACATTGTATTCAGTTTTTTACATCTTCCATACTTCTGTAGCCTGTTTCCTGTGCTCCTATTATGTAAATTTCCCCTCTAGAATCTGTCTTATTTTGGATGAAACATCAACATGTTATCTTAAATCGCACTACTACAACTGCTATTTCTACTACACAAACTACAGCACATGAATAACTGAAAAATAATGTAATACATAAAACAGAAGTATAATAATACTATATAATAGTAATAATACACTTGTGTCTTTATTTCATGAAGGCTCAAAGTTTAAAATCCTCATGCTGAGACCTGCTGAAATGAAGATTTAACTCTACAACTGACATAATCTGTGGTCTGCTTTTGCATGGTTTCATGTTGACACGTGTTTATACTCATTTTCAAAAAAATATGTCATCCCAAGTAAGGCACGCAGATGTGTGGCTTTTTGTGGTTTTAAGAGTTTAACCAACACCTGCAGTAACGTGAGATTGCATGGTTTGTATGCAGCATGCATTTAAAATAGTCTGTGAAACCATAACAATTTAGAAGAACAAAGAAACCATGTAATTAACATAAATAATTGCCAAAGCACTAAGATAAAATCCCAGTTTTACACAAACAAGCACACGCGCAGGCAAAATTTCAAAATCTTCTGGAACGGAGATTTCAATACTGAGGCATTCGAGTGTCACAAAATTCATTGTAATAAAACTTGTGGATTCTGCACATGTATTATATTTTCTTCAATAAAAGATGATTTATGAATGTTTTTTTCATGTGATATCAGATACACCGATGAAGAATTAAACCCATTAGATACAATAAATCTGACTTTTCCATCGTATAAAAAAATATCATGACTTTAAAATATACTGGGCACCACTAATTCTAGTTGTACACCAGTGTACAACATTTTTATGTGACTGCAAGCACTGATGACCGATCCTAACTTCTGTATAGCTACACATCCTGAGGGATTCTGGGTCGTCCGTCAGTGCACTCGCACTCTTCTTTGTGATGCGGAGGAGAAGGAGATGCCTCTCTCTGAGCCTGTCCTTTGGTTTGGCAGGTGGGGCAGCAGGCAGTGTGTCCGTCCTGTCTGCAGCTTGGACAGGACAGAACCAGCTGACAGCAGAACTGGGTGGAACAGAGCTTGTACTCGTCCCAGGGACAGTGGCAGTACCTACAGTCTGAACAGAGAAACACAATTATTTGTATTAATAATATGTTTGAAATAACTTTTAACACAAAGCCCATATTGTTAATGTTAACAACTTCTAAATATCATTTAATTCAAATGCTGATAAGTGGCTTTGAACACACACTAACCTGAGATGACGTCGTCGTTGGAGGAAATGGTGTACCGTTCATCAAACACAAAAAGTTTCCCTCGATAGAAACCCTCAGGGTAACGCTCCATGTACTTGTGGATTCCACCTTTCAGCTGGTAAACCTCTTTACACACATCCTATGGGCAGGGTAGGAAGCAGGAATTTCCAATTTATGTAGTAAACAATCCATCTTTGGTGCTTAATATTTGAACTACAATTAAAAAGTATATAAACTTTTTGCTTTAAGTAAGTTGGTCCAAGGACACAAGCAGATAAGGACTAAGCAGCTATCACTTGTGTAGAGTGACCAGCTTGCAAAATGTGAGTTACTGCCCCGCAAGCCAGTTTCATTAGTTGCTTCATATTTAAATAAGCAGAAATGGCATTTTTTAGTTCACATCCATGACAAGTCAACTTACTTTCGAGCGGAGGTAAGCAGAGGCGCGCTCACAGCGGATCCCTCCTGTGCAGTACATCAAGACCTTCTTGTCTCGGAACAGTTCGAGGTTCTGGTCGACATAGTCCGGGAAGTAGCTGAATTTACGGATGTTTGGTGCCAGGCACCGAGTAAACTGTCCCTGGAGGAAAAAAAATATCCGGGTTCATAATGACAATCAAACAGTGCAACCTGGCTTTTGTCCTGTTTGTTTATAATTATGTGAACATTGTCCTTTTCCCTGCAGTTCTTACTGGGATATCAAAGGTGAAAGTCTGCAAAAAAAAACTGGATATATTAGGGATTCAGCATCTTACTCTAAGACATTTACATGAAAAGTTCACCAAAAAAAATATTTTTCTACTTTAAACAAAGCTGGTTAAAACTCTTACCTTGGTGGTCAAATGAAGAATATAAACAAAGGTTCAGCTTTAATAAATACAGCATTTAGAACCTGTGCAAGTCAATATTTTTAGAGGAAAACTGATATATTACTTACAATTTTACTCTCATAAAAATTGCGGCAGTCCAGGAGGATGGTGTCATTACACAAATCTCCTTTAGCCAGAAGAGTCTCCACTTCTTTATGAAACTCCTCCGGCTCCAGATGAACTCCTGAGCGGCAAGACAGATTTGTAACTAACATGACAACGTTCACAAGCCACAAAATCAAGTAAGTAAAAGTAAAACACAAAAGCAGTAACAGCAGAAAAACACCTATACAATTCTACTAATGTACGTGTACGAAAAATACAACAAACTTTAAAGAGTAGTATTGCTGGTAGTAGCGGTAGGATTTTTTTGTACTGTACCTGCCAGTTGGTATGAAATAACATCAGGATCCACTCCCATTGGGACAATTTCCTTATAGACCCCGACCCTCAGGTCTGTAAAACACTCTACGCCACCATCACTTGTCTGAACACACATACACGCTTCATTTACATACAATGGACACTAATTATATATGAATATTTATGCCAATTATTTCTCAGAAGTGCCACGATACAGAGTTCACATTCATGCAGGGTGCTGTGTAGAAACATGTAACTTATATCTAATATACAAAAGACATATCTGTGTAATCTGTCTTCATACAAGAGTATTTTTTATATCAGAGTCTGACCTTAAAATCCTCCTTATCCATCTTGAAGACAGGGTGTGAACGCATTGCGTCAATGTAAATGTCAGTGGCCATGTTGGTGCCACCAACTGTTCCATTGATGCCTTCAGTCGCCACCCTCACCTGAAGAAGACGATCATGATATTTTTTAAGGGGCCCATTAAGTTAAATGTTCTTTCCTTTTTACAGTTATAGAAACATGCTTCAAAGTCTTTATCTGTTCTCAGTGTAAACATTCTCCCAGTCGGAACCCAGATGAGAGAATTTATTCACCTTGCCAGTTAAGTGGAGCTTCTCACACAAAGCTTTTTGCCAAGCACAGATAACATGTGGGTCCTCCACTTGACAGTAGTGATAATAGAGGAGAACCTTGCCTGGACCCCTGAAAAGAAGAATAACATGTTAATACAATTTTAAGTTGGATTTTTACTTGAAAACAGTAAGACACAGACAGCAAGAAAAGTGAAAGCAGATGACAGAATACAAATTTGACCAGTACTTTTCAAGTTGCTCCTCAGAGATGCGATCAGTTTCAGGTGTCCATGCAGAAATGTCCACCGACTTTGCCTTATGCTCGTTTGGTTGCTGTGTTTCTGAGTCTTCTTCCAGCTGTCTTAACAAATGCTCATATGTGGCCAGTGTGAACTGCTGTATTTCAGTATCATGAGTCCTGGCCACATGTTTGTGAATGGCAGAGTTTTCCTTGAAGGTCTGACCACAGCAGCACCACAACCCATCCGCCTGACTGCTGTCCCTCTTGGATGCCACAAAGGCAGCAAATGACTGTGGAGAAGAAAAAGTGTGATTGAACATTTTTCTTATTTATCACACCAGTAATCATCTCACAACCCCTTAGATTAATCTTGTGAGCTGTTGCTGGGTCCTCACTCCCAGGTAGGGAACCAGTGAGCTAAAATATAAACTATAAGCAACTGTATAGTAGGACTGGGCGATATAGCAAAAAACATTATCATAATAAAAATCATATTATTCAATATTGATAATTTTATCACGCAAAATGGCAAATTATTTCTTTCAAGTTTAAAGGCTGATTTTTGCTCCTGAGTGAAAGTTGAAGAAACCGGATGGTTAATTGTTTTTTGTCATTAATAAAAGAAAATGTAGAGTTTTTGTGCTCTGCAAAAATTGTGATGAGCATTTTTCACAATTTCTTGACATTTTATAGACTAATCCGTTAATTGTGAAAATAATCTGCAAATTAGTTGATAATGAAACTGATCCTTTGTTGCAGCCATAGTAAAAGTAAGTCCATTCAACATCAGCCAGGTCTTCAGTGTTTCTGTTGTCGCTCACCTTCCTCCTGCAGAAGCTGTAGTACCTTCTTTGTGAGGCAGAAAGTTGTTTCTCCTGTTTTAGTCCATTAGATGTCGAAGCATCAAGTTCCCAGTCCATGAATTCAGAGCAAGGTGTGTCATCCGCTGCCATGTTTTTTTTAATCAGTTTTAAAAATACTATCAGTTTAGTTAGCGAGGAATCAGTCTTTAGCTAAGTGACCAAATTTAGAGGGAGCTCTTTCAGCTTTGTGCTCTGAACATGTAGGAGTGTGTCAGTGTCTTCTGCGTTGACTTAATCTTGACGAAAATTAAATATAAAGTCTTAAACATGACAATAAATACAGTTTACGTACGTTAGTTTATGTCTAACTAAAACCAAACGTGCAGCAGAGACCCCTACGGTGAACATCGGGCGATGTACGACGACGAACCTTCCGGTTGACCCCTGACTGCACCGGATGTGCCTCACTTGAATCGGACCGCTATTATTTTTCTGCCCTATTAGCGGCCAGGCTGAATGATCTAGAAGCTTTTGCACCCGATTGACAATTTTTATTTCACATTCATCTTCTCGTCGAACTATCTTCCGTTACATACAGCGAGTGAAAAATGTCCAGGAGACGGCACAGCGACGAGAGTGACGGTAAGTGGACACAACGTGTGTATTTCAGCCGTTGGAGTGACGAGCGGTGGCTAGCTAACGTTAGCGTGTTATTTTAGTCGTTTGCTTGGTGCGCTTAAGCGTGTTTATTGAGGCATTATTTTACGAAGCTGGGCTTTAATATTGCCGTCATTGTCCAAACAGTGCAATACATTTAAGTTAAAGCGAGAAGATTGAGCAAATTGTTGTATAGCAGCGGAGCAATTAACCGGTAGCGTTGACCGCTAGCTGCGGGGGGCTAGCTAACGTTACTGTTAATTAACCAGTGTAGCTAATCGACATGGGGGCGGCAACCAAGTAATGCAAACAATGCAAATATCTCAGTGAGAGTCGCTTTTGTAAAACACTTACTAATGCGCATGTTTATCCTCATTCTGAAAATTGTGACGCACTGGCTTAGGGCTGATTAAAAGTTGGCTTATTGATTAGCAGTTAAAGGGAAAATGAGCCCAAAAACAGAATCCACATTGTGCTGCTTTTATAGAGCAAAACCTTCAGAGCCCAGTGACTGTGAACTAACTATTGATTTCATTGTTCTATACATTATATTACAGCTATGAATCAGAAAAATGTCCCTATTCCAGAGTCAGTAATAGTGCCTGAATGAACTATTACTAGTATGTATTATCAGTTGTTCTATACTTTATATTACATGCTATGTTGATACTAGTAAAATGTTCCTCTATTCGCAGAGTCAGCTAAATGAGTGCCTGTAAATGTAATTATTTCTATTTTTAACACATTATTCACTGTCTATGCAGCTTTTCCAGCTATATAGTATTCCAATTTTAGATAAATATATTTTCTAAAATAGATACTAATCTATTTTCTAATTTTATATCTCATAATTATAGGTAAGATACGTTTTTATATTTATTTATCTTATTTCCCTTAATACAACTTCTTCTTCTTGCATCTTCTTGTTAATAATGCAGAATTAATAGATCATCCTGATGACATATTTTTAAGTGTTTTGAGTGCTGCAACGATTAATCATTTAGATGTCAACTATTAAATTAATCCCCAACATTTTTAGTAATCGATTAATCACTTAGTCTGCCTTTTTTTTTTTTTTTTTAAGAAAAATTATGTGATTCCAATAAATATTTCTAGTGTCTTTACTCCTCTATGACAATAAACTGAATATCTGTGGGTTGTGGACACAACAAGACATTTGACGATCGTCTTCTTGGGCTTTGGGAAACAGTGATCAACATTTTAAACAATTTTCATTGACACTTTATAGACTGAACGATTAATCAGAAATAATCAACAATGAAATGTATTGTTAGTTGCAACCCTACTGTTTATATGTAAATTTGGTAAAATGCCCTTTTGAGGAGAGGCTGGTTCAAAATAAATAAAACTGACTGTCTGTAGTATTATACAAATCGTATGTATGTTTATTTTGTTTTGGGAGGATTATCCTATCAAGACTGCCCTTGAGTTATTCTCTCAGCTAATATTTCTCATTCCACTCACTCTGTGATTATTTAATTACTCATTTACCCTTCCAGGAGGTCAGGCCCACAAAAGGAGGAGAACATCGGAGCCCATTGAAATTGAAGACCGCCTGGAGTCACTGATATGTCGTGTGGGGGAAAAGGTAGAGTCAACTCAACAATATTCTTACATCACCAGTGTTCCTACCTCTATAAGGCATTCACCAGAACCTTTGATGGTGATGGTGTTTGACACAATGCAATAAACTGTACTTCAGCAAAAACATTGAATGAAAATTATGTTCTCACTGACTTAACATTGACGTGCTTTCCTCGCTAACTTGCTTGCTAATTTCAGACGGTGCCTGGTCCTCAGTGCAGACTATTTGTGTTTGAATTAGTTTGTTAAGTATTGCAAATGCTAAATTGCTTCATCCTTTTTTACAGAGTACATCATCGCTGGAGAGCAACTTGGAGGGCCTTGCCGGCGTGTTGGAGGCTGACCTTCCAAACTACAAAAACAAAATCCTGCGCATTTTGTGTTGCGTGTAAGTTCATACCACCCCCCTTTTACTGTAGAAATGATCCCTGTTTTAGTGGTAGCTTTTCACTGTCTTGTTTTGTTTTTTTGACAGCGCCCGTCTCCTACCTGAGAAGCTGACTGTGTATACGACTTTAGTTGGCCTCCTGAATGCCAGGAACTACAACTTTGGAGGTGAATTTGTGGAGGCCATGATAAGGCAACTCAAGGAGACGTTGAAAAACAACTTGTACAATGAAGCTGTTTATTTGGTGAGTGGACTATTTTTTTAATGACATATGAAATGGTGCACAGCTTCTCCCCCCCCTTTTTTAACTATGACTTCTTTTTATAGGTGCGTTTTCTATCTGACTTGGTCAACTGCCATGTGATTGCTGCTCCATCGATGGTGGCCATGTTCGAAAACTTTGTCAGTGTTACTCAAGAGGAAGATGTACCACAGGTAGCGTAGTAGGTTGAGTTTTAATCATCGTGCTGTTTTGTTTACTACACTTAAGTAATAAAGGAATCCATGAACTTAACTTATTAATTGTAAGTCCAGTCACAAATTGGTTGGATAGTAAACAATAATGTGCAAAAACATTTTTTTTAAATAAAAATAAGCTAAAAAAGGGCAACTGCAATAATATTAAAACTTTTTCAAGTCATTTTTATCACACACAAATGCTTACACCTACTAAGTCCTCCTACATCCACTACAGAGTTACAAATTCATAGTTAAATTCCTTGTAGTGTAATGTTCAGCAACTGAACTTAATTGTCCGAAAACAGCAAAAAAAAAGCACTTTCAGTGGTCGACCTTATAAATCAAAAGGCCGAAGAAATTTTACTGAACAGTTACGTTGACATGTTCGCAGTGTGGAAGCATTTTTCCAGAGAAAGACACAAATTGCATTATGAGAGTCCTGCCTGAAAAGAAGTCTTCATGTTACGCGATACGAGAACCACATACGACTTTATTTATCAAGTCGGCCTTGATGAATTTAGCTCGAGGATATACGTGAAAACATCTGGTTTTCAAAATAAGGTGTCAATACAGCATGGAAAGAAGATTAATTAGATTATATTCACAGAAGGTATAACACATATGTGTCCATTAAAAGTAAATGGACTCGTGGAATTTACTTTACTGAACCCTCTCGGGCCTCGGACCCACCAACCATAGTCTCTCCAAATCCTGTGGGAAACACTGAGGAAAATTTATATTTTGACTATTTAATTAATTGTATGGTAAAAAAAGGCTAAAAAAAACCTTGTTCGGTATTCTGGAAAGTTTTTCATGATATTTGGTTTCGGCTTTGGCTGAGAATTTTCATTTCGGTGCATCCCTACTAAGCAATGCACCATTATTTCAAATGAGATTGAAATGAGGAGTATGTGATTATATAAGTGGTCTTGTTCGTGTCCTCAGGTTCGCTCAGACTGGTTTGTGTATGTGGTGCTGTCCTGTCTGCCCTGGGTCGGGAAGGAGCTTTACGAGAAGAAGGATGTTGAGATGGACAGACTTCTCAGCCAGATCGAAGGCTACCTCAAGTAAGATGTCCACCTTGTTTTCTTGCTAATTAGTCTCTATTTGTCTGGGTTTTTTTGCTAACATTCTTGTCATTTGTTCAATGCTTTATTCACGCCTTTCAACTGATTCATGTATCAGTCAGCTCTTCCTTAATGGCACACGTCTCTATCATATCTAGGGGACGAGTAAAGACGCATGTCCCCATGCTGCAGGTGTGGACAGCAGAGAAGCCCCACCCACAAGAGGAGGTGAGAGATAAATGGAGGAGCTACATTTCTCTTTTTTTTGTTTAGAAAATAACTTTTGTGAATCAGATTTCCATGACATTGTCAAAGTGAACTCCTGAGGTCACATCAGTCATTATCTCTTAAAGCTATGTTGTTATTATGGAAAATGTTAAGGACAAGAAGACGCAGTGGAAGACAGATTTACCCAATAGAATATTTCCTGCTAACCACTGGAACCATCTTATTGAAATATAGAGACAGTAAGATCCTGTCTTAGTCTTTTTTCTTACTTACCTGAATTGCCTGCTTGTACCTTACAAAATAAAAAAAACTGAAAGACTTTGCAAGATGCCACTAACTGGCCTTCTAGCACAAACATTTTCTGCTTTGACCTCGCTGATTGCAGACCTCATATCAAGAGGTATTACGCCAACCGCTAAAAAAGTTAGCTGTGTTTACATATAATCAGATGCTGAAGGGCTGATATTTTTGTCCTTGTAATTAAACAAGACAGGTGATGGCCTCGCCTTCACAGGAGCTTGCAGTGTGTGCGTCAGTTTCTCAGGACGCTGTTAAAATGTGACTTTCTCTCTCCCCGTCCCCCAATCAGTACCTGGACTGCCTTTGGGCCCAGATTCAGAAGCTAAAGAAGGACCGCTGGCAGGAGCGCCACATTCTACGTCCATACATTGCCTTTGACAGCGTGCTGTGTGAGGCCCTGCAACACAACCTTCCTCCCTTCACCCCACCGGGCCATATGCCAGACGCCCAGTACCCCATGCCCCGGGTCGTCTTCCGTATGTTCGACTACACCGATGCCCCAGAGGTACATTACGGCTTGGCTTTGAAAACATGCAACAATATGTTCTCTTTGTCCACATTAACTGGATTTAATGTTTAATCTAACGTGCTGATTAAATCAATTTAAGAGCCTGTGTTAATATGGAAAACCCATTAAGTGTTAACTTATTGGCACACCTCCATGACACCAGCCATATTTTTTACTGCTGCGCCTGAGTCTACAAACGTTTCTCACCTGTATCCTTAGGGTCCCGTTATGCCTGGTAGCCATTCTGTGGAGAGATTTGTCATAGAAGAAAACCTGCACGCTATCATCAAGACTCACTGGAGAGAGAGGAAAACATGGTGGGTACCAAGCTTGATCAACTTTTAATGTGGTCAAGCCTAATTTTACATTATTCAAACCCAAACATTTCTTTTTTTACCTTTCAGTGCTGCCCAGTTACTTAGCTATCCGGGGAAAAATAAGATCCCACTCAACTATCACATCGTGGAGGTATTCACGTTTTTGAACATTCATGCTGAGAAATAAGAGAAACGTGAAAGACAGGCTTCAAATACTCGACTGTGTTTCTCTTTTCTTCAGGTGATCTTTGGAGAACTTTTCCAGCTGCCCTGTCCTCCTCACATCGACGTCATGTACACCACGCTGCTCATTGAGCTCTGCAAACTGCAGCCGGGATCATTACCACAAGTTGTATCCTTGCTTGTTTGTTGAGTCACTGCAGTTTATGTCAACACGGCTTTCCAGCGCGCCCATTTCTTATTTCTAAACTGTCTGTTTTATGATATTTACTGAAGTACTCAAAAACACCACAGAGGTTAAATGGCAAAGTGTTTTTTTTGACTGTCTCGCCTTCGTTTCCTGTCATCTCTCCATTATCGCCATCCCATATAGGCTTAAAATGACCAATAATTATTTTATTATGTAATCATCAAATTAAATCTTGCCAAACATTCATACATGAGTAAAGTCAAACTATTTATTGTTTATTATGTCTATTAAGAACAAACATGTCTCCACTATAAAAGACGCTTTGCCTTAACACCAGCCTGTCAGTTGGCCCAAGCCACAGAGATGCTATACATGCGACTGGACACCATGAACACCACCTGCATAGACAGGTAATTTAAATGCACCAATACCTTTTACTGGCCGATTGGAAAATGTAACTGAAATGCTTCCTGTGATTTAACACTTGTCTCTTTCCATTTCCTTTTTCCAGACTAATCAACTGGTTTTCTCACCATTTGAGCAACTTCCAGTTTCGATGGAGCTGGGATGACTGGTGAGTGATTCTGTAGTGGACAGAGAGAGCTTTTACAGCAGCTATTAGTTGTTTTGTCAGGGAACTGCACAGTTGACCGTTTGATCGTGTGTCCTCTATAAAGGTCTGACTGCTTGACTGTGGATCTAGACAAGCCCAAGCCCAAGTTTGTCAAAGAGGTTCTGGAGAAGTGCATGAGGTATTTAGTTTAAATGTGATTCTGTGTTTTATAACTGAGGCAGTATGGTGGTGGAGTTCAGAGAAGACCAGAAACAAATAGAGGAAAAAGATAAAGGATTAGAATATCCTCTGTGAGAAAGTTTTGGAAGTGGATGGTGAGATTGTCAAATATTCTAACTGCTTTACTAAACACATCATTTTAAGGATTTGTCTTTATTCCAAACATCAGATTGGCTGTAAAAAGCCTGATTGTGTCATGTAAATCTGCTATACCAGAGGTTTAGTATCTCATTTAAGAATTAGTTTTCAGTTTTCCAAGTATTTTCTGTAATGAATGGGAGCTTAAATGCATTTTCCCTTGAAGAAGTTTAATATTGCTGATGTTTTCCTGTTGTTTGTTCGCAAAAAAAATGTTGATCCTTTCAATCTGGAAAGTGTCTCCTCTAACTAAAGTCGTCCTTTTGCCCTGCAGACTTTCGTACCATCAGCGGATTGTGGACATCGTCCCTCCAACCTTCTCAGCTCTCATCCCAGCTGAACCCATCTTTATTTACAAATACCAAGATGAGAGCTCTTGTAAGCACACTTTAAATAATAATAATCTGCTGAACCCTGGACAGGAGAGAAGTTTCATGTCTTAATGCCAGTGAAATGCAGCACATTTCTCAAAGGCAAAGAGTATTACTTCAACCATTACTCACCCATTACTCTAATTATGGTAAATTGATTGCATTTACAGAGCACATTTATCCAAAGCGCTTGAACAGGTCGAAGGCAGCAAGCTGCCAATTAAGGTTGTGGTCTGACCATTGGGGGAAAAACAACGGGGTTTAGTGTCTCGCCCAAGGTCACTTGGAACAAAAGAATATGAATAACGGGCGTCCTGCGCTACCTCCTGAGCCACCTAATTGTTTGTCTGCATCGAACGGTTACCCAGATATTTCTGCAACTAACATATAAGTTTAGACATGAATACCAAACAAAATATCTCACCTGCCCAAACAGCTTCGCTTCCAGGTCACCCAGTATCCGTCACTGTCGGAAACGCCATCAAGAACCGCGCGACCAACGAAGAGATCCTGACCATCCTCAAAGAAGTGCCCAACCCCAACCAAGAAGATGACGATGGTCAGTTTCTTTCTTTACTCTGAGCGGTTTCCATGGTTTTTCTGTGACCTCTGAAACGGTCACTTATTCCTGCAGAAGCAGTGCGACTCTTTTGACTAACAAAGGGAGGCATTTTTTTTCACCTTTATTTCCTCTATTTATTCACCTTTATTGCCTTTATGTACTTAAATGAGAATTTAAAATGAGACTGCCGTTAAATGTTATCAGCCAGGTTTTTTTTAGCTTTACCAAAATATCATTTCAGCCTGTTGGGTAAAATAGAAATGTCTGGAAAGTTGTTTTTTCCCGTACACTCTCCTGACTTTGTTCTCTTTCCGTCTTTTCTTTTCTTTTCCTTTCCTCTTTCTTTTCTTCCAGATGAGGGGGAAAGCTTCAACCCTCTGAAGATCGACGTGTTCCTGCAGACTCTTCTCCATCTGGCAGCCAAATCCTTCAGCCACTCCTTCAGTGCCCTCGGCAAGTAAGTTCACCCACAATGAGAAATAACTGCTTTTAACTGCTGTCTTCATATGCAAGTGTGCCTCTTCCACAAAAACAACCAAATGTATTTGGCATGTTGAAAGTAGCTTTCATCCACCAATAGGTTGTTTTGGTGGTCCTGTATTCACTCACATAAAGACAGACTTAAAGTCCGGTAACCTGAAAACACAGGCTGGGGGTTGTCCAGATCTTTAGAGCTATGCTCTTTCATCTCTACTGTCCATAAATATAATATAATATAATATAATCAGGTCCATCCAGCTATGATTTAAATGAGAATGCTGTCTGGAATAACAAAGGAAAATGTTTATATGCAAATATATTCAGTGAAGAAAAGCAGCATATAAAAGAGGTTCCCATAATCATACAAAGTGCATTGTATAATATCCGAAGTGAAGCCTTTTTTTGTAAATTAAGTATAAGGTTTGATTCCACTGAATAAGCTGCTTTTAGCACTCTAAGGTCGCAGTGATGCAGGACACCAGCATGGCTGAAGGGCAGAGAGCCAGAGCTGTTGTGCAGGACATGAAAGGTCCTGTCGATAGTAAAAATACCTATAAAGGGTAAAAATTCAAAGATGATCAGAAAGATAATAAAACTATATAAAAATGTGATTTGTACACACTCATGTGCAGGTTGTTTAAATTTCCATCAGTGTACTTGTCATTCCACTATAAAAAGTATTGCTTATGTAGCACAATTAAAAAACAAGTTGCCCTTTATTGTAAGAGAATAGTCTAATAATAATCATTATATAATTATGAGCTAAAAGCTAACCTTAGTCTAATTATCAGCTTAATCTGATTAAAAAATATATGAATTTGCTGTATTTTAAATAAATCTCCCCAACAGGATTCAACTGTTACGAAACCTATGAGTATAAACACGATAAAGTTTTGTATTGAATGAATCCAGTCCTGCTGGCCTCACCTGCATCTGACTGCTTTCAGGTTCCATGAAATCTTGAAGACCCTGACAGACTGTGATGAGGGGAAGCTGCACATCCTCAAGGTGGTTTATGAAGTGTGGAGGAATCACCCTCAGGTACAAACAACGCAAAACAAGCTAAATCATATTAGGTTCAAACCTGGAATAACTTTTGTCATTCAGTGATGGAGCCACACTGTGGATGTTTCTATATAAGAATGCGCATTTTAAATGTAGTGACGTATGTACGAGTTCCAGCTGAACGTTTGGTGTCTTTGCTGCATTACAGATGATCGCAGTGTTGGTGGACAAAATGATTCGGACACAGATTGTGGACTGCGCTGCTGTGGCAAACTGGCTCTTCTCTCAGGATATGGCTCACGAGTTCACCAGGTGGGATAAGACACATGAACACATTTAACACGAGGAAACACGCCACATTAGTAAAATGAAGTGTTTGCCAAATTTTTTTCCCCAGGACATAAAAAGTGATGCTCTTTTTTTCTCCATTATTTTACATGCTGTGTCTTGAATGCAGTGTTTTCTCTCTGTGCGCCTCTAAAAATAAAGACAACTCTCTTATCCTCATCTAGACTCTTCATCTGGGAGATTCTGCACTCGACCATCCGGAAGATGGACAAACACGTCCAGAGGATCCAGCAGGAGTTGGAGGAGGCCAAGGACAAACTGGAGAAACAGCAGCATAAGAGGGTAACTCTATCCATCACATTATGTCCATCATGGCCACATCACCTCATAAAACATGAACATTAAAAACATTCTGTCGGTTAAAGTAATGAGGGCTTTGCGTGTTTGTGTTTGTTCACCATCAGAAGGACAGCGGCGACGACGAGGATATGGACAAAGCCAGCGAGGATGAGGAGGGTCAGTTGGAGGAGCAGATCGAGAGGCTACAGGAGAAGGTGGAGTCTGCTCAGAGCGAACAGAAGAACCTCTTCCTCGTCATCTTCCAGGTGATTAAGCCCATCAGGGCGGTGAATTTAAATATCTTAGACACCAGGATTTTGGAACCTGTAGGGTCTGTTTTCTAAAGCAGTCCAGCAAATCTTTCAGGTGAAGGACTGACGTCCCTCAGCTGTTGCCAAAGTGCCCCCAAACAAGGCAACTCATACACTGGACGCTCTAGAGAAGTTGTTGTAGCTGGTTGCTTTTTAGGTAAAGTCGAAGATTGGTGAAGCTGAGAATCCACATGAGACAAACTTTTTAGTGTGTAAACATTTACAGTGAGGGATTTATCTTTCCAGTTTGTTTCCTGTCAGCTGTCTCATGAAATATCCAAGATAAAATCATTTTTAAAAAGTGCAGAATGAGACAGGGGGTTAATGGGCTGCACTTTATGGAGGACAATTAAAACCACTGCTCTAAATTGCGTTCTGCGTTGCCACCGGTCTCTATGTTCAATCTGAGCTTGAAACGCTGGCAATTCAAAAGCAATGTCAAAATATTGCAAAGAAGTTTTTGGCTGAGGTGGAAAAGTAGAGGACTGGAATATTCTCGGAGCCAGATGCATACATGGACAGCTGCGGACACCACCGACGCGGACTGCTTCTGTTTATCCTACTTTCTGGAGTCAGCTTGGCGGACTCGTTCCACACCTGCACAGTAGATCGGTTGGTTCCCTGGTAGCGTATTCGCTGCGTGGTGATAAAAAACGTGAGGCACGCGTCAGCAGAGAGCCTACTCGTACCCCCTCTTATGACGATTTTTTTCGTAACGCAGACACTCAGGTACTCGCGGACGTCTTTGCTTTAGAAAGTATAAGAACAGAAAACAGAAAATAAATCACGGCGTACATGAAGCATGTGACTTAAGCGTCATTCAAACTCTCTGGAGAGAAGAGACGAAAACATCCGTGTGCAGCGATGGGACTGTTAACGTTCCTCTAAGGTCTGAAACAAACATAAATCATGTTTCCATCATGTTTTGACCAGATTATGTGGAAACCTCAGACTAACTTTATAATTTATGCTGATAAGATTGAGACATTATTACATTTACAAGCCCTGTTAAGCGCAGCTTTAACATGCAGTTGTTTGTACTTCTCTTTAACACACAGCGTTTCATCATGTTGTTGACGGAGCATCTGGTTCGCTGTGAGACAGGCAGCGTGGACATCAGCACGCCCTGGTACAAAAACTGCATCGAGCGGCTGCAGCAGATCTTCCTCATGGTAAAACATTTACACAAACGCACTGCAGTGCTACGTTTGATGTTGTGTGTATTCTCCCGATGACGTGATCTCTCTCCTCGTTCCGCAGCACCATGTGACCATCCAGCAGTACATGGGAACCCTGGAGAACCTGCTGTTCACCGCAGAGCTCGACCCCCACATCCTGGCCGTGTATCAGCAGTTCTGTGCCCTCCAGCTCTGAGACTCACACACCGACACACGTGTTTGGATGAAACGAAATGTGTACTTGTGTCCACACAGTACCTGTGCTAAACCTACACATTAGAAACTACCAGCTCTTGCATCAAGAATCTCCACATTAGTTTTATGTTGTTTTTTTTTTTTCTTTCAATTTACTGTTTTGTGTTTGGTGCCATTCGATATGTTAAAATTTTGTCCGACCACAACTGGGGGACGTCTTTCAAAGTAGGAATTCAAACAAGAGTCTGTTTGACCTCTATCATTAAGTTGCTGTAGTGTTACTGTTTTGTTTTTTTTTTGCTTGGATATCGATTTTGTTGATTTTTACATCCTGCTCGTATTCTTATGAATGGGTCTTTTTAAAACCGTACTAACTGTCTGAGTCCAGACGGAGCTGGAGAAATGATCATAGGAGAGGAGAGTTCAGGTCGGCTCTGATTGATTCTGAATCGAGAGAGCACTCTACTTTTTTATATTTGTTTTATGTGGAATTGGGAAAGAATAAAACTCTCCAGAGTCTTTATCGCCTGCTATTTTGTGTCATGTCATTTTCTTCTCCCTGTACGCAAACTGCCCCTCTAAGATATTCCCCTCTCATTCTGATGGGGCAGAATATCTGAAAATATGTAAGTAAGAGTAGAATTACTGTTACAAGTAAAAGTACTGCAATCAAAATTTAACACAACATATGTACTATCACAGGTTGTGTAATTAGTTCTGTGCTTGACAGACATTTCATTTGGAAACACTGAACTTATTTAAAAGTAACTGTTAGACAAATAAAGTGCAGTGAAAGGTACAATATTTCTCTGAATTGTGGAATAAAGCATATGTAGTAGCAGAAAGCTTTAAATATGTAATGTAAGACAGTCTAGCATTAAGATGAATTAAAAATCCTCCCTGAAAGCAGCTTCATGAACAGCCAATTTTAGTCATGAAACTTATTTGTACAGTTGCTCTAAAATGTGCAAATTGTGTTAATGTTAATTCAAAGGGTGCAGTGTGTCGCTGAGGTTCCCTACGCTTGGCTCTTTTCACAGCAGATGTTATGATTTGTAGTAATTATGCCTGGAAAAGCACAGATGCAATAACGCCTCCATTCACTTTAGTTGTGTCAGTGCTGGGATATAAGTGTTACGTGGCAGGACATACTGCTGGAACAGAGGCATCTTCACTGTTATTAGTTACCTGTAGTTTTCCTTCTGTTCTGGTAAATGCTATGAAAAGAAGAGGGCTAAAAGTCTAGTTTCAGTTTTTAGTATTTGACCTATTAAAGACTTTCTCCCCCCAAGGCAACAATCACACTCAGGGGAAAGGAACTTTTGGAAATATTTTATTGATATTTTAAGGCACTGAAAGACAAAACATTGGAGAAACTATTATTATTGCAGACTTGGCCTTTAGAGACACACTCAAGTGAGGAAGGAACTTATAATTGGTCAAATGTAAAAACACTGGAGGTAAAGTCAGACAAGTCCTCCATCTTCAGTTAACATTTAAGTTTCTAAATCTTTACCAAAATATCAAATATTACCTCTACAAAACAACTATTATTGCCCTTGATTGTTTTAAAAAAGCCCATGTTACATTTAATTTAAGTACAAACTCAACTGATTTGGCGTCTTCAATAAGCAGAACACATTCAGTACGCTGTTACACACTGACGTGTCATTCCTATCTTCCACATACAGGCCTTCATTTGCATCAGGCACACCACTTTATTTTGAGTGCAGAATGTGTCAGTACTGAATTTATTCCCTTTATTGCACAGAACCCACAACTGTCTCCATCTATAAGGCTTCAGCATCCTTCACACCTCTTTGGCAGTGTCTACAGTCCTTAAGATGGAAGGAGTTTTACAAACTTAAGACATTAATAAGTAATTAAATGCTGTTTTTAAGGATATTTTTTCCACAACACAATGACAGACACGTCAAATAAACAGAAGATGATTAGTGTTACAATAATAGACAGTTAACAAACAGGAAACCATCTGGTTTCAATTCCAGTTAGTCAAGTTTCAAATCAATAAATTTAGTTTCCAGAGACCTTCAGAAACCCTAACGACAGTTAATAAATTTCATTCCAAGTATGTTAGTAAATAGTGTCTTTTATAGTGGTTTTAGTGCAATAGGATGGGATCCAGACGTGTCTACGATGATGTGACAATGAAAGGAGTAATTTCAAGCAGCTCCAGTGAAGTCAGAAAATGTTTCAGGGATCTAAAACATCAACAGTTAACATCGTCTAGAGTTCAACACCGGATCTCCCCAGGGCTGTGTGCACAGCCCCCTCCTGCGGTGACTCTCCTAAACTCATTCACCATGTCAAATAGTCCTTTGACTTATTATTTATGTAACCCTCTAATCTATGTACTTTAAGTATATAACATTTGTTTTTGTGCGTAGCATAGAGGGAACTACAACATCTTATTATAAGACTATGTGTTGTAAAATTATTTTTTTTAAAACTTCTTTGAATCTTGCTGTCAGTCCCTGAGAGTCAAAAATAATCCACAGTTCTTTGGCAAGTGGCAGGAAACAGACAAGAATTCAAAGCAGCCACACAAGCTGCTGTCTTTTGAGTCTCACAACAGTTCGTGACTTTGCTTTGCTGTTGAAATTAATGCTGGGAACAACAAAACAATGAAGCACAAACAGATTTGGTATTTTGAAGGAATGTAGATACACAACCTCCTTTGCCGTGAGCTAAAATGCCAAAGCGGTGAGACCTACAGTAACTGTTTGAGAATCAACACGTGAAGACGTACGTTGTTCCATAGCAGGTTTGTGTATGTTTTTGGTCTTCACTTTCTCTCCTATTATTTCAATTAAAGTTTAAGTCTTGTCTCAAGATCTAGTGAGAATGCAACATCTTTTAAATACACATGATCAGCAGCAGATTTTTACTTTCAGTAAGAGAGCTACTGCCCCAGCTAACTGGGATTTATAAAAACAGACTGGTCACGTGGCACAGTGGCTACAGAACTAATGTCCTCCCGACTTTTGTGTCCAAAAGTATACAATATTTTAATACATTACAAGAATATATTCATTTTGAGTTACTTACAACTTACAAAAAAAAGGCCCAAATATCATACAATGATGGGAACGTTCTTCCCATTTTATCTGAATCTGAGGTAACCAAAACAAACTGTATGTGTGATGTGTATGGGTGGCGATGGAGCAGTGGATAAGACACGTGCCTGATCTGGTTCAATTCCCACTGCGACATCAACCAGTGTGCCACTGAGTCACTTAATTCTTAGTTTCTCCAGAGGCGTGCGGCCTCTGACATATATATATATATAGCAAATGTAAGCATTTGGATTAAAGTAAAGTAAATGTAAAATGTAATGGCGATCACACCCGTAAGTCTCTCGTCTTGGCCCTCTCAGCTGGTTCAAATCTCCACACTCTGAGCATGCTTGCTGGACGCCGATCCGTTGCTTTGTTTGGTACCGTAGGTTGCTTGTTCCTCAGCCTCCAGCCGTCTGTATCGCGTGTGGAAGAAGATCACGAAGAAGCACGTGAAGAAACTGCACAATCCTGCCATTACCAGCATGGGCACTGAGGGAGAGAAACGTCCAGATTAAATCAAAATAACATGATAAAATTCACATGTTAAATGTGCTCAGATACAGCTGATGATTGTTTTTTTATTAACGAAATGCCGTAAATGTGGCTACTTCACTCGTGTTGTAGTTCTTTTTCATGAAAAAGTTTCAACTGAAGTTACTGTTTATTGTTCGGTTGCACTGATCAGATGAAAGGAAGGATGAAAAAGAGATTAAATCAACCAAACCAAACAGCTTAAACAGTTTAGCAGCGATTTGACAGCACACTTGCATCACCAGTGTTACAATTACTAAAAGTCAACTCTTTTTTTTTTTTTCCTTTCATAAATGAACTGCAGGTTAGATTCCCACCGCTGGAACATCATGTGACCTACCTCTCCAGCTCAGGGCTGCATTCCCGCAGGTTGACAGAGAAGAGTCTGCGAGGGGTTCGGTTAAAGCCTGAAGGAGGATTATGTAGAGAACAGACTGCACCTGTCTGGAAAAGATCACAAAGAAACATGACTACCTGTCAATCAGATGAAGTCGGAAACCGGATTTTAAAAATACTTTCTGCGGCACAAACATACAAAACAGCATTTTTTATTTTACTTTACATGAAACATTCTGAGCTGTGCACTGAACAGAGCTGATAACATCTCGGTAGAAATATGTTAAAACTGAAACGAATTCCAGATTGTTTTTCAGTAAAAGCTGAAAACGTTGCTCGTTCAGTCTGTTCGATAACCTGCCAGTCTGTACACACGGTGTTTGTATGTGTGTGAGTTGCGCTCAGAGAGTAGTACCCCGAGATGAAGATGAGTCCGGCTGATGTGGCTTCTCCGACCGGATACGAACACTCCACAGACAGCTCCATGGCCACAGGGAAAATGGAGAAACCAAAGAAGCCAAAAAGAGAGCAGACGGCGGCTATGACGCCTTTCTGCTCCCGCATCAGACACACCTGAGAGGAGGACAGAGGACAGAAGAATATCAGGATATAAACAAGGCAGGAAAACCATCTTTGAAACAAAATTATGAGCATCAAATGTATCTTTTCCTAAAAAAGGTTGGTTAAGAAGTGCTATCTCTGTGCACCATTCCTACCCAATAATGTCCACAGATATAAATATATAATAGATTTTTTTCCATGTAGTAAACAAGCCTCTATTAAACTGCTCAATCTTACTGACAACATCCAGTTTTCCATCTGCTATTGTAACCAGTCAATGCCTGGGAGCTTTTTACATTTACAGTTTGTTTGTAATACAGAAATGAACAAAAGAGCTGGTTCGTTTAAATAAGCAGCTACAGCCACCACAAAGACCTCCATCCGAATCCGAATGACAAAGAACAGTGTTTGACTGAATGAAGCTCAGAAAGAGAGCAAGAAGCACCAACAATAAATACAGCAAACACCACTATAATTAGATACTGTATGTTTTAATAAGTAGTGTTTGGAATATTCCTGGCTTCTGGTTCTTAAGTGGATGCAGATGATTATCTACACTTCTAATAGAAACGTGAGCTGCCACCATTTTTAAATAGCCTTTTTTTTGCTTATTGTATATACCAGCACAGTGAAAGGATGCCGTCTTCTTTCCCTGAATACTGTGTATAGAGATAATGAACCTATTCAACACTTAAATATCAATATAGATTATTTTTATTTAAATTGATGGTGTCTTTACCTTAAAAAAAAATGCTAAGGTACCTCTACTGTGTATAAATTCAGGCTATGGATCATAGTAGAAGTGAAATAAAGTGCTGTCCTCTGGGTAACCCCTTATGATGATTTTATTTATACTGCACTTTATTGAACTGTTGCTTTCGCAGTGTAGTAAAATATAGCTAAGTGTCAAAACCCATTGATGAACAAAAGCATCTTAAGAGTGTTTGTACATCAAACACTGTGACTGTTCCCATCAACATCTGTACACATCGCACACTGCACTTAAAACACTTTTGCATACTTAGACTTTAAACCTCTGTCTGGGGAAAGCAGTCAGCCTTCAGAGGTTTAGGTTTTCTTTATAATGTGACAGGACCAACTTACACAGCTAAATATACAAACTAGATATACAAGCAGGTGTTGAGCTGTACACTATTGTAAACAATGTTCTCACCACTGAGAAGGCGATGCATGCGAGAGCAGTGAAGCTCATGTTGATCTTCGTGGCTTCGATGAACTTCCTGGTCTTGTCGACATAGAGACCAAGACCGCCGGCGCCAACGATGCCAAACACGATGAAGAGAGCGCCACACACACCAGCGAAGTCCTGCAGCAGTGAGATTTTATAAGTTTATTTGGCGTGTGAGTATTTTTAAAGTGTGCTTTGAAAAACACACTGCATCCATTATGTAAAAGGTTTGTTTTCTTTTTATTCCATCAGTCTAATTAATCACTTTTGTACTTTCAAGTCCTTTATTTGTGTACTTGTAAAGTGAATAATTTATCCAATAAATAACCGTTCCCCACGGAAATCAATATGGTGTCTTATCCTCCAGCGTACTTACATTGGTGTATCCTTGCACACACATGATCTGCTCCAGCAGTGAGGAGAAGCAGGTGAAAACGGCGACGCCCGAACCGAAGCACAGCAGCAGGACGACGTAAGCTTTGTTCTTCAGTAACTGCAGACCAAAACGGACAAAAAGATTTGTAAGAGGAAACTCATGGGAAAATAAGGTCAGCGCAGCAACAGCATGAAACGAGGAAACCGCAACCAGAGTATCAGCACAAAAGAGAACATTATATGTGCACCCAGGTTTTATTTTGCTGTCACTTGATGTAGGTTGATAAGCGGGTTTATGTGACGTCTACATATTTCTGGTGCATCTTCTGCTCAGATCTGTGTGAGTTCTGTGTTTCAACTTAGTGACAATAATGTTGAGGCTGAATGTAATCAGGTAATAGAGGATGTAAAAGCTCCTCCCTGTGGCAGCCTCAGTTTAGGATTTGATGGTTTAACAGTGGTTCTGCATGAAGGACTGACTTTATAGAATCTGCATTTTAAAATGCATATGTGCTTGTATCGCACCGTTCTAGTCCTTCAACCACTCAAAATGCTTTAAACTACATTCACCCCTTTCACACATAACAGGCCTTCAATGTAAGGTGCCGGCTGCTCATCAGAAAGAAACTAATCATTCACGCACAGTCTAACACAGTCAGCACAGCCTTGGGAAGCAATTTGGCGTTCAGTTTCTTGCCCAAGGACACTTCGACATGCAGACTGGCGGAAGGTCGAACCAGCGATCTTCCAATTAGTGGGCGACAAGCTCCGCCTCCGAGCCACAGCCGCCCCACACCTGTATCATGTTGTCGTCTGCCCGCGTGTTTGTCTTTTCTACCCCGGTGCTTACCAGTTTGATCCCCTGTATGAACGGCTCAGAGCCGGACGACTCAGCACTGGCTGATGGCGCCGTCGGGGGGGCGCTGCTCCGTATCCCCACTGTTGCTAGGAAACAGACGATGCATGCCGGGACCGCGTAGGCAATGAGCTAGAGGAAGGATGAAACACACATAATGTGATGATAAATGGATGTTAGCACCTTAAATCAAAGACAATTTATCATCGTTAGCAGGTGCGGTGGCCGGGGCCACAGGCACGCACAGCTGTTGCAGGTTTCTGAATTAGCTGCAGTTCCACCGTGCCCTGTGGAAATGTTTTTTGTTCAGATTGTCTTTTTAATTTTTGCTAACTAGACAGTTCACAGTTTACACTGACAGGTAACATGGGGGGAGAAAAGGAGGTTTATTTGCCACTAAGGCCCCCAGTAAGATTCATCAGGGGACGTTGCAGTTATCTGTTATGTGCCATAAACCACTCAATATTAAAGATGCCTGAATTTAAAAATGTGCTGTATAGGCACTTTGCTATGCATTCAAAACTGTGTACATTTACACATGTTGGACAGAGATGCGTCATGGTGCAGGGAATGCTTTAATCCATTTTCCAACCTGACTGACTGACTATGTAACATGTAAAAGATCAATAAAAAATCTAAGCGGAAAGAAAAAAAATCCACCATTATTATGCTACAACTGGCCCCGTTACTGTTGGAAACGTTCATCCAACTATTGATCAGCATTAGGACAGTAAAACTGAACACTGAACAGACTCCTCTTCGGTGGATTTGAAGACATTTCCTTAGTTCAACTCACCAGGACTGGCATTTGTGCAGATTTTTTGACCATCAAGGGAGATATGATGTTAGGGAGGAGGATGCCTAGGGGATTTGCTGAGGAGAGAAAAGTGAAGTGTAAATGAGGGTTGTTCTGCTTTTCTGTCTCTCTATACTTCCCAGTCTAAGTCGTCGTAGTTCTTATCTGTAAGAATCAGTGACAACACGGAATATATCAAATCTGTATCTTGAAGAAATAGCCCATATAACTCTGATCTTTAAGTATAAAAACTAAAACTAATTGTTTGTGCTGATTATTTATCTCTGGATACATTTTGCTGTGCACGCATAAGTGTGCTTCCCTGCACGAGCTGAAACTGACACACTTCCTACTGATCATTGTTACGCAGAGCAGAAAATCTGGACCAAACATGACATAAGGCAAAGACACAAATTATAAACATGTTAAAAATAATTTTGTATTTAGATGTGTTTTAGACAATCTGATTAGCATTAGGGCCAACTTTGAAATGAAAATTAAAAAGCATCTAGCAAACTGTTTTCTTCTTTTATACACAAAGGCTGAATAAAATTATTCATAGTATTTCAAGCACATTCCTTTTTCTTTATGACAAAAGTCAGTGTGCACGTATTTCTACTGAAGATTAGACCAATTTTACCAAAAATTCACAAGCTGCTATCATACTTCAACTAGCCACATGTATTGTTTCATAAAAGGAAAGGACCTCTGATGATGGAAGGTGTTGTTATTTCACCATCTTCGACGCTCCAACAATGTTCTCTAGCTATGTAAAATAGCTTTAGGACATTTAAAGGACAGTTTATTACCTGCTGTCTGACAGATTTACAACAAACATTGAATTTCCCTCATGTTGAATTGATAAAGTATGTCTCCTTCTTCTTCTCCTTCTCCTCTTCCTCCGACAGCTGGTCCAAAATTATGAGGATGTTACTTTTGCTTTTGTCTGATCCTTAAAGATGTGACTGATGGTTTAAAGCTGCTTACTCTTGTTCTCTTTTTAAATTTTATTTAAAAAAAAGAAGATGTTTTTGGGAATCCTTTAAAATTTAAACATGTTCACACATCTTGTTCAGGGGTGCTTCAGCAGCTAAACATGGTCAAAGAATTATGAATTAAAGCAGCGACGATTGATTTTTGGGGTAGGGCTGAAACGACTCATCGATTAATTCTATTACTAAAATGCATTTACGCAAATTCTTCATCGAGGCAAATTCTTTGCATTTAATCCATAACTATGATATAGCACACTGTTTGGCACGGACATTTATTACTCCTGCAGATCGCGCTCACCTGTGTGAACACGACGTGATTATGATGGCGCCGTTTGAAAAGTGGAGGAAGAGAGAGAAAATAGCGAGGGACGAAAAAGAAAGTGTCCAAAGTCTGGGATTATTTCAAGCTAAACTTGTTTGATTGCCGCCGCCAAGCCAAAAGTACGAAGCTTCGAGTACTAAAGTCATCGTTAGCTGCAGCCCTTGGGGGCATAAGAAGTTCACATTAAGCTATAATAAAAAACCAAAAAAAAAAAACACACTCCCAATATTTATTTATTTGGATCCCCACTAGCCACTACCAAGGAAGCAACTACTCTCAATGTATAAAGTTGCTTTGGCTGATGTGTTGCTCTCTTTTTTTAAATGATTTATCATTAAACCCCACAAAAGACTATGAAATCTGTACAGCTAATTCAAACCCAGCTCACAGTAATGATGAAACGTGAAATCACTCACACATAGAGGCGAGCATGTTGGCCGTGGCGCGCTGGTGTTCAGGGAACCACAGAGCTGCCAGCTTGGTGGGGGTGAAAATGATGAGGGGCTGAGCCAGGGCACCAAAGGTCTGACCCAACATCACCAAAGAGTACTGGCCTGTAAAACCATCGTTAGACAGTGTCCCGCAGAAGCTCAACACGGCTCCAAACATGTTCAACCAGGATCCCAGAATCAGCTGAAAGAAGGGAGAAAGGTCAAAACAGACTCTCCATCCCTCCAATTTTGATAATTCCTACAATGTTTCTGCACAGCATTTCTCAAAGACTGCCTGTGAATCAAGAAGGCTTTTTTTCCCCCTTTGGTTTTCAGTTCGTGAAGTTTCTGTAGGCAGCGCTCTTGTCTTTGTCAGTTTGGCCATGGTGGCTATCGCTCCTCGTGTTTTCTATAGTTTACTCATCTGTGTACTCTGAACTAAATATGTGTCATCATCAGTTCATGTGCAGATTTTTCTGATGACAGAGCCTATTAGAAAGTATTTACAACAAATGGAAAAAGTTTCATGAGGTGTCAGTCGCTTGTATATCAATCTGCATAACAGAATAGTGGAAAATTTACAGGTTCTGGTCAAACAGGTCAAATATTCATTGCGTTTCTTTGTTATGTAGTTATCAACCTAATATTTTGGGGAAAATATGTTTAAGTTTAATATCATATTGTATTTATTCACATGCTCTTGTACCATATTCGTTAGCACCAACTTGTAATATGTAAAAGTAAGTAAACCTTTTAGTGCATGCAGAAACAACAAACTGAATCCTTTTAGTCCTTCAGTTTTGCATTTACATGTCCAGTCTGTTTTCTCTCTGCATCCATCTGAAGCCTTTCAGCAGACACAAATAATTTTTTAGAAAATTAATATCTTCTCCTCCTGGACCTGGAGTGTTTAACACTCCACACTTGTAAAACAATTTGCCAGCCGTAGATACAGATTTGTGTTGTCGTACTACCAAACAAACACCAGACTCCTCTGTTTGAATTGGCTCAAACTGAAACAGTCACTAAAGACAGACATCTCACAATAAAAATTAAAAAGCAAAACAAAAAAGGAACAGTAGGGTACCATCTAGTTTCCTGAAAAAACGTGGTTCCATTATACTTTATCAAGTATAATGGCTATAGCCTACAAAAAAAAAAAATAACACAAGAGCCCCTGGTGAAGTTTATACCGTGATGCGTAGCCCGAGGGTGTCCAGCATCCATGAGGTCCCAAAGCTGAGCGGTATCGCCACCACCATGTAGACCAGTGACAACCAGTTGATTTCGTCGAGAGTGACATTCAGATACTCGGCTGACTTGTCCGCTACTGGTGCAAAGGTCAGCCATATCTTTGGGAAGACATGAGAAGATTTATTAAAAGATTTGGTCTGTATGTCTTTAAAATAAGTGACATCTACTCACAAAATGGTTGCTGATATTAATTAGTGAAAAAATAAATATTGCATAATCGAATTATATAGATATATAGATTATATAGAGGATTTTAGAGATATGAATATAAGATACCAATTTTCTATGACAACTATCCTCTAATAAATCTAACAAAGATTATTAGTTGGGATGGCGACTTTAAATATGAAATAATGGGTTCGCTTTTACAATCTTTCTAAAAAGAAAAATGTTACAACACCAGCATCCTGCAAAAGCTTAATGTAGGAAGTCCTAATTTCAGGAATTACAAATCTATTTTCTTATCGGGGCTTATTTTACCAACTCAGCAATAACAGATGATAAGAAAAAGGTATTAAAGAAGAAAAATAAAGTAAATGTAACTGATTCCAAAGTTGGCGACATCAAAACATTCATTTACTCTGCACTTTTATCCAAAGTGCTTTACAATTTGACTCTCATCCACCCACCCACACACACACACACTCTATGCTAGTGCTTCTATCATGTTAAAAGTATACTGTAAATAATAGATGAACCCAACAGTCTCTTATTCTTTCACACTTTTTGGCCATGTGTACATTAAGATTCCTCATATTAATATTTCATAATATTTAATAACTGATCAAACTCACTAATTTTTGAACTCCAAAACTTAAGTGAAGATAATAACAGCAGTTTATCTAGTTCCATTTTCTTAGCGGTTAAACCGGTCGCACTAGGTGCATTTTAGTGATCAGATTTCCTCTAACATCTTGATGCCATGTGACCTGGACACATTAAGAGGAAATGGCAAGACTTGCTCAGCTCATGTGAGAGAGAAACGCTTATTATGATTTATTCCGCATTGTTCTGCTGTCTTATGACCCCACTTAATGTACACGCCGCCGTTGTGCCGCCGCAGGGCACAATCGGACATTTTCATGCTGCTGAACAAACTTGGGGAAAAGCGACAACACGTTGCTGAGAAGGTGAAACGATATGAGCCAGAAAAAAAATCTTTGTAGTTAACACTTAATCTATTTCACAGCTATTCTTACTAGTTACTTCTCAGATCAATATATGATATATGAAACACTACTATTTGTATATTATAATTATTATTATTATTTATAAAATATACATACAGACTTAACTACCCAAACAGTTTTAGGTGCTCTATTAAAATGGAACTTACACATAGGCCTACTCATTAATGAATCAGTACTAATATTCCAATAATAGAATAAATGCAGCACTCTGAATGGGGACGATGTTGCATAAGGAGTACTTTTACTTTTGAGACTTTAAATATGTTTTGCAGTTCATACACATGTAGCCTGCTTTTACTTTTACTATTTTTGAACGCAGGACTCAGAGTATTTTTCATTGTGGTGTTGCTACTTTTAGTTAAGTAAAAGATGTTAATAACCCACTTGGGTTATGTTTATAATTTATTTAAATGTATGAGAGGATTTTGGTGTAAACTGGTAAAGGTCGTCACAGCAACGCATTCTGAAAAACACAATACAACTAAGGCATGCTTGTTATTAAAATAGGTACTGAGTTTTAACTGATCTGCAGACTTTCAACAAACACATTTGGACAACAGCATCCCTCATGTGCTCTCCCTCAGGTGACTGGCTCATCCAGGTAACTTCAGGAGGAACTTTGTGACGTCGGGTGTAACTTCCCGATTAACCTGTAACTACAAAAGGTGGATAGCTGTTACTCGAGGTCCGTTCCCACGGCAATTCACGCTGCATCTCTAAACTGCTCCAAGCAGGTTATGTTTGTGGTTAACTCGAGGTAAGTCCTGTATACGTGGACTGCACACCACATCTGTGCTCAGTGTTAATAATGAGAAGCAGACTATACACCACTTCATAAAATATTTTAAGATTTCTTCCTGACTTGTTCCACACAGCATTAAGTTCAGAAGAGCTATAATTGAATTATCCAAAATGTATTCACATATGTAGATTAACTATTTTACGTGTCCAAAAAATACTGAGCCAGGGTGGCGGCTAATAAACCTAGGAAAAAAAATCCTACATGAACGTGTGAAATGTACACGAACAAAACTTGGAAATTCCCTGAAATTGAAGTCACAAAAAATCTAAATCAGAATTAGAGAAATTAGAGAAACCAGTGAACACGGCTACATTTCTGCAGGAGAAACCTCATTTCTTGGCCATGTACAGGGGTAAGAATGTGTTTAACTCCAATCCGATTATTGAGTTTTCTGCATCAACAAATAATCTTTCAAGGCTACTAGGATGCAGAAGGAGATTCTCTGGTACTAACCATTCCAAGGTTTAGGCTAAAAAACTAAAGGACACAGGGCCGTTGCTGTCACGGCCCCTACACAGAATCTACCTGAGGAGATCTGGCTTGCAGAGTCACACACAAACTTTTCACTGTGTGACGCATGTGGCAATGCACTACTCGGGTTTCAGTATTGTGAAACGTCTCACATTCAAGAATATGATAAAGATAAAGCCAAACGTGTCACACATCAGCGTTTAATATTGTCTTTACACAAAGAAACCATACTTCGCCTAAATAAATACTGTCTAACATTTGCAAAATAATTGTTTTAATCAGGAAATGTCGGATGTACACTGCAAAAACTGAGCTCTCAAAAACAAGAAAAAAAGCATTAAAATTGGGGGAAAATTACTTAAAATAAGCAAAATTATCTGCCAACAGAACGAGAATATTTCACTTTCTACTTAAGGCCAAAAAAACTTGAAACAAGTGAAATTCATAACATAAAAGCCGCCTGGTAAGAGGAAATATCTTGTCAGCCAAAAAAACAAGTATATTTTGCCTTCAATTAAGATGACTACTCTTACTAAGATTTTAGTTTTTGCAGTGTAGAAAAATAAGCAATCAAAACTTGAGAATGTGAAAGAGTATTTAATGCCAGTTTTTTAGTACTCTGTGCTAAAGACACATAATTTGGTTTGCACCCAAAAAGTTTGGATGTTTTATACCCAGCCCTGAAGGGAAGTAGCTTAATTGGTGTTTTATTTGTATTTATTTCAAATGAAGGATCTGTTGGTCCGTGTTGTACATGCAGTTTCAGTCTTCCCACATGACCATAACATTTTGTGTGGTTGAACACTAACATACAGTGTTAGTACGGTTCTCAAAATTCATGCTAAATCAATTTCCAAGGCAACAATGAACAGCCCACCACAGGTTTTTGTAAATCACACCCTGAACCCTCAGCAGAGCGGCTAATGTCAGACAGATTGATGTCTAACTGGCTCATCAGCTGTTATTTGCTACATCATGAATGACCCTCCGCCAGCTGAGCTTCCTTTGTGAGTGGGAACACCAGCCCCACGGAAACAATAGCTCCCATAGAGAGGACAAGTCCCATGGGAGCTGGAAATAGGTGAGGGAGGCCTCAGTGTGCATGACTGAAACAGGCACACTTGCCTCCAGGCACACTCTGCTTTACAATGACAACATCCCCTGGGAATTATATTAGGTTCCACCAAAGATAAAGGGGGCACCAAATGTCATTTATCTGCACTGCTCACAGCCACATCTGCTATTCACAATTCTAAGAAGGGAAAGGAAGGAAGCACCTAGAGTTGCAATTTCTATTTTGTGCAGAAATAGAAAGAGCGCTTCACACAGAAATATTTTAAACTTTAAAAGGTCCCATGGCTTTGAATGTGTAATGATCTGGCATGTTTCTGCATAGGACGGTTCTTAATGAGACAGTGTGCACCACTAAAAAAAATCATAATGGGAGTTTATCTGGGAATGCAGGGGTCCACCTCAGCAAAATGATGACAAATGATGTACTTGTATTTTAGTGGATCTTGGAGTTTTTTCCCCATGGGAAGAGCTGCAAGCCTAATCTAAAGGATGGAAACATGCTAACTACAGGCTTATTTGGTCTCTGTTTACATTTTGCCACCTTTTAAAAAGTATGCCAAATTAGTTATAAGCGTTGTCTGGTTGCAGTGTAAGCTACCCATAAAAGTACAGATAACTATCAATGAATTACTTTTCTCAGGCAAGTTCAGAGCATCTTTTTTCTATGATTCCTAAGCAGATTTATGGACATATATTTGCAATGAATAACAGAGATAATGACATCCTCGTCAAGTTTAAGTCACACTGAATTATACCAACAGGGGTTTCATGTCGGTGTGTTTTGGCTTTGTTCTGCTGAATTTCCATTTTCCTCACAGACCATATCTTGTAGTTTCCAGATGACTAAAATGCTTTCCAGAACGGTTAGTTAAATTACAGTGTGTTTCATGTTTTATATAACAAAAAACATTTGCAACTCAGATGCATCCTCTTGCAGTTTGACACACAACACAGGACAAAACACGCAGATTTCACACAAAAGTCTTCACATTTGTGGGGTAGGTTATTTCTAGCCTGACACTTTTGATTTATCCTGATTTGTGGTGTTTTTGGCAGAATTGTGCTTCCATACTTCAAAACTAAAAACTAAGTTAAACTTAAACTAAGTTTTTTTTCCAAGTAAAAGTTATCTTCTGTGTCTTATCTACCATAAAACACATATTTTTAATAAGAGAATGAATTAACTTAAATGTATTTGATGGAAGCTGTCATTTTCTGTTACTGCATGTTGACCTGTCAGGTAAGTTAACGTTACTCACCGTTGCGTTGGAGCAGTTTAACAGACACACCACCAGCAGAACGAACCACCTCCTCTTGTAAACTTTAAAAAATAGCAGGTTCTTCAGTTCTGTGTTTGGTCTTTCGGCAACATTAGAGCAAACTGTCTGAATCTGACTCTCGCGGGAGGCTTCGCCGACATCCTCCATTGTTGACAAGTTTACCGGTTAAGCTAGAAACATTAGCTGACATTAGCAAACACCGCTGAACTTAACGTTATAGATTTTCGAGGCATTGCAAAGTCGATGTTCGCGATTAAACTTGGTCTGACAAAACGGGCGTATGTTCAGTACAAGCTGTAAATCCATTGTGTTGTCTTCTGATGGGTTATAAAGTAATCTTTTCGCATGGATGGTGACACCGGGAAAACAGTTTGCAGCTGGAAGAAGTCGGCAAACACCCGTGAGTGTAGTTGTCCTGTACAGTACCAAAGATCTTCTATGACGAAGATGAACCACTCGGTTCGTGTTCTTCTTCTTCTTCGGCGCGTCACAAACAACTTGTTCAGGTGCATACCGCCACCTACTGTGAGTGTGTAATGTCAAGGTTTTAGTACTTCAGGTTGCAGGTTCAGCGAATCAAAAGGTGAATAAATAAATAGAAAACAAAACTCAAAATTAAATCAAACAAAACAAAAAAAGACTATATGTTATGATCAAATCCTGTAGATTTGAGGAAATTAAAGAGAGCTTTGCAGCACTTCCTTGTTTCCTCACTCATCCCTAAAATCCCCGTCCTAATTCACATATCTTGTCACATAAGATGTATATTTCCTACACTTCATGATGACATGCTCGACATTTTCAGGAACATTACAAACCTAACATTTATCAGACATCCATTTTGCCATTAAATAAAGCGTTGATTTTAACCCAGTATGTCCAAGCCTTAATCTTGAAAAAAAACACTTCATCTCTTCTACATGTTCCTTTGAAACCCTTCATCTTAACTGATTTCTGTATGCTGTAATAGTGTCTCCCTTTAGCGTCTGTGTCCCACTTCTTCTGCCACACGTCACTCACTGCTTTTCTAATTCATGATTTGGCCTCTCCTTTTCCAAAGGGAACTTGCATTATTTTTACATCTTTTAATTTCAACGCTGTCTTTGCAACCTCATCTGCTTTCTCATTCCCATCAACACCAACATGAGCAGGGACCCAAACAAATTGCACATCAACTCCAGCTCCTTGTACTCTCAGCATTATTGTGCATATTTCAATCAATAGATTATCTCTTACTGTCTTTTTGGAATTCAAACTATACGGGGCTTTTGCTTTTACTCCATTCTTTCGTCTTCTGTAGAAGCCCACATTGGCCACAGGAAATATCCCTGGAGGAACATTACCCCATACCAGTAGTTGGTCCACATTCTATGTTATTTAATCCGTATTCTTCTGCTACTACATTAATATTCCAGCAAAATCCTTTACCTTTCTGTTGTTGTGTATGTTTCCAAAAGTCACACAGAACCTCTGTTGCAGGTTGTTCCTCTCCAGATCCTTTTAACTTGACCCAATATGCTAAAGACAACTAAGAACGTCTTAAATAAAATGACAATTCATCAGCTTCTACCAACAGTGCATAAGCAGGGGTTGTTTTCACTGCACCTGAACTGAGTCTTCGGGCTCTGAACTGTATTCTGTCTAGTTTTTCTAAAATACTCTTGGCTGCTGCTCCATATATAGATCCATACATCCATAATCAATACACGATTGTATTAAGGCCCTATAAATATCTAGTAGTGATTGTTTATCTGCTCCCCACTGGTAACCAGAAACTGACCTCATGAGATTCAGTACCTTTTTACATTTTGTTTGAACCTGTTTAACATGATTCCTCTTTCCATATTTTGTCCATACAATTTAAGCTGTGTGTTATTAATATTTCCCTTTTGGTAAAGAACATATATAGCATGACTTTATGACTCACTCGGTTGTGGACATACGCAAATATACACTGCTCAAAAAACACTTGTAAGGGAACAATTGACAGTTATGACAGCATAACATCATGTCAGTTAAACTTCAGTGACGTAAGTCTGTCAAGCTAGGAAACAAATAAGCGATTGTGAATCACTGTCAAATGTTTTGATGCAAATGGAAGTGACAACAGGTGCAAAAGGGAATGGTTTTGCAGGTGGTGGCCACAGACAGTTGCTCTCTCCTTATCCTTCCTGACTGATTGTTCTCTAGTTTTGCATTTGCATGTTTCTGACTAAACTGTCAGAAAGAGACTGCATGAGGGCGGCATGAGGGCGGCATGAGGGCGGCATGAGGGCCAGATGTCCTCTAGTGGGATCTGTGCTCACAGCCCAGCACCTTACTCGATTGGCACTCGCCAGAGAACACCAGAATTGGCAGGTACACCATTTGTGCCCTGTTCTTTTCACAGATGAGAGCAGGTTCACACTGAGCACATATGAAAGACGTGAAAGAGTCTGGAGACACCGTGGTGAGCATTATGCTGCCTGCAACATCATCCAGCATGACCTGTTTGGTGGTGGGTCAGTGATGATCTGGGGAGGCATATCCCTGCTGGATGTGCTAGTCTATCCTCTGTGCTCCACCTGAAGCAGCTGTGAGCTGCACTTTATCAGAGGCGCTGAAATTAACTTGTGTGGATTTGTGGTGAGGTTGATCACCTGACAGGCAGAGGAGCCACTATACATTTTTCATTTCAAAATCTATGTCTATATCTATGAAATATAATGTAAAGTTTTATTTCGCCTTGCCTTTCTGGCTCAGGCGATTTCAGAGCTGGCTCATGGGAGGCGTTTTACTAAGTGACCAGACAATCACTCACACACTCCACTGTGACTGTCTATCAGTTGCGGGGAGGGGAAAAAAAGTTTCTGTGACCTATCAGATTCTGTGACTACACCCAAACAACGCCTAAATCCAACTAAACTACAACCACTTCACATCGTCAACAAAGCCTCTGGCGCTTAACTTCCCATTTGGGTCACAGAATCTGATAGGTCACTAAAAGCGTGTTTTACACACTTTAAGATCTATGTCAGATAATCACTACATTGATTGAGACATATTAAAAGTGTCCTGTTGTTGAACAGAGCATCGGTTTGGACATTAGCCTGTTTCTTTTATTCACATCGGTTACTATTTGTTTTATAGCGATGTTTGACGGTGAGTCCAAAAACTGTAACCCTTCTGCGATCAAGGTGCTCCCTAACATATAGGCCTTAACACTAACACAGCAGAATCTATTTTGTATGTTCCTGTCCTGTCTTGTTGAATGTCTGTAGTTGATTCAAGAAATTAATCATAATGAATTGTTTAATGGCACTCAAAAGGTTCTTGTGAAGTGAAGTCACGAGTCGTTGGTGTTAAAGACCAAGTCGAGCTGCAAGTTTGAGAAAAAAACCAAAAACAAGTTATGCAATCAGACACAGGTGTGTTTTACAAATGAACAGTGATGGAAGAAATATTCAGATCCTTTATTTATGTAAATGTAGTAATACAACATGCATTCAAACCTGTACTTTACTGAAGTATATTATTATCAGTAAACTTTACTTAAAAAGGTTATCAAAAGGAAAGGCATGCAGAGAAATGGTTCCTGTTGGTGTGTTGCTTTTATACTGTATATATATGCTGTTTTGGGATTTATATTAATGCTGCATTCATGTGTTTATTCCATTGTACTGCTCTATATGTTATATACTGTTGGGTGCATTTCATTAGGAGTATAAAACACACCTGTGCAATAGTTTAATCAGAGCACTGTCCTCCTGCTGGCGATTTTTTTTTTGTAACTGGAAATGGGACGAAGTGAGAGCTCTTCACTTGTTCAACTTCTCTGCCTGCACCGGGCAGAACAACACAAAACACTCCTCTCCTCTCTTTAACCCTTTGTGTCAGTCTCTTGGTCCCTTTTGTTTCTCAAGAAAGCTCATTTAAAAAGGAAGTGATACTAAGTGCAACAGCCGTATTTGAATCATGACTCCACTTTATGTTCTCTTACCAAAATGTTCTGTTTTTCTTAAACTGGTTTGCTTTCATTTATTTTGTTTCCTGTATATTACAAGCAATTAATTACGTATGTAACCTTGCACTTATTTATACAATTAAAATGTTTGATAAAAGAAATAGGTGTCATGTTGGCACTGCAATGTTGGTATTGTCTCCCAACCCAGTAAGGACTGATCAACAGAAGCCACACATTCCTACAAGAACAACAAAAAAGAAGATGAACATATGTGATAAATATATGATAATAAGTTGATAAATAGACATGAAAAAATGTATAACATGATGGATTCAGCATGAAAACAATAACGTGCTCCATGTTGGTGTGAGCACTGTAATGTAGGCACATCATCTATATAAATTACTTTTAAGAGTACATTTACATTTCTATTTGATTGGCCAGTGTTATACTGCTATTTATTATTATTCCTCATGCATTAATGTAAAAGCAGCATTTTGCTGTTGAAGTTGGTTGAAGTGGAGCTGATTTTAAACTATTTTGTATCAGACTGCAACTTCTGATTCATTTCATCATGGATTGATCTGCTAATTATTTTCTCCGTTAATCAATTGATTGTTTTATTTGTTACTAATTAAGAAATTTGTGAGAAAAGCCGTCTTCACATTTGTGAAACTGGAACCATGAAACGGTTTTTCAAAATATTAAAATAGATTATATATCAGCTGCCAATTATTTTTCTGTCAGTCTACTAAGTGATTAATCAACTAAATGTTTTAGCTTTACTTGTATACATAAACCCTTTGTATATTTTGTGTCTATGTAATAATAATAATAATAACTTTACTTATATTGCGTTTTTTAAGCTTAAACACAAAGTGCTTTTCAGATACGTTGACTTAGAAGTATAGTTTTGTATGAAGCCGTGATGACTGATGTGTTGCAGCCATGACACGTCCCCTTTGGAGGCCCTTTAGTGGCTCATTCCTCTTTTCTTATCCCTGACAAATCTTATATGCTGTTATCTTTTATTTACTACTGTACTGGGACTTGTGCCAAATAAAGTAAAACATTCAGTGCTTTAAGAAGGGCTTTCTATAGTCTTTAAGTCTCGTCAGTCAGCACGCAAAAATCACACATAACTAAAAGTTACTTGTAAATGCTTTCTTGGACGTGACTCAGACTTTATTAAATCAATCTTGACCAAAGCCCCGGAAGGTTGTAATCAAGTTATTGCACATCCTGCAGAAAAACTTGGCTGAAGCACGTGAATCAGGGGAATGTCAGAGATTATAAACGTCTGAGGGTCAGCAGATGTTGGCCTGTGGTTGTTCTAAAAACAGATTTTGGTAACTGTGACTATTTTTTTTTTTTTGGAAAATCATTATTTCCAGCAAGGAGCGCGCAGAGTGCCATGGCAATAGTTATTAGGGATCCCGCCACAGATCTGGGCAGAGATGAAAATCCCACCCGCCCTCTTTCCCCAACCATAACCACACCGAATCCTTACCTAACCCCAACCATCCCTAATCTTAACCAAACCATAATCATATTCAACTTCATACCTAAACCTGTCCATCTCAAGGCTTATACTTAAACATAATCAACTTTAATTCTTAAGATGAAAATAGCATTTCTGGCCATAAACCCGGAGGGATCATTATTTTTACATCAACCACAAGAAATGTTGGTATTTACAACTTCCTCCATTGGTGAGTTTAGAAATGCTTTTTAAATGATGATGGCAACTTATGTCAAGGATGCACGTTTTCTTTGTTTTGTACCATTTCACAGTGCAACAAGTGACAAAAGCACACACACTAATGACAGGACCTTAATGGATGTATTGCCATGAAGTTTTTGTACAGACATTCATGGAGCCCAGATGAGGAATCCGAATGACTTTAGCGACCCCTTCTGTAACAGAAACGCACCATGCTGTAAGTTTTTTGCACTTTTATTCATTCTTTGCATTGCATTGTTATTTGTCATTTGCACCTTTTTCACCCTTTGTTCTATATTTAAAGTTATTTTTTCTGTTTTCATTGCTTTTCACAATGTTTTTATAGATATGTGCATTTTGTTATTTTACATAGCCTGTACAGAGCTTCTTTGGCACATAAATAAATGTGGTTGAATAAAGTTCACAAAACCCTCAAACTCACCACAAGATCCATTGGCATTTAGTAGCTGTTCTGGAGCTTTTGATCCTATCGCATGGTCCTCTTTATCATATAGGGTTTGCTCAGTTGACAAGCTCAAATTTCCATTTTCCTGAGCATTTTAAAGATGCCATGTTGGCTTAACATTTAAGATTGAAGGTTTATCCTTGAATATGGAAGCAGACGTCAAAACAATCTCCAGCTAGCCTACAGTATATATCATATATTATACAGTATCTTGGTTCAGTGTGAAAAATCTTAACAAATATGGATTGCCACTAAATTTGGTACAAACATTCAAATTTTAATTACTTTGGTGATTCTTTATATTTTGATTTGTACAAGCGTATGTCTCGCATTATAATGAAGTCAACCCTGTACGATCTTTTATCCTAAACATTCCCGTGAAATTCAAACGAGAACGCTTACACATAGATTATACTAAATTAATGACGGCGTGTTTTGTTTATTTATTTCTTATTGTAGCATGATATATTTACTTTTGTGTCCCACACACAATGAAAACAATGACAATGGCCATCGAGCCCGATAACTTAGGCCTACTTAAAATTTATAATGAATGACACAATGAGTGGAACAATTTTAAAAGTGAGGAACCACCACCTCCGGCTGTGCTCTGCGCGTGCGCAACGTTGCTCCAGGAGTGCAGTTTCGGCCTGTTCCGCGGCCGCTCGGTCATTTTCGCCTCTTTGTTTTACTGATAGTGGATTTAACTCGGATTCAAGCCAATATCCAGCGGACTGTGCTTCTCCCAAACAGGTTAGTTCGTCTAGCTAGACTTGTTTTCTTTATGTTCCGTCCTCGGTGGGTCTATCGCCGGTTTACGGTCCCGGTTTGTACCCCCACCTCCTCATTTTTCGCCTGTCTCTTTCCGCTTGGTGCTAACGTTACGGTGCGTGCTATGGGTCGTGTTGTTATATGGGTCTGTGTGGTGGTGGTGTATGGCGGCGCCGGGCCCTCCAGTTGCACACCGGGGATGGGGTGTTTTAAGGGGAAACGTGCAGCGTTAAGGCGGCTTTAAAGCTAGCCGGGATGCACACGGTTAGCCCAACCGGAGAAGAGGCTCTGGCAGCCGCCTCTCTGCCTGTCTCGTCATGTTTAAATGCTGTTGTTCCTCTCAGCCAAACACCAAGTCTTGTTTCCCATTGAGCTGGAATGTTCGTGAAAAAATCTCATGGTCCACCATTAGGGTAACCTCTCCCTCTTGCCGTCCAAAGTTCAGTCTGTGTGTGCGAATGTGGAGGATCTACATGAGGTTTGGGTTAAATTAAGACAGAAAGTTGGTGCATTTCCCCCCTTCAGGGTGGATGTCGCCCCTCGCCAGACTGCTGCTGCAGCAAGCCCTGTGTGACATTGTGGGGGGAAAGGCATGCAGAGAGCAGCCAACAAGTCTGCACAGTTTTTCTGTCTTCTGTCTAGTTGGGGGGGTAAAATAAGGTCTTCACACGACGTAGGCTACATGGACAGAAAAAGGCATTACAATCAGGCGTTTCCTCAACTTTTTCTCGCAAGGGACTCTGCAACACAGGAAGCATGGTTTGGTTGATTGGTAGGTCAAAAGATAAAGGTGTCTAGGTTTAAACTGGGCTAGCTTTGTCTGAGAGGGGAACGTTATTTTGGCTGAGTGTGTAAACATTGTCTCAACCACATCCTTAAGACCTCACTGTCTTACCAAGTCATTTTTATCTGTAATCAAATCCTTAAGGCCCCCCCCCCCTTATTCACTTTGACACTAAAAGGCTGTTCACACGTGCATCTGCTGAGGAAGGAAACTTTAACTGTGCATTAAATCCAAGTTTAACACGTAAATGTACAAGCAGGATTTTGTGACACCCCAACTAGTTTGGATGTCAATGTGTTACTTACACTAGTGTGGTGAGATGTGATGTGTGAAGCCTTCAGCGTACGAACGAGAAAATGGACTTTTCCGTTAAAGAAAATCTTTTGTGCAGTGTCTTGACTTTCAAAATGAAAAATATACGCATGTTTATATATTCTGGATTTGTTTTTCAATGAGGGAGAAAGTTGAGATGGATTTTATTTACATCCTAAAAACATCTTTGGATCTTTTTTTTTTACATTTCTCCTCGCTCTGTTGTAGCTACCTGCCTTATTCATTCTTTAATGATACACTAATGAACCACAATGATTTCTATTCTGCCAGGTTGAAATATTCTTCCAGCACTTGCATCACCCCCAGTTTTAAAATAACAGTGTTTGTTGGACAGAAATTACTTGACAAGAGTTTTGCAGCACACATTTAAATGTGTAGTTGGGACCTGCATACCATTTATTAGAGTTATTGAAATGCTGTTGAAACAACTGCGACATGCAACTTGGGTGTCTATAATCCTTGACTTTTCGCCCAAATTTAGCGTAGACGTTTCTACATCCTTTCATCTGCAGATCGCTAAATCAATGCTTGCATGTGCTGGAAACCACAGACCTTACTCCTGAGCAGATGTTTGGTGCAGGAAAACCAAAGTGTGTCAGTCATCTAGGTGTTGAGTTCAAACCAGGGGAATTATACTGCCCGAGGCTTCATCATTGTGTGCATGTTGGCAGCTCCAGCAGTGGAAGTTGACTGAACAATGTGAACCTCCATAACCTGGCTAACGGGGTGGTTGTCGAAAGCATTTGACTCACATGTTGCGTGTTGTTAAATTTGTGATTTTGAGATATATGCTGCTACTAAAATGCACCCAGTGTGCTTGTGTTAAACAGCCGAGACACTCTGATGCTTTATACCATCAGAGAGGAAAAAGATCTAACGCTGGCGAGTCCAGCTTTTTCTTCGACGGGGCTTTCACCAGCTCTCAGCTTTTTATTTTATTAAATTATTTTTTTGCTGCTTTTTGAAAAAGTGAATCTAAATCCATGGAGCCTCTATCAGAAGCGAGAGGGTGCTCTCCTCTGCGACCGCCACACTTTCTAATGTATGCGGTAAAACTTGGCACGCCTTGCGTAGCTGCAATCTAAACCTCATCTTGTTCTGCTCCTTTACTCAGACATACCATATGATATGGCTGTTACGTAGGACTGCACATAGCCACCGAGCATTAACTTTCACGTCAGATTTCTGCTTATTTTGCAGGGAAATCCCAAATTACCTGCAGTTTTTCTGAACAGCTGACCTTTGACATGAAATTGAATTACATCCAATTAGTTTTTTTTATGCAACAGCAAGGTTTCTAGTGCATAAAGACCACAAATTATCAAAATGACATTTATTTTGACCCGCAGCTCTGTTTAAACAATGTTAATGGTCCCACTGGGCAGTCAGATAAAACTGTTGTCCCTTCAGGACAGGCGAGCAGGATATGGCCTCTTTAGGAAAAGGACTGCTTGATAATGAAATAACTCAATAGTGGCTTATGTGCTAGAAGATGCATTTGTCTCTTTCTTGGACAGGAAATTATCTCGGGCAGCTTCCTAAATGAGCTACTGAGTAACTGCCTACAAATCAAGGTGCATTTTGGGTTCTCAGAAGTGGTCTCACTTTCTCCTCCGCAACACAGTTTCTTTGAACACTTGATAAGAAATGAAAATTAATTCTGTAGAGAAAGTAAATTAGATTACTGTTGCAGTATGTTGTGAAGCAGAAATGGTATTGGACAGGACAGTCGAGTACGATTTTAAATCCTGTTAGATTCAGATAGAACTCATTGATGGGTAAAAACTTTGGTTATCTACTCACAGTGAAAATAAACAGAAATATATGGGTGGTGGAAAAGCCATTTAAACCATTAGGGGATATTCAGACAGCATTAAAAATAAACAAGTAGCTGCATCGTCGGGGGCGTGTTACTTGAAGTACTTCAAGTGAAATGATGAAACAAGCTGTGAAGTTGAGTCTGAGTGAAACCTCTACGAGTTTAAAAGCTTGTCAGATGTCAAAACATGGTGGTTTGTTAGATTAGTCTGTCAAAACACTGCACTGGTTTATGACACTACAAGATGGGATTTTACAACTCTGTAAAGTTATCACAGCAGCAGTCATTTTATCCTCTGTCTTATGTTGTTCACTGTACAGGCGAATGTGTCCCTGCATGTACGTGATTGGGCAGTGTGGTGCGTTATAGCAGTTGACACCAAATACACACAGAAACGGTTGGGCCAGGTTCAACTTTTTTTAGCGGCCAACGCTTCCTTTTAAAACAAACGAACAAACAACCCCAGCAGCCTCCGCTTAGTGACTGAGGTCTCATTGAAATGAATGAGGGAGCTGACGTTTACACATGCAGCACTATTGTGGGTCTGAACTCCACCTAAATACCCAGTCGCACCACCAGTTAAACCAGCGAAATTTTGTTGCAATGACGGTGCCTTTTGAGGGAATGGAGGGCGTGATGGTTTTTGTTAAAAGGATGTACAGTCCTGCACAATAAAACAGTAAAGGCAATAAATGAGACAGTAAAGAGAAAATAAAAAGAAGCTTGATCAGGTAAAATACTGTTAGCAGTTGGCTCACCAGATAATTATCGCAATATATCTTTTTTTCAATAACAGTATAATAAATGTTTGATTGTATTCACTTGAATCATACACAAATTTGGACTTTATTTTTTTTATTAAGATGTTTATTTTGTTGAGGAAAAAGGACTGAAAAAAAGCTTTTACTTAATATTACTCTTGCATATTTGTTGACAAAGGATTTATCATAATTGTTTTGAATGCTCTACCTCAGATTTGTGAAGTGATCAACTCAAGTGTTTGTCGTGTTCTGACCATTAAGAAGAGTTTAAACAGGTTTCTTCAAGTTTCACTCAGGAGCAAAAATCTGCCTTTAAACTCAAAGGAAATAAAAATTTGATACTTATCGTGATAATTATCATATCGAAAGATATGAAAGTTTTTATCGTCATAACATTTTTGGCCATATCGTCCAGCTATAGTAAAACCACAGGTCAAGAACTAAAGCCTAGTTCACGCTACGCGATTTTAAGCCCGATTTGCCGGTCGGAGAACTCTGCGACCGTCAGGCTGTGATCAGGGGTAAATCAGCCATCGATCTGCGGTCGTTATGTGTGAACCACTCAAAAAAGCTCCTCTGACGCATCACAGATGCCAGCCAGATATCTAGCACGCCAAATATCTGGAGGAGTCGTCCGACTCGACATCAACATCCAGCCAATGAGAGCAGGCAGCTACTTTTTCTCTGTAAAACGCTTTTAACTCACCTCCAGCTCTCAGTAGGTCAGACAATCCCTGCTACCTGTGTGTGCTAATCCATTCTTTCACCCATATTCTTTGTCTCTGTAATAACAAACAACAGCTGTTTCATGTGTAGTGTCACGCCACTTCCCGTTTCACATGTGTTTTCTTGACAAAATGTGGTTTGGAGGCCAGACGTCGGGTGACAGAGCCGCTGTCACTGATCAGTCATGTAGTGCGAACGCCACAACGACTTCAAGACTCCCGTCACGAGACGACAAGTTGTGCAGTCCGAACGGCACGGCGATCGGGCCGACGGCTGAAAGCTGTGTAGTCTTCACGAGCCTTAAGTGCAATGAAATTCCCAGACACATAATTTAAAAGAAGGCACACCAAAATTCCCCACTGAATCCAACAGTGAGGATTTATTATTTAGACCAGACGACACACACATTCCTCACTGAAGAAAGTGGGATGAAGAATTCTCCACATAGAATTTTCTAAAGTGGCATTAAGACCAGAGGACACAAGTGGTACACATTAGATCAGTGCAGATGAGTGTCCTACGGTCAGGTGAAGCTACACCAGCTGGCCACACTCTCCAGATAAGGTTCATGGCCTTTGCTTGCGCTTTAACAGATAATATCTTTTAAAAAGAAGTAAACATCTTGAGTAACTCGTCGTCAGCAGGTTGTATGAATTTAAATGGATTTACTGTCCTTTGTGTGTTGACATTAAAAAAAGAAAAACACCAGCTGACAGACAGCAGAGACAGATGAAGGTGGAGAAAACACCACCTGACCTTGTGTTTCAAAAGGAGGTTTTTCCTTGTTCTGTTTTTAAGTTTGATGTCCTGTCTGCTTTATTCTTTTTTTCATTCAGGGAGAACAAGGTTTCTCTCAAACATAATCACACAGTTGGTTGTTAGCCTAATTTGTTAAGTCACTCCTTGTGCTCTATGGTGCATTGAGCTTGTTTCTTATGTAGTGTGGTGAAGATAATCAGGATCTAGTCGGCTTCCACACTTATTTGAAGGTTTTCCTATTTGGGAATTTCAGGTGATGGCAGCCATATTAGACAGATCTGTTCTTCTAAAATTGTGACTTGTCGACATTACAAGTTACACATGTTGACTTTCTGTACTGGTCTTGAATGGTAACTGATTATTTCAGAACTGTCTTGATCCTCCTGTAGACCCATTTCATTTGTATTTCGGTTTGTTCAGGTTGTGGCTAGTAGTTTACGAAAAATAGCTGTGGTTAAAAACAGTAGTTGGTAGAGCTAATGGCAAAGTACTTTCTTGCCTTCAGCCAGAATCTAGTAGGAAGTTGCTGAATAGATTAAACGCCTTTAACACATCGGGTTTCTGTCATATTCCTCTAACATGTGCTTGTTCAGTCATATTAGTTGAGCCACAGACGTTTCAGAGGTCGTACAGTTGTTAAACACAAAACCGCCATAAAACTGAAATTTGCCTGCTCAGTGCAGATATGATTTTAAGACAGACCAGTAAAATGCTGTGCTTTTTAGATATTTTTTTAACACTATCTATTAGAGGCCAGCTGCCCACTCAGCTTTTAGTTGAATGATTCACAGGCAACTTAACAACAGAGACTACTTAGCTTCTTCTTACTGGCATGAAACAAGGCCTGAGAAAGAGGTAGACGACGTCTGAAACTGATTTTGAGATTAAAGATTGGTTAGGAGATTTCACCAGCACACCTCCATCATTACGCGGCAACATTTTACACAATTACACCTGTTCCTCTGACACTAAACTGCAGTATTGACAGAACCAAACAGACAGGTCAGCTTTTATTTAGTGGTCTGTCAGCTGTTTGACAAAACGTGGCCGAGGGTCAGCGAAGGTCTGCGTTCGCACCAACTTCTCCTGAAAGTCTGTAACAAAGCGGTGCACGGGTGACAGCACTATTTAGCATCTCTGTCAGTTTAATGAGCCCAGAAAGCCTTTGTATATGAACGTCGGCGGGCCAAATGAGGTATTAATTACTTGCTTGCCTTGTTCATCGGCCCAGCTTGTACAGTAAATGGGTAATAACTGTCATCTCTGGGTCTGTGCGCGACTCACCCTGGCTTTTCCTGCGGCCTGGAGCCGTTTGTGGTTAAAACTGGAAAAGTGCGACAGCACTACACTGCTGCGAGCCTGTTAACCAACAAACCCACGTAATGGCTCATTGCATCCTCCTTGTTGCAGCAAGTCTCGTCTCCACCGCAGATTGAATGGCACATTTGAGTATGTTTACTCTGAAAAGTGGAAATGGGGAAATTATTATTGTTTGGTGAGGCTAGAGATGAATAGTTTGGTTGACAGATAGTTGTTGAAAATGCTTTTTTTCCCACCTAAACTGCAGTGTGCATACATGATGTGCACATTATCTTCAGTGAACGGTTTTATTGTTGAAAAGTTGATTAATAGTTTCACATGATAAATCACAAAATAAGCTGACAATTGATCATCATTTAGGCCTTTTTCTTAGACAAACGGCAAACATTTGCTGGTTTGAGCTTCTGAAAACTGAGTAAATTTGTTGCTTTTCTTTGTTTACTTTGTTTTAAATTAAATATGTTTTGTTTGGGACTGTTTCTTGGACAAAGTAAGCAACGTGAGCACCTCAATCAAGGTTCTGGGAAATTGCGTTTGCCAGATTTTGTAAAAATAATTATTTTACATCTGTAGATGGTTGAAATATTTTGCTGGTGTGTTACACAGCAATGTTTACTCTCCACATGTTGCTTATTTTTCTGCATTCTCCTCTCTGAATGTTTAAAGTGACCTCTAACGCTCTCTCCTGGTAGAGCTGATCTTACTGTATGATGAACTGGTGGTGATGGTGTCCAGGATTATCCCCTCCCCCAAAAACCTCTTTTCCCCTCACGGCTTCTGGTGTCATTATCATGGAGGTCAATAGGTCAAGCGCTTCAGAAGAGGGCCACTTTGACCCGAGGATTTTCTTCTTAATCGTGTTTGGTTTGCAAGTGACAGGTAGTGGGTCACTTTTAGATTTGCTTCAAGTCTTTGTGATACATCAAGATGGGAATAAATAAGCATCAATATCGCAAGCTTTTAATATAACACTGCCGGAAGTGTAAAGTATGAACAATGCGGTTGTTTCCTCCTCCGTGGTATCGCGCGGTAGGTTTTTAATTTTATGGTTATCGCGACAGCCCTACGTCACGTCACGAAACAGGAATCGATTTAGGCCACTTTAGAGATGAGATGAGTCAATTAATTGATTAGTTTATTAACAGCAAATTAGTTGTCAGTTTTTTTTGATTAAGAGTCAGTTTTTAACCAAAAATCTACACTCTTTTCTTTGTCATATAAAATTAAATGCCGTTAGATTTTTTTGACTGATATTATAGAACAAAATATTAATCGAGTAAATACTCCAAACTTTAATTGATAATGAAAGTAATCATTAGTTTTAAAAACACAAACACCCTCCAGCTCCCTGACCTGCTACTGTCTTGTGGCCCCAGTGGAGCTGTTAGGTTGCAAAAAGTAGGTGACTGTGGTTTTACTGGGTGTAACTAAGAATTTAAAGCACAGCGATGTTGCAAGTAAATACATGCTCAGCAATCCCTCCTTGTGTAAATAAAGGTTTAAAATACAGTGTTATCGCCAAGGCTTTGTCAGGATAAGTGGCAGGACTCCTGCACACTGTCAGCACTGAGTTCATTGAAGACGTGACATTTCTGACAGGGACCTTTTTTTCTTCTTTTTTTTCCCTCTGACAGGCAAGTGAATTTTGGCACTGATCGCCTTTTAGGAGGTGACGTGGTCTGTCATTACAAAAGTTAAGCACTGAAACATTGAAACTGCGTAATTTTAACCAGTGTAAAAATCACACCTCACCATAATAGCTTAATATGACGTTTCAAAATATATCTAGACACTCTTTTATCTGATAAAAGCTAATCCTTTTTTTTTCTCCAACAGACAAATGCGTGTTTCAGTCCTAATCATGCTTTTATACAGATTATTTTGAGCATGGCAGGGGGGGAGAGCACTGTGCCTCAGGACACTGTCACAGATGGAGAACACCCTGTAAAAATCAAACTTGTGGCAGACAGTTAATTTAAGTGAGTGTGTTTGAGGCTGTAAAAATGTAGGCTACCCAGCAAGCCCCCCGCTAATACTGTCTGGGTTAATGCCACCACTGTGATGGGCTTCATGTTACAAAAATCTTTGCAGCCAAATCTTTTTTTTTTTTTTTTTGTTGCTGTCATTGCCCGACTCCTCATCCTGACTGATCTAGAGTCCTGACATTGTGACATTTTGCTCTGATAAATTGCTGCAAAGTAGACAGACCACAAGATTGATCCTTGTAATGAAGCTGACAGATCCTGATGCATGTCATCTATTTAATTTCAGTTCAGTTTTATTGATATAGCGCCGAGGGGTGGGGGGAGGGGAGCAGGAGGGAAAGAGAGCACACAGAAGCACAATGCAAGTTCCACACAGAGATGCATAATTATTGAAATGAATAAAAATAATACTGATGGCAATAATAATGATGATAAGAATGGGGCTATTATTAATATTTGTAGCAGCGGTGTAGGTGGCTTGCAACCACAGATCCTGACTACAGGTCTGGAGGCAATACCTGCAGAAAGCGACAGAAGAGACGAGAAAGCACTGAACTACAGGAGAGGAGGGAAGCAGTTGAGTTATTAATATACATTAATGGGATAAGAATGCATTCAGATGGAGAGAGAGGTGGAGAGTGGAGCTTAGTGCATCATGGGAAGTCTCCTGGCAGTCTAGGCCTTAAGCAGAATAACTAACGGATGGGTCAGGGCTCACCTGAGCCAGCCTTAACTATAAGCTTTTTCAAAGAGGAAAGTCTTAAGCCCGCACTCTTAAATGTGGAGGTGGTGTCTGCCTCCTGAACCCAAACTGGGACCTGATTTCACACGAGAGGAGCTTGATAGCTGAAGGCCCTGGCTCCTGTTCTACTTTTGGAGACTAGGAACCACGAGTAACCCTGCATTCTGGGAGCGCAGTGTTCGAGGAGCGTAATGTCGTGCTATGAGCTCGTTTACATGTGAAACATAAGATTTAAGACATCTCTTTAACTTTTGTCAATTTAATTACTAGATGACCGTTTAAAAATCAAATCACCACTCATTAGATATGCGGCCTTTGCTATGTGAAGCCTAATATTGTATTTCATAAAATGGTAATAATACCCGTGACTTTGGCAGAGCCGCTCTATGCCTCACTCCTTCCCTGCCTTCCGGTTTTCTGTTGCCCTCTCATTGGATACTGTGCACATCTCAGGTTCGTCTCCTTGGTGCTCCAACTACAAGTGCACGCTGATGAACGTGACATGTCAAGACATTTTTGAAAACTGTTGAATGAGACCACATGACAGTTAATGTGAATTACAGATGCACCTAGCTAAGCAAGCTAACTGGCTCCACAAGTGGCCGTTAGCTCCACCGTCTTGTCCAAATATGGTCACGTCCGGCGCCGCTGGTTGCAAAAAGTCAACATGGCCAAATTCTAGGCTTCAAAACGGCAGTCCACAAACCAACGGGTGATGTCACCATGACTACGTCCACTTCTTTATGCAGTCTATGTGAGGTCCCAAAGCTTTGTGAATTCTCTCCAACTAGACAACTTGTTGTGACGGGTGTCAGGGTGGGTGCCATGCCGGAAGATTTATATAAATGTGGCTGGAGACAGATAAAATCACAGCTAAAGTCATGCTTTTGACAGTTATGTTTGTATATTATATTTGAGAATACACTACCCTATTTCTAGTAGGTTATTTCTTATTTCACCAGCTTAGTACAAATTTAATACTCCACCTTTATATTAGTGTTTACTCACAAACCAGCCTATCGATTGGTGCATCACTACTTTTCTCTAGTAACTAAATTCTAAGTGAAGTATATGCTGCAGAGTTACAAAACATTTGTATAAATTTTTAAAATTGACTACATTTAAAATTTAAATGTACTACTTCGATGCAGCTGTCAGGGCTGGAAATATGCAATCCGTCAAAATATTAATGTGCCAAAATATTTCACCAGACAAGAGGCTTTTTTAGAAATGAGGCCAGTTGGTCACCCTCCAGTGTGACTGTGAATTACACGTGGCTAATGCACCAGCCTCAGCCAAAATAAAGCAGCATTTGTCCAGCTGCTGGTGGTCCCGAGGTTGATTATGTGGGATAGAGAAGAGCTGCTTTGCATCTTGACAACATGTAGCCAAGATTACGCTGGTACACCAAAGCCTGGCTCTCACTGCTGTGACTTAAAATAAGAAAAGGAACTATTTGACGTGTCTGTGAAACAGCAGCCACACTCAGTCTTCTGACAGCCTTTTATTTAATCTACTCATCACAAATTGCCGTCTAGAGATCGATGATGTAGCTGTAGAGGTTAATTTATGCCTTTCAAGCTGCTTTTTAGTTACCGCTATCAGCCGTCTGCTATGCCAAGATAAATACTGAACTGTAACACAGAACATTCATATTACCTCTGCCAGACATTACCGAAATAGAGTACTTTAAAAGTGCAGTGTTATCTGGCTGCCTTAATATGTGATACTAATTATTCTGGAGGTTTACAAAGCCTTATCGTCTTATTTTAGGGGAAATCTCACTCAAGCTTAATTTGATTGTTTGACAGATCCAACACAGAATATTAATTTCACCCTTTTACAGCTGCTTTGCTTGTTATCCCCTTGTTTTCCTTCACTCTGGGAGCAGCAGTCAGCAGTGGTCATTACTTGTATTTAATGACTTAATTAATATCGACTCTTTACTGCTACTTTATTAGTATCTGTGCTGCCTGGCGGACATGTATCCAAAATTGATCACCGAGTAATAACAAGGCCATGCAGTATTAATCGTCCTGATTTCTTTATGTTTTCTCCTTCTTACAGATGCCATTTTTGCTTTCTAAGTCCCGTTCCTCTAACCTAAAGACCACAAATCCAAAGACATTCATTTTACTGTCATAGAGGAAGAAGGAAACCAGAAAATATTCATATCTAAGAAGCCAAAATCAGAGTATTTTAACTTTTTCCTCCTTTTAATTACTCAAACCGATTAATCGATTAATAGTTGGCGATTCATTTAATAGTTGATAACTAATGGATTAATCATAAACTCTCGTTTTGTGTACTAACAAGACCGCTTTGTGCTGGAGGTTTCACGCTTTGCCAGTGGCATCTGCTAATCGATTGGCTTTGGAATTTCTTACGTACTCAAACCTAGCTTGCCCGTGTTATGCTTGAATTTCAGATTTTAGGGAAGTGTACAGGCATCTCCCCCTTCAGTAGAGGAATGTGAAAACACATGACAAACGTTTCTAGTTTAATATAATGCTCTGCCATGTTCACCAGCTGGTCTCTGACTTTTTGTCTGTTTGCTGTTGGTGCTGGGCGGGTTGTGTACTGTGGGTTAATCAGAGTTGTTTGGCTGAAAACAGCTGCCTGTTGTGGCTTGAAACGACACTGAGAGCAGTGACAATGAACCAAAATTGTAGTTTCGGGCCATAAAATCAAAACGGCAAGCTCAAAAAAAGACGTTTAAAAGCTGTTGAGCTTGTACAACTAACACAGACCTTATTGAAGTGAAAGGTTGTGAATCAGCTGTAATTGATATTTTTAACGTTGAATCAAAAGACAGCATGAAAACAAAGAGACAATGTGAAAGGGGTCCTCCATAGTGATGAACCTACAGACAATTAACACCTGAATCTGCAGCTCCTCTCAGCTTTACAGAGATTTGTAGTGAGTTTCAGCTCATTGTGTGGCCCTCTACTTTATGGTTTTGGTGCACTCTCACTGCCGTCGTAGTGCTGTTTTCTGCAGCTGTTTTCAGAGAGAAAGCTCTGTTACAAACCCACTGTTTCAACAAACAGCAGACAGCCGGAAGCATTTAGCAGCTAAAGAGCCAGATATTTCCCTCAGGAGTTGGGAGGGTCCAAAAAGCCGAGCTAAAAGAGGGTGAATCTTGGACTTAAATCCATCAGGCGGACAGACACACGGCTCCAAATGAATAGTAATGTTGCTCCGGAACCGCTGTGTATATAGGCAGCTGTTTGCTGACTGGTTCACCATGTCAACTGGATGTCACTGCTGCGCCCAAGTTTGCCAAACAAAAAAATCAGTTACTTTAACTACAGTGATTAATATGGGCTATGTGTAGTTTTCAGTGGTCTACAAGGTTTCAGATCACAGCAAACTAATGAACAAGCACTCGCCATTGGCCAAAACAGAGACATGACAAGAGATGGTATGACACAGAAAGCTGGAAACTCCCACTGCAACGTTACAGTGATATTTTATCAGCTGGACAGTGAACTAATCAGCGCTTATGACATGATAACGCTTCATCGACTGCATTTAGTCGGCATTGTGTAACTTTCGCCAGAGGGGCTCAGCAAAGTCAGCTTAGGGGGAAATTTATTGGATGATAACGAAAATGGTGACAGCCAACTCTGAGTGGGGCTTTCATATCCAAAACAAAACGGCCTTTCCATGAGTGAAACGCCTTTCTGACGTCGAACTGTGTTTTCGCCCGACGTCGATGATGATTCTCGTTTGGTCTGACAGACTTCAGCACATGAAATGTTTTTGTTTTTTGTCTAAACGTGGAGTTTGTCTTGGAGTTCGGCTCGGGAGCATGCATCAGTGTCACAGCCTACGTAAACCAGTGGATTTTGCGGAACATCCTGCCCGATTTGTTCACATAGGAAGCAGCACACAGGCCGTTAGAGGGAACCAAGAAAGCCAACACATAGTTTATTTCTTATGTGAGGTTACAGCACGTTCACAAATAGGCAAGAAAGGGTGATTTATTTCATTTAAAAAAAACTACATTTAGCCCATTTTAATTGAAAATGAAACAGTTCAGTGAAGTCTGCTTGTTGCAGCATATTATAAAGCAATATGTTATCAGGACTCAATGTAATTCTTTAGCAGATGGGGATGGAGAGAAGTAAAGAGGATGCAACATGTTTCAACAGATTTCTTCAGATCCTCTGTTCCTCATTTGAAGCAGATCTCTCTTGTCTTCCTGCCGTTGGGGTGGCCACTGTGTCCTGAGCCTCTGGGTGTTCAGACTGTTTACTCTTTGATATCTTCTCCTTATGTGAAGGCTGCATTTGTGTCTCTCTCTCTCTCTGCACAGTAGGACCACCTCATGCTCCATAATAGCGCCTGTGTTTAATAACTGGAAGGAGCTGGATAACAAGCCCATTTGGCGATGCTAATAGCATATGCAATTTAGTGGAAACATTTATCCAAAGCTCCTTACTGTGTCATGAGTGTATGCGTTTTTGTATTAGTAGCTCCAATGGGAATCCCTAACCCTTTTAGCATGAGTGCATGGAGCCAGTAACAAAAAGAAACCACTAACCCAGAAAGTGTTGCTGTTGTAATACACCCAGTTTCCCCTCTAGGATCGGTTCATCCCATCTCGAGCGACACATGACTTAATCTGAACTGAACTCCACACTTGGGACAGACACACAGCTCCTTGTAAATCTTTTGTGAATGTGTTTCATTCTACTTCAAGCAGCACAGCAACATGGTTTTGCATAGAGTTTCTAAATTTACTTTAAACAGGTTGTTGTTTGACTGAATCTCTCGCTGAATTGAATTTGTGGAAAACATTTAAAGTCCTGCAAGTAAGTAAACGGTTCTGCGTAGTGATTGTGTTGCTTGTTCTCTAATCAGAGGGCATCAGGTCCTGTGAACAAAAACAGGGTCATTCTGGCATTCATAGATAGTTACTGTCTCAGACAAACGTGGCAGATGCGTAACATGAAAACACAGGTTGCGTTGAAGATAAAGAAGAGCCTGAGTCATGAAATGTTTGTGTCGAGCTTTTATAATATATGAAAACAACAAGCCCTTGAGTTTAATCCTGGCAACGCTTTCCTCGCGAGGGTTTTATCGCTGGACAACTGCCATGTGTCCACAACGCGAATAAACACAACTCACCATTACTACAGCTGTATGAACCCAAAGTAAACATTTTGCTGTGATTAAATGGCAATAAACAGATCAAACTGATGCTGAAATAACCACAATATGATGCAGATTTGTTTAAACATATGAATTCATGCTTTGGCAGGTCGGTCATCAAGACCGCATGACAACAACTTCTAAAATGTTTGTTTGCAGTTTGATCGATCAGGGCTATGCTATGCTAACTTGACAGTAAAAAGCTGCAGCGCTGCTCCTGGCTCTGTTTCGACTTCTCCCCTTGCACTGACTTTGTAAGTAAACGCACTGCCCCCAACGCTCACTTCACTTTTTGGTTTGAAAGCACCTTTGGACCACGTCACTGAGAGAAAGCAACTCTTTACAACCCCGTTCAGCACCCAGCTCTAATCTGAGTGTACAGTTTGCAAATGGTGTGTATGGAACTACATTCACAGATCAAGATCTTATTTTTTTTTTTTTTTACAGATGTGTGAATGTTCAAAAAGGGTCATGTACGTTCTTTCGGATCCTGTGTGAATGTGTGTGTGAGAGATTAGTGTGTTGATAGCCAACAATTCCTGTTTTCTTGATTCAAGTTTTGTCTATTAAATGTCAGAAAATATTGAAGAAACTTCAATCGTGACTTCTCAGAGTCCAAGGCGGCAAAAAGCTTGTTTTGTCCAGAACACAAAGATAAGACAAAGGCAGCGAGACCTTACATTTGAGAAGCTGTGATTTGGGAATATATCTGCCTTGTTTAGCTTGAACAATTGAAACGGACAAAACAATTAGTCAGTTATGCAAATAGTTGTTTTCTGTTGTTGTTGTCATTCTTTCACCTTTTAGTGACTTGAGATAAATAGTTAAAGCTTTCAAACTTTCACCCCTTCTGCTACATACAACATGAATCCTAGTTTTTATTCCTGGATAATTACCAGAGGTGAATTCAGTCTCAACATTGTGCTTTTGTTCCCTGGCGAGCAAAGACAGATTTTTTTTTTTAACTTTTTCTCCGCACATTGGCCGGTGAATTAAAAAAGCCTGTGTTTAAATGGTTGGTTCCTACAGTTTTTTTTTTCTCTGTTTAACCAACAAAAATGACTTTTGTCCCATTATTTTGCCTCCAATTCATGTTTGGTTATCTGGAAATGTGAAGGACGTTGATTAACTTTACAGGAAATATTGTCTGATGATTAAGTTTTCTGCCTCTGGGAGAAACTTGCTGCCATTAAGAAGTACTCCATGTATCTCCCAACGCTTCCTCCTCACTGCTCACTCTGAAACACTTGCAGCTTGAAGTAAGGGAGTGAAAATATCATACCCTGGCTACCAGTTTGGTATCGTACATAGAAGAATTTTGTCAAAATGATTGTGTTGCTGCTGTCTAATCCTTGAGCTTCTCATGTATAATTTAGTGTCCTTCTTTAAGACTGTCACTCTGCAATTAAATTTACACTGAAAATGTAAATCTAAACCTCTGCACATTTACAAGCCTAAGTAGAAACAGCCATTTAAAAGGATGTGAACAGTTTTTGGGTCTGACCTGAGAGGCGTACTACACATTAGCTTCACTAACTTCACTCTTGGCCTTCGCACCTAAACTCAAAGCTCAATTATTCAAGTGTTTCTGCTTCTTGGCAGCGCATACAGCCTCCTGGCCAGCTGCAGGCTGCTTCTCTTTGGATTGCGTCTTTTGTCTGCCTGATTTCCCCAGGCACCGAATCCGGGCTGGAGGATTGAGGGCCATCAAACAGAATTAAGAGGAGACAATAACTGTGTGTGTGACGGTGGATGTGTGCGCCCGTGCACGTGCGGGTACTTACAGTTTGGAAAAAGCATGTATACATCGTTGTGTAGTTTGTGTGCATTTTTTGTCTGCATCTCCGTGTGTGTGGCCTAAGAGTGTGTGTTTTTGAAGTGAAGCCAAAACTTCCACAACAAGAAGAGGCCTCTCCTCCTGGCTCCGTCCACTGATGCAGGCCTTCAGTGTCCGTCGCTCCAGCTGGCAGCCAATTTATACCAAGGCCAAACACTCCAATACCCACAGGCAGGCCAACAGGGGCTCTTTGTGATGCCAGAGTGTGTGTGTGTGTGTCGTCTCTGTGTGTACTTATCAGCTACTGAGACAGTTGTTCAGCTCATGATTGACTGCAAATGTTGTTAATCTCCAGACTTAGCTCTATCCAGAGGACTTCTCTCTGTGTTCACATTGGTTAAGGCATGAATTACATTATAGTAGTGGCTCAAAGTTAATGGATGCACTGGAAGCTATGTAGCTCCTGTGTGGCAGCAGTGCTGTGTTAATACAATAGCAAACTGTAGAATGTGATATCTGTATTTAAATATGTAAACAACCCTAAAGAGAGCATGTAATTGGTTACTGGGAGCGGAGGGGGAGAGGGGGCATCTATTCACCAGCATTTCAGGCAGCCATTATGAAGAAGTGGATTTGAGCCACAGTCCAGACAATTTTGCTGTGACCTCAGAATAATCCTGTAAAACAGACAACTGGAAACAAATTTCCAATTTTGACATGAATTAGCTCAGGTCAAACTAATTCTAGTCAATTACTTCAACTGCTTTATTTTAACAGTACAGTCCCACTTGTGCACCGGCAAAATCAATTATCCTATTCAGCCTACTGTGACCATTTGTGGGGAGTTCTGGTAGTTGTCTAAAGTTCTGGTAGATTTCTGTCTATTGATGAGGATTGATTTATATTAAATGAGGATGAGCAGCTGGAGGGGAACAATCTCTGGTAAATATTAGCCACATGCATTTATTTACCAAAGATTGTACAAAAACACGCATATTAGCATCTGTAACGTTACCCACAGATTTCTTAAGGAACGTTTAGAAGCTTGGGGGTTTTGAATAAGGGCAACGGTTCCCAGTTTCTTTGGCTTGGGAATCTTTTAAATGTATATTTGATGACTCGCTCATCTACAGTCATTATTACCTCTTTGTATTTTTCCTCTACAGAACTTTCATTAAGTAACACATCATTAGTTGTGTTGCTTTAATCAGCCAAAATATGAACCATGCACAGGATCCAACACACAGGGAAATACAGTAGCAGTAGGGATGGGTGTCTCTCCCTGATACCTTTTTAAAGTATTGACCTAAACAGCCCAGTATCGAGTAGAATCGAAACGTCTCCAGTCAAACCAGTACTTCAATCGATACCTTTTCTAACCAGATTGCGGCACAAGATTACTATTGGTATGGTTTTGCTTGCAGCCAAACACACAAGCGACACACTGAAAGAAAGAGAACAGCACGCCTTTTTCCCCTTTATGTGCCTGCACCATGAACTGCATAAAAAAAAACATCACGTGTCACTGATCAATCACATCATATCAATTAAACGCTTTTGTGGCGCAGCAGCTGATTTTACTCACGGCTGCAGCTGCTTCAGGTGTAGTTGGTTTGATCAACTGGACGTGCAGCTTCTCTTTTCCTCTCATCTTTAGTGTAGTTAAGTGACTTGTTTAAACGGACTCCTTTTCTCGTTTTATAATTGTTATTGTCGTTAGTTATTACTTACTTATTTGGTCACCAGACTATTTCACTCCTCCTCCGTCATTCAAATACAAAAAAACCCACAAGTTGTAGTCTTTCCCCCTTTCTACCCGTGAGGATTAACCTAATTAGGATGAGGAGCGATTTGATAAAATTTCCCAATACTTTTAGTTATTTGAAGTGAGAAGAAAATAAAATATATAACAATGTTTATCCATAACAACAACAAATAATAATACGCTACCATTCAACTACTATGGCTTTAAAAGGTGGCCTTTTATGCAAGGTATCGAATGAAGTACTCCATTGGTATTGGTATCACTTAAAGGTACCGGTTTTGGTGCCGGTATCGTAACATTTTAAAAGATACCCAGCCCGAGGTAGCAGTGATATATTTGTGGGTGTCTTTGCTGAACGTGATTGATAAAACCAGAGCGACTGGTTTCTGAACGTGCAGGTGGTATGAATGGAGAATGTGTCTGTGGGGGAAACCGTTGCGGCTTGACAGGTTTCAGAGGGAGGATCCGAGATGATGAACCCACACTTTCACAGTGAATCACTTCAGTATGACAGAAAGGCCATCCATCGTGTTTATTTACTCCTGGAGCTTCTAATAGTAATAGACATGAGTTCTTATTTAGACTGATACTCAAATTCTCCCTCTGACTATTGATGTATTATGTTTAGATTTCTAATGTTTTTTATTTTTTATTTTTAGAGCTGCAACAGTTAGTCAGTGAATTGGTCGAGTGAGTCATAGTTACACATTCTCAAATGTGAACATTGCTGTTTTTTTTAGCCTTCTACAGATTGTAAATTGAATATCAGGGTTTAGGACTGTTGGCCTGACAAAACAAGACATTTAAAGATGTCACCTTGGATTATTCACTGCTTTCTTATTTTGTATAGACCAAAGGTTGTAATTAGTCAAAGAAATCAACCAGTTAAGAAAAATAGTTGGTTGGAGCCCTGTTGTGTTTATGTAAATGTTTTAATATAGTACCATTGTACAGCTTCAATCACTGTGTAGTAGACTGAATCCCTGTGCCAGTATTGTGCAGTTTTTCAATAGCTGTGGTAAAATGTCCCTGTACTGCTGCCACCAAGATGGAAATCTGACTGTCTGCTTAAGTCATTTAATAGGGAACACAAAACAGAAGTGAGGCAGAGCAACCGACCTTTGTCTTCACACCACAAAACCCACTTTAAACTTTACAATCAGTCAATGATGTTTACTGACTTGAACAGGTGGATGGGGAATCACCTGCCAAGTAGAGTAGATACACAGCCGCAATATACAGATTATAACCCTGCTTCATACTCTTAGCTGGTGTCTTGTATGATGCCTGATGATAGTACATGGAAATAATGTATGCTCCTAAATATAAGCAATCTTCTGGTTTCTGAGCAAACACACAATTTTAGAAACGTATTCACAAGTGAATAGTAGAGAGAACAAAAATGATTGCCTAATATTTCTGTGGTTATATGCTCTGCAAGATATAAAATGGAGATTTTCCAAAATTTAGGATAACTGGCACAGTTGCACAGCACTGAAGTGTGCTTTACCTGTGCTGTCCTGATATCTGGTATATGGCATTTTTGCCTTTGTTGGACTGTTGACAGGCTGGAAATGACAAACAGCCACCATCCCTGGCCACTGAACCTGATACCCTGCAGTTATATAGCATGCATCTTAACCACTTGACTACCAGGACGTCTCTAATATATGACGGTTAACAAAAACAGTATTTCCAATATGATTTATGATCTATTTATTATATGCTTCCAGCTTCCATGTGACTGATATCCTTAAATGACCCTGAATGCAGCAGGCTCCGTAAAGAACTGAACAGCCCTCAAAGTGGTTTGTTATCTTTGTTTTGTCTTTTATATATTACACTACTCATAAAATAAGGGACCACGTAATCGTCACAGTATAACATCAGGTCAGTTAAACTTCAGGGATATCAATCTGTCCAGTTAGGAAGCATAACTGTTTGTGAGTCAGTGTCACTTGTTTTAGTGCAAATGAAAGTGACAGCAGCTGCACTGGAGAGGCAACAGCAAGACAACCAGCAAAAGGGGAACAGGTTTAGAGGTGGTGGCTGCAGACAGTCGCTCTCCTCTATCCTTCCTGACTGATTGTTCTCTACTTCTGCATTTTGCTAGTGTTCTTGTTAACCACTGGTAGCATGAGGCAGTACCTGCAGCCCATTTAGGTTGCACAAGTAGTCCAGCTCCTCCAGGATGGCACATCCATATGAGGGCCCGGCGTGCTCTAGTGGGATCTGTGCTCATATCCTTGCACCGTGCGGCTTGATTGGCATTTGCCGGTGAACACCAGTATTGGAAGGTTCACAATTCTCAGAGCTATTGTCAAACCTTATGCTGGTGCAGTTGGCCCTGGCCGCCTCCTGGTGCAGGACAACGCCTCATGTGGCCAGAGCGTGTAGGCAGTTCCTGGATGACGAAGGCATTGATGCCACTGAGTGGCCCTCACGTCCCCTAGACCTGAATCCAATTGAGAACCTCTGGGACGTCATGTATCGATGCATCAGACGCCACCAAGTAGTGTCACAGATTGTTCAGGAGACTATGCCTTTGGTGTGAGAGACCTGGGTTCAATCCCCCACTGGGACCCATCCACCGTTGTGTCCCTGAGCAAGACACTTAAACCCTCGTTGCTCCAGAGGCGTGCGACCTCTGACATGTATAGCAATTGTACGCTTTGGATAAAAGCGTCAGCTAAATGTTAATGTAATGTTATTTTTTTTAACTTTGATTGTTGGTTTGATTTTGAATCCAGTCCTCAGTCGGGTGGTGATTGTTACGCGATTTTCTTCTCAATGAATTATGCAATGTGCGGTAAAGATTTTGAGCTATTCAACGAGATCTGATGTGATTTAAGTGTTCCCTTAATTTAGAGCAGTGTATTTTGCCTCCAGTATTATTCCTAGTCACCCAGCAGTGATTCATGAACACCACCACCATCACTGCTGCCGGGGACAGAAACTGAACAAATATCTTTTCAGAAACAGCAGTATCTGCAGTCTGAAGTTATTTTATTTTTACACAGGATGTCATTTCTGTAACCACAACAACAATTGATAATAAAAACAGATAACTAAATCTTGTTCAAACCAGAGTGGGAAGTTTACCGTGTCACATTTTTATATGTGGTTTATTTCGAGCTGCAATTTGATCCAGAGCAGGCAAACAGAATCCACATAGACTCACAAGTGTACCCTGTTTTGGTGTTGTCTCGCTCTCAAAATGTGCCTAAATGCTCATGTCATGAAGTATTTGACCGCACGTTGATTTGACATCTGGTACGCAGTATTAACTGCTCGGGAGCAGATCACGGTCATCTGTCTTCTTACACCCACAGCGCCTCAACATTCTGGGGTCTCTTTTACATACAGACAGTTTATGTTCTTGCACCTGTCTAAGCAAACAAAACACACAGAGGAAACCCTCCTCGGTGTGAACATGACCTCAACTCACCACCAACACAAATAAAACATTACATCACCGAGGAGTCGCCAGGTGTCGTGTGACGATAACATCTGCGTGAAGCTCGTCGGCGCGTGACGGCTCTCTAAAAGGCAGCACTGTGGTGTGTGCATGTGCGTCCCCAGCAGCCCCTGCCACATTTCATCTCTGTCGACTAACTGGCCTAATTTCAAGGTCTGATGAGCAGGCAGAGGCAGGCTGGCTGACTTACCGGTGTCACCGGAGACTTTAAAGGCAGTTTATTTGTACATTTTGAACTGTGTGCGTGTGTTCTGGGAGGATGATAAAGCAGTGGTGGGTGTTCGCCTGGCAGTCCCTCTCCTATCGTGACTGGGGTGGTTGGACTCCAACAATTAAGCAATGAATCACACAAAGTGATGGCAGGACTAGTCACTGCTGCCAGGCTGGATGACAGGAAATCTGTTGCCCTCTGTGGAGGACAACTACAACTTTCAGCAACACTGTACAGTACTAAACTTGTGTGGTAACGTCGTAATATATTCTTTTTGTTTGTTCTTGCATCGCTGTGGCATTTGGCTTCCCAATCAAACAGTGTGGGTGGTACAGTGTAGTTTTGATTGTTTTGAGTTTCCATTGCAGTTTGATTTTCTAGTAGCTTCTGTTTCTTTGGTTGCTCAGTAAAACCAAACCAAATTTAGAGCTTTTAATTAAAGGAACAGTCTGACACATTTAAATATATACCTTGATCACTTGATGTGTCTGTTTGGTAAATATGACTCACAATCCGCCTACTAATATCTCTAAAAGATTATAAATTAACGCACTATACCGTGTGTATCTAATTTTAATTACAAAAACGAGGCCTTAAATGTGACAATATAAATTATTTTACTGGATGTTATGTGACATGCAGTTTCTTGGCGAGGACCAGTAACTTCTTGGAGCCTCCGCTGTTTGCCTGGCAACTGCTCCCGGCCAAGAAATAGTCCAGCTCGTAATGCTCATAAAACGGCGTTAATTGGTGAGCTTTGGAGGTGCCGGTTGGCAGATTTTGTTCAGAGCCAGGCTAGTCCAGGCTTTAGGAGACTTCATATGTAATGGACAGACATTTTAAGACAAGAAAAGCGAAAAAGCGTCTTTCCCAAAAATGTTGAATTATTCCTTTAAAGCTGACCTGGATATAAGTAGAATTTTTTTAGTCTCCAAGAATATTCTTTTTGGATGTTGGCAAGCCCCCATTTTTTAAAATTTGAATCTTCCTAACAGCTTTGTCACTTGTTTCTTTCTCTGTTTTAGGCTCCAATGAGAGGCTCTCCATGATGAGGAGCTAACGCTGTCGGCCGCACAACCGCAGGAAGAGACGTGGGCCGCTGCACCATCCACAGTCGACGCATGGCGGTATTAGGGGTAAGAACCACATTGTGTGGTTTACTCTCATGGCTTTATCAGTACGGAAAACCCTGAGAACTCCTGTTGTGTTTTCTTAGCCTTGAAAACAGTTTTAGATATTTTAATGGACGTGGGTGAGTACTGTGTTTTGTTTCTCACTGGTGCTGACTGTCAGGCTGGCAGTAGAAGTAGATGCCTTCTAAGGATAAGACTTTCCTGTGCATCCAAGTGTGGATGCTGTAGTGTACAAACATGTAACTTTGTAGTTATACCTGAGTTATTAAGTGAGAAACAAAGGTTTAAAAAATTTCTAATTCAAATCTTCACAATTGTGAAGCTAGAGAATATCTGGCATTACTGTTTGACAAAAATAAGTGATTATCAAAGTAATTTTCTGTTGATCAAGTAATCAATTAATGGACTAATCTCATCAGCTCTAACTCTGAGATATTGGGTTTATGAAATCTTTTTAAAGAGTCATATGATGACAAAAAAGCACCATCATCCACAGTTTTTCTTCAGCTCTTAAAAAGCCGACAATTGGACATCGGAGCCTTTTGTCTCTGTGATGATAACGTCTCTGTCTTTATCTTCTTTGCATCGATCTCAGTGTCCAGACACTTTCACGATTTTAGCAGTCAGCGAGGATTTTAGAACAGGTTGGAGTCTCTAAATGATGGACGTCAGCTCTCTCAGAGTCTATCTCATCAGGCACAGCCGGCCATTATCTGAGTGGTAGCTGGGTGTAATTTCACATCAGATAATGTGGCTTCAGCTGTCTGCTGTTGTAGTCTGTTAGAGCAAATTAGAAATGCATTGTAGTCAGAATAACACACCCTGGTCTGTAAGATGGTCACTCGGTTACTGTGTTTTTACTCCACAAGCTGCCTGGAATAAAGATACAGTAGCAGTTGTACATTAAATGCATTTTATCTTATTGTTAATGCAAACTGGTTGGTAAAAGTCAGTTTTAATATTGCATACTCTGACATTAAAAGGGAATTGAATCTAAGATGGAAGAGTAATTAAGAGGAACAAAGCAACTCTTAAATCCTGGGAAGATAAACTGTTGGTAATAGAGTTGATTTGACGGATGGCGGTGGCAGTAGCTGTCAGGTTCAGAGTAAGTAGGGTAGACAAAAACATCAAATGCAGTTGATGTACGGTCTGACTCCAAAGATATCTTTAATGTAAAAATGGCTCAGGGGGAGCCCAGTGGAAATCTGCGTGAGTCCGCCCATGAGTGGAGCCTGACAGCTGAGCAGCCTCCTCTAGGTTTCTTTTTGTCCTCAAGTTGAGACCAGAGGGCCGTCTATTTTCATCAAAAGAAAACATTCTCTTTGAGTTTGTTGTTTAAAAAGTTATTCTTGATAGTAACAGATATTCTCTGTAGAATCCACCTAATAAAAATGTCTGTCAGTTAGCCTGTGCACTGCAGTTTATACTATATCTATATCCATGGTTGTTTATGCACATAAGATTATTGTGCATCTCTAACTTCACGTTCATTTATTTCATTTAGTGAACTGACGTAATTTGGGGTAAAATATGAAATGAAGTTGACATGGTTCAATAGCAGAAACGACTTATTTTAGAAAGTAGTTTATAAGCACTGATGTGACAACCAGCAGTTGCAATTGCGACCTTATATCACCCAATTTATAACTAATTTAACATAATGGGTCACAATTTTTAACACTATTGCCAAAAGGTTAGCTGACAGCTAAGTGGTGGAAATGCGTGTACTGTTACTTTGTCTCCGGGAGATAAGGCCGTATCCACATCTTTAACTACAAGCCACAAAAAAGTAAGATAAAAAGAGCATGCAAAGACAGAGAAAGATTTTTATTCTGTCGTCTGTTCTGTCTTCTCTTTCTTTAGCTTCCATCGAGCTTCTTTTTAGTAAAACAGACAGCTATAAATCAAAATACAAATTCAGTTTCCCCCAAAAAAACATACAGAGGGACAGTATGTTTGTTCAAGTCTGAGATGTGTATGTGTATTTTTATCAATTTAAAGTTCATCTGGATCACAAAAACTTGACAGCGGACACTGCTGACGGATTTTAAAGCAAGTCACTGGAACTGCAAAGGTAAAACTGGGATTTTGATAAGTGAGGGGGGCATTACCGCATCCCAGTTAAAATTACAGACCGGGTTATCAGTGTTATTTTAATCACTGCTCTTGTTAATTTTAATCATTAGCGTGAGTTTGTCGATGAATGTCTGGGTGCATATGAGTTAATCTAATCAAATGTTTTTAGTATATAAGCATGAGTATTATATTTAATGAGCATTTAACTATGAGCCGTGAGTTAGAAAACGTCGCTTTTTGACAGCCACTTCTGGACATTAATGTAAAGCAAACCATTAATAAAACAAAACCACATTGTTAGTAATCGACATAAGGACACACAAAAACAATACACAGCTAGTTGACCGCTCACACATCATCTGAGTCTCCCTTTTTTCTCAGCTCTGTGAGAACGGAGAGGACTCCCAGTGACTCGTTGATGATGTTACAGAGTGAAACCACAGTTAGTCATTCAGTTACTCAACACACTTCTCTATAGCAAATCACTGTTTTCGACACGGTTCTCATGTACATCTGTAAAGCGTGAATCACCCACTGAGCTCGCTGTCGCTGCCTGTCGGGCCGCGCTTGTCTGATTGTGATCGTGCAGGTACATGTTGAACTGAAAGCTCTGTAGTACAGCTGATCTTTTTTCACTGCCAGCAAGATGGAGAGATTTTTTTTAATGTGTTACAGTGAACAGTGTCAGAGCTGCAGAAGACTTTTAAAGGTTTTCTTCAAAAAGACAGACCCAACCAGAAGATGAAAACACAGAGTACAGTTACTGCGGTTGGCAGGAAAGCAGGAATGATGGCTAACTAGCTCCCTGGGTACAATAAGGCATAGGGGAAAAAAAATAATTAAGCATCGCTATATTATTATCTGTTTTTTGCCTCAAGTGGCTTTTATTCAAGGGTTTTAGTGGTGAAGCACCTCAAGACACTCGCTTATCTATTCGTACAGCACATAGAGGAATGAAATTGGGTTTCTCCCGGTGTAAACAAAAAGAATGAACGGTGCAAGATTCAGTGGGAGAGAAGAACATTCAGACTGCACATAAGGTGCAAAGTACAAAACAAGGTACAAACATGTAGTTCAATACACATGACAACTTACAACAAGCTGTTATAAAAATAGAAAACTATAAATGTAAATGAAAGTATAACGTGTAAGTGGTGCAGCAGGGGCAGTTTGAGGGCCCCTGAGGATATAGTAAGGTGCAAGTAGTCAGGCAGGCTATGGTGACTGGTAAAGTGAGTTAGTGTATGAAGTGACTAGTGCAGGTGTGTGTGTGTCAGCTGTTGCTGAGTCTGGAGGATCTTGTCTGGTTGCTCTGGTAGTTTTGTTTGTTTTTTTTCCAGACGGCAGCCGGGTGAAGAGTCTGTGAGAGGGCTCGGAGGGGTCTTTCATCATGTTATGTGTGCTTGTTTCTTACACAATACAACAGAAGAAAATAACTCTAATGACTTTCCTGGTTATTGAGGCTAAATTTAGTTCAGCTACATGTTTTTATTAGATCCCGACCGGTATGGGTTTTTAGGGGCCGATGCCGATTATTAAAGTGGAAAAAGAGCTGATTTATGAGCTGATATTTAGATTTAGAGAATGATTTGGATAGTAGATCCCTGTAATGTATAAACTACACTAAGAACAGGCCGATATTGAAAGCTGGTATGTATGTGGGCTATAAAACCTTTTCCTAAATGGATTATGTTAATAAAATAGATTATAGTCTCAAAGGGTTAACATGTAAACAATGTGCACATCAAGAAGTATTTGTTGCTGGAAGGTGCAACTTTTTCAGCTGTCTGTAAACAGAGAGAATAAGCATGTGTATTTCACTTTACACATAATCTGCCATAATTTCAATTTAGCACATTCACATTTAGGTACAAGGTAACTTCATCATCCCCGAGGGGCAATTTGGATTACAGCCTGCTTTAGCAAATATATTTATCAATATATAATCTCGAATTGCCCCTGGCTGCTGCTCTGCCAGTGTATGAATGTGTGTGAATGTTAGTTTCTGTTTGAGCTCTTAGGCTCAGTGTGTGAATGTGTGTGAATGTAGATGTAGTGTAAAAGCGCTTTGAGTGGAAGGAAAGACTAGAAAGGCGGGGCAAATACGGGGCATTTAATGCTCACACAGCCCTCTGCGTGTTTGGTTTCTACATGCGGCTGTAAACTCCGGTCAGCTGATTTTTTTTTTCGTCTGTAGTTTTTGTGGTGAGGCAGGAGAGCTGCAGCTGGTCGCCCTCAGGTGGGCAAACTTTGTGACACCCATGACATGAGTGAAGGATCTGACCCTGTTTCTTGTTTAATTGTCAGATATCTGCCGTTATAAACGGCCGATGCCTATTAAATGCAATTAGCTCATATCGGCTGATATATCGGCCGGGCTCTTGTTTTTATATCCCTTCCCTGTCCCTATGTTGCGATCTACTTTCTTTGCATCTCTGTGTTTTCAGAAACGCTTATAACTTCCTTTATTTGAACCTTTGTGATGTTATACAACTTACTCTTTAGCCATTTAGCTCTAACTGTAGAGCTGCAGCAGGACGGGGTACTTAGTGTTGGCCCCAGACTAGTAGGATGGATTTGAATTGAACAGGATTTAACCTTTAACCTTTTGGTGAAGAGGTCACCTTGATGCCTGCAGGACAGTTGGCCTCCCAGTTAAAGTGAAACAGACTGAACCTGTGATCTTGCAGGGTTTACTTCTAAATCAATGTCAGAGAAGACAGTTGCTGACTTACAATATCTGAAGAAAGAACGTTCATACCTAATTTATTTTATATTTGTTTACTTATAGGTAATGTTTTCTTGAAAAGTATCAGTTTTATTTTAAAAGTACTTCACAAACACTGCATTTAGTTTTTGTAGTAGTCTCATGTAGTTGGTAGTTGGTAATGTTCAGACTTTGACTGATGATTTTATAGTAATCGTGTTTTGATGTGTAAATATTTTTTTTAATACTGTAGATTTTTACTGAATTATACTTGTAGATGGCACACTATTATTATTTACTGATACCAATGAAAGTGGCACCAACAGTTCATGCAGATGGTATCCTTGTGATGATTTGATTTAATCCTTAATCCTTTTTTGTCTTCTTCTTCCTCAGAACCCCGACATGCTGACGAGGAAGATAAAGCTCTGTCACATCAATGCCCACATCACATGTCGCCTGTGTGAGGGCTACCTGATCGACGCCACCACCGTCACAGAGTGCTTACACACCTGTAGGTCCCTCCTTAACGCACACAAACTCTATTTCCCTGTCTGTCTTTTTGATATCGAATGCTTGTTCCGTTCTGCTGCTCATCTCTCGCTTTCTCGTTGTCAGCTCTCTTGTTTTTGTCTCATCAGTTTCTCATTGTTACTGTTGTTTGTTTGACACCGTGGCTCTGTTTGTCTCCAATGGTTTTTCTTGGCTCAAAAGATTGCTTATCCCTGATGGGAAGGATCCATGTAGGCAGAGTGACGCCTCCTGTGATCTGTGCTGGTCTGTTCATAGCTGTATTTTGACTTACATCACTGCCTTGAGTGTGTGGTCTGAACCACCACCAGCTATGAAGTGCCTGGTCTGTCTGTTGTCTGGGTTGGCTGAGTACTACAGGCTCCCCGCTGTGGACAACATGGTGTTTCATTTTTATTTATGTATAGCACAACATAACACATAAAACTAACTGCTCTCGCGATTTATATAAATGTCATTTTAACAAATTGGCAGCCAGGGCCTTTAAACCGGAGGTCAACACAAACACAGACTCACAGGACCACAGGAAATGAGATTCTTGTCAGCGCCAGGTAATCTCCACATTTATTAGCCCTCGTAAGAAGGTGAGGAGATGTCGTCTCTCATCCACACAGTGGTACATCATTAGTGGGGGATTTGCAATAAAGTAGGATAATACCGTCTGTTTAGATCCTTTTTCTGTCACGCCTCAGAAGCCAAAAGAAGTTCTCATCAACAATTTTGGGGAAGCAACTAATAAAACAGGAACCAGGCTGAGTTTGATTTATAAAGAAAGAAAAGAAAAGAATCAGGTCATGTGGTTAAATCTTCGGCCGTCATTCCACATAGAACTTCTCACCAAAAGTTGGTTGTACAAAGCAATTTAGCATTCTCTTAAAATACACAAAGAAATGTTGCATATAATTACTTCCAATTGCCCTTCTTAGGTCTCATCCCCTAAAAATATTATAATATTGAGTTTTAAAGTTTTAATTTAGTGTAATTAGTCTAGTTTCTGCAATTGGTAGTATAACTTGAATTAGCTGAAACAGTTATTTTTGTACAGAGAAAACGGATGATAGAAACAGAATTTATATAGCCCCACTATATTTATATATTTACTCATTTAGCTGATGCTTTTATCCAAAGCGACTTGCAATTGCTGTACAAGTCACAAGTCGATTGCCTCTGGAGCAACTAGGGGGGTTAAGTATCAGTGACACATTGGTAGTTATGTCGCAGTGGGACTTGAACCCAGGTCTTCCACACTAAAGGAATCTGTCTTACCCACTGCTCCATCGCCACCTCTGCATTCCTAAAGTTGACATCATTACAAATCGGGAGGTGGTGATGGCGCAGTGGATAAGATGCATGCCTTTGGTGTGAGAGAGCCGGGTTCGAATCCACTGCGAGACACCAATGTGTTTCTGAGCAAGACACTTAACCCCTAGTTGCTCCAGAGGCGTGCGACCTCTGACATGTATAACAATTGTAAGTCGCTTCTGTTAAAAGCTAAATGAATAAATGTAAATGTAGGATACAAAATGACAGACAACTCTTAACAAAATGTAGTCCGGTACACTGCCTTTAACTATAATCTCAATAATAAACATTTCTGGCACTGTCACCAGAATCTGAACATTAGAAAGGTAGAGCTGTTGTATTGGACATCATTAGATTGTACAGGTGTATCTTTCAAAAGTGGCCACTGATGCTATTTATCCACTTCCTGCTAACAAACAAGTGATAAAACCTTCTGTTCTGTGTGTTATACAATCTGTAATCAGAAAAGCTGGGGAGTTAACACACGCCAGTAGTTAATGTATTTGGGCTGATTGTGTTAATTAAATGTTGTGAAGAGCAAACATTGCAGAGATCCAGGATTCTTCAAAGGCAGAGAGAAATTCAAATGAAACGCTCACTGTGCTTCAGTTGTAGCAGTTCAAAAATAAAAATAGCAAGGCCTTAAAAAGACCACATGGGCCCATTTTCTTTGTTTTTGTTAATGAAACATTGAATTAACATTATTTTGAAAATGAACATAATGAACATTTAAATGTGTTTTAAGAGGTTTGGAAAGTCGAATCAGTTGCCAGTTTGACTAGTGAGCTATTAATTGAGGCCTGTTCAGCATTTTGACTCATTCAAAGTCATTCTGTGTGGTTGTGTCATCATTAAATGTGACTAAAGCAAACTTAATTTACTTAGACCTTTCCAAAACAGAAGTAACTGTGCTATCTGCAGACGGGGAAAAAAGAAAAAGAGGAAATACTCGAGACAGTGTATAAACACAAGGACACAAACCACAAAATATGAAGGTTTAGTTTCAAAAATGTGCCTCTGATTTAGCTTCAGAATTGGAGAAGGTGATTCTGAAAGAGCAGGAAAGCTTTGAAAAGGCATCACAGTTGTGATGTGATCATTTTTAAACGCATACTAAAATGCATCCGAGGGCTTTTTTGCTTATGTAACACTGGTTTTAGGACAGCGCTTCCTCATAGATTCCTCACCCAGCTAGCCAGACACTGCACAAGCAGCAAGGCCTCATATAATTTTTAGCCTCAGTATTTCTAAAACCATTACATGCTTGGTGAGGTTAATTCAAGCTACAGTAGTGCCTCTACAGATGAAGCTTCTGAATTGTATGTTTGCTTGTGTTTACTGCCTTCTAGAGTGAAACAGAAGTAGTACGACCTTGAATTAACTGTTTTGTAAGGCCCGGGGTCACAGAGTTGACTATGTCTCAGCCTGATTACCTCATATGCAACCTTAAGTGGCCTTTAATGCTCACAAGTCGTTGGAGGGTTGCAGAGTTATTACACTATTGTCTTAAATGCTGGTAAATGCTGACACATTTAGTTGTGGTACAGCAAATTTGGGTCAGTGGGAATAATCTAATTAAACTGTTGACCAATCAGTCGCTTTCTGATTTGCCTGAAACAGATTGAAGTGAAAGCTTTTTTTTTTTTTTTTTTTTAAAGCGAGAAAAGCCAGATCCTAAGTACCTTTAGTTTAGGTTTAAGTCTACTTGCATGTTTTTAGATATGCAAAACCAAACAACTACCAACTTCTTCTCCCTGCTGATGTTTGCAGCATAATGCATTTCTAATTTGCTCTAAACAAGATACTGCCCTAAATATCCAAATGGTATCAAGAGCATACATCGTTATGAAAGAGCAATCAACTTGTAATAGACATTGAAGTTGAACCAGACGGTGTAATACCTCGTATGTCCACCGGATGGAGTTCTTCTACCACGGATGGTAGTTGTTCGGCCCACTGTAAACATTAGAGTCCAGACCAGAGGCTTTGATTCTCCCTCTCACTTTGAAACTGGGGCTCCACCGTTGGAGAGTTGAGACGAAGGGATTCCCGTCACGTCCCCATTGCAGCTTGTTCAGACAGACTATAATAAATAAAAAATGGTGGAGGTGGATTTGATGGAGGCCTGTGTGCAGTGAATTACAGGTTACATCAAACAGTCAAGTGTTTTATTTTTCAGAATCATTTTTAATATTTGATTATTCATCCAAGATCTGAATGTTTCAACAGCTTTGAAGCCAGTCCTCTGGATAGTCAGGAGTTTCATCGTATCACCGTTCTCTCTGCAGAATTGCCATGTGCACCCTCTAATTGTTTCCGTCACTAGTTTAGTGAGAAAATCTATTTTATATAATTTTTAATTTAATATCCCATGGTGTGAACAATGGGTCTGACAAAGTATTTAGTTTGAACTCTGGGAAATTGTGAGAATATTTGGGGAAATTACATATTAATCGATAAGTAGTTGATTGTAGTTGTGTGGTGATGCTGTGTACAGTAAATTAGAGCTGCAACAATTAATCAATGAGCTTTCAACTATTAAATGAATCTTCAACGATTTTGATAATCAGGTAATCAGTTCATGTAATTTTTAAGAAAGATTACAGTTTCTCAAATGTGAATATTTTCTGGTTTCTTTCCGCTTCTTATCGTTAGATGCAGTCCTCAGTAGCTCATTGTGAATAATCAACATTGTAATATAAGAAATTGTTAAACGGTGAGTAAAGAATGAGATTTCAAGTAGTAAGATGATCCAAGTGTTGAAGATGCAGTACAAAGGTGCGAAAAGTGCATGTATTGCATCCATTAAATGTAATAAATTAGATGAAACACAACAAATTTAGTTCTTCGTTTACATCAGAGTGATTCTGAAATACCTCCTATCCTGTTTAACCAATTATCTAACAAATGTGCACCTGTTCGAGGTTGACTACATACAAATATGTATGTGTTTGCTTTATTTCTTTGACAGTATTATCAGTATTCTCAAAATGCTGGAAGTCAATCAGTGTGCTCCGGACCCTGTTTTCCCTTTGGAGCCCTAATTTACAAATCTGTTGCTTGGAGAGTTAACAATATTGCTCACGTGTGTTTGTGTGTGTGTCTCCAGTCTGTAGAAGCTGCCTAGTGAAGTATCTGGAGGAAAATAACACGTGCCCCACGTGTAGGATTGTTATTCATCAGAGCCATCCACTGCAGTATATCGGGTGAGTGAGAGAGCCGCTGCCGTTACGTTTCGACGGTGCTCCGCCAATGTGCACGGAGGTGCTCGCTGCCTCTGGGAGCATCATCAGTGCACCGCCGGTAAAGAATAAACTACCAAGGAGCAAAGTGTCTTGTTTAACCCCCTGAGCGTCTGCTGAGGGTGATCTGTGTTTCTGTGTATTCTTTATAGGGATAGATACCCGAACATAAGAAGCTTATCCTAAACTCCTAGATGCTATTAAATCATAAATCTTTTAACAGATTGTCTCATGGATTGCAGATAGGGTGCAGATTTTCATATCACTGAGTGTTTGTTCAGAGATTCAGGTGTGTTATTCTAGTAGCAGCTAATGTAGCCTGGAGCTGCTAGCCTGCAGCAGACATGAGGCTACAGAGATCTCGCTAAGCTCACTTTCTAACTGCGCAACCTGAAAATGTTTCATTTTCAAACTTGAAGTCTAGTTTACATTTTACACCATGAACACTGCAAAGAGACCCAGCGAAACAGCAGCGTCTTTATGTGCAATATTTCCAAGTAAAACTGATCGTCGGCCTCCAACTACACCTCCCTCATCCTTGTTGTTAGATCAGGAGAAGCAGGGTGAGGTAGAAATTAATGTTTTACCCTACAGCCTATTTTGGGAAAGTAAACGATGTTTCTGCCAACGGAAGTCCAAATACACGCCTCCTATGACATCGCGCTGCCAGCTGCTACGACCCGCAACTCTCAGGTTTGGTTTTACACGATGGGTGAAGATAACCGGTTGATTGGAAGAATGTATGTATGCGCCCCCAAGTTGAGGATGAACCCTCAAATATATTTTACAGGAAGACTTAAGCATCTTATATAAAATTGCAAACAAAATATGTAAAATGATTTTATTTTGGCAGATTCAAAAAGATAACGGGGACGCTGGTTTTGACATTGTAAAATGTAATTTTCAACAAGCTCAACCGGGAAATGTTAAGATTTAAATATTTTAATAACAATTTTAAAAATGACATCAAATTTGCACCTTCTCTTCAAAATAATTGACCACTTAAAATGGAAATGAAAACGTTTTCTTGTCTGTAATTTTCTTCTTGACTTGACACACACAGACTTTGAGAAAGAATTTGAACAGTGGATTTCATGAAACCATTTTCTCGTCAGGTTAAAATGAAGACGCATTTTGGAAGTCAAGTTTGCTTCTTATTGTTTTGGCACGTTCACTCTGCCAGACGAAATCCTCCTCTCTGAGGGATTTTTGTTGTTCGGGCCCCCTCTGAGCGCTCATGCATTAATGTTCGATTAATGCAACACACAAACTTAATGTCTACCAGCAATTTAGTCATTACTGTCTAAACTGCGCTGTCTGCAGACTCATTGGTTTGCAGGAAATGCTCCATTTCAAACACATTAGCTCTTCGCACAGCTGTTTTTTGCCTCATTGTTTGCAGGAAATTGGAGTTGATGAGAAACATCACAAGTAATTTGAAGGCGAAACGCCCTGCAGATGACAGATAGGCCCAGTCTGCTCATCAAGAAGATTGATCAAAGTTGATGTTTGAGATTGAACTCAAAATCGCACTTAGACGTCTCCAGAAAGAGAATTAGCTCGGCGGAAATAATCCTGCTTCTTGGACTGTCAAGCGTGGCTTTCCTTGATGGTTTTAATCCATTTTTACATCCGTGAAATAATTCCAATTTTGAGAAGAAAACTGTCACAACATCATACTTAAAATTCCTCTAAAAGCCTGCAAAGAGCAGCCTGCCATTCTTTAGTTCTATTGTATTGATATTGTAAATATCATATGCAAGGTAATGCACAGCTAAATCACTTCAAATCATTTTAAATAATATAAACCTTACAGATGTTGTTTATCACGACCTTACAGGTCCCACACACCGAAGTGATTTGAGCTCTTTTCAGGAGAGCGTGACAGTGTGTGAGTGTAGTTGATTTACATCCGCTTCAGTCTCCTGTGTGCTATGTTGCACCTCCCAGGATGGTACCAAGGACGCCGTTATCATTCTTATTGTTGCATGAAGTGTGCAGTTGATGCAAGAAAGATTAGAGGCACGGAAATTAGAGTTGGTATGGAAGATAACCAGTGGGATTAAAACCCACAAATTGTGATCACGTCAGCTTGTGGTTGACAATATATTAAGACATTCTTGCCACCACTTGCTGCAGTGATGCACCAATGCTGGATAAAACAATTGTCATTATGTATTCTTTCCTTATCTTACCATTATAAATAGTTGTCAGTGGTCCTGGCTTTAGTTGGCAATGTTACATGGCTTTCCCATCATCAAAGCCCAAAATATGGAGAACATATTTTTGAAAGAATCTGTTTGTTTTATTTATTTAATGTTTATTTGACAGGGACAAATGCATAGAACATTGCTTCATAAAGACTACTAAGTAGATGCCATGCATACAAGTTTCTAGCCATGACTAATTTGCAACCCCTGTCCCTGGTTAAGGCTTATAAAATTAAATTAAAAAAGAAATTACAGAGTATTGAATTTAAAATTTACAACCATTTAAACACATACAATAAATACATGCCGAACATGAGATAAGATATGGGCCTAAGTAGATGTAGAAATCACTATAAAACAGAGTCTAGAAACATTTAACAATAAAAGAACTCAAAATAAGAAGTGTGCATATGTCTGCATATGCTAACATATGCAACCTAATGTTTGTATGCATTATATTCTATCCTGTACAGTCAGTGTTCACACAGTTGTTTCAGTTTCAGCCGTTGCTTAAAATGTTTATTAAAAACCTTGAGTCCTGTCAGTGTTTTAATTTCAGATGGTAAAAACCACAGACACCTATACTAAGGCTGACACACAGGATGCCCTTAACATTACCATGTTATCTGTGTTAATTTGGCTGTGAGAGTACAGTACCACCTCTGTCCAGCAGGGGTCAGTTTTGCTGCTTTTAAGAGCGAGCCTCAGCTTCAGCTCATTTTGGCCCCAGATACAATGACTCTCTCAGTGGACAGCAGGGAGGACAAACGTGCCACATTTTTTAAAAGGTTTTCCCTCCACAACATTCGCAAGAAAGTCAACATGTCGTGTCCGTTAGCTGGCTGCCACGACTGGCTGTCAGAACGCACCGTCATGGTGATGGCAGACTTGAGCCCACACTGCGCACCTGTGTCACCTGCACTGCCCAACAGTGAAAGGGTATTTAACACTCTGACTGACAGCATATGCTGTAAGCTGGCCTCTGAGAGCCATCATTTAAATTTTTCAGTCCATCTTAACATGCTTGCCATGAATCCATAAATGTCAGTTTAATATTTATCAAGTGGGAATTTCTCAGTTAGCTGTGCCCCGAGTTGTTACTGTAGATCTGGTTTCCGACCCTTTTGACTTGTGCTTACTTTAAACAAAGCTCTGTTTGCAACCTTTCATCGCAATACATTTGTCTACAGATCAACCAAAGACTGATTATATCATCTCGGACTGCTTCATTTGAGTACTTTTTAGAGGCCAGCTTAGAAACTGTCTCAAGAAACAAAGACAATATCCTCTAGCTGCCATTTTTTTCCCGACTCTCGTAGCCTCTTAATTATCCTCAGACCGCTCGGAATAAATTTGTGACGCCTAGATGGGGTTCCGACCCCTATGCTGGGAACCGCTGCTGTAGATTATACAAAACAATTTAAAATCCAAAGATATACAGAACCAAGTGTATCTCTAACATTTTATATAGCCATAATGTTTGTTATCATCAGCTAATAGTTTTACTAATCAATTTCTTGTTCTTTTTAGCCATGACAGAACAATGCAAGACATTGTCTATAAATTGGTACCGGGACTTCAAGAGGGTAAGTGTCATGTATTGTATTTCTTTATGATGCAAGCCACAAGAGATCCAACTAACAACCTCTGGTCTAGTATCATGTCTATTCATACATTGATTTTGCATCTCTGAGAAACAAATACATTTTAATAAAAATACTCTTGCTGTCATTGCTGGGCTTATAAGACTTGGTTACACTGCACAAACACATTATCACACACAGCGTCGAACTTTTAAGGCCCAGCGTCAGCAGTGACCCTTAGTAAAGACTATGTCCTCTCTAATATTTCTCTTTCTCCTCTTGTGCAGCGGAGATAAAGAAGCAGAGGGAATTCTATCAGAAGTTGGGGATGGAGGTGCCTGGAGACATTAAAGGAGAACTTTGCAACATGAAGACTCATCTAGATCAACGCAATGGTACGACCGTCCTCACACGTCCTCCTCCTGCTATTTTCATCAACACTGTCACAAACATGTCTTCTATCATGGATGAGTTCTCACGTTTGTGCAATAGCCTTAAATGGCAATGAAAGGATCTATCTGGATCTCAAATATGCAAATTTATATGGAGGTCTTTCAAATAGCCATAGGGGTTAACTTGGCCGATGTGATCAAACAAACTAACAAAAAAGAAAATACCTCAGTTGTCCTACAAAGGGACTGCACCCTACAAGTGGTAAGAAGATCTTTAAAAAATTGAATTTGCCTAGAACCACAAATCCACATTTGTGTTGTTAGTTCAAGGTCATCAAACCTTGGTTTATACTTGCATGCAAGGGGTTTCAGGGTAGATATCTACAGCATAGATTTTGATTTATTGTAATTATTCACCAGTCTTACAGGCTACAAAAGTATTGAGAGCTAACACAGCAAGAGTTATAAAAAAAACTCTGTAGTCAGTAGCCCATCCAGAAACACTGCTTTGGTTTGAGGGAGGTGAAATGCATGTGCACATGGCTCGGCACAGCTCGGCATGATTAAAGAGGGCTAAACTGTGCCTGTGGAGAAACAGCCTATTTTTACATTTTGGATTAAACAGTGTTAATGTGCTGTCACACAACAGCTAAAACTTGTTCCAAGAAAAAGTTGTCACCTCGATAGTGTGTGTCTCGCTCTTCTCATTGTACTATAAAAGGAATGAAGCCCCCAACTCATAATGAGTAACATTAGATTCACGACCACAAGTAACAGCGGAAGCCATTAAGTAGTAGTGATGAAGGCAATTTAACCAATCAGAATGAGTGCCTGGCCCGTTTCTTGTGCATGACGGCTTTTCCGTACTAGCTCTCTTCCAAGGGCGGGTGTAAATGTGTGCCCAGAGGGCTGTCACGCTGGCAGGCCTAATCGCTCGCTTAATCCCCTTCTCTGGTTTTGGTAATTAATGCTCAAACAGAAGTAGAACTGCTCTCCGGCTTCGCGTGCCTCGTCGCTTGAAGACAGGTTTAGCAACAGCACACACACAGAGATACACATACGTGTTCATGCACAAACACATTTTAAGGATCATTTGCACAGATGCCAACAGAAATAGAAACCCAGGGACTCCTCGATTGCATTTCCACATAATATCCATTCAGTCTGCCAAGCATTTAACATCGGCTAGTGATAAAAATATTTAAAATAGACACATTGACCAGGATGTTTTCTCTCATGGGTCAATGAAGTTGTGCATTTGAAGCCTTTTGACACATTTGACTATTTATTGATAAGTGAGTTGTGAGACCTGCGGTCGAACTCGAGCTGAGGTGAGAAAATGAGTCAGTCGTCTGGTCTACCTTAAAACTGGGGGTTGGCTTCCACCTCCTAGTGCCACACATCATGCCCCAAATATGTCACATTACCAACATCTATCTTTACCTACAGTATGAACACTGTATATTTTAGCATGACATTATAAAAACACAGTAATATTACGTGCCACCGACTCACTCGCTGAAATCTCTCAAATAATGAGAGATAACCTGTTAAGGCTCCATGGAGATGAAACAGATGTGTTTTGTGCAAGTTATACACTGTTTAATTGGACTCTCATGGTTTTATGAAGGACTGAAAAAACAAACCTTGGTCTGGACTGAATCATTTGACCCAAATCTGAAAACCCCCTAAGAGATTAAAATTAGGCAATAGTCTAGACTTGTAAAGTGTCCCTGAAGTGTGGCATTGAGGTTATGATTTAGTTGTAGAAAGTCTCTGTTTTATGGCTGATACCTGCACACAGGTTCTGATTTTCACAGCCTTATTGTCTGATTGCCCTACTAGTGGCCCCTAGAGCCTGTGCTGTCTTTTATAATCAATCAAAACTAACTGACCTTATTGAGACAGGTGGTTTCACTAACAAGGCCAAAAACCATTTGGGCTATTTTCAGTTATTTCATAGAGGCCATGGTGAGAATTTAGAAATCCAACATCACCACAGGGGCTGGAGAGTAACTTTTTACAGAAAAACACACAGCCAGACTCTGGCTTTTTTACAGGCTTACTGGATGCTCATCATTAGCTCTTATTTAAGAATGGCAAGCCAAAGTTAACACATGGTAAAGCAGAGATCACACTACCCTAACTACAGGCGACAGAGGACACGGTGGGTAAATGTTGCACCTGCCAGCTGAGCTGCACTGCATTACACCTAATTAAAGGCTTGTTTTTCCTCAGGAATAGACTCTTTCAAGATCTGCTTTTCAACAACATAAAACAAACAACCTTAGTGACAATGCAGCCTCTGTTTTGCTTCAACAGGAACTGAAAATGTTTAACAACTGTATTTTAGCGACCCCCGTGTATCTTCAGTACAGGGAAACATCAAATTGTAGTTAAAATGGCATTTAAATTACAGCAAAAATGATGGTCAGATAAACATGCAAGGAAGCCCTGTGGCAAAAATAACAACAAACAACTTCTCAGAAAAGCAGAAATTTTATCATCTGCACATCCTGTCTACTGTAGCTTAACTGCTTTAATTCAATTCAAGTTAGCTTTATTGGCACGAGTGTATAACAACAACATTACAGCATCATACAAACTACATAAGAACAATCAACCCCATACATTTCATTAAACAAGTAATTAGAGCGTAATTAAAGCATATGTGTGCGTGTGTGTGTGTGTTATCTGTATGACGTGATCGAAGTGTGCTTCAGGGTTTTAATTGGCACAACGTGACGTGGCAGAAGTGTTTTTCTCCACAACACAGTAACTTCATACCTCACTATCACATCTGAAGATCTGTTGGAAATGGCATATTAAGCAATTCAGTAGAAAGGGAAGGATAAAAGACGGTGCTCAGCCACAGCCTGTTCACCCTGCTGCTGTCTGGCAAGAGATACAGAAATCTGCTGTCACTCCACCAGACTATTTCTTCTTAAGTGAGTGCTGAGGATGAATTAGAATAGAATAGAAAGCCTTTATTTCCATTTTACAAAATGTATAACAAAATTAGGAGAAGTACTCCTATTCAGTCCAAAGCACAATAAATCTACCTTATTTGGAACATACTGAACATCAATAAGATAAGAAGTGAAGGATGCTTTAGGATTGTTTGAAACATTTTTATACATTTTGATATATTTTTTTTGCTGTGACTCTTGTCACCATTGGAATCCTGCTGGAAATCAAAGCTAATAATAGCTGCTGCCCTCCAACAAACAGAAAGCAATGTATTTATTTAACAGGGACAATGCAAATACAGATCTGTATGTTATGTAGAGATAAGCAGTGCAACAGATGTAATGAATACAGTGCATCTAGCTGAAGCTAATTTGCAGCATTCGTCACTGGTTAGGCTTTTAAATCTAGGTTATTACTATTCAGAGCCACCTTAGGAACAGTCCACTCCTGTCATACCAAAGGGACAGAAAAACCTGCAGTGTGCACCATGATCACCGTTTGAAACATCACATGTGAATTCTAACTTTGCTTTTAAGTTCATACACAATGAGTTTTCTTCCAAGCACTACTTGACACTGGCAGAAGAAAATCTTTGTTTCCACCTGCACACAACATCATTTCACTAAATTGCCTGGTTTCCTGAGCACTTAACACAAGAAAATGGAGGGGCGCTCTGTTATGATGAGTCTGCTGAGTGCACTTTTCTCTTTCATGACAATATAAACTCCCACACATTAACACACATAAAAATGTTGGTTTACTTCATCTGATTCCCAGTGTAGCCTCACTTGATGCTGTCATTGTGCATGCCTTTTGTGATTTGATTGTATGTGAGAGATCCCAAATGAGCGAGCGAGTGCAACAGAAAGAAACTCTTTGACAGAGACAGACTGCTCACTTTTTAAAATCTCCAGACCCAAGCAATCATCCCATTACCGCAAACACAAACAACCTCTTCATCGTCTGTTTGGAGTCACTGAGATACTCAAGATTTGCTCAAAGGTGAGACACAGCAATAAGAGCAAGCCCCTCTTGATGAGCAATTAGTAAGGCGGACTCTGGAGACAAATCACCGCGGAGACATCAGAGCAAGCGCAGACCTTTCCCCGTAAGACTCAGTGGAATTGGTGACAGTTCGCCCGAATGGAAAATGGTCACAGAGGGGTGAATGCAATCCCATCTGCAGTCTGAGCTAAAGTAAACTCTCTCCGCACACACACACACACACACAGCACGTTATTGCAGCCACTGAATCCAGGAAGAACAGACTGAATTTCTTTTGTTTTTTAAAGGTTACAGAAAAGCAATACCTATCTGTGGAGCAATTTTGTCACAGCACTGCAATTTTGACATTGATAGCTTAGTTTCATATCTAAAAATTCAATACTAGTACAGTATCACAGCCAACAAGAAAATTCATAAAGAAATGTATAACTACTCCTGTCCTGGACAACTTTGCAGCAGCTGCTTCGCAGGGGTTTTAAATGTTTCCTAGGTGTCTGTCTTCCACTGTGTTTACCTGCACACAAGAAACTAGATTAAGGCAAGAAGTCTATATAAAGTCTCTGTAGTGAGACAGTCACTCAGCTGAACTTTTAAGAATTTTGGATTCAAAGAGGTAATTAGAGCTTAAATGATTCATCAGTTAACAGCCAGATACAGTCCAGAAGGGATGCAGACGCTGCTGATATTATACTACATTGGGTGGCTGCATACATGGACATATTCACTCATGTTTGTAGCCACAGAGTCGGTCAGTCTACGCCAATGTTAGGCTACATGGCCAGATGAAAAAATTCATGTCATGTGGACAGTCCAGGCCAGGCTTTAGTTTTTAACAGTCGAAAATGAATCAAATATTCATGCCAGATATTCCCTACAGAAATTCCAGCTGCTCAAATGTCAAGATTGGCAGCCTTCTGTTTTATACCCATTGAATATATTTGGGTTATGCAGTGTTCATCAGAAAGAAGAAGCACTTTGAAAATGCCAGTGTGATGGGCATTTTTCACATCAAAGAAATTCTCAGATTAATTGATGATAAATTGTTAGTTGCAGACCAAGTAAATAAAGGTGTGTCTTTTCCCTTAAGCTTCAGTCATTCAGACTTCTTCCAGCTCCAAACCAAAAGCTCTGTGTGGTGTCTTAATAAATGATACCTTTCTTTCTATTTTATCCTATGTTCCCCAGAGACTGCTGCTTTCTCTAATATCCTCCAATATCTGCTTCTTTTTCTTGGACGCAAATGATAAAACCAGACAAACTCAATTAAGGCTGAGCTGATGCCAGCCCTCATGTAGTCTAATCAGTATGGAGAATGTTTTTCCCTGGTTAGGAGTTGCCCTGATTAGAGACGTGCCCAGACAGCGGATAAGTCCTATAAAGGATGCTTTGACACTCCCTGATATGTAAGGGCTTTATAAATGGACCTCTGCAGGAGGTGTTATGCTCAACAGGCATAGCTGTTTAAATTCTGCAGAGAGACAAACATACCCGTTCACCCTGCGCCCGAGAAGTCCTGCTTTTAACAGAAACCACCTTGGATGTCAGTTCAGCTCAAACGTCTTGACTTGAATTAGTGATGATGAGAGACCCGCTGCTTGATCGCTGGATTGACCGCAGCAAAAAACAGAAACATGCCGATGCAGTTTAAGACGAGTGTCCATGAACTTTGCACTAAAGTAATGTACGTGTTTACATCCGTAACTGTGCTGTACTGAACAGAAATTTTTATTCGCAATATACGACATGGCAGCTCAGCGCTTTTCCTCTCTTTTTGTTTTCTGCACAGGCGATGCAAAATCAGAGGACACGGCCAATAAGGAGGCAGGAGAGGAGAAACCAGAAGAGGACAACGACTATCACCGTAGCGATGAGCAGGTAAGCACTTTGTTATTCACAGCAATTTATGCTTCTTATTTCCTCTCTCAAGCTCTCTAGGGCTTCTTAAAATGTCAGCCTTTTTTTAACTTAGTTCTAGGCTTGGTTTGACTAAAAAAAGGTCTACGAGACAAATCTCTTACCATGAATATAGTTTTTGACTTCTTTGCACAGATTTTGAAACGTCTGTCTCATTTCCCACTGCAATGTGAGTAAATTAAATTGTGTTCATAACAAAGGACCTTTCCAGAAAGTCTTTAACTATCCCCAGACCTTGATGTCAACAGTTTTTAAATTATGACTGTTTTGTACCAACAACATATACTTTCTGACATGGAGGCAGAAACCAAATAACATGGATAAATGTAATCAAATCTATCTGTATGGACAGATACCAATAAGTTAAATGAGAATGTAAAAAAAAAAAGAAGGTAAATCAGGCGAACCAGCCTTTAAATAAACCATTTTTTAAAGTATACAAAGAAGTTTGGGAGGCAGTACACATTAGTTTGTCTTTTAGCAGAGATTAGAGGGAGCAAATTGGATAAAATAATTGTGGGTTACAAAACAGTCTGTCAGGAACAAAAGCACTAAGAGAAAATGGTTGGTGTTAATTGTGGGTACAATTGCCTTAAAAGCTTGCACATCAATTATTGCCTTTATAAAAGGGGTCCCTATATGATTAACCAGGCTCTTTTACAATTACTGGATTCTTTTGTCTTTGGTGTTTCGCCTGTTTGATTAGTATAGATCCACTTAGTGACAGACACCACAGCACCACACCACTGCCATCCACTGAACGCTTTTTCTCGATTTCATTTGTATTCTGTCACATTCTCAAGTCCTGCAAAATGATATTAATAATGTAGAGAGAGCGGAGTTATTGTTGTGCTGGACAGTAGGCATCAGCAACACAAAGCTTCTTTCCAGCATTGTTGCATGGGGCTGAAGAAAATTGGTTTTGTAGCATTTTAGTTGTTGTTTTAAAGAGGACAAAAACCCCAGTATGCAGATTTTAAAAACAAGACATTAATCAGCAATCAGCCAGCTCTTTACTTCCTTGTGGGTAAGGCAGGCTGTCCTGATGAAGGTGAAGATCTTGCCCTTTGGATATTCAGCAGCGGTGCAGAATGTGTTCAGAATACCTAATATGGCAGTCTGTGTGAGCTGAATGCAGTCATGCCAAATGTCACTGAGAGGAGGGAGGGACGGAGGGAGGGAGCTGAGGAACACAAGAGGACTGATGAAAATGAGAGATTTGCAGGATTTGAGAGAGAAAAAGCTCCGCTGATGAAAACAAGTCACAATGCAGCACGATGAGGTGGGCTAAAAATGATGGGATGTTGGAGGGCGGCATCATGTGAGTTAGGAGTAAATGGTGAGCACTGAGAAGGTGAGTCTTGTCAGAACAGACAGAAAGGAAATGGCCGAAATGAGAGGATGGTAAAGAGAAAGGCAATGTATGCCATATTAACAATTAACTGTATGAGAAAATGCAAATGAATGGTGAAGAGATATGATTTAGAATGCAAAACAAGATGGTATAGTCAGACGTGATAAGTTTTAACGTGAAGAATAGATGTGGCAGCAGTTGCAATGAAGAAGGATGAAGATGGGGGACAAAATTGTCCCAGAGGTCACCAAAGATGTAGAAGTCACTCAAATGTGTGAACCTGCACGCATGGCCGAATTTCAGAGCACTTCCCTGCTGTTTCTGGACAACCTTTCAGAGTGTAACCTTGGGGGTGTGAAGCAATGCCAGAGAAAGTTAATAAAAGCAGTGACACCCCAAAAAGAAAACAAGGATTAAAATAGAACCACAATTAAGCAGAGAAACCTACATTATCAGCATGAAGTGGTGGCGTTTCAGAGGTTAATATTTTTGTACGAGGTCTGAGGAAGATCTCCGTGGGGTGAGAAAAGATCGTGTTAACTTAATAAACTACAGCTATTTTGTGCTTAAGGAGTCTACTTTGGAGAAATTTGAAAGCGCAGCTTTGCTCTAAATTATTAATTGAGCCTTGAATCCTCCATGCCTGATTTATCAGCGGTCCGAAATTAATACTCACACAGAGAGACTCAAGCTTTATTTTCTTTGCGCACAACCCCACACACAGAGTTCAGAAAAACAACAGCTGTAGACATGCTGCCTCAGACCTCTGCAAGCATTCAGGACTGCTAACGAACCTGTAAAATAGTGTTAAGCTTTCCCGGCATGACTCCAAAAAGGCACACATTTTCTTGATATGCGTCACTATTGCATCAGTCACGTCTGTGAGTGTGTGTATAGCTGTAGCAGGACTCTTTGGCTCCGTAAAGACGTCACTAATGTACTGTAATGTAATGAAACTGCCTTGCAGACGACAGTTGAGCTGCTGTGGAGTCCAGATCACCACCACAGCTTTTATTTCACATCGTGAGCCTCCCTCATTGCCCATTGTACTACTGGAGTGCAGATACATTACGCTGTTGCTCTTTGCTTATGGAGTGACAGGGGATGCACTGAAGCGCTGCCATTATTTATTTCAGGGTAATGTCACTTTTTCCTGTCTGAATGAGAGATAAAAAGAGACAGGAGTGTGACAGAAGGACCCCCATAAATGAAGAAATACGAGGCTCCTGTCTTCGTCTTCTGTATTTTGATACGGGGGGCAGGAGCTCAGTGGCAATAATACATTCTGACTCTTTCAACCATCAATTGCCAAAACCACCTACCGTTTCACCCCAGGGGACAAACAAGTGCACAGGCCAATGGCAGTGACACTCAGTCGCATGAAAGAAGCCAATAAGCAAAACACACAGACAATACTGGTTCACTGAGGTAAGAGCAGAATTGGAAATCAGCACCAGGGCCAGGCTGAACCAGCTATCATATTGTCCTTTTTATGTCCTTTTTATTGTCCTTATAACCTATAAAGTCATGAAAGATCATGGGAAATAAGTAACTCTTGAGTTACTGAGAATACAGTATATACTTAGCTCTCCTGTTTAGTGAGTGATCCGTCAAACCACAGCACTGCTCCTACTGTTTCCACTTTTTGGTTTCAAATAAGACTTAAGGGTCTACAGCCAGGCTAGGACTCATGCGATGCTGCAATTATTGTTTCATGGGCAAATGGAGAGACATCTGCTCATAAATCCTCAAATACTACAGGAGCAAAAAATGTACAATTTGGCTTGAAGTTGATGCCAGAGGAAATGTAATGTGTTAACTAAAATAAGCTCTGTACTGGGGCCATTTTAGTTAGTTAGTTTTAGACTTAGCTTGTCAGGCACAACTATACATTGTCAAAGTTGACTCCATCCAGGTTATACCAAAAATTGGAGTAAAGCGCAACAGTGGCAGGGAATAGCTATTAAGCTAGCAGCATTAGCAGCAGCTAATAAGGTTGCTACTCCACCAACTAAAAACAAAGCACCTGAAGAACACACAACACGGCCCTCTACTCAAATAGGTACGACTGACTGCAAACCGTATCATGTTGCACGTACTTTACCAGAAAGGTAGTTAATGAAACAGCTTTTGCTAAAACATTTTGAGCTAAATGGCATTTACCTCTAAGGGTTAGCTCACACCGACATGCTTTTATTGGTTGACAAAAACATGTCAGAGTTCTTGACTTTAAAGCTTTGTGCACATTTGTTTCCACTTCAATGCTTTTATCTTGTGGACAAAACCGTAATTAGGCCTTTGCTTTGCGCTGAATGCTAACATTAGCATGCTAATATATTTAACATTTGTTTGCATTGACATGATCAGCATGTCAGAATGTTAGCATTAAGCTCAGAGTGAGGCTGATGGGAATTTTGCATGATATTGTTTTTTTCTCGAACTGACTGTTTTGAACGGATGTTTGCACAGAATCTGTTAATTTTCTTTGACACTCACTTTGGACCAAAGTGTTCAAAAATAAACCTGCTGAATTTCATTACCATTCCTTGAGCCACGCTCTTAGCATTGATACTTGTCTATTTAGGAAAAATCTTGAATCCTTTTTATTCATGTTTTCATGTTTTGTGTTCACAGGTCAGCATCTGCTTGGAATGCAACAGCAGCAAGCTTCGAGGTCTGAAGCGCAAGTGGATCCGCTGTTCAGCCCAAGCCACAGTCCTCCACCTCAAGAAGTTCATCGCCAAAAAGCTTAACCTGACATCATTTAATGAGGTACAGATAACACGCTCCACCAGCCCAGAAAGCCGTGTGCCAAGATTAAGCCGTTGCTTAACATCACACTAGAAAGTAACAAATTCAAATGAAAGCATATTTGTTTATTTATATTACCTATTGTTTAGGTAGTTTTTTGGCAGCTTTATACAACTTCTGTACATGGTAATAACCTTTAAACTAATATTTGGCACCAATCAAACTGTTGATTGATTTTCATTCATTACAACGAGTTTCAGTCCAAAATTAATTTTACAGCATTTTGTGACTATGGTGTTTGACTATGGATTACTGTTACTCAATTATCTTAATTCCTGTGGTTTATTAATATTGTAGATTAAAGCCTGACAAAAAGTATTTTTACAAAATGGATTTGTAACAATTTGGAACAAATCTTCTTAAATTCTTGGCGTTTATTTTAATTTGTTTGGAGCACCAGCTGGGCGGTGTGGGCCATGTGTATCAGAAAGTTTAGCTAATCACAAGAAATTACATAAAGGTCAGTTTATTGTACTTTTCTGTACTGACTCATATGAGGCCTTGTGTTTGTTATATTTAGCAGGAAATGAGCCTTTATGATATCTAGATGTGGTAATTTTTCTATTTATTGTCTTTGCCGCCACTCTCAGAGAAGCAGGGGGGGAAGTGTGGGTGAAATTTGACAGATGGATTTTTAGAATACCGTGAATAATCATCACAGACGCCTTCGTGTCTTCTATTTTTTAATTTTCTGTTCCTTTTTTTACTGGCTGTCACAGAGATGAGTGGGTAGGCTCAATCATATCGTCGGCCTCCATAGCACAACTTTGGCGAGGCGGCCGCTCTTCCCACCAACCATTGTTATCCTCTATTGACTATCAAAAGCTGTTGCTCGAACCGATTCTGTTTTCAGCAGCGAGCCAAGCGCAGAGCTTTACAACACTTTGCTTTGTCAGAGAACAGTGCGCTATTTACTCATTCCTCGTGTTTGTAAACCCACCGTTGTTGTCCTGTCACCCATCTAAATGTCTCAGCAGGAACTGAATGCATGTGTCAGAAAAGTGAAAAGGGGCCCTTGCAATTTCTCAGTGCCCAAGATGATAGATTCAAATAGCATGTTTTGTGCCACCAACAGTCAAAACCCTAAATATCTTTGACTTACTATCACAAAAGACAAAGAAAACCGTCAAATATTCACATTTGAGAAGTTGAAACAAGTAGTTTTTGACATTTTTGCTTAAAAATGGACTTTTCTTAAGTGTCATTACTCTTCTTCTGCAGGTTTACTTTGGTAAGGATTATAAGCTATGATGTAAAACTTTCTGGTTTGTACCAGGAAATCAAGGAGGATCAAAGATTTTCTTTTTTTTTTGTAGTTTTTCTCAAAAGTTAGTTTTTGATGCAAAAGCACTCTTCGACTTTGAAGATGAAATGCTCCAGCCTTCCTCTGGATTATTTTTGGTATCTTCCTAATTACATACCTGGACAGTTTCCAGATTGGCTGGTGTTTATCCATCAGTGTCCTTCCAGTCAGAGCCAGCAGGTGACGCTGTGGCAGTGTTCGTTTTCCAGCCTTCTCCCTCCCTCCCTCCCTCTCCTGTCTCTCAGTATTGACAGGCAGATGCAGATGCGAGGCACTGCTCAGCAGAATATCAATGTTGACTTCACAGGAGGAGCGGTAGATTCGGCGAGCCAGCCCTCAAGTTCTGTATTGAACTTCTTTGTTCAGCCTTGCTGCTGCACAGGAGCCAGGGGCCACTCCACATCAAAATACGCTTTCCCCAGGTTCCTCTCCAAGAAAAAGGGATGTTATAGCTCAGAAATGAGAGCAGAGGGGGTATAAGTGGTGGAAGTTTTATTTCTGCATCACACTGCTCAGACACAGACTGAGGATTTAACTGCAGAGGCCTCCAAGACAGTGTTTGTCATAGCTTAGGCATGTTGATAACCTCACTGCAGGGAAATGGAGATTTATTTCCCGCATGTTGGAAAGTTCAAACACTAATTTGCTCTTTTGTTGTCTTGTCACAGCTGGACATTTTATGCAACGAGGAAATCTTGGGAAAGGACCACACTTTGAAATTTGTTGTTGTGACAAGATGGAGATTTAAGGTAAGTCATGCTTCAAAAAGACTTATATTGCGGCATAATATGATGATATTTTTTTACTATCTGTGAAGAACTTTAAGTTATATTGTCTTTTAAAGCCATCACAGCTCTGTTGAATTTAAGCCCTAATATGCTTTTATTAATTCTACACTGGCACATTAGGGTGCTGCCACTCTAAAGGTATGTTCAGACCAAACGCCAAGCGAATATCAAAATGATGGCTAAATGGCTGATATGCTATCTCAGTCTATGTAATGTTTTAAATTATCCCTAGTATTAGTATTAGTACAGTATGATAAAGACAACATGCACTATGCCATTCAGATGTTTACCCTAGAAATACACAGGAAAAACAACACAAAGAAGTTAGTTATTATTTTTAAATATGTTTCCCTTTTACATGAGGAAGAGATCCGAGGATGAGGACATTGGGTTTCTTAGATAAACTTCCCCAAATACAATAAAAAGCAGGGCGCACCTGCTAATGTTGTGAACGCTTTTTAAACAATCTATAACCCCACAAAATATTTTTGTTAGTTTATGATACACTAACTTTTGGCTTTGGGAGTAACACTAGGTTTCTTCTGTTGTATGCTAATTAGTGTTCAGTGATTGTTACCGATTCTTTACAATTTTTCCCCCCCACATATTTTTGCTTTTGGACAGGTGAAAAAAATGACGCTACTCTCAAAACAATTAGGAAACTGAGTGTGTTTCTTACTACAGTCCAGCTGCTGTAACATGTGCAGCAAGGATGGCGTGCATGGATACGATACGGTTGATAAGCTAATTGCTGTTTGGAGGAGGGATTTAGCAAACAGTCTATTAACAGATTTTACAAAAACTGCTGGTACTGAGGTTGTGTTTTTGATTTTTCCCTCCAGAAATCCCCCCTCCTGCTCCATTACAGACCCAAGATGGACCTGCTGTAGCTAAAACGGACTCAACGGTTGTTGGTTTTTTTTTTTTGTTGTTGTTGTTTTCTTTTTTTGGGTGGGGAGTGGGTGCCCAGTGGCCGCGGACTGTGCCGAAACCTTTTTATTTATGCAAAGACGATCAACCAACACCAAGCAAACACCCGACGGTAAAAGTCAACACAAGCCAGCAAATCGGGATCTAAAGGGAGGGGGACAAAAACAACATGAACTGGCAACCTCCAGCACAGATACTGCAACACTGGTGTGTTTTTAGGAACTAAAACAACCATCTTTTGTCCGCTACATCCTAGATATGTGAAGCAAAAAAAAAAAAAGAACAAAAAAAAAAAAACTAATGGAGAGAAAGCATATATTTATACTTTTGTACAGAAGAGACACATGGAACCAAGACACTACTGGTGCTCTGTTTACACGCAAACAAGATGTCGGGAATCACGTGACCGTCTTTTTGAGCTTCATGCAGATTTCATCCTCCTGGGACTCTTGACTGAGAGGAGAGGAGGAAGGTTTTTTTTTTTTATAAAAAGGTGTTTTTCGTTTCTTTTTACAATACATACGACTCGTCTTGGGAGCACAGAAAGTATATGGGAAAAGTTATATAACAGGCATCAATTTTAAGCTGTTTATCAAGTAAATTGTCTCTGAATCTTTTTTTTTTATTTCCATTTTGTTGGCTTTGTCTAATTTGCTATTGGGTTCTTGATGATTGTCAATTGTGAATAGGCTAAAATGTTTTGTGTAGTAATTTATGTTCTATATACCAATATTGTACATAAAATGTCATTACAAAGAGACAGATTGAAGATTGAGTAAGAGAGACTTTAGACTGTTAAAAAAGAGTGGATCCCAGAAGTGCTATCTATATTTTGGCGATACGTGTCCGGAGGTGATAAATTAGGATTTTTAAAGACAGACTCATTATCAGTATCAAAATATATAAATGCATCTTTATGTTGTCTGAGGAAGACACAAAACATATTTATCAAATCCTCTGCCATTTGTGTGTATGTGGGCTCTAAGTATGTTGCATTGCTCTCAAGGCATTACGGGACTTCAGGTGTTTTGGCAGATAAGAAAGCTTTGAAAATATCCCCCCACCCCCATGCTCCTCATCTCACCTGCCTGCTATGGCACACATCTATCATTGTCGTTTTTGTTTGTTCTGGTTTTTCATCACAATTAACCAATTCTGTCTTAACAATAATGCTACACAAAACACGCATGTTCAAAAATGCCTGCAAGACATAAACGCAATATTTGGGCAGAGAACTTGTTCATTTTTATTGATTTTAATATCTGCATTTTCACACCGTGCAGTCCTTATATCTATCTGTTTCTGCAGTCTTTCAGCAGCACCAGGCAGGCAAATACTGATACACCCACGTTTACAGCTTCTGGGTTGAGCTGCTTGCAGAAGAAGTTGCCATGTGTGTTGAAATTTTACTGTAAAACTTTCTCAAAGCTGCAATACAACCTTTTTTTTCTTTTTCTTTTTTGTAACTTTAAATACACACCAGTCTACTTTGTCTTAGACAGTGGGGCTGCAACAGAGCATGTTTAGTATGGACAAATTCTCGCCCACAGGAAGTGAGTTGACATTTGTTATTTAACAGTAAAATCTAAAATATCTGGTAAATTGCACACTTTCTCTTCAGAGCTGGTTTTCCGCGGTATGACGCACCATAGACAGACCGGTTTGACAAACATGAGTGCAGATTACTGATGTCACGTTGTCGTTGTTATTGGGTGTTTTTCAGTTACTTCTCACTGCCAGTTGGAGTTGCAAATGTGCAAAGTTGCACAGCGTTTAAAATCAATTTAAGAACCTTTCTGAAAGTCAAGTGGATGTTGTTTGTCACAAAATCAGTATAGACAGTGTTCAATATTTTGGACTTCACAATGCACAAATTCAGGTTTCGCACATGTACTGAGGTTTTTTGAACATTTTGATAGTGAAATTCTCGATAAAATGACTACTGTCTGGTCATTTGGTGCTTATAAATGTATGTTTATAATTTTGAGGAGGATTGTTCCTCAGAAACATGCTGATCCTACTGTAACTTTGTGACACAGCAAACCAATGTTCTGTTTCACAACAAAATGTCTTAACTCACAACTTTGAAAGCAAACTGCTAAACTGTCTTTAACGTTACCACAACTGGATCCCTAAACGCCATGTCAGACCTCATGTAGTATTACCTCACTGACTTGTCTTGTCAGTAATTAAACAATTATTAACCCTTTGCATTGTATCTGCCCACAACAAGCTAATTTGTCTGTATGTTCACATACAACAGGGTTCCTACTCATCATTAGGTTCTAGAAAAGACTAGAAAATACATTCATTTGAAAACTGTCGTAAAATTGAGAAACAAGCCTGAAAGGTATGAAGAAAAGTCATGATTTACAACAGTATGTTGGAAAGCCTCTCGTCATTCCCAATATTGTGGTATTTGCAGTTTTGTGTAGTAATCTTCAGTTGGTCAGTAAAGCCCCTCCACGATTGTATATCCGACATGATCTTTAAATCCAAGATTGGAGCATTTGGGATATGGAAATGGAAAAATGTTTAGGAACCCTGCCACATAAGTACCTATGATGTGTGTATTAAATGAACGTTTTTATAGCCTACAGGTCTGCACCTAACCAGCTCAACCAAAATTCCTCCTGCAGTCTTTGAAATCAACTCTGCGTGTTTCATTTCACTTCTTATGGTAACCTTTATGTTTTAAGGCTCTTTATCCAGTAACCTATGTAATGTGTTTGGGTTTTTTTATACCAATTTTGGTATCTACCATCATGCAAAGTATGAAACAAAGTTTCATAAAACGGCCTCCTGTTTGCCTGAACTCTCTGAACGTTGTGAACTCTTGCAACAGCTTTTTGATGAGTAAACTTGATGAGGAACTAAATCAAAAATTGGTGTTTTCAAAAAATTAATCAGATCTCTTAAAATCTACTCTTATAAACCATCAAAACCCTAAAATAATGAGCATTACCAGCTTGACAGATCATGGAAGAGTATTGTTAGAACTTAAGTGCAGAATTGGTCTTTTAAAGGCTTATACACAGGCTTTTTCATAGAAATAAGGCCAATGTCAAGTGCGTTTCATCCAGTTGTCAAAGAGACCGAGGTCGACGTTACGGTGGTCTGGTTTGCAATTTTATTCAGGGAAAGTGCTGTTTGACCCTGGTGTCAGGCATCCCACATGTTATTTTGCCATTCAGCTCTCTGTAACTTCAGTCTTTGACCTTCGCTTCACCCAGCCAGAGTTCTCGTCATAAGTGTGTTGTCACCTCACGGTTCTCCTGTGAGCATTTCATTATATGATCAAATTTCTTAAATGTACATAAGCTTTTTCCTCACGTGATTAAGCTGTAAAACCCCCAACAAGGTGCTACTATAATGATGACTACAAACAGAACGTTTAACACATACATTTCTGTATTAAGCAGAGCACTGCAATCACTGATTCTTACTGTTTAAGAAGACTGGCATTGAAACAAAGGTTACATCTGTATGCATGTTCATTGCCCTCCATGTCGTTTCATGTGGTTGTTTGCACTGCATCTTTTCCTGTTATCACAAAACTCATAATTTCTTCTCATTGCTGTGGAGTGGAAAAAATTGTGTTGATCTTTAGTACAGTGTCAGAACCTGACTGTCTACATAGGAAGTGTTTCAGCTGCATTGTTAGTGGTCTCAACACACGTTTGACAGAACAGAGATGCGGCCTTGATTTGTCGTGGAGGATAAAAAAACAACGGTAGAAAGAGTCTCTTCTGCATAGGTTAAAAAGTCTGAGAACAAGACAACTAAACTCCAACTAAAAATTCAGTAAAAGGCCTATTGATGGCAAAAAAAGTGTAGATATTTTACTGGTGATAGTGACAAAACAGTTCCAGTAGAAATAAACGTGCACACAAGATTTCTGCAAAACTGATCATGGTAGAATCAAAGTAAAACAGTTAACTTATTTTTCCACAGCCAACAGGTTGCCTTTTTTTGTCATTACATTGTAAAGCAGGCACAAATACACAAAAATCTGATGCGGGAAAGTTTGGATGTCAACACAATAGGGCTGCAGTGTGAACGAAGCCTTTCACTTTGTCCTGGTGTATTTTTTGAGTATTGTTCCAAGAACCCTGAGATGGAGGGGATCTTGATGGAAAGGGTGGGGTATTCTTTTTGGTTGGCTTCGCCACAGTGACAGTCAGAAATGGTCTTGTCTCTGCTGCTGGTGCTTTCTATGGTGCTAACTCCTTGTTTCAAACTTCAGACTCCTTCTAGAAAGATTCAGCCAGAGACAGAAAAGCACTGTAGCCGATGTTCTCCCGACACCTCTTTTCACACGTCTTTGCACAGTACGTGTACGTCCTTGAGTCGTCGGGTGTCTTCTCTTGTCAGAGCTGTCTCACTGTGTAGATAAAGAAGGTGCTGTTTTCCCCCCTTTATTCTTTGGTTTGTAGGGTTTGGTTTACCCACATGCCGAGGCTTACTCTGGGAAGCAAATAGAGGAAATTTTAATAAGTTGTAGACTGTGACAGGGACAATTCTGTGAAAACTAAAGAACTGGTGAAAAATTGGGTGTACTAGCTGCAATTTCCTGCTTCAAAGAGCAACACGCTTATTATAAGCTTCTCTGGTGAGATGTTTTTGCCTCCTCAAAGTCAGATTGAGACTCTAACATATAGTTGGAACATCAATTACTATAAAAAAAAAAAAATCTCACAGCTGATTGTTTTAAAATTCTCTGAGTTCTGGAATTTGCTTCCACCACCAGAGTGGACCAGGGTGGATCGATGGTCATGCTTTTTTATTGGCACCAACATTGAGACATCAGTGCCGCTACGCTTGACAGCCAAGTTAAGAAGCTTACAGGAGGCTCGACTCTGCCTCGCTGAAGATAGGGGTCTGTATCACCTCTGAAAGGTCTCCGCAGTCGAGGGAGGCCCGGGTCTGTCAGAGCTTCGGCTCTCTTAACTCGTCTCCTCTGCTTTGACCTTGAACACCTGTCAGCCTGCTTGTTATCTCCTGCTAGGATCTGTGGGTGAGCTGCGTGAAATTTTGATGTCGAGGTGGTTTCTGCAGCTTCACGTATAGACTGTCGGTTCCAGCAGATGGTAGTATACCTTACCGCCATCGTGTGAAGAGGAATAAACTATTTATTTGGGCTTCTTTGTACGCAGCTTCTGAACTCAGACGTCTCAGCAGCTTGTTCTTTCAAAGGCAGCAACATTCATTTCAAAGATTGTCTTGGCAGCAGAATCATTCCTGGCAATTTAAAATGGCTCTTCTGTGTCCACTCCGCTGTAATACGTGTGCACTCTGGGAGTGTGATAGCTTTCTTTGTTGCCCAGCTGTTTCTTCCTCATTTTGGAGTCCTCTCTAAAGCTCAGTAATCTCACAGGCAGGCTTTGTTTGTGACGAAGAGGGAGACCTCAAGGGTCTCTTGGATGGCTACATGACCTAAAACACACTCCATAGAATATATATCGTGTGGCCCAGGTGGCAATGCTGCAGCTGATGGCTGCTCTGAAAAGCGCCATGCTTGCTCAAGTGCCCCGGGTCACGTCACCAGGGGTGGTGCAGTTTAAAGAGCAAATGACCAAATTATGGATTGTTATATCACTTCAGGATCGCGTCTGTTGCTTTTAGAGATTGTTCACAGGTGGCAGAATCAGGAAAGTCCTTTTTCAAAGACACAGTAGTTGAAAATAATTCTTTGTGTACAAGAACTAGATTGAAAATTACTAAAACCAGCAGTCTTAAATAAATTGGGAAATCAGCAAAATCACAGTGGCATGCCATCATGAGCCATAAATGTTATCAATAGATCTGTCCATTTTTTAAAAATTATTATTTATTTATGCGGACTTCTGCAATAGTTTTTTTGTTAATGAATTTTTGAAAAAATATTTGCTCTCCTTTTTACTTACAAATTTGTATTTGTCCCTTTTTTTTGCTAAACCTGTTACAAACTCATGCATAGAATGGCTTAAATTATGAATTGAATTCCCTTTTGTATCATTCCAGTTGTGTTAATATCTGCGCAATGCATTGTCTGTGTATAACAAACAAACTTGTCTTCTTTTTTTGGGTAAAGCTCAAAAAAACTAAATTGTGTGAATCTGGCAATGTGGTTATTGTATTTGCAAGGAAAATGTGCAATATACGGTTCTCAGAGCGTTCCAGGTTTTAGCATAGAACTCCAATATTTTTTGTTTTTGTTTTTTTAACTGTTTTCCAGTCAGTTCCTCAGGTCACTAAATGCCTTCTGGTCCTGAGGGTGACCAGGAAATCTCAGAACATACACTAATGCACCCGAAATACAAAACGACTGGATTTTATTTTAGTCTTGTCTCTCTCTCTTTTTATTTCTTTCCCCACCCTTTTTTCCTGTGACAAATTTCTCAGACTTTGTTTTTCTTGTTTTCAGGTTACCACAGGCACTTATTCAGGTGTCCTTTTCCTTGCCTCCTTTTGTATTATTGTTATTTATTACATATGTGATGAACTGGTTTCCATTGCTACATAGAATTCAAGGAGTTTTGGGTCTAGAACGGGGCTGGAATTTCTTTCGTACAAAACTACAGAAGCTTTTGTCAAAACCTAAGTGTGTATTTCATCAATAAATGCCTTTCAAAAGTGTTCCTGATGCTGCAGTGACTCATTTGTTTCTCCTGAAGGTAGAAAATGTATGGCAACGCACATTTAACTCTAAATGTCCTTTTATCACATAGACCATAGACATAGTGCCCATTAAAGCTCCACATAAATTAATCAAATGACCATGTGTAATGTGAAAGGCTTGCTTGTAGAAAACCACAAGATGTACATCTGCAGCTTAATTGGTTTTACAGTACATTTACTGTCTGGTTCAGTCCTTTTTTTCTAGTTTTGTCTCATGGCAGGACAATACAAAAAATGCTGTGTATATCAATCAAAGGACCATTTGTCACCAACAACTGCCTTACAGCATGTGGCAGATGTTAAACGTCAGTCAGTCAGTGGCAGGGCCTCAAGTTTCCATCTGCTCACACTCGCAGCTGCAGATACGGTCGGCTGGTGGCCTGTATGGTTTCATATCGTGGGCTTTATTCTGTCTAAAATGGGAGTGAAGGTTTACAACATCAGAATAGGAGAGAGCTTCAGTCCTACTGGGGAAGTGCAAAAAAAAACAAACAAAAGAAAAGAGATGTTTGGTTGAAAACATCTCGTACAGCAACCGTTGGTGCCAATAAACATGACCACGGTCATGCTTTTCATGCAGGAAGGATTTCCCTTCCATAATATTTATTTACCTATGAAAAGTAGCAGTAATTAATTGCTTATATGTATTATGAGAGAATCGTATGGCAAAGGGTTGCCACCCAGTATCTGAAACTCATGCATTTGAAGCTATGGTGAATCCTGCCCATCTGTCACTCCAAGCAGATTAAAATAATGGGTTATTTTTCCCACAGAGTTTCACACATAACTGGTTTTGAGCGTGACAGTTGCGCCTGCTTCACAGCTGTTATCAGGTTTCTGGAGCTGATAGATTTCCCTGCATCCCAATCAGGTTTTGAATCTACAGGGATGGACACAGTATCATGAAAACCTGTGACACTCGGTTCGCTAAGAATAATTGATAAAGCTTATAATGTTCAGTTTTTGTTGAGACTGTGCTGAAATTATATGATCAGTCAGTGGGTCGTGGATCATAACAGTGATCCATAACAGATCAAAGCAGCAGTTTCAATAGACTTCATTATGATTATATGCATAAACATTAAGCTTAAATGGACATATTTAATTCTCCCCACAGTGCCAATGATACTTATTCATTTAAAATGATAAACATGACTTAATTTTGTATCAATGGTCCCTCCTGTGGTGCAGATGTCCAGGTTTTATTTGTTGCTGGCAGTGTGAGGAGAAATTTCTCTCAGAAGACAACAGGATGCGATGTGTTGTTTGTTTTCTCAGGACCATTAGATAGCAGCTATTTCAGTCAGTATCTGTGGGCGGAGTGCTCAGATGTGTGAAATGAGAAGAGGAAAACCATATTGAGTCATTAACCAAGTCCGCGGAGTGGAGACTGGATCTTTATTTTCCATCATTGGTGTTTTACCACATGGTGCTGTTATTACACCAGCAGGGGCACAGAGAGTCAAACTCAGGGCAATGTATCAGGAGGAGACACTTAAAAAGGACGTTTTGATGCTGTGGTTTCTAATCTTTTTAGGTCATGACTCCATAAAAACAAAGCAACGTCCACGTCTTACCCTTCATTATAGGTTGACTGCATGAGAAAGGATTTCTCATTGTTTTATGGCAAACACTATTTTACAAGAAATATAAATATTACAGAAAACTGTAAAAGTAAACATGTAGATGTGTACACTGAAATGTTTTTTCATTGTTCCCCCTTTATTCACTTAGGTAAGTGTAGTCACAGCTTGAACATGGCAAAGCGCCTCTAAATATTTCAGTCAGCATCGTAAACAACTGGGTAGCATGTTCACGTTGTGAGTCACGAATCACTGATGTAACAGACACGTTATCTTCAAGTTCTTTTACTATTTTTTCCTAAGTAAATTTTGTAGCTAATACTTCTGTACTCTTCTACGCACTGTGGTATTGCTATTTAATGACAGGATTTGAATATTTATTCCACCACTCAATTAGTTATAGTTCTCCCTTGGGACCACACAGTGCTGAAGTTGCTTTTTACGGCTTTAAAACTAAACAAAGCAGATGTGCAGCCAGTGCTGCACAATTCCATATTTTTAGGGAGATTGTATTTGCTACCACTGTCCTTAAACAACCCTTTCCACATCATTTGAACATGCTGACAGCTGTGGGTTTACAGCAGATCAGGGAGGTCTGAGACAACGCCATGGATGAACAAGATTTTCCTCGTACTGGGCGATCCAGTGGATGTGGTTCGATGCTCGCAGGGGGTAAGTGGAGGGATTGGTGAGCGTCGCAGCTTTTTTCAGAGCTCGAGCGCCCAATTCTCTTGATGTGTCTAGACAGCCATGGGTGGAATGACAGCGAGAGCAGCCCTGTGCTGCACGATATCCTCAGTGCTGCTGGTTTTGACAGCCTCCCCGTCCGTCTCCCCTTTCGCCTCAGCTGAAAAATCAAAGCCTGCTATCTACAGTTAGCATGGCTGCTGTGAATCAGCATGTCAGCTCCACAAAAGACAGGACCTCAGAGTTTAGTCATTACCATTATATCGCATATTCGTTTGAGCCGCAAAATAGAACCTTTAGAGTTTGAGAAGCTTGCACCTCAGATGAAAAACCATGCAGCCTTACAGGAGTTTCATAAGTACAAAATAAGTTCCTCATAATTATAACACATGAATCTTAAATATGACAGGGTTTCCTCATACCTTTGAGATGTTTATACATTTAAGTGCTCAGAAATAACTGACCTTTTGCCAAGCCTTACTTAGTGTTACTACACCTGTCAAGAACATATGGAGTCTAACATGATGAAGGTGGCAGATTTTCTACTTGAAAGCAATAGTAATTTTTAAAACTGACTGGATTTCAGACAAAGACAGCTGGCAATTCAGCTGGAAAAATGAGATCATCAGCAAATACAAAACCTGCTATTATCAGTGGTTGATAGCTGGCTAATTTAATTAACATTGACTTAATAGTTTGTTGAAAACTATAATTCCTTTAAAACAAGGTCCTGTAGGATGGTCTTAAATATGCATTTGATGTTTATTGCTAAAAACTGGACAATCGCTGTTCAGGGTAAGGGTTTTAGCAAATGTTTTAGCAAATGGTCTAAATTACCAGAACACATCTCCATACAGTGTCTTTACATTTCAGCACTTTTTTTTTATTACTACAAGTCATATCTCCACTTTTACTTATTTATTTGGTGTTTCTGAAAAACAGCTCACTGGAGCTCAACAGTAAAGCAGCTGTGAGAAAGCTGTCTCCACTGTTACACATACTAATCTCACAGGGTGCTACATAAATATGCATTATGTAACTTGAATGAATTAATTTTTAAAAAATGTATTGTCTACTCCATTTTGCCGTAAATAATCAGAACCCCAGAAAGAGTGGCCGACTGGGTTCCTTTGGTTGGTTGCTCAGGGGCTCAAACCTGGTGGCTGCATGCTTATATTTTGCCAAACTAATATCTTTTTGTCTCTCTGGTCTTGATAATAGACCAACTAGGTATTATACAGTTCTGGAAATTCAGTAAGTAGTTTTCTGGAACAATCAACACGTGAAGTCTGTTTCCAAGGGTGTGCAAGGGGATGCATGTCATTTGTGTTGCTTTGAACTTGTTTGATGTAGTTCGATCTGAAGAGACATGAATTCCACTTAACTTTTTTCCAGCAACTTTCAAAATTATTTGCACCTCTGCAAGTTACCCCTACCCCAACAAATTTAAATGTCAAATGACATGAAATGTTTTAGAAACCTACATGAGAAAAAACAGATTTGGCTTGTGCCTCGGGAAATCAAAAAGAAACAGCTGTGGTTGTGACGGTAATATAAGAACTACAGAGCAGACTGTGATCCATGTCGGCTGGATTTAAGACCACAGATAGTGTCAACACTCATGAACTGGGAGTAACAACGCTCAGAGGACCATCTCCCAAAGCTCCGGTATTAACTATGCCCATGGCAATGGTTGTCAACCACCGCCCCACACACACATACATGCAGACAAAAATCACACAAACACACACCATGGACAGCACATTCATCACTCTACCAATTAGCAGCATCACAGAGTCATTCGCAAGAGAAAAACTGTGGTGTGAATATGTGTAAACATTACACCCTCCCCTGACACTAATGTAGACTGCACTACTATATGGGCGCTATATGACTGCCGGAGAGACTGCAGAAGTGAATCGCTCTCCAAAGCTAATTTCTACCCAGAAAAATAGATCACCGCATGCAGATATAGACCGACCACAAAACATATTTGGGTAGTTTGACAGAGCATATGTTCCCTGTGTCATACTTTAATTCTAACGCACACCTGTTGCTAGTGCAGTACTCAACTTTAAATTTTGCACTATAAACATTTTTTTGCATCAGATCTGTTCCTGGGAGCTGAAAGAATAACGATGTTGCCAATAGTTTGAACCTTACAGACGCACACACACCAAAAGCCATAATGGAGTTAAGCATAAAAATTCTTGACCTTTGTTTATAGTTGTTTACAAAAATCTCAACTCAAGGCCCAGTCACTTTCAGAGCTTTCAACCACATATCATGGATGATGTTTGGTCAGTTGTCAACACAGAAAGTGATCAGATCTCCACTATAAATACCGCTGCCTGTTATCATGTGACCTTAGGTCATATGATGACAGTGCCATCTTCACTGGCTGCCATGAAACGTCCATGGTGAATGGTGGTGTCTGAATAGGGTCCATTTCTCATTTGAGGAGATCTGGGATTTCTGTCTTTAACTTATTTGCCCCTAGAGACTGATAGGAGGGAAAATTAGGTTTTTTTTGAACACACACCAAACACATTCTCTTGTCTGCATGGTGCCATTAACTCTGCTCACCACTCAGCTGTCTCGGTGTTATACCAGTGCAGGCCAGTTACAACATTATATTTTTGATTCACAAAACAGCAGAAAGTAAGACCACGCTTGTCTTGGTATTCATAGTCTTAGTTTTATCTGGTACAGCCATGTTGTCTTAGATGGTGGGAAAAATTGTACCAGATAACTTTATTTAAGTTTTGATTCCTCCTTTGACAGAGACACAGAGAAACGTTTTGCTTGTATTTGCAGCTAAAATTGACAGGATATAATGTCTCCTTCTGGAAATAATCCTTCAAAAACATTACTTCATCAATTCCCTGCGAGTCTTCATTTAAATCATCATTGACAGGACAGCAATTAGTTTCAAACCAGATGTAGTTTGTGTTCTAAAAAGAACAGGCCATGATCCTAATAAACAAAAAGGTGTATTCACATTCTTCCAGCCCTTTCCTGGGAAGAGAGTAACTTTCCCACCAAAGAACACAGACACTCCCCTTCAACTCCATAATCCCCCCTCAGTCCACTTCTTCAGGTTGTCCATATGAAGTGGAAGACTTTAAACGGAAGAATAAACTTCTCTACTTCCTCTATTGATTGTGTGATCTTAACAACTCCTCATTGATCTGCCGCTCACTAACATCTGATCTGCTCCTATGCACCTCTGGTTTAAACCGATAAATCTCTACCCTCTGAAAGTCTTCTGCTCAATTGATCAGCCAACAATAGAAACAGTGGGATTTATTTATTTATCTATTTGACAGATATGGACTGATGGACCACCTTGCTTGGATTATTTTCCTGCAACTACAGTTAAGAGTTTAGAAAAGTATGAATGTATGTATGTAATAAGCCGTCCTCCCAGAAAAAAAAAAAAAGTTTCTCCCTGAGTGTCCAATCATTTCTCCTTATCCAGACTGTTGTAAATTCAGCTGGAAGAGGTAATTATGACTTATGACAGTACAATACTGTGCAATAACACCGTTTTTCAGAGAGTTCTGTATATTGTGTGTACATTTCCTTTTTTGTACTTGTGTAGGGCAGGGATTCATGTTTTCCTACTGATCCCAGTCGCTTCAGCTGGTATAAGGATTTTCAAGAAAAAGCTTGGTGCCGACCGAAAATCCTTATCCATGGCTTCTCCTAACTTCTCCCACACACACGCAGCTATGCCTCTTTCATGGCAGAGACTGCAGCCCCTTAGGTCCGTCGGTGCCTTGCAACTGCCTCCGGATCGATCATTGACCTTCAACATAGGTCCCTCTGGGACATTGTACACTTATGAGCATCCTTATGTTTAAACATGGTGTTTGTTATAGATAATCTATAACTACCACAGAAGTCTACCAACAAACAACCTCTCAGTTTTAGATCTAGGAGGCCATTCCTCTCCATCATTGCCCACTTGCATGTTGAGGTTGGGGTGGTGGTTGAGTACCCTACTGGGGCTCCATGCAGGACTTCCATTCATGGTCTGCAAGAAGGCTGAATATTCAAACTGCTGTTTGGTGCATATGCACAGACAGAATATTCCACCCAATAACCTGTAGGCATGGGAAGGTGACCCTCTGGGGTAAACTCCAAAGTAGCAGCACCTTTTCCGGGGACTTGTGAGTATCCCCGTACCCACCCGGCTCCTCACACCCTAGGCAAGTCCAGAGAAGAATAGAGTTCACCCCCAATCCAGAAGTACAGAACGGAGACTATACGTAGAGGTAAGCCCTACCAAATCTAACTGGAAGCGTTACACCTCAAGTTTCAGCTCATTCCCCCAAAGAGAGTTGACTTTCTGGGTCACCAGAGCCAGCCTCTGCCGCCCAGGTCTACTCCTCCCAGTTGGACGTGCACAGAAAATCTCAAAGGGAAGGTACCCTGGAGGCATTCTTATCAGACGCCTGAACCATCTCAGATGGCTCCTTCCAAAGTGAAGAAACAGCAGCTGTACTTCTTATAAGGCTGAAGCCAGCTGACCTCCTGAATCTGCAGCTTGACATTTAGTTGGTGCCTCCTTTCCAGCACCCTGGAATAGACCTTCCTGGGGAGGCTTAGGTCCTGCTTTTTGAAAATGGGAACCAACCGCTCTGGCCTACTAAAGTACAAACGTACTGTCCCTGACCTCCACGTGACACTGAAGTGGCGTGTCAGCCAAGAGACAGCCCAACAATGTCCAGAGCCTTTAGCATCTCAAGGCGAGGGAAGGATCCAGACCAGGTTTTTTTATTGCAGTGGGTTTACACAAGCCATAATGTTTTTTTTTAAATGCCATAATGTTTTTTTTAAATGTATAACTTTTCACAATATCATTTATAGACAAATGTCTTCTCCTAAGTATGTTTTATTTACAACTGTATCATGTTATCACATTAGCTTTTCTTTTTAAATCAGCCATTTGTCTGATTTGTATGCTGGTTTAAAATCCCTTGAATATACAGTGTCTATAGTGGGATATTAATGGTCTTTCCTCCCTCAGGAAATACTTTGTCAGCAGGAGGCGGCTGGTTGTTTTGGGTGTGTGTGAAAAATGATGTTGCTGAAGTAAAACGGTGTGTGCTCAGCATGTTAAATGCAAAGATTTCAAATAAGAATGAATACAGTCATTGGAATCTTGTGGATTAAAGCATCTAGCTGCTTCCTCAGATCTATTATTCTCTCTGCTCTGGCCTTTGTGGCACATCGAGTCAAGATTTTGATGAAAAGGTTTCCTTGGAAAGCAGTTAAAGCAATTTTCTCCACACTGCAATTTAGAGAGCGAGATGCACAAACAATCCAAGTTGAAGTGAAGAGAAAAACAAGGAAATTTCACCTCTCGCTGTGATTTCAAGCACACACACTGAATGCGGGGAAATATTCTCTCCTGTTTAGTGCAGAGTGGAACAAGAGCCTATAACATCATTTATCTATTTTCTCAAGGCCCCTCGCTCAACTTGACATCAAAATCATGTGCAGCTCCATTAAGTTGCAGTTCAATCACCCAGGTGCAGAGACAAGTGAAGCAGCCGGCTGTTGGGATTTCCCAAAAGCAAAAGTCAGAGCACCTCAGACAGCTTGATGTGCAGTCCACCCACAGTGTTGAGGGGTCCTTCCCCAGTGGCACTGGTTACTCTACAAATAAACGCACTCAAAACGCACAAACCAGCATAAACAGTGCGCCTCATTTTAACACGATTGTGTATGTTCGGCTTATGGGAAGGACAATAATTGGATATTTAGATTAGAGACACTGTGGCTGTTTCTCAATACCGAGTTCGCCAAGTTCGGACTTCTGTACTTTAAAGCTCGGACTCGGCAAGTTCGGCCCGGGAGTACAAACTCCCAAGAAGAGGAGCACACAGTCATTTAGCAATTGGAATGGACTTGATGTCGGCCGGACCCGTTAGCGGGCGGGACCTCACATCTCCGCAAACATTGTAGCATTTTGTAAAATCTACTCTGTCTTGAGAAATCAACCACATATTTGTATCTATATTTCCCCATAAAAAAACTCTTAAATAGACTACGTGTTACACAAGAACAGCAGTAATATAAGTTACAGTTTTCTCGTCCGACATTCTTTTGGTGGCGAAATGCATTCTGGGATATCTGGCGATCCAAAGTCCACACAATTCACCACCGATGCAGGCTGGATAAAAGGGCCGGAGCGTGAACACATCTGTGTATTTGACTGTACATGGCTAGATACGGACTTTTGAATTGGAACAGTACTTTGAGGCAAGTTCGACTCTTTTAAAAGACTCGAGTCACCAAATCTCGTTCATTAAAATGAACTAATCTTTTTTTGTGTCATTTCGTTCATTTGAACTAGGCTGGTTATTGTGGTGCTGCAGCGTTCTAGTGGGCGATTAAAAAACAGCGCCTTTTTCAGACACGGAAGGCTGCCAGGCTTGCTTTAATTGACAAAGTATAATGCACAAATTCACCTCTTGATCACTCTCTATGATCACTATATAACCCCCCCCCCCCTCTCTTGGGCCCACAACCAAATTCAAACCATGTAAAAACAGAAATACGTTGTCTATATGCAATCCACTACTCCAGCTAAATCCTTCCATTTTCACAATCTTTCGTTATACAACCAGCCAGCCACATAAAGGCTTATGTATATAATTACTGTCATTATCTCTAACATGCTCATTCGTACAGTAGCCTAACGTCCCTATCCATGAGTAAAATATTAATATCAGATTTGTGTATATATACCCTGTGACAAGTGAATGTATGAGTCCAAGATCCTTCACGCATGAGTGAAAATGAACGAATTACTCACTGAGACTACCCGTTACTCCCGAGTCATACACAAGATTAGGTCTTATAAACGAAACGTTCATTGAACGACACAACACTAATACTTTGGCTGCAACTTATGACGTTTCACAAGAACACAAGTACAGACAAGAACACAGACTGAGAAACAGCAACAGACTCGTGACCCAAAGATAATTTGTTCAGTCCTCCCATTGAGCTGGGAATCAGGTAGAAATCAGGATTATCGTAGGCAACTGGTTTAGTTGGATTTATGCAGTTTCATTATGGACGACTATACAGTAACAAATGGTCAGGTTCAGATATCTGCTGCTTCTAAAAATGGGATTGATGAATATAAAATCTGTGAACAGTCGGGTGATAATTCTCTGTGCAGAGCGTCCTCCCCAAAACATTGGCCGTATACTGTAGTTCGTAGTTTTTTATCACAAACCATATTTACGTTTATTAGGCAGAAACCTCTACTGGCCATAGTAATTATGACTGAAGCAAATGAGGAAGTCAGGTGAAGTGGTATAAAGAGCAACAAACTCCAAATAGGGTGAAGGCCGGGGTGGATGGATGTGTCAAAAACAGGACTTTCACCAAGGAGGCCACTGTTTGGGTCCCTGTCAAACCAAAATTTATAAGCTATTTTAACCCAAAAAATGATCTTTTCCACAACCTAAACAAACTGCAACTGTTTCACAGTGTTAACCACATGTTTATTGTTACCATGACAGCAGGTTCCGGTACACCTGTCAGTCATACTGTTTTAGAGGTCTGACAAATTACCTATTTTGTCACTTAGGTATGAGGAATTGTCGCAACTTTCATGTTAAAAAGTCAGTCTATTGTTGATATAAAACTCTTAATTAGCGGAGCTTTGATTGTGAAATTCCCTGAAGTCATTTTAGAAGACTTGATTTAGGTTTAATCTTAAAGATCTGTGATGTATTTCCACGCAACTGAACTCAGTCGAGTGGATAATTAAACAAGTGGAGAGTTCTGTGGCATCATATCTCTACTGTAACCAAAATAAAAGTTCATGTCACACATTAGATGATGATTTCATGCCAAACCAGTTTTCTAGGAACTGGATAAAATGATTCTGAATTAATCTTTATTTAAGGTGGAATTTGATTAGAGCATTACATTAATGAGGCCCCTGGTGTTAAAAAGTGTAGGGGAAAAATTTTAAAAGCTAAACAGAAATCACTGCCCTGTGTATAATAAGAGCTTCTGACTGTTCTTGTGTAACCGTTTCATCAGAGTGAAAACCCAGATGCAGAGACACACATGGAGGCAGATGGATGTTCCACAGCCTTAGTCTCACACGGAGGCATTTTAACTCAACCAGACTCTAGAGACAAACTTAAAAACATCACTGCAATGTGACAGGCTGAATGAAGTGGGAGGAAAAAGAAGCAGAAGAAATAAATGCCTCGTGTCGTCTTGAATGTGAAAAAAATCAAACTGAGGAACCTTAATGGGCAGATCACAGGTGCAAACTATAAGAACAATTAACACAGGTGAAGCCTGTGTACTGATTAACACAGAGTCAAACCAGAGGAAACAGTGTTAATCTCCTAGTTAGATTACACAATGAGTCTGTGATCATAGAAAATTCAAAATAAAATTTAATCTTGTCACCCTCTGAATTATTTTTGGATGACATGAGTGGCCAGTTGCCAAGTTCTCCAACTGACAGTACAGATGCCTAATGTATCAACACACACCCACTCTATGTGTGGACTGTCTGTGTTTGACAACTCAGACTTATTTCTTAACTTACAGGGAGCTTCAGTGGTTTCTTGTATTTTTCCTTCAGATTTTCTCAATTCTTCTCTATTGTCTCTGTACATAATAAAATAGAGTCATAACACACAATTCAGAACTGCAAAGTTAAAACATTTCACACATCTTTGCCTCAATTTGCTGTGCACATACTTCCAGTCAGTGTTCGTCTGCATTCTTACCACTTCTAAATTTCATTTTATGTTGCTTAATGCAGCTGAACAGTATTCAAGTGGGAGTCTGGACCAGAAACTACTGCCGCTCTAATTCTCTACAAAAAATTTGACTGCACCCACTTTCCATGCGCTGCTCAAGGCAATAATGCATTACAAAACTGGCATACTGGACACAAGCTCATGTCCTCAAGGGGCCCTTAAATCAGGGCTGACCATTTGTGTTATTGACATATTTCAGTGCAAAGTGAAAGGGCAGAAAGTTGTTCCCAAAGCTGTGTGTAGCTTGTGATGAAAGACTTTGAAATAGCCTCATCATCTCCGCATATGTCCATGGCTCTGGCCAGATATCTATACTTGCCGCTGCCGCTGTATGCCGAGAGCTTAATGAGCTTAATAACTTGTATTCTTTTTTGTGTACTGATTGATGACAGCTGCACTTTTAAATACAATTGACCTTTTACCAATTAACTAAATGTCTCTGAAGTCCTCCAGAAGAAGATTACACAGATTGTTTTCTCATGCACTGATTCCCCAGGCTTTAATGCACTGAGCTCTCTAGTGTGGCTCCTTTATTTGTCATTTATATGTACACGTTATCACAATCCTCACAGTTCACCCCAGAGTGCTTAGCTCCTTTTCCACAGTTAGTGCTATCTTTGCCTCATCGCCCTGCAGTGCAGCCTGCCTCTGGGGAGCTTTTTTATTCTCTTTCCACGCAGGAATGCAGCTTCTCTTTTCATAAACAGGCTTGAGATAAATGTAGGAAGCTGGAGCGGAGTATGGAGTGCCAGCACGAGAATAGGAAATGGATTTTAATTGGCAGATACTCTCATTCTGAGGCAGCAGAGAGAATGGCAGCTTTGTTGTCATCAATTGAGAGCCATTCATTTGCACCTGTGGGCACTTATAGTCCCTAAAATGGCAGATTAATTTAATTAGTTTGATTCAGGATAATCTACAGTGATTTTACACTCAAATACTGAGACCATAAATTGATTGTGGATCACTCTTGGGTTAAATGTTGGGGGGTGGTAATGGTGCAGTGGAGAAGACACATGCCTTTGGTGTGAGAATCCCGGGGTTCGAATCCACTGTGAGAAACCAAGGTGTCCCTGAGCAAGACACTTAAACCCCAGCTGCTCCAGAGACGTGCGACTTCTAGCAATTATTAGTCGCCTTGGATAAAAGCGTCAGCTAAATGAATAGATACAATTAAATGTTGTAGATCATGTGTTTAGGCCAGGGTGCATGCCTTGTATTTATCATGTCACATCAGCCTGTGATGTAGGCCAAAATGACCCAGCTGACTGTATATGGTTAGATCTGGTTAAGTTGTCAGTGTAAAAGTCACGTGAGTACAGCCACTCATCGCCAAGGGTGTAATGTGAATTTTTAATTTAGTTGAGAGTAGGGCTGACCCTGAATAGTCCAAGATTTGATGCTTTGATGGGCGGAGCCTGATTCGACAGTCAGTCTCATCAGTTGAATCTTTGCAGCGAAACAAGGTTCATGCCAGTGCTCAACATCTGAATTTATTTTGAACTACCAGTCTCCCAATGAGTTAATGTTCAGCCTATTACAATATACATTTAAACATTTAATGCTGTAAATAAACATGAAAAAACAAAAACTTTCAATAAATGTTTTTAAAGTGCATAAATAAATCCAAAATTTATACCCTAACCCTGGATTTTGTCAGTGTGCATGTGTGAACGTAGCATGTATGTGTATAGTGGCAGTGGAGGAGCCCAAGCTTCACTGGTGTTGTGCCGAGTTGTCTGCACCTCGCGGGACTTTCAGATAACTTATCACCGTTGATGAACCATGCAAAGAATATTTTATCGTTTTTAAATAGCCAGCTACTTGAAATATTAACCGCAAGGAACCATGACTACAAACAGTTGTCGGCAGCATGGCATGCATGCAAAACTCTGCACAAGACCAGTGAATGGCAGGCAAGAGAGAAATCAACAATAAGCCTCAGTTGAGCTTCGGCTCACAATCGCCGACTATTAAGGACACTTGAGGTCCTCGTCGATGTGGGGACCCAGGAATTTAAAACTGGCGACCATCTCCACATCTTTCCCTGCTATTCCTGTTGCCTTCTGAAGTCGAGGAGCTCCTTTGCAGACCTCCTCCATGTAAGGTTATCTCATTTGTAGAGAAAAGTCTACTGTCATGTTGTCTGCAAATTTTACGATTGTGTTTGTGAGGTATGTAGGTTTGCAGCCATGTGCAGCTCCTGTGCACTAACGACAGCTCAGTTCCATTCAAGTGTCCAAATGGGTGAACCATCACGACCTATACCATGCTCATGAATTTGGAAACACAAAATGGAATTCATTTGTCATTAATGTTATAAATTGCACTTTGTGCTGTTTTTCTTTGACATGTCAGCCTTGAGAAGAGACGTTCCTGCACTCTGTTCTGTCTCAGCATCCCAATGTATTGATCACAGTAACATTTCAGTCCCTCTGGACCTTTTGTTGAGAGTGTTTTTGCCCTTGCTTTGACATGTCAAAATGTCTGCTGGGAAAAAGGTTGCCTGCAGTGGCTGCCATTGGCTGTTGCTAGCTCCATTTGTGGCAAAAAGGATGTGAAGAGGAAAGCTGTATTTGGTTGCTTTTTCTTCAGCGCAGTATTGTAGTATAAAATTGAATGGTTCCATCAAAGGTCAGAACAGTTGGAAACTACTCAAGGCTAGTTGGCCTAACATGCTAGCCAGCTGGGAAACTGCCTTTCTATTCAGTCATCAAGCTAGTTAGCTCCGTGGCTGACAGACTAATACACATGGGTTACTTAAGAGTTGTTTATTGAATCCTGTCTAATTACTTTCTACAAACTATGCCTTTTGTGGAGCAGTTTACACTCCAGCTGAGGAGGTTAGCTAACAATGGATTGTGCTGAACTGCTTTCAGTTTATTTTTGTGGTCCAATTACCCCATCTACAAATTTTTGTGTGGCAGACAGCAAGTAAAATTTTTATTAATTCTCTTGCCTATCATAACAAAAAAAATTGGGATGAGTATACTCCATAAAAAATTGTCTGTTTCTTGATGCTTCAAAGGAATTAGGGGTTCTGTTATCCATTATTAGCAATGGAGTGCATTCATTAGCACAGCATTGTATTCATAGCCCCTTCAAAACTCAACACGTGAAATAAACTTAATTTATTTCACGTTTTGTAGGCCGTATTTTGTAATATATAAATACAGCCTCTAAAGCATTAATCAAAGTCATCCAAATTAAATTGATTATGTTTCTTAACTCTGGTCATATATTGATAAAAAAATAAAGGCACTTCTTGAGTGGTTACATCCGACCACAAAGTGTAGAATAAGATTTCAGTAGAGTTTCTAATGTTTGCCTTAAAGGCAGGCAGGTGGTTAGATGATGGATGACAGTTAAAGGTAAATTCCATTAAAATGTCCACTTTCTCTCAGTATAATTATATGCAGATACGTTTTCAGATTTGTGGAGTGCTGACATGAATGCCACCTTTTAATATCACTCTAAAGCTGAGCTACTACAAACTTTCATACTTTGAGAGTACAGTGAAGCTTTTCATGGTTTGAATCTCACTCTATCTAAGCATCATCAAATTATGACTTATGATTTGAAGCTTTTAGCTGCAGACTAATTCTGTTGACATCCTGAGATGTTTACTGTAGACTTTCCGGCAAATAAACACGAGATGACACAGCATTTTAAAGCTACCTGTGAATGAAGCTTTCAGCTGCTTTTGGCCCTGCTTTTTGTTTCAGAGTTGTCATTGCAAAGACAGAATAAAACCTGTTTACTTTGAGTCTTCAGGCGCCCGATCATGTAGTTGCATAGCAACCATTTGGAAAAGAAAATGACCTGTGCATCGTGAGCCACCAGCTCACCAGCCAGCACCGACCCCCACATTTCCATTGGTAATGTACCTTGAGTTCGGAAAACACTGTAAGCCGTTTGGCGTGATGCTGCATGTTATGTAATCATTTTGGACAGAATCTACTTAATGTAAAATAAGATTAAACTTTATTGATTCCTGTGTTTGAAGTTCCGCTAATGAAGCAGCAAAAGTAAAAACATGAGCAGAATATAAAATTTGCTTTTGAAACACAACATATAATACAAATTTATCCATTACTTACTGCATTAATTGATTGCTTGGTTAACACCCATGGTTACACCCTTTTCTTAACATATACAGCTCCTCAGTCAGGTTTACAAAAACAATATGCAATGTCTGGTGAAGTTAGCAGTAATACAAACGCAACGTCCGGTTAGAATAAAACGAGACGTTAACATCGTAAAATGGCACGTGGTTAATGTTGTGAAACGTCGCAATTTTGTTTAGACAACAAAACTACTTGGTGAGGTTAAGGAGAAGATCATGGTTTGGGTTAAAATAACTAATTTACTTAAGTGGCTTACGTTATAAGTTAAGTAACGTTACTTACGTAACATAACTAAAAAGAATCATTGCTGACTTTTTATTTCACATTAGAAAAGAACACCAGTCTTGTGGGTGAAAGTCTGGTTTCTCCTTAACGCTGATGTGCTAAAAACAACTGGGAATGGAAGTTCAGCAATTAACAACAAAATACAAGACATAGGATTCACCTACTAGCTTTTTTCTGAGCTTTAAATCCCATTTCACCGTCCTCATCAGCACATAGGGTTTCAGCAATCATTGCATCACCGACATTCAGTGAACTTTATCCATCTCCATGACCACTGTGAAAACTCCATCTGCCGATGAAAACCATAAGAAATGTGACAGAAAGGTCTAGAAAAGGCTTGTAAGCAGACATTAAATGAGAAAAGTACAAAACAGTTAGCCCAGCAATAAATTAACAGTTACTTAGAATGTGGTATTAGAACATTAGCCTCAAGCAGTAAATATAACATCTAACTTAAATTGATTGATAATCAAAAACCTTCCTGAATCTTGGCCTTAATAGCAGCAGGACATCAAGAGCTTTGACATGTTCATGTGAACTTGTACCAAAAGTAGGTTGCAGTTTGCTGCATATCATCATCAAACCTCTTTCATTCCAATATAATTAGTCTGACCTGCAGAGGCAGTGAGGTAAAAACACACCCTAAATTCTCCACTCATCTGATTTAGTGTAATGTATTACTGTAATTATCTCATCCATGTCTCTTCTCAGAATGGATCACTACTTGACTTCATCTAATGCAACAATTAGAGCCGACTGACACACACTGAGATATACAGTTACAATAACAGACAATTAGACTGTTCTCGAGACAAGAAAGGGATTTCTGTCTGCAACTTTTCTGACATGAGACTTGTGAGTGCCGAAGTATCTGTAACTTACGTTTTAAATCCTAATCTATAAGCATATCTGCATCTTTTAGATGTTGACGAATGTTCAGCAAACACAAACCCCTGCAATTATAAAAAATTCTTGTACAGATTCTTTATTTACATAATAATTGTACACATAGTGGCTTTAAACAATATCTTGATAACAAACGTGATGGCTATGTTTCATATATTAGTTTAAGTTTGCCATTATTTTCATGTACTTTTACTTTTTTGTACATTTAAAGGCAATAATTTGAAAGGTATGATATCTAACAAATACAGTACATAGACACATATGTTATGTTGATATGATATGATAATATTATACAGTTTTTACTAGGGATGTCTTTAGGGATGTTTTTTGCCCTCGAGTCTGAGTCATTTGATTTTGAGTATCTACCGATACCGAGTCCCGATCCGATACTTCTATAATACTTAAAAAAAGAATAAAGAAGAGCGAAAAAACAGATCCAGGATGTTCCTTATTTTTTATTTAATTCACCTTATTTTAACATTCAACAACTCTGTTTACAAACAGAGCACTTCTGTGAGGTAGCTTGAACAATCAAGTAATAAATAGCACAAATTCTTCACTTTTGGACTTTAGTGCAACAGTAAATATACAAAAAGTCTAAGATAAAAACAAACAGCACCTCAACTTAAAATACTCGGCAGGCATGTAAACACATAGAAAAATAAAAGTGCCACAGTGTTTGCAAAGCACATCTATATAAATACATTTATATCCGAGTCCTGATAGGGAGGTAACGTCCGATTCTGATCGAGTCTGAAACAACGTGATCGGGCCCGATTTCTGATCTCATGATCGGATCTGGACATCCCTAGTTTTTACCATGGTAGCCATCCCTTTAATATCTCTGTGTGTATCAGTTTGCTTTATGGAAATAGTGGATTCTTATGTTTTACAGGGTGTCACCTGTCATTGTATTTAAGGTCTTTTCAATTGTCTCAAAGGGTCTGAGGGAGCAGATATGCTTCAGTTTTTATCAATACAGCTGTCAATACAAAACAGCTGCCTTCATACCCGTAGATGAAGTGTATTTCTATGCTTAAAGTCTATTTTCCTCCAACATGTACCGTACAGTATGTGTGTGTATATGCTTATAGTATAGAAGTACATGATTCTAGTGCTCACCAGTTCAGTGAAGACATTAGTGGAGGACTGACGCTGCTGCTGTTGTGCTGCTTTCACCGTGTGGCTTTATACTGAATGTCTTGTGCAGGCTTTGTGGAAACAAAGGCCTCTGAAACCTGAAAATGAAAGATTAAATGAAAGACGTGCCATTGGATGAAAATGTACAATGGCTTCAAAATTGATAAAATAACTTTTAAAGCAAGAGCCTAAAACATTCATTAGAAATAGGAATCCAAGTGATTCAAACGCTATTCAACAACATTGAACTATCATCAGTGTGAGAACACTGTATCTGATGCACACTGACATAATTTCCTGGTTATTAGCCAGCAGCATTAAATTCCATTCGATTGTGCTTCATGGGGTCTTCCCGCATCCAATACAATTCATAATAAGTAGAAGATGAATACAGAGTGTCAACAAGGTCATTATTTCACTTTCACTTAAATAACCTTGAAAAGGTAAGTACCATTGAGCTCTATTTAGCCGTAATTTCATCCCATTTTCCCCTTTCTTCTGTTATTTTTTTCTTTCAGATGTGCTTTTAGTAAACAGAGTTTGGTATTTTGGGAAAACAAGCAAACAATAGTGAGTGTTTTCATGAAGGTAAAAAATTGCCAGTGTGAAAAATAATGGAGAGACTTTCAAAGATAATAACATCTCTTTATAACTTGCACGTGACATCTAAATTGCTAGCCAAAATAGAGCATATATTAAAAAACACTTTCATATCCTTCTCGTTTACTCATAGAGGATAGTGCAACATCTCACCGAAATTAACAAATGACAGAAGCCTTGGGGAGCAATTATTTCATGGGAGGTTCTTCAGAAGTCGATAGCACCTGTCGCAGCTTCAGTAAGTCAATACATATTGCATCACCTCTTTCAAGTGCCTGATGTGGCCTGAAAACAGTGTCAATTTTTGATCAAAGCAGCCACCTAGATTTTAAATAAACCAGATCCTCCTTACTCTATGTTCATTTGTTTGTGAAACACTGGGAGGTTTTTTTTTACCTCCCAGAAACATGGCAGCGTCGTCCCAACATCATCCTGCTCACGCTTCTCCTGTGCATTCTTTGATTTTCTGTGTGTGTGTGTCGAAAATGTAAAACCCTGCATGATGATTTGCATAAGATGTAGGAGCAGAGCAGTGCAAGCATGTTAAGCCTTTCATGTTTTCTTTTGGTTCCCCCCTACAGTAAATCTCTTCCTCCATGATAATCATGTGTATTCACATGTGCTGTGATGCAACACAGCTTCAAAGAAAGACAAATTTATTCAACAGTTATTGAACAGTTGAACTGCTTATATCCACGACAATGAGCAAAAAACAATAATATCTAGACTTATCGTATGCAGATTGTTGCAAAACGGAAGTTATTTTGTTTAGTTTTGTACGTCTTGAGACTTTTTTCCACCTAAGTAGGTGGAAATTAGGCTTTGCTGCATGAATTGGAAGGTTTGGTCACTTTGTGTAAAGGGGCCTGCATGTTTAGGTATCTGGTTACTGCTTAAAGGGTCAGTTCAACCTAATTACAAAATAAATCAATAAAAAATCTTCATCTTAATATGTAATGGAGTCTTATCATAGTTCTGATTTTAAATATTTTTTAGATAGTTTAAATACAACAAAAAAATCCATTAACCTTTATTACTTTAACATCTAAAAGAAAACTTAAGATGCACCTTGGCAAATTACTTCTCCGACACAATTACAAGAATTTGTAATTACATTTGAAATACAAACATTTGCTCCACAATAAAGGGCCGACTAAGCTGAAACAAATAAAAATATAGAGGCATATTAGATTTTGTTGTTGTAGTGTTATCTGATATATTACAGAAAATGTTATATACATTATATTAGAGAACCCCAGACACGGGGAGAACATGCAAACCCCGTTACTGGTAGAACTAGGACGTTACTGGTAGAACACATAGACCACAACCCTCCCAGGGACTCTTAGGTTGGGGGAATTTGCCATGCATCAGGATGATTTGTCATAAGCTGAGCAGAGTGTAGGCGGATTATGTCTTTGAGAATCCATATCCAAGAGATGTGAGAGGAGAGTGGGTTTGTTCTGGAGTGGAAAAATAAGATTCCACTTGTTGTGAAATTACATAGTTCTAGCAAAATCCTTGACTTTTTGCATGTTTATGGGAATGTCTGGTTCACCTTGAACTGGTTTTATTTCCACGTGCATTCAGAAAGGAATATCTTTATATAGCTCAGAAGAATAAAATACATGTTTTAATGGAAAGTACCTATTGTGTGGTATGAAAGAACCATCTCTCAGTAAATGCCACTTTGATTGAGTGGCAGAGAATGTGCTTTTATCACCTGTCACATGGATACTTTGGGGCAGAAACTCTGTTCTATATTTAGCGAAAAGGTGACAGCCCAGAATGAATGAGTTGTGGAATTGGACTGTCACTGTCAAAGCTGTGCACCCTGACCAGTCTGGCAGGTCTTAAATTTAAAATGGTAATTTTTGCACCAAGCAATGTGAGAAGAGAAGGTTACATCTGTAATCATGACAATAACTTGAAATTGGCCTCTATTGGGCCTCCAGTTGAGAGATAGTATCTTTGTTTCGATTGATTGATTGGTTGGTTAATATCTTTACTTCAAACATGTAAAAAGTCACCAAAATTAATAAATCTACAAAATAATATATCTAAACAAGAAAATTCACATACAAATCTATAACTATACTTCTATACATACATTCACACCAACAAATCTATAACTACATTGTAATCTGCATATATGTCAATGACAACCCAGGGTGATTATCAGAACCCTTCTTCATCTCTTGAACATAATTTCTTTGTAAATCTTTTAAAAATGAAATATGTTTGAACATTGCTTTAACTACTTCTTTAGTTTGTTCTACAATTTGACGCCAGAGAATGATAAACAGAAACTTTTCCTTGTTATTTGAATGTTGGGAGTCTTACAATTTCCCCTTAAGTGGTAACCCTCCTCTCTCGTTCCCAGGCAACATTCAGAGAGCCGTGGTTATATATGTAACCTCTGTTGGCATGAATCTGAATAATGTTTCCTTTTCTGATCTAAAAAGATATGATGTTTGATTTATTTTAACACATGAATTTTGGAGGCCCAACAGACAATAAATATATTTTTAAGGTTACAGTAGATTGCACCGGTTAAATTTCCGGTTAGTTTTTACAATTTTATGCATGCAGATGTGGTCAGGACAACTTGCTGAAGTTCAAACTGAGCATCAGAATAGGAAATAAAGGGTATTTAAGTGACTTTGTATGTGGCTTTGTTGTTAGTGCCAGATGGGCTGGTCTGAGTGTTTCAGAAACTGCTGATCTGCTGGGATTTTCACGCACAACCATCTCAACTATCTCTAGGATTTACAGAGAATGGTCGGAAAAAGAGAAAACATCCAGTGATCCAGATATTCTTGATTCAAATATAAGTTATTTCTACAAAACATTTTTGCTATAACTTTCCAGTTTTTATATGCTGGTTATAATATTCTCCTATTTTTATTTGTGTTTAATGTCTTAAAGTACACATTATGATAATAAACATACTTTGTGAATATGTTCAGTGTCTGGACAGATGTTATATTGTTACCCTAAACTAGTACTAATATCAGTTCTTGAAATGGAATATGTGAGGCAATTAATGAAAAAGTTAATGAAGCTATTAATAAAGTATCAAGCATGTAATCTTATATGTGACAAAATGTCTGAGTGAAAGAGATGCATTGGATTCATGCTGAAGTCACTGAGGTATATTTTGTGCCAGTATTCAGCGTCGTTCAATGTTTCTGCCAAATGTTTAAACTCAAATATGTCAGAGTGATATGTGAATCCATTCCTCTTATGTACACTTACTTTTCAGTCCTCACTTCTCTCATAGTGGCCCAAAGACAAAGAAAAGGCCCAAGTGTTCCCTCGTACACAGAGGAGACAACTGAGAAACAATTCTACATTTATTGATGGTGACGTCCAATTGATTTGGAATGAGGCTGGGTAATTGCACTTTCCTTTCATGTTGGGTCTGTTTGGATTCTGAGAGCAAGGAGGATTACTCCGCCTCCAGCAGACGCCCACACTTGGAAGGCTCACTCGCTGTGATAATAAAAAAAAAAAATCCTCCAATACATCAAACACTCCAGTTACTTGGATCGCACTCGCTTCAGAAAAAAGGGACCGTGGGAGGATTTAGAACTCCGGGTCATTACTAATATCAGTGCCAAGAGCCTCAAATTTTCAGTAAACATCACGATTATATCTGTATTTCTTACCTCAGCCCAGACCCTTGTGACAAGCTTGTTGTAGGTTTAGTATCTACATGTCTGGCAAAGACACCGTTTGGTTTATTGTGGAAATCCAACAAATGTTCAAATCTCAAGTTCAAGTTCATCTTTATTGTTGTGTATTAAAAACACAATGAAATACGTGCTCTGGCTTTCCCTGCCTTTTTATACACAATATAGAGTGCAATACAATGGCAAACACACAGTACACAATAACATTACGTATTTACAAAAGTGTGAAATGCATGTGGGTTTGAAGCTGTTACACAACCTGACTGTCTGGGGAAAGAAAATGTTAGAGTCAGGTGGTGTGTGATCTGCGCTTCGGTAACGTTTTTTGTATTGAAGGAGAGAAAACAGAGCATGAGATGGTGTCCTTATTGTTTTGGGCTTTCTTTTTACAGCGAATGGTGTAAATGCTATGACGTTGTGGTAGTCCTGAGCAGTCAGATTGCCAAACGACTCAGTGATGCAGCCTGTCAGTACACCTTATAGTACAGTGAATCTTGGTACTCGGGCCTCAGAAAGTCTCTGCGGTGCCTTTTTGAAGACGCAGTTGGTGTTGAGAGACCATGTGAGGGTGTCTCAGATATATGTACCAAAAAATCTAAAACAATCAACCGTCTCGACAGATGACCCATTGATGTAAACAGGACTGATTTCCCCTGATCCTTCTGAAATGAACAATGATTTCCTTGACAAATTCTGATTGTCTATGCGCTAAAAGAAAAAATATAAAGTCAAATCAGGGCCATTTTTGGAGAGCCACATATGTGCAAAACATGCTCAGAATGTGGTTGTCTCCTCGCTCCCGGTTTTGTGCGTCTTGATCCATGTTTGGATATGCTTTTTGAATTCGTGCAAAAAAGGTTTTTGGTTGGCTGAGGTTGAAAAGTTAATGTACTGAAATCATGATGTACAATTGTCAAAGCATCCGGTTTTTGTGGTGTGATAAAGAAACTAATGTTCTTCAAATGTTCAATGCAATATTTTCCATATTTTCATCGTTTTCCACATTGTTACATTTAAGGTTTGACTGGTGTCACTGTAATTACATCTTCTTGTTGTCTTTGGCAATGGTTAAATGGCACACAACTGGTTACAAATTCACATGATGGTAGTGGATGGAAATGCATACCAGTTTGCATTTTCTTTAGTGGATTTTCTGGAGGAAATGAAAGAAGAAGGAAATAAGTTAAGTTACTTCAAGTGAAAAAAAGAATTCAATGTTGTTTAATTTCACCAGAAAGTCATTAAGTCCAATGTTTTATTCATTCATTATTCATGATTCACTCTATAAAACATATCTAGCAGCATGCAAACCTGATTCAGGCCCCAAATCAGAAAGGTACTAAATACGATTTCTTTTTCCTGATTTGATTTATTGTTTATTTGAAAAGGGATAATGTACAGTGATCAACATTCAAAACAAATGGAAAAGCACCCAAGTTAGCCACAGGCTAGTTTTCATCGGCAGTCCCTTTGCCTGACATCAGAATAACATCAGAATAACTTCAGAATAACTTGTTCCAATGATGCAATAATGTTAAAAAGCTTTTTATGCTCTTTAAACATTAAATAGGTCCATCTTCTCCGAAGTCTCAAGCAGCTGCGGAAACAAATAACTGAAAATAATGATTGGATATATTTATTTACAAAATGATAAAACGATGGAGGTATGGTTTAATGCTTTTAGTTTGGGCAAGGCCAGCATAACAAAGAACCCCACACACACCTCTTATGCATGGTGGATAAACTTATTAACAAATAGTTTAAACAAACACCATCAAGAAACACAGCAAGCAAAGACTCTGGTAGTCAACTGCATGCAGGTGAGAAGTGAGCATGTCCAACACTGATGCTTCTCTGTCTCTGCTGCATTCGGCTCCAGGAACAAGAAAATAAAAAGGGAAGGTTAAAGAGCTGTTTCGCCTTCAGAGAGTGCAACACAGTCATTTTTACATAACCCAAACAGTAATGGACCAAGGTGAATTACAAGGATGCAAACAAAACTGCCTGTGTTTAGATCTAGGAGGGCAAAACAGAAGCAGATATTCTGGGGCTTCAGTATATAAATCAATCCCCAGCAAACTGCAGAAGCCAGGGCCACAACATGAGCTCTTTTACAATAAATCTGTAGCTAGTGCTCCTCTCAGAATTAGTTTGACCTGCCTTAAAGTCTACACCTCAAACTGCTGCAGAGGAAAATCCATACCACAGAAACTGGCTGAAAACAAATGTTCAACCCAAAAAGTATTAGTATTGTATTAGTATAACTAGAGCCTTTAGCCTGGACCTCTGGGCCTATACTGCATCTCTTCTTGCAATCTGAATATCAAAACATTTATGAAATTCTGCCAAATTACTACCAGGAATTGAGCTTGCAGTATTTTCTGGGAATGCAACATCTGGTCCCATTTCACTGGAGAAATACCTAGGAATATCCTAGGATTGTTACCATATGTGGTTGTGTGTCTGTGTTTACCTGTGCATTCACATCGTGAACAATATCATACTGAATGAACTGAAACTAAGAGGCTTCCTGTCAACTGTCAACTGTTTGTCTGTCCCTAAATTGCTACACAAGCTACACAACGCAGCGATCAACTTGAAGCGCTTTCTTCTAGCTGTTTGTCATGCTAAAATGGCAGGGCAAAATCTTTATTATCCAGAGTCAATCCAAGCTGACATTGTGTAAAAGGCGGGTAAAACCAGGGCAGGTTGCCAGTCCATCACAGGGCACACAGCAACGAACAACCACTCAAATTCATATTCTCACCTACGGGCAATTTAGAGTCACCAATTAACCTAGAATGTCCTTGGACGGTGGGAGGAAGCCAGAGAAAATCCCTGCCTGCTCATTCATTGGCCAGGAGACATCCTTATTTTTAGCTTATGTCTAACCTGATGCTGCCACTGGCCAGCCTTTGATACTTCCCCACTTGTTGACTGAGTTAGTTACACCGTGGTAATGGTTTTTATTCCTTTTAATTATTTTTACAGGCATTTTTTGCCTTTATTGGACAGTGGCAGTCTGTGATAAGAATTCAGTTGGTACACGCTCTACCAGGTGAGTTACCGGCGTTCCCCAGTGGTTAAATTCCTTTGTAAGTCGGCCTGTGTAATTACCTTCTAGAGACATAGAACTCAGCGTTGTTCAAACTTCATGACAAAATGTGCTTTTATTTTTTTCACATACACTGTACTGCTACAACAGTTGAATGAAACTGAAAACCTGTCTGTTTAACAAAAATAGGCACATCTGAGGAGCAGCAATTGTCGTGTGGCAAAGTCTCCCTTCCTTGAGTCCTTGCAGATCAGTAGAGTGGCTTTTCAAGGAGCACAAGCCTGCTTGGGAAGGCCAGATGGTGCGATCAGCTGGCCTCCTCAGAGCTCAGCATGAATGTGGCTTGTCCTCACTCAGATCCCTTTGTCGTCTAATGCCTGCTTGGATCTCAGTCAACCTGTGCCAGGCCGGCTGGATCAAAGAGAATATTTACAAGGTGCTTCTGTGTTGGTCTGGCTTTGAAAGAAAGAAGGTTTCTCCTTCTCTTGCTCTATAACAGTAAGAGAGCTGGACTGCACAGTCAACGTTTAAAATGGAAGAGGATGTGACAGAGCTGCCGATGTATGGAGCCTTGATCTTGCCATTGTTTGTTACTATGCTCTGACATGGCTGATTAGCAGCTTGTGAATCGTCCCTTTGCATCGAGGCCTCTGGTGAGAGCTGATAGCAGAGAGTTTTTCACACAGCCCCCTTGCATTATAAATAGGTTACTGAGCTCCTCGGTGACGTTCCTTGAAATATGGTCTGATGTGGTTTTTCTCAGGTTGTATTATATACAGTATGACTGACTGTCAAGTCATAGCAACACCACAGCATTCTTTGATGTTGTCTGGGCTTGTGACCAGAACTCAGACAAAGACCAGAGTGTGGAATGAAACAAAGTGATATTTATTTACAGATCAGCACAAGACGTCGGTTCCTGGTAGCTCTGGAGAGCGCTGGGGCTGGCAGGCGGAACAGAGAGTACGGGACTCTGAGCATGTGGTCTGGGGCAAAAAGACTGAGAGATCGGCTGAGTAAACAAGCAACAAGCAGGCAGTGGGGGCGTGGCAGATGTACTTTATGTATGTATACATGACATTATTAAAGGATTTAATTTCTAGATGGAAAATCAGCTGTCTGTGGCTAATTACTATAGCTGTTCAACGCTCAAAGACACGTTGACATGTAGACACGAGGAGCCAGTGATGGATCCATCAACCGTGCAATAAATAGACAATCCTCTCTACATCTTGAGCAATTGCTTGAAAATCTAGGCATATTTTATATTTACCTTTACATATTTGGCAGACAATTTTATGCAAAGCTCTTGAGGAACAACATACAAGCATCAATGAAGTAATATATCTACAACAGATGCTAAATACTAGTAAGAGCTAATAGTTTGTGAATACCTATGGGAAGAAGTAAGAGGTGAAAAATAGTTCAATACAAGATAATTGTAAGTAAATAAAAGAAGAAGAGCACAGGAAGTGCGTGTTAGAGGTTAGGGGTTAGAGGTGTTGAAAGAGGAAGTGTTCTCAGAGGAGATAATTTTAAAAGTGCTTCTTGAAATTAGGGAGGGACGTCCCTGCTCTGATGGCGTGTGGTAACTTGTTCCACCGTTGCGGTATCATAGATGAGAACAGCTGGGACTGAGAAGAAGAGGAACATTCAAACAAATCCAATGCTACTGTATCTTGGCCAATTTGTAGTGGCACTGCTTCATCCTCAGGCAGCACTGTTAGTAGAGAAAAACTCAAAGCAACCTCTGATGTAAACAAAAGGTTAATATGCTTTTTTTTCAGAATCAGACTTGTCATCTTCTTAGTCTTTGCGGGTCAATATTGAGTCATTACCAAGTACAATTGCTTTTGATCCTGAGACCAAACCAAAAAGCTGGACATCTGTTCTTGAGATTGCATCTGAACACTTCAACTTTACTTAACATTTCTTTGTCATATCCCCATGCAGGTGTACCTGTCACTCCGAGGATTGAACCCATGAGCCTAGCATCACAATCCCCCATCTCTTGACACTGCTACACCTTACTTTTGAAATTATTTTGCTCTACTTAGCAAGACGAAATATATATAGTAATGTTTCTATTCGGAGCTGCAGGGAAATGTTTTGCTACAAAACTGGGACTGGCCAATGGTCAAAACTGGAAGCAAGGCTGAGTGGCAATGCCATATCCAGGTCTTATTGTAAAGCCATGGTGCAGCAGCATCAAGAGCTAACGTATTCATGCTCTCATGTTGGACTGAGGGCAGACTAGACAGACCTAAGTGACTCATTGTCTCTCGAGGCACAAGTGGTATTACAAGACAGGATGGGCTGCAGCTATTCTCATTTCAGTACATACAGTATCTCTGCAACACAATACAAAGACACGTTTGAAATAATATCAGAGCTTTTTCAGATTCAGTTGATAATGTTAAGAAATTGTTTAAATGTTACACTAATATTCTGGCTATGTTACATAATTCACTAGTAAACTGTGTGTGCATAGAGTATCTGTTCACGTGTCCACATTAAGCCACTTCCTGTTTTCCCAAGAATATATCTTCCTCTCTCCCTCTCGGCAGCCTCACAGGAACACGAGTGAGGCAGCGCCACGAACATCACGCTATCAACATCAAGAACATGAAAATATTCACTGATTAGAATGTTCTACATTTAAATATTCAGGCTTAGATATGCAAAGATATGCATAGGAATAATTCTCACCTGCAGGTTGAGTGTTGAGCTCTGAGTAATCACTGGGATAGAGTCTAATCTTATGACAAAAGAGATAAATTCCCTTCTCAGAGAGGCCGGTACAGTGATGTTTAATACAGTAACAACATTGCATCTGTTAATGGAAGACATCTCCAGGGAGCTCAGCTAACAGGAAAGTTTAAGCATTTAGTTAAAGAAAGCTTCTGGACACTTCTCCATTGGCTAGTACAGTTGTTAGTTATAAACTCCTACATATTTAGCTCTTTTCCAAGAAAAATCTCTGGTACACAAGAAATTACAGTTCTGGTTTGTCCACAGCCAGTAGAAGAAAACAGAATGTAATGCCTATTAGCCTCAATTAACGCCACCTAGAATAAATCAGTGTTTGTTGTGCTGAAATTAGAGTTCTGCGAAGATAGACGCCAACCCACTCTTATCCCACTGACTACAAAAAACATATATTTACACTTTCAAATGATGTGAAATGTGACCACAGTGTAGAGCTCCCATTAGCACCTTGTTTTATTGTCTTATTTTCATGTAGCTGTTTCAACCTTGTATGAGTGTCGGATCTTACAAATGTTGGGGTTACCTGGCAGATCTATGCAGAGAATTGTGTTATGGGCACGAGCTCACACCTCCCAAATCTCGCCAGCGTGTGCCATGTATGGGAGCCATGCAGCTTGGCACACATAACGTTCACGATCAGACAAACGAGTGTCGAAGTTTCCTTGAACAAGACACTAACTCGTGAGAGAGGTTGAAACCTTTGCATGACACCCCCTGCCATCGGTGAATGTGTATGTGAATGGGTGACATGGGATGGCAAAGGGTAAAGCGCATTGAGTGGTTGGTAGACTAGAAAGGTGCTGTATAAATGCAGTCCATTTACCACTTCATAAACTCATATGACATGATATGTCATTGCGTGTCAAGTAGGGGCCCGATTAAATACAGTTTTAGTTCTTTATTTATTGGAATATAGCCCAACTTTCTTTCAGTGGAAAGCACCCAAATGGTACAAAAAGTAGCCCAAGTTATTACAACGTGCCCCAAAACAATTTTTAATCACCCAATTAACTCAATAGTAGTTCAACTGGGTGAAAAGCCACTCAGCACAGTGGTTATTACCTGCCTTCTAATATTCCAATAATTTAGTTCATTCATTTTGTCAGCTTAATTTTATGAGACATTTTTAAACTTTTGAATACATTTAAACCTGTCGTGTCCTGTATTATGTAATTCTTTTTTCACAGAGGAATGAAATTTCAAAAGGAATATTTCTTTTCCGGAAATGAACTCTTCACACCCTCAGTGAATAATGTTTTATTTCAGCTCCTTACTTCCACCAAGAACACGTCCTCTGCGGTCTCTCGGACAGCTGTGGACAGCCATGAAGACCGGGATAATGACTTTTGTGATATGAATAAATGAAAGCGGGCTCTTTCTTCTTCCTCACATCTGTAGGGTGTGAGTCCTGTCATAGCTCTTGTCCTAGAGCACAGCCCAGGCTGTAATGAGTGCCGGCCACTGGTGACGATGTTATCCTCCAGCTCCAGGGGAGATGGCAGAGGAGTTAAAAAACATCTAGGTCTATGCTCCTCATGGCCTCTTTCATCCTTACTGATGACTAATTAGGCCCCATGGGTAAAGAAATTATCAGGCATCTTAGGAGTAAGCAGGCGGAGGTGGAAAACGTGAGGATATCTATCTAGCTGTTTCTTTTTGACCTTTAACAGTTTTGTTTTGAGTTACACACCATCTAGGCAGCTAATTTGTCGGTAAATGGGCGAGTCATGTATTTTTTACATGTGGCGTGCTTCCATCTCATTATCTCTGCTCTTGCAAACCCTAATTAGCTTGCAGAAGGTCAGCTCACCTCTGTGGTCTGAAACAATGCAGGGATGCACTTCGTTGGTTCTGCCTTAACACACCCACACACACAATTACATAAGGATATATAAATATATACACTCACACATAAACACACACCCGCGGACTGACTGAGGTGCTAAAAGACACCAAATGCAAAACAAATCACCCTGCTCTTAGGTGGTACAGAGTGAATAACAGAAAATACGAATGTGTTGTTTTGATGATTTTAACACAAGAAGTAAAATTTTACTTAGTCACAAACACTTACATCAAGGAATCATTTATAGCAAAAGCTTTGCAAATAGGAGAAGGTTTGGGTGGTGCAGAGAGTTGCAGCAACAAACTGCACTGAAATGAAGGTAATAGTTAAGTATCAAGTTATAAAAACCACTGTGGCCTCCTGTATGTACATGAATGCAATAAGGTACTTACACTGTAGCATGAAAAAATATGATAACTATATTATCATAAACACAAGTATATTTACTCACTTGGCTGAAATCTACACTAGATTATACAACTAGCTCAAACTAATGCAGGGAAACACAACAGTCAATCCGCTTGCCATACCAAAAATCAAGCAAATGTGTACTAAGATGTCTCACCAGTGTGTTTAAGCAAAGCCTAGATTTGGTGCCTAAACCTTCACCACTGTGACCGGTGACCTGTTGCAGCCAGAACCACCTGGAGCTCGACGGTCTGAAGACAGAGGAGATGGCAGTAGATTTTAGAACGGGCCCAGCCCCACCCTCCCCCCATCATGACTCCCCAGTCGCCACTGTGGACTCCTTCTGCTTCCTGGGCACCATCATCTCTCAGGATCTCAAGTGGGAGCTGAACATCACCTCCCTCACCAAGAAGGCCCAGCAGAGGATGTACCTCCTGTGGCGGTTGAAGTAGTTCAGCCTGCCAAAGACAATGCACTTCTACACCGCCGTCATTGAGTCCATCCTCACCTCCTCCATCACCATCTGGTACGCTGCTGCCGCTGCCAGGGACAAAGGCAGGCTGCAGTGTATCATTCGCTCTGCAGAGAAGGGGAGTGGCTGCAATCTTCCATCTCTTCAGGACCTGTACGCCTCCAGGACTCTGAGGCGAGCAGAAAAGATTGCAGGAAGATCCTCCCACCCTGGACACAAACTGTTTTGCAATGTATATATATATATATATATATATATATATATATATATATATATATATAGATAGATATCCATACCTATATACATATACTATATATATATATATATATATATATATATATATATATATATATATATATAAAGATTGCAGGAAGATCCTCCCACCCTGGATATAAACTATTTATATATATATATATATATATATATATATCTGTGTGAAAGTTGCATCTCTCCATTCCATTCTCATGGTCTCATTTGGTTGAATTTCTGATCTAATTATCTACTTGAGAAATAAAATATCCTGCTTTGACTAATCAGCAGAGCACAGTGCGACAGTGTCCTGGGGAAAATCATTAATGCCAGACCAGAGCAACATTCTCGCTGTTGTCTTTCCCACAGGTGTATCCTGTCAAAGTGTTTCACTGGATAAGACATACTTGCTCGTCCCTCTGGGCCGTCTTTACACCTGAGAACTTCTTAATTGCAGCAGGTTTTCTGCATTGCAGGGACACATTTTTGGACAGAAACTTTAACCACTGCTAAAGCCAGAGACATCCCTATGATATTTAATAACTTTATGGGATGATGGGACATAAATTTAAATACATGGCCATTTTAATGAAAAAGGTTTGGCAGCAGTTGAACCAATGAGGACAGAACCTCAGTCCTTGTTAAAACCTTTGCTTTCTTTTCTTTCCACTGACTAGCAGGAGGAAAGGCGAATTAAAGTGTTCATTCTCCTCTGCAGAGTGTTTGTAAAGACACGAAATAAATGTGGTTTCTTTTACTTTAATGAGTAATACTTGGATGGAGCAGAGAGAGCAGGATGATGAATGGTGCTATATATCAGAAGCACCACCATATCATGTGCGTGGGTTTGTGTAGAAAACATTATGTGCCTTTTATGACTTTGGTCTATGAGGGTGAATAGATATAAAAACATAATGCCAGTTACAGAAGTGAATGAAAGAATAATCACCATACACGGGGACAAAGATCTACTTTGTACAAACAACACAATGTGTTGTCTATTTATATGCATACATAATGTATACAAACACATGGAAACTATTATGTTTTAAAGATCTAACTCTGTTTCCTATTATCTTTAAATACTTCTAATTTGCAACAGCAAATGTGTAATAATCCTGCCAGATTTAGCTTAAAATAAATAATTATGTAAACAAAATATTTATAATAAACATATCGGCAAAACACTGGTATTCGTGCGAACATTTATCCATGGTGCACAGAGGATGAGATTGAAATTTGTGGTTTGAAGTGAAATGTCTCAACAGCTATTGGATTAATACCTACCTCCCTGACAAATGCATGTCAAAAACCCACATCAGTTGAATTTTACAGTAGATAAAGCGGGAAATTAAATAATGAACACCCAGGAGGAGGTATTTTGAGTCCAACAACAGTAGAAGTGATTTCCTGGCCAGCTTCCACATGTGGATGTGTGGCTGAGGGAAAATATAGTGTAAAATAAATTAGAATATATTATAGGAAAATTATGAAATTTAACCTGCATGTCACAAAAACCTTTAAAAGCACCATGTATGAAAAACAGATCACATAGAGAAGATGTAGCTTCAGCAAATAGTGATCAGCTCGGTACATCTCGTTTGTTGGCAGTCAGCTTCATGCAAGGAAATCCTCAGGGAGTGAGCGGAGTAAATTAATGTTGTTTTCCTAAGATAAAGACTCCCATGCGGTGCAATGAATTTCCAGGCATTTATGACAAAATGTGATGCATTTCTCACATATTTTAATAATATGTAAAGGACTGGTGTCACTGCATGTACTGAATATAATCCCTAAATCCTCTTAATGTGTCTCTTTGACAGGAAACACACAGGCCCGTACTGGAAACATTTCCCAGCACAGAAAATTTTACTCATGCTAGGTGATGCGTACCTTGCCCGAGCACGGTTAACTGCCAAAGTCCGGTTCGTTTGACCAGTGTGATCGCTCCATGAACCGTGTGGGTATGGTTAAGCTGGACTCCGGTAAACTGTCACATCCTATACTATACCATATACCATATCATGGGGCATTGAGGCGTAGCGTTAACATCAATGCTCCAAACAGACGCATGTGAGGCAGCCAACAATCTCCAGGTTTTATTCATGCTTCCACTTTTTTGTGTTGCCTCTGTCTTGTGGGTCATTCTAAACTTCACCAACATTGTCATGAGCTGCATTAGATTTCAATTAAATATGTTGGATTAGCGAACCAGAGGAAATGCCAGAATGCTTTACAGCTCAGGCATCGACTTTTAAATCATAATCTTCTTAAAAACTTTGTGTGAGAGAAGGTTGTTTTTTTATTTGTTCTTCTGATACTTGTCAAAGTTTGTTCTGTAACCATAGAACAAAGTAGGTAGCACCTGTTCGGAGTAGGAAATGACATATGTTAAGTCTGCATATGTAAAGTTACAGAGCAATTATTGTACCCTGGCAACCCATCTTTATGCCAAGGCAGCAATTACAGTGTAGTATGAGAAAGAGTGCAAAAGGTAGACAAAGTGCATGAGCAATTATGCTTTGCTACTTGGCACAAGTGTACTGATCTGTGAGGTCACGCTGCTTAGCAATCACATATCATGCGATTCTCACATTCACAATCGCTGAAGCAGAAAAACGCTGGTGTCACATTGCCATGAGAAGCATTGAGATGATAATGTGACAAGAAAAATACAGGTTTCAAGAGTTTGTGCGAAGCAGCTGTGGCCTTTAGCTCCAGCATGTAATGCACCTATACGAGCTGAATCTGCAATTAACAAGTCGCCTCTTCAGCTCTGCACATGGAGATTATAAACAACAAGAGATTATCAAAACTTCCTGCAAAATTCCCGTCTGTGCAATTACCCACCACTAAATGAAAAGTTACTTGTTATCCCTTACTCCCTGGCCACATTTCCTGCCAGCCTTTAATGTTCAGGATAAACTTCCTTGTAATAATATTAATATCTTAAAAATAATCTTTAAGACAATCCAGTATGCTAGGAGTTATGTTTATATCGGATGACTTTCAGTGCCAATGCAGGCAGTTTGCGTGTTGTCACAGAACTATTTCATTGATAACCACTTTCCCCAACCTTAATCCTACTGTATTTTCCATATACACATATTGTTGAAAAAAATATAATAAAGTAAATAAGTAAATAAAGTAAATAAATAAGTAAATAAAGTAAAGTAAATAAAGCAAAGTAATCCAGAGATTTGTAAAATTGTCCAATATCAGTAGTAAGTCTAACAATACAATTACTTTGGAAATATAATGCAAAATATTCCAAAATAGCACATAAAGCTAAGGATGACTTTTGTGATGACCCCTAACATTAAGTGCTGTGTTGGAGTTGTGTTTTCCTGGTTTGCAAAGAGTGAGATCACGTTAAGCTAAGCAGCTGACTTTTGGGAAGTCTACAGTTACAGATATGACAGGTATACAGGTTGCCAGCTTGCCATACAGATTTGTAGCAGGGACGTGCACAGACATTTTGGTGGGCAGGGGCTCAAGTGAAAAAGGGCATTTTTTAAAAACAAGACAAATATATTAACTCAACAACATTTTTACTTTTCTACAAAATAATCAGTTCACATAGAGACCACGGTCTTCTTTAGTATTCACTAGGTTTATCACAGGAGCAGGCAACAGTAAAGCAAACTCTGCCACAATGTGCATGTTTTCTGTGCCACTAGTTTCAAGTATTTATTTATGACATAGCTTCATTAATAATTTGTTAATTTTTCACAAGGCAATAAATTGTTTCAATTCTTTTTGGTGTTATTGGAACACATAACACTTCACATAACTCTTCAGACTAAACCGTGGCATTGGGCTGCAGGCATAATTAAAATAAATGTTATTTAAATACTTTTACTTTTGTTTCACAAGCAAGATTCCAAATGAGTAAAGATAACCTTCAGCTTCACACAGCCAAGCAACAGAATACTGAATTGCCTGAATACATTACTGAATTGCTCAAATACTTTATTATTGTTGCTATTATATTACACACACACACACACACACACACACACACACACACACACACACACACACACACACACACACACACACACACACACACACACACATTACTGATGGTGACATGGACTTAGTTTTACATTTGAGGGACAAACTAATAGAATGGAGAGTTATTAGATGAGGAGCCGACCATCAAAACTATGAAGTTACTCTTTAAGGCAGTTTTTTCATGGCGTGGTCAATTTTGAGACTTTGGTCTATTTTGCTTCCATGTCTTCTTTTGCTCTAATGGAAATAAAACTTCAAGAATACACCTTTAGATGGTGTTGGTTTTAAGCCTAATACCCTTGGTCTGTTTGCATCTGTAGATTTATTCTATATTAACCAAAACAAGCTAATCTGCATATTTACAAAGCACATTTCAGAGGAAAATAGCCAACTCTTGATGTAAGTCATTAACTGGGGAAGTTCTGTGGTGATATGCTTTAGTTATTTTGTTTATCCCATTCAGCGGCGCCGCCAGAAACTGTGGGCCCCATGACAAAAAGTCTAATTGTGCACCCTCTGCGCAGCTGTTGTCTCCACAGCTCTAGGACCTATCTGTCCCATCAAAAGCTATAAAATAACTCTAATTAAAGGCTTGCAACTGTCTTGTTTCTTGTAGTTCAATACTAGTCCTAGCACAATATTTACTGCTAGTGATTTGTAGGCTACATGCAAGTCTGCATACAGCATGCAGTTCACTATTTGATGCAAGATTAAGCCACCGTAAAAATGTCCTTAAGGCAATCTTTTCAGGTCTCAATGTATTTTTATAGTAAAATTAACTGTCTATAGATGTAATTTAACAGCCATAATTAAATCCAAATAAACTTATCAAACTGGATTATTTTAATATTGTTATAACTTACATGCATAGAGAAATCCCCACAGACTCTCTGGAATGATGCTAACTCATTAACACAGTGTTGCTCACCTTCTTCACTTGGACAGGGAGGCTACAGTTATGGGCAGACTGGGGTGCTGCTGACTCATCTGTTGTTAGTCTGACAAAAGGGGAAGGGACAATGATTTAACATGAATATCCTGCTAAACGTTTCCCTGAACTGATTAAATGTTGATGAAATGTAGGCTAACACTAGTCTGTAGGTAGCTAGCTTATTTCACTGTAGAAATTAAGCCAACAGGTTAACACCACTCACAGACTAGAGGCTGCCCACCTTTCCTGGGGAAAAACTGAGTTACAGAGTGACATCCTTTCCTTTGTCTTTCCTCTCTTTCCTTTTTACAAAATCAGATTTTGGTTTCTGACGCGTCTACTGACAGTATGTAAACACGTCACTGATGAGTAAGCTAAGGCAAGACCAAACCAATTCATGCAGATACAGCAGATACAAAAAAAAACATCCCAGGAGAAAGGACACTTTCTCTTGAGGAAGAAAAAGGGCAGGCGCTGAAACACCTTTTGATGTCTGTGTGTGCATGTGCATGGTTTGTAGTGAGCTAGCTGTGAGTTTGTAAGTGCCATACAAAAGGTGCCAATATTGTGCGTTGATTGGTTCGCAGGTAAATTTGGAGCTGTATGAGTCCCATCAGCTGATCCTTGCGGGAGTTTTTTAAGTAAAAAAGAATAACTTATTTTTCTAACAGATTAGTTTAGCCATTATCTTCAACAGACAGGAACTACAGTCAGTTTTCAACATATGTAGACTGATGTTTTTGTTCACTTTTTAAGATTATGTCACAAAAGAACAGGAGTCTGAGTTAATGAATTACTCCTTAGATGTACAGGTCAAATTCTGCACCTTGCAAACAGTTACCATTACAATTTTGTCCTGCTTCTATCTATTATCTATTTTGTTTCAAAGGTTTAATACTATATGCTGTGTTTACTGTGCAGCTACTGTGCCACCCACACTGTTGGATGGAAAAGGGATCTCTGGAAAGGGAAGTGAAAAGCAACAACAGTGAGACACACAGTAGCGCTAAACATATCGCAAAATCCAAAATGCATCATCACCAACTACTATTTAACTCATCAAGCAGCTGTATGTGAAGATTTTAACTGAGATAGTGCTCTTTGTTACAAAGACAATATGGCTTGACGAGCGAGTCAGCAGCTTGTGTGCTGAAAGTACCCTGCAACAAAGACTGTAATCAAGTTTAGACTAACTTTGCAGTGGATTTGGCAGGTTGTCTCGACTCCAGGGAGGGAACAAGGGCGACTGCTCCAATCCATCTGTCTATGGATCGGGTCACCCAAAAAAATCTGAGGGAAAGATGATGAATTAGCTGACAGTAGAGGAAGCATGAGGGCCTCTATTGGCTGCCAACTTGGCGAAACACATCAGCACTGGAGTGAAAGACATCTGTGTATCCATGTGGTAATTTTTTACTGCTACACTGACATGGTGAGAGGAGGGTAATCCGCATTGTTCAGTCTTTACTTCTCCAATTTGATTGAGTTCTTAGAATTAGAAAAACCCAGTGTTGTTGCGCTGCATCAGAAATTAGCAATGCATTTTAAATATTAAATTTAGATGAAATGATAAATGCATATGCTTGCTTTTTTCTGAGCAAGGGCTCCATTAATTAACTCCCACCCTCCTTAGCGAGTGTATTGGCTGCTGGTGGGTGTTGAATTGCAGATGGCAGGGGAGCCTTCGGGAATCTGATGCCAGCTATTTGGAGCTGCTGCGTTGGCGAGGTTACACTTCCGCTGTGTTCCCAGGTCTTCCTGAGAGCTGTACGTTTTCACAGGAAAGCAACAAACAGGTGCTAAATATAGGAGCAAGTGAGGCTTGAAAAGATTCTATACTGAAGAATGTTTTTTTGTTGTAGAGTGCGGATTCATGGAGCTGTCGTTGAGGAACTTTTGCTTTTTCTAATGAAGCTGAAACTGTCCAAAGTTCCAGATGGCTTTGAACCTCAGTGTCCAGGGAATCAATCTGTTGATCAGAAACCCTAACTGTGATATGGTATTTTGTGGGCCAGTTTTGGAGTTGGCATGTGAGGGGTAAATGCTCCCTCACCTTTTTGTTTATCTAACTGAAGAAACCAGGCTGTGTGTTGTTTGTGTTTCAAGATCAAATAGCAGCATCCAATTAGCACAACTGTACTCATGGTCAAAAATTCCAACATACATCTGTGGATGTTGGGATTGTATTTCAAATTGCACATTTGCGTAAAGCACACAGTCAAACAATCCCAATTTGAATGAGCGTAGTATTACTAAGCATCCAATGAAGTTGATGCTGCAGTGTATGTGTATGTTAATTTAATGGAGTTTGCAGCGGAACATATAAAGGAAGGTTTTACATGTTTTGTGTTGATATGATTGTAAAGCTTACTGTGTAGCACTGTTATTTGTGCCCTGGGAAGCTGATCTACAGGGTCAGGAGCTGGTCAGTGAAGGTCAGAAGGAGTCTGGACCTTCTATGGCCAAGAGGTCAAAGACTCTCCAGATCTACCAATCTATGCAGACTCTGATCCACCTATTGGCCTTCTCACCGTCCACCTCCACCACTGGCTCTAAGTCCTCCAGGCACAACCCGCCCTCCCGCTCCGCAATGGCTAAAAAAGCCCAGTAAGCTCTGTCTGATATGTGCTGGGTCCAGGCTACAAGGAAAATAGCACTCATGACTCTTCCCAGGACAAGCCGGGGCCCAATGTGCTGGTAGTCTTCTCCATCCCTGTCTTGATAGGTAACAGAAAAAGTGTGGTGAATGTGTTAAAAAACAGGAAGCCAGCAAGTTTAGTATTAATTCCTCGTCAGCCGCAGCCTGTTGAAAAAAGTGGGCCAGATAATGTTTTTAACTCACTAAAATTAGCTTTGTTAAACGTTAGGTCTTTGGCAGGCAAAACATTTTTAATCAATGATTTTATAATAACTCACAATCTTAATTTCATGTTTTTAACTGAAACTTGGTTGGACCAAGATAACAGTGCAGCTGTCCTTATCGAGTCGACCCCCCCCAACTTCAGTTTTATGAGTGAAGCTAGAGTGCATAAGAGAGGAGGTGGAGTTGCCATTTTGTTTAATGACTCCCTCCAATGCAAAAGATGTCTTATGGGAATTTTGCTTCTTTTGAATATGTGGCTCTTCAGCTGAATTCCTCTTCTAGAGCTATTTTTCTAAACATCTACAGGCCCCTAAATACTGTGCAAACTTTTTTGATGACTTTGGTGAACTGCTGTCTATAATCTGTGTTGACTTTGACTGTGTGGTTATTGTTGGTGATTTTAACATCCATGTTGACAACCCGCAGGACAGAGGGACTAAAGAACTGTTCTGTGTTCTTGAAAATTATGGACTGACTCAACATGTGACAGAGCCCACGCACAATAAGGGGCACACTTTGGACTTGGTCATCTCCAAGGGTCTGGACATTTCCAAGGTTGTGGTGACTGATGTTGCTCTCTCTGATCATTCCTGTGTTTTCTTTGAGAGTGCTATCTGCGTGCACACAAATGTTAAAACAGAGGTGATCACAAAACGGCATATCACTGAAAACACTAGTGAAGCATTTATTGAGGCTTTCTCCCCGACACCTGCCCTTCCACAGGTCTCTGTCAATGAGCTTGTGGATAATTTCAGTTCTAAAATTATAAATGTTATTGATGCCATTGCACCAGCCAAGGTGAAGGTGGTCTCTGGTAAGAGAAGATCTCCATGGAGAAATGCCACGCTGGTTAGAACTCAAAAAAGAGAGTGTCGAAAAGCTGAACGCAGGTGGAGGAAAACAAATCTCCAGGTTCATTATGACATCTATAAAGAGAGACTTCGCATTTATAATTTGGAACTGAGAAATGCAAGGCGGTCCTTCTTCTCTGACATCATCACCAAAAACACTAATAATGCACGTGCCCTGTTTGCTACTGTCGACAGGCTAACAAACCCTCCTGTGTCTGTAGCCTCTGACCTTCTATCCACCAGGGCCTGCAATGAATTTGCTTCCTTCTTTGCAGACAAAATTCAAACAATTAGGCAAGCAATCAGCGGCTCCATGTCAGGTACAGGATATGTCCTATCCCTGTGTCCACTTAAAAACAATTCATATAGCATGAGACAATTTGATTCTATTAACCATAAAAACCTGGAGGACATAATACAACATCTGAAATCCTCCTCATGCTGCCTTGATATTCTGCCAACAGGGTTTTTCAAAAAGGTGTCTAAATGCATGGCCTCTGATTTACTGCAAATTGTAAACATGTCTCTCCTTTCAGGTTTTTTCCCACAGGCCCTGAAAACTGCAGTCATTAAGCCACTCTTAAAAAAGAGCAATCTAGACAGTTCACCAATGAGGAATTATAGGCCCATATCAAATCTCCCATTTTTAAGTAAAATAATTGAAAAGGCTGTTTTTCAACAGCTGAGTGCTTTCTTGGCACTAAATAACTGTTTTGATGTCTTCCAGTCAGGTTTTCGACCACACCACAGCACTGAGACGGCTCTAGTTAAGGTCTTCAATGACATCCATTTAAACACTGACAGTGGCAGAATTTCAGTTTTAGTATTATTGGATCTCAGTGCTGCATTCGACACGGTAGACCACAACATATTACTAGACAGACTTGAAAACTGGGTTGGACTTTCTGGCACAGTACTAAACTGGTTTGAATCCTACTTAAAGGACAGGGACTACTTTGTGTCTATAGGTAACTACACATCTGAGCTGACAAAAATGACATGTGGAGTTCCCCAAGGCTCCATTCTGGGACCTCTTTTGTTTAACATTTACATGCTTCCACTGGCTCAGATTATGAAAAACAACAAAATATGTTACCATAATTATGCAGATGACACACAGATCTACATAACCATTTCACCAGGAGACTATGATCCCATACAGGCGCTGAGTAACTGTATTAAGCAGGTCAACGACTGGATGTACCAGAATTTTCTCCAATTAAACAAGGATAAGACTGAAGTTATTGTTTTGGAGCCAGGGAGGAAAGATTGAAAGTCAGTGCTCAACTTCAATCTGTAATGTTAAGAACCACAGATCAAGCCAGAAATCTTGGTGTAGTCATGGACTCAGACCTGAATTTGAGGAGCCATATTAAGACAATTACAAAGTCAGCCTACTATCACCTGAAGAATATATCAAGGATAAGAGGCCTTATGTCTCAGCAGGACCTGGAAAAGCTTATCCATGCATTTATCTTCAGTCGACTTGACTACTGTAACAGTGTCCTTACAGGGCTCCCTAAGAAATCCATCAGACAGCTGCAGCTGATTCAGAACGCAGCTGCTCGAGTCCTCACTAAGACCAAAAAGGTGGATCACATCACTCCAGTTCTGAGGTCTTTACATTGGCTTCCTGTATGTCAAAGAATTGATTTCAAAATACTGCTGTTAGTTTACAAAGCACTAAATGGTTTAGGGCCAAAATATATTTCTGATCTTCTGCTTCGTTATGAACCAACCAGACCTCTCAGGTCGTCTGGGGCAGGTCTGCTTTCTGTCCCCAGAGTCAAAACTAAACAAGGAGAAGCAGCGTTCAGTTATTATGCTCCGTATATTTGGAACAAACTCCCAGAAACCTGCAGGTCTGCTGAAACTGTCAGTTCTTTTAAATCAAGACTGAAGACCTTTCTTTTTTACCGCTGCTTTTAATTAAATATTTAAGATTTTGCTTTTTATTGATAACTTACACTGCACTGTAACTTTTACTTTCCTGTTTGCTTTTTCTTTGTTTTTAGCTTTTTACTATATTTTATGTTGTTTTCAAACGTTTTTATTGTTCTTCCCTGCTGCTTTTATGTTTTGTGTAAAGCACTTTGAATTGCCTTGTCGTTGAAATGTGCTATACAAATAAACTTGCCTTGCCTTGCCTTGCCTTGCCTTCTCCAAGCTAGACAACCAATTAGTAAGAAAACCCCACCAGCTGACTTTACCACCCAATCGGCTTGGAAAAAAGGAATGGGAGTCCAAGGATGCCCCAGAAGAAACATCTGGTGCCGGACTGCACTCAACAGATTCCTGGCACCAACCTCTCAAATGGAAGTGCCTGTGAACCAGTTGGATTTTTAAACAGTGCCTGAATTTTTAAAGGCACATCTGATGGCGTTGAAGCACAGAATGAATCTGATGAAGCAATATGTGAAATCTGTTAATAAAATAGTGCCTATCCAAGCATCCTGGTGTGTGCTGGAATGTTTAAATTTTGGTTTACTGTATGTTTGCTCATTCAACCAAAGCAAACCAAACCAAGTTAGAGTTGCAGCATGACTGAGTAAAACCTTTCTCTTACCTAAATAAGGATTTGATTAACAGGCTTGCTTCAATGTTAACCTTCATCTGAATTAAACCTGTCAACTAGAAAACATGTTTATATATTACTAAGTTGTATTGCCAATTACGTTTTGATGGGAAATATAGAAATGTAATTGCTACCTGGATATTCAGTGACACATGTGGTGCGTTAGAGTTATGTTAATGTTCAAGATGCTAAAGCAACTTGTCACCAACAGAAATTGCTCTCATATTGAGCATAGCATTTATCCAACATTATATTTTAGTGTGTCTCCTTCAGTGCACAGATCAAGCCTCCATCATTCTGTTCCTAGTCTTCTGTCAAAAGCCACATTTTCTGTGCAAATGTGCAAAGAGCTGTGATTCACAAGCTGGGTGGGCTGAACAAAATGAAGGGAAACATCTCCTAGCATTGTGTTGCTGAGCAGAATGCAATTAGCACAAGGATGCTGAACATAATTGGGTGTGACACATGTTAATAGCCTTTCATTTAGACAAATTTGGATCTGCAGTCTGAAGCTGGACGGGAGGGCAAAAATCGGAGAGGATGCTCTTGGAAAACAACAAGTCATTATGTTGCAGCTCTAGCGCCTGCTGCCAAACGAGTATGAAGTCACCGCCAAAGGAGATAGCAGCCTGATTGCTCCCTCGCAAACATAAGAACCAGACTTCTATCAGTGCACCTGCATCTCTGTCAGGGATTGGAAAATACATTTGTTTAAAATTTGAAGGGAGCACTCAATATGAATTACTGCTATCCTTTGTCGTAATAAAACCAGCAGAGGTTTGATAAATGAGGGATGACTTTTATAGGATAAACTGCAGAAGCGTTTAGAGAGTCAACACTGAAAGGAAATGATCTCAGTGCAGAAAAGCTTTTCAATTGAGCGGTGCAGCAAACAGTGAGAGACCACTGGTCGCTTTAAAGGGCTGGTGAGCTTTCACAGAGTATCACAGAGAGCTGAGCAAGCAAAACAAAGAAGACGTGTAATGTATTCAAAGAGAAAAAAGTTTTGTGATGATTCCTACACCTCGTTACTCTTTAACAACAGGTTTAGGAAAGCAAAACCACTGATACCAGCAAAAAAACTCCTGGAGAGAGCATATAGAACTGAAAGAGTGCAACTTGTTTTAAGATTCATGCTGTTGAAGCGATTTATCTGCATTCACGCTGTGCTGGAAAATGATGTGTCTGACCCCGTGAAGCTCGCTGCATTGGAAGCCATAATAAAGGCTGGGAACATTGATCTATACACAGAGATTTCCCTTTTCCCTCTTGCTCTTATCTCCTGGATTTCACAGATATTAAGCTTGTTACTCCAACAGAGAGGATGTCATTTAAGTCATGCTTGTGTTTAGGATTCCACAGGAGTTATGATGTGATAAAGTGAGACCTGAATTCATCCCCAAAGGCAAAGCAGACAGGAAGTAAATTGTAACTCTTAGAGAAGGAGTTTAAGAAGACGTTTCGCCTCTTATCCAAGGGACATCTTCCACCTCAGGATAACTATGACCTGGATGATTGAGAATCTTCACAGACAGATTAATTATCCTTAAATAAATTATCTCCTAATAAACATTGTAAACATTGACTTATTTAGCTTATTCTGTCCAAATGTGAAATGATTTTGATTGCATGACCTTTACTTTACATTCTTGTGCTAGCACTTTTACTTAAGTAGAGAATCGGAGTGATTCTTCCATGAAATGGAATAAGATACTGCTTGTTTCTGAGCTACAGTATGGCAATGTTTGATGAGACCAAACTAGTTGGATAAGTAAGCAGAAAGTTAATTATTTATAGTTTTGTACAGTAAGTGAGTCGTGACCAATTATACGTTTGCTTTCACATAAAACTTTTGGGGTTTTGGCAGGATAATTAGTGACTCTCAATGCATATATATACATTTTAAATGTGTATAAATATGATAATTTATCAGCTTCTTCTGGAGAAATGTATGGCCCTCATCAACATAATTTAGTCTATTACAAATATTTGTGTCTCCACAGCTTTAACACATCTCCACACATTTCTGAGACACATTACTTTCACATTACTAAGTGAATATTATGGGTTTTGGCCACTACCCCTATATTGCTAATGTGCTGTCATAATCAAGATCTCACCACTAGTCCCCTGTTTATGATTTGAGGCCAAATAGCTTTTTTCTCCACATGAACATCTGAGCCAAATTTTTATTGCCACATATCGCAGTTTATCTAAGATAACACAACATAACAGCTGCTGTAGCCTACATGTGAAACAGGTTCTGTTTGAAGTTTTGCACCATAAAAATTAAAACTAGACCTCTTTGAAATAAAGACATAAAATACTCCCATGAAACTGGGCCAGGTGCAGAGATTCAAATCATTTAAAGCCACTATCTGCTTTGATTTAGAGCAAAAATGTTTAATTTTACTGGACTAATAAGACTAGCAGCTTGGCTGCGATGACAAATGTTTTTATACAGGCACATTCACAAAAATGTTGCTTTAGAGAAGCCAATTAAAGCAATGTAATAAAAAAGACCTAAAACATGAATTATGAATTTATCACTTAAAAAATAGATATGCACCCGACTCTAGCCTCTAACACATGATGTTAACATTTTAATAATACAAACGATAATACAAACATGACATTGATAAAAAATGTAGTTGAAGCTACATTTGAAATGACCTAAATGATGTTACTAAATCTGAGAGTTTGAGATTCTCAAACGGCTGCACAGACAGTGAAATCATAGAGAAATTTATACCCATCTGCTGAGCAACAGGCCCCCCAGTATGGCCAAATCTTGATGTGCTTTTCTGTTCTGCTTAACAGTGGTGAGGGGCCGGCAATTATGTTAAAAATCCAATAACAAAACAGTTTTGCTATTCCACTGTTTAACATTCAGGAAATATTTAGGCTACTCTTCTCTACATGTTTCTGTTGCCTCTCTGCTACAATTAGCTGGACACTATTCTGTTGCTCTAATGATGCTGTGGTAATTCCTGCTGGTCTAATAAAGGTCACAGATCATTTAAGCTCTTTTAAGATAGGCTTAACATACTGTATTTACAGCAACCGCCTGGGGGAGAAATGAGGCAAACACATAGTCAACACTCTCACATGTGCAGTTTTGCATTGTTTGCCACTGGGCAGCTCTCCTAAACCGATGGGGAATAAATGGATGAAGCGCGCATTAAACACGTTTGTTTCTTTCATGCTGGCTGCGCTGCATTAAAAAATGATTACAAACTGTGATTACTTTTTCTTGCTTTTATTCAACTGTGAGGTTTGCCGGGCAGTCACACTGCTCTGCATCAAGGCACAAGGCACAAGGTACATGGTAGCTTATTAGTCATTATACAGCACAAGGCTGCATAACAAAACGAATTGTGTAGGTCCTTCATGCTACACACACAACATATTAAGTGTAGGCATATATTAAAATATGGTAATACATTTACATAGGCTACACGTACACACCCCAAACAATCCACAGTGCATTTTTTCCCCCATTTTGTCCAGACCGGATCTCTAGGAGCAGAATTAAATCCAGGCTGGGTCAGCATGGCTCCTCTCCTGGCGCCTGGTCCAGTTGTTTGGGCCGGGTGGATCATGGTTCACTGCTCTTTAATCCAAAAACTCTGTCTTCATCTTCCAATGACTGGACTTATGTCAGAGGTAACACGTGTTTCTGCAAAACCAAAAACAAAAAGAAACAAAGAAAAAAACAAAAGTGTAGCGAAGTTTGAAGGAGCTAACGGCTGCTGCTTCTACAGGCGCTGCCGGTTGCCATAGCATGCACATACTGTATATTCAATTAATTCACAGGGAACTGTCCAGTTCAGCACCGGTTCTGTACTGATTTAAGTCAGCAGTAGTGACAACGTATCCGAAAACATTTAGACTGCAGCAGTAATTTAAATGTGATGTTATAGGCTAATCTATTCCCTACTGAGTTTGCTCTATTTTACATTTGTACTGCAGCTCTACAGTGGTTGCTTGAACCTATAATCAGTATTATTTTACTAAAGGTGAGGCATGCAATTCTAATCCAGAACATGTATTTTTGTCGAATTAAGAGTATGTGTCCTCATCGTCTGCTAGCTGTCCATTCTGTGTGTGTGCTGACAAAAACATCTGGTGTCTGTACTCAGCCCTGGCTCTGCGAGTGGGGGAAAAGAGCAGTTTTCCAGCCGTTCTGGCCATCGTGTGTGTCAGGTAGCGTTAAATGACTTTACTTTCTAGTTTGCCAAGATAGGTAATGGTAGCTACTGTAGCAGGAGAGTTGTGAGTATCGCTGTCTGGTGCTGGTGCACTGGCTCTGGGACCATCTGTTAGCTTTGCAGCAGCAACTGTTGCGACAGTTTGCTAACCCACAACAAGAGTTAGTTACATTACTCTGTGTGTCGTCGTTTGCTCTATCATGGTATTTGTCACGGTATTTTCCACAATTGCATACCAAAGCTTTAACAATGGATCTAATTACACAGTAGTAATGCACCTATAGAGAATCACCAGCAGTGGCTGTCAGCTAATTATTTTGGTTGTCTGGCCTGTTAAATTATTGTTTTGGCTTAGTCTTAATACTCTCTTTACACTTCACCAAACAACATATACCTAAATTTAGTGAACCTTACCTAAATATCATGAACCAGATCAACACAACATTTGGCAGAGTGACGTTTTTCAGTTTTTCAGGAGAACAAAAACTGATTGAAATGTGATGTGTGCATTTTGTTTATTTACTTTTTTATTTTTGCTGCAATTGCAATTGCAAATGACAGAAATACACAAAGCACAGCACTTGCTATAAGACTGTGTTTACCATGAAGACACCTATCAGAGTTTTGTCAAGATCCAGAAGCAGGACGCAATTTGACCAAGGCAACAATAATCTCTATGCAGGAAAAACCCTGTACCAAGAACACTTCCTGGTAACAGTAATGCTCTTGAGTCTTTAGCATTTTACTTATGATATCATCAATGTTTTCAGTCCACATACGTTTAGCACGCAACACAATGACAAGTAGCTTAGTTTTTTTTAACTTGCTCTATTGGCTTTCCATCAAGTGATAAGCTTAGTGTAGGTTACTGACCTGCATATGTTTGTGTCCAAACACCTCACATTTTGTTTTAGAAATATTCATCACTACTTACCCACACAGCCACTGCTCTGAGCTTAATGCTCAGGTCATCAGTTCATTCTTGAAATGTCAATGCTGCACTGAATCATTTACATTTGGACCCATTCTTGCTTTAACTTATACTGGGAGATAATTTATGGATATAGAATACTGAAGAAGTTCCAAGCAGCTACCCAGAGGAACCCCGCTTTGTACTTCTTTGCTTTCAGAAAAGCTACCATTGAAGAACACCCTCTGCCTCCTCCTGGAGAGGCAACTCTCCATCCAGGACAAAGCAGTGAATTTAAAAATAGCATTTGAGCTTTCCGAGCAACAGGTAATGATCAAGGTATCAAAGTGGTTTATTTATTGTTATAAAACACAATGTTGTACAACAAAATGAAAGGTCACATTAAATGTAGCACTAAAATCCAACATCCTGAAATCCATGCTTTTTAACCAATCATCAGCCACTGATTTGAGATAATGCTGTGCTAGTCGAATGTCCTTCTCTGTATGTATGCTGGCAGCTTGTGATCAAACCATTACTTGAACAATAATCTTGGATTTTAACATGTACAATTTCTCTATTTTCTCTAAAATACTGGTGGGACCCGTGCAGATCTATCATTTAACTTGGTTAAAACCGAAGACAGAGGTTGGTAACAAAACCAAACAGAGTGCAGACAGGCAGGAGAAAACAGAAAATGTCTGCCTGATTTCTAAAAAAAATTTCTCTTCCATCCTCCTTTAGTGGATTTGTTTTCGTCATCTTTGTTTTTAAAGCACTTTGTAACAGTGCTTTGGAAGTGCTTTATGAATGTGCAGCTCTAATCAAGCATTTGCAGGTTGAGTCTTTAATTAAAAGAGAAACGTCTGTGTTGTGCGTTTTCAAAAATAATAAAACTGTTGTGCCTTTTCTTGTGTGCTTTTGTATGACTCATTCCTGTTCAAAGTGTTAACGCAAAGTGTAGCTCGGAAACTGAAACTTCATTTAAGCACAATATCGCCCACTCTGTTTGACTGACGTGATCTTTATATAATGCAGGAATGCCACAGAAATAACCACACAAATAGAGACTTCAAACATATGCAGCTGAATACATCAAATAACATTACAGAGACATTACATATTACGGATATTACAGCAGAAAAGCCATTCTAAAGTGGCAAAGAGAAAAAATACTGTAAGAGTAGATAAAGGTCTAAAGGAGGAAGCGTGGCAGAAAGTGAGAAGCAAAAATTTTCTTGCTCGGGCCAATCGTTTTGATTCCAGAGGGCTCGCTTTATGTGAAACAGCAAAATGGATCCTCTAATTATCAGCGAACACAGTGGGACCGCTTTCTTCATGCTGGTTGACATTTTGATTTGAGAGGAAATAATGAAAGCAATCAGAAGCTCACCCTGGGTCTCCCACTGGGCTCACAACCCATTTGTGACATGTTTGCCCTCGGTTTTGAAGACCTTCACTATTCTGTTTTCTGTTTGTCCCCTCTCAGGCTCTGTCACCATCATTATGATAAAAAAAAAGCCTGTAAACGATGTGTGAAAGATCATGCTATGTGTCTGTTTTTAGTGTTGTTAACAGTGTTAAGCAATATCTCAGTAGGAAGTCGGATTGAGTAAAAATATCCCTTGTAAACATTGAACTGAAAATTGAATGCAGATTACCGCACTGGTATTTCATTTTTTATTATGTATAAGTCTGTTATGTTTTGGATTTTGTCATGTTGCAAGCCATATTTTCTGTACGGTACAATAAAGACTGAATTGAACTGAATTTGCCTGTTGCATGTGGTTGAGCACATTAAAATCGTGATGATCGGATCAGATCCAAACCCTGGTTAAGATTCAAATTGTTTCACTCATTTAACTCAGATTTAAAGTATAACTACTACACCCCGGCTGTTACTTATAGGCAGGATTTTTGAAACAAAGCCTTTACTCGGTAACTCCTTGCTGAGCTGTGTAATAAACAAAAGGTCATAAGAAGAAGTGTTCCTATTATTAATTCCAAATCCTTGATAACCCTGCCAAGTGCTGAACACACAGCCATCCTGGCAGCTGGTCGCAGATTGCAGAAGACACATTTGCTTCAATAGCAGCGCATTGGCTGACAGTGTCGGGCAAGTTACTTCCAAAATGTAATACATTATAGATTACTGTCATTTGAGAGTAATAAGTTTTATTACAATATTAATGTCTCAAAAAGCAAAACATTACTGTAACTGCATTACTTTTGTAACTCGTTTTTCCCAACACTGGTTGCCGATCCATCACATGCACACACATCTTACAGAGGTATTTACTGCACTGGCACATACATGCAGAAGAAAAAAATAAATAAATAAACACTAATAGGAATTTCCTCTGTCTTCCTCTGTCCAGAAGAAAAAGAAACCAATCACTCAGACCAAGATAACATGTCAGATAGGACAGTCAAGGCTCTATGCTGAGCGATGCGTCAGCTCATAAGGAACATTGTTTGAAAGGAGCTTGAGGGTGTCGACAGATGATGGTTTTCTGTTGGGCATTAATGTGAAGATATAAAATATGAAAAATCCAGGTTTTTCCAATACCTGTCACAATACAGATGACAGTGTGTTGCACTGAATGTCTGCCTGAAACACAACAGAGCCTCTGATCTGTGTTGATTTCTAAGATTCTATGGACTAGATTCTGATTGGGTCGGTGCAATCTTCTTGCAGCACAACTCATTAAAACTCTCTGAAATGTAATCCTCATCAAGTAATTTGCAATTCCTCTGATGCTATCACCAAATAGTTAAAGGATTAAAATTACTGCGTGCTGGGTTAGTCACTGCTATCATAATTACACAATATTTCTGTGTGTTTTCAGGCACTAGGAGGGCAGCCCACACATCAAACAATGTGAATCTTCCCCACATCCATAATCGCAAACAGGACCAGCAGGGAAGACTCAAAAGAGCTCTCAAGAACTAAATGTTGGGGGTTAGGTTTGGGGGGGCAATGAACCTGTCAAGAGGAAAAAGCTCCCAAAACATGATGCATTGACTCATCAGGAATCTTGTGAATTGAAGCCAATTCAATTATATTTAGGAAGCCAGAGTCATTAGTCTGTTAGTTTACATGGGAGTGGGAGCAGATGATTAATGTGCAGCCATGTTTAGGTTTGTTTTTCTTTGTCATGGATCACATATTCAGTATCATATTTAAAGCCCAGTCTTGGCATTTAATGTTTGCAGAGGGGCTTCTCGCGGGTGCAAGTAACATACAGTCATGCTGGACGAACAAATATGAAAACAGTGTAAGAGCAGACAAGATTTAAACAACGATTTAAATATTTGTGAGCTTCATTTATGTCATTGATTTTTTTTAAACTTATTGTTGGGAGCCATTAGGTGAAGCTGTTTCATCTCCTTGGCCCTGTCGGCTTTTGCTACATAAGCTAACTCAGTTCTGCTCAGTGTTCCCAGCAAACCACTAGTGTTGCTGCTGCGATGTGTTTCCATACATCAATTTTCTGTTTCAATCCCCAGGAGCTAGTTAAAGTGATATCATATGGAAGGAGGAAGCCGTTGACCATGACAATCTGTTTTCCCTCCTTTTTGTATTTAACAGCTGTGCATCAGTTTCCTGAGGGAATCAAACATGTGTGATTGGTTTTCAGCAGAGGACAATTCGTTGAATCTTTCTCAAGATTTCCAGATCTTGCTGCTGGTTGACATTTGAGTCTTGAATTGTGGAACCATATTTTTTTCACGATGCATTCACAATGAAGGACAGCCTGTTGCACCTCCAGTGTTTGAGTGTGTATGTATGTGAATGTACGCTCAGTATTTGGGAGAGTAAATGTAAAGTCTCTTGTAAACGGGGTGTGCTGTAAAAAATGACACTATAGATTATCCCCACTAGAATGTAAATTCTTAGGTCAACTGCATGAAACAACAAATTTTTACATCTACGCCTCTTGTGGCCATGTGAATTATGAGTCTTGTCTGTCGGGAGGAAGGGTAGAAGCAGAGTGACATGGTTATAGCACTGCAAGACCTTGTAGGAAGGAGGTCAGGATGAATGGATGACTCAGCAAAGTGCTGATACTGAAGATTTATATGCAATCTCTAATCATTTGTTTCTTTTAACCATGACCACAGTCTTTCCCCAACCTTAACCAAATAGATTCAATTGCTTATTCTTAACCAAATCTTGTGATGTGATATCAGAAAATGGTCAAATGATTTATTGACATTATGGTCATATGTATTTTGACAAATGATGTCACCTTGGAGATAAGGATTAATCTGATTTGTTGTTTAATTTGTAGAACTTATTCAGTGGTCACTCACTGCACCAGTGAACTGTACATACAGTGTGTCACAACTTGGACTAAATAAATAAATGTTTTGAGACATCTAAACTGAGAAAATACTCAGAAACTCGGGAGCAGTGGCACCTCAGTCAACAACAGCAGACGGGTGTTGTGTACTGGGCAGCTCCCTGTGAATAAGTTTAATTATATGAATGTACAGCAGGGCTATAAAAGAGCTGAAAAGAGCACACTCAGCATACTTCCCCTCGTAAAAAAATAATGGCTTGAAAAAGAATCACAGTTTGTAATAATGTTTAATGCAGAGCAGCCAGCGTGAAAGAAACAAATGTGTTTAATGTGCTCTTATTCCCCATTGGTTTGAAGGAGCTGCTTAGTACAAAACTGCACAACTCTACCTGCAGTTTCTCCCCCATGCTTCTGCTGTAAATAACAGCTCTATTTTAAAAGGGGCCTTGTGATCTGTGAGTTTTATCAGACCAGCAGAAATTACAACAGCATCAGCAGAACGTCTCCTACTTGAGTGAGCTTTGATTTTGTGTTTTCTTGACATACTGTGTCGGAGCGATTGTACTGCATGTGGCCAATATATGTATGCAATGGTTTTCACGGCACTGAGATACTAAAATACCCCATCTACTTACAAGAGCTATCAAGCCGGCATAATTCTAATCCTATGTATTGTCTTAGGAGCAATAACCACCTCCTCTTTCATGTTCCAAAAACTTTGAAATAGGAAAAAAAAACATTTCACATTAAGACTCCTAGAGACTGGAGACAACCTACCATCTCTGCAGTATCCAAGTTCATTTAAAATGCTCTTATCACTCACCTCACAACAGACTGTTCCTGTAAATTTTCATTACTTACTGTTATACGGTGCTGTTTTAACACTTAGCATGGGTGTCTGGATTTCATGGCGTGTGCATGGTGCGTGAGTGAGTGTGTTTTGTTTTTGAACTTTTATAATGAGTCATATAACTATTACTATGTGTGTTGCTTACAGCAGATTGTGTTGTCTTATGTTATTGGATGTCTTTGGTCAGAACCCCCCCCCGAAAATCAGATGGTATATCTCAAGGGTTTTTGTTGTGAAAACAAATAAATTTGCTCAAAGAGACACTGTTTGATGATATTTTTATATAATTCTGTTTACTTGTACAGCATGAAGTTATACCTGAAAGATGAAAAGTAAACTCTTTTAACAAGTGTTTTACTGGGTATAATATACAGTATTTTATATACAGTCTATGGTATAAACAGAAAAAAAGGAGAATGCAAGAAAATAAATCAGTTAAAACCTCCATTTGTATTTTGCATTCCCTGTTCCTATACCTTGTGGTCCTGAAGACAAATAGCCTAAAAACCCAAAAGCTATTTTTCCAAAAGCAGCTAAATTTTTATGTAACCTAATAATAAGAAACTCCACAAATCCTTAGTGAATTAACTTCAAGGGCTCAAGTGAAAGAGTATACTTGTTTGGAAACAAGTCCGCCAACAGATGATTCACTCACTAAACCTGCTGATGAACACCATGTAATAGGGTCAAAAGGTCCAGAACAGTGAAAAGTAGCTGTCCAATGAAAACTATGTATTTCCTATTTTAGGCTTTTTTTTCTTTTATGGGTTAAGAAACTTCTCCTATGTCTTCGAAACCCCAGTGAAAAATATATTGTAAGAAAGCTGAAAACATGACTGTTTTTCTTGACATGAAAAGTTGACATTTTGGAGATACATGAATTTCATTGGATAAACATTGCGTATACTCAAAGGTACTCATGTTGCATACTGTGTATGCATACTACATCCTCTTACTACTGCAAGGTGGTGCAAACCGACCAAAGCCAACACAATAACTAACAGTGTTTCATACAATAAGCTGTTTTACAGTATTGTAGTACACTCAGTCAGACTACAAGTGTTTTTCATTTGTTAATTTGTTTAATTTAACCAGCTTGACTTTTCTCTTTTACCTTTCTATTGTGTGTTTTCTTTGCTATCAGCTTTAAATAGTTATTATACCAAGATGCTATGACCTTTAAATACATTTTTCATGGTTCACTCAAAAACAGATTTGTTTCATGTACTGATGTCCAGCCATGCACATAGTTTTGGTTTAATTTGCAGTGGCCAGAGTGGACACTGGAACATTACATCCATATGCGATGGTAAAACATGTTCCAAAACCATGGGTATTAATTGTCTGCTACAACAACCACCAATCTTTTCAAGTTTCTTGCGGTGTCTTTGACCTCTTGTGAAGCTTTGAGGCAGCTTTTCTAGGAGTGCCTTTCCAATTTGTTTATCTTGTGCATGCAGGTGGGTGAATGGTTTCACATCATCCCCTTGATCTACAGGGAACATGCCAGTATACACATATTGGCAATGTAAAGAAGAGTTTTTTAAACATGGATATTAATGTTCCTGTAACAAAAAGTGGATTTGCAAATGTTTTTGTCTTTATTGTCACATACACAGTTGTCTATTGGAAAGATCTAGGAGGGAGAAGGATCTGAAATTGTTGAGTAAAATCTTATATGATCCTAAATGATAAGAATGATGGCCAAAACTGTGAAAACGAGATGCAGCTCAGAATATTCCTTTAATTAACAGTCTTCCTGAGGGTTTTCCTGTCTCCTAGCAACAATAGTTTTGATAAAACTGTCTATAGTATAGTGCACAATGTTTCCCACACATACACAAACACACACAAAATGACTGGACAGATTGAGTGCCTTGCTCAAAGGGAGTGTCATTTCAGTGATGTGCTGAAGTTGAAGCAGTGTCACCCTGTCACAAATCACTGTGACAAATAACTGAAGATACTGCAGCATTTGTCTCCTCGAGATAAATAAAAATACTCAATGGGCTGCCTTACGATGACTAATGAAACAAACATAGAATTTTTTTTTACTGCAATCTACTTCAGCTTAGAATAAAGGTTCAGTCATTACTTTCGTGCAGACATGTGTTTTACTACCAGCACCAAGACTTTAGGTTTTGAACACTACCATTTTTGTGAACTGAATACAGAAACAGATAAATAAATAAATTATTGAAGCTCACAGGTTTATTTTTTTATATTTTCTTCCTCATCTTTTAAGAAAGTTGGAGAATCGAGATGTTTGACAACCAGCATCCAGTTTTCAGGCTTGTCTGTCTGAGTTTTGCAGTACAATATGCATTTAAAAGTGTCAAAAAAAACTTACCACGTAGGCCAGCAGAAAACATTTTTATGGATTGCCAATGATACATGAACTGTGTTGGACTTAAGCTAGCATGTTCTAGTCGGTCAGCTTAGGCTTGCAAGTGGTCACTACGTCATCAACCCTATAGCACCTGTTTCACAGCAATGTGTGGATAAACTTTGCTGGTCACATTCTAGCTCTTGAAATTTACTTCTCTAACCTGCAGGCTACTGTCACCCACCTGGACACAGCATGATAGAAAACATATTAGTGATTCAGGGATATAGGGGCTGGACACCACCTGCAACTTTCATGTAAAATGATTTGACTGTACACCCATCAGATTAAAATATCACAGCATTGTATAAATAAGAGATTGAACCAATTTCTGTATCTAGAAACTTAAATAAATGTAATAATGTAATAGAGCAATCAAAGCAACGAAGCAAGTGACGAAACCGTGAGCTACAATGTACAGTCAACAACCAAGTTAAAGACGCGTGTACATACAGTATTGTGTGCAAAAATATGGCTTGGAATAATGCTGAAAGGTACATCATGCGTGTCCATAATCCAAGGATCTTGTATTAAGGACTGGTATTCTCTCTCTACCTGAGACTGACAGATTCAAAAATATTCAGGGTGAAAATAGATCAAGTGAGCTGTGTGAGATCGAAAGCGGGTCACATGTTTTCATTATTGTACATTTTACTTCATAGTGCCAGTTTTACATAAAATGTAAAACTAACCTGAAATATTTTGGCGTACAGTTGATGTAGAGATTATTTAATTTTGAACTGTTTATGTTACCGTACTTGGGCGGCGCAGTGGTGCAGTGGTTAGTACTGTTGCCTCACAGCAAGAAGGAGGTGGGTTCAAACCCGGTTGCCCTGGTTGGTTGCCCCGGCCTGTCTGTGTGGAGTTTGCACATTCTCTCTGTGTTTTGCACATTCTCTCTCCGGGTTCCTCCCACCATCCAAAGACATGCAGGCTAGGTTAATTGGTGTCTTTAAAATTAGGTGTGAGTGTGAGCGGTTGTTTGTCTATGTGTGGCCCTGTGATGGACTGGCGATTTGTCCAGGGTGTCGCCCGATGTAAACTGGGATTGGCTCCAGCCCCCCCGTGACCCTGTATGCAGGATAAGCGGTTGACAATGGATGTTACCTTACTTTGTCTCAAATGCTTGGAGAAGCTGACCTAAAGTATTTGATCTTTGATGTCTCGTTACCATTAAATATGCTTTATTAGTAATTTGTTCTTACAAAATATATATAGAAAAATTCTGAAAATCCGAACGTACAATAAGTCATGGAATCTTACATCATTATTTGTGGACTGTTGTGCTTCTTTGTAAGCTGATTTGGGGTTGGGGTTTACAGACATGTGCATATCTTATCACATCTTCACCACATATTTTGTGAAGTTTATTTGTCATGAACTTAATTTATCTTCATGACTACAGAGTAGGTGTTTGAACAACAATGTCAGTGTTGAGCTGTCTAATTCAATTAAGATGTTATCACTTATTCATAGTCAATTAAATCAACACAGCGCTGTCACCAGGAAGCAGGCTGCTGCACTGGCTGCCTGCCAGCTAACCCTTAAAGCCACCTTCACTGGAAAACAACCAGCAAGAGACCATGTACAGTGTAACACAACAGCAAAGGGTGAAGGTGATTGTCAACAGGGTGGTTGACAGAGACTGACCTGTGCAGGATGGGCGTCTGGGCCAGACCACTTGAGTTTACAAATTCCAAACCAGTTTTGAATCTGGGCTGGACCTGGCTTTGTGACTGGACAAGGACTATGGATTTTTTCACCAATCACTTACACTAAAAGAGTATATGGAAGGGATCTTTTAATGGCCAGTATGAACAGGGGGAATGGATACAAGCAAAACCAATTTCAATGTTCATAGAAGCACCTGTCTATTGTTTTAAGACTGACATTAAAAAGTAGGATCCTAAAGTTCACAAAAAGGTGTTTCTGAAAACATTTGAGTCAGAGAGTAACATAATCTTAAATTAATATTTGTTATCGTGAGTTATTCAAATCTGCACTGGTGATGCTCCTCTGTCTGTCATATCAAACCTGCCCTGTATTAGATAAACAGTTGATGTCCTACCAGATCCCGGACGGGTGCCAGACGTATCTGCCAGAGTAAATTAAATATAAGCTCGGCAGATTTGTCTGGTTCCCAGGCTAACTATTAAGTGGAATGATAAAAGTTAAGTCAGCATAACTTTTCAGTGATTTCAAGAGTTTGTATTTGCAGCAATGCACAGTGCAACATGTGATGATATAAAATGGCCTTCTCATCTGCAATATCTCTGATAGTTTAAGCAATAAAAAAATATCTTTCCTCATCTGATACATAGTAGTGGTGGAAGACAAAAAAAACAGAAGCTTCACAACGTGGCAGCTGCTCCCAGTGCCAGAGGCTTAGACGTCACTGCCTCTTCTGTAAGCAATCCTCCCAAGTTAAACACTTGACCCCGAAAACTCTCACTGAAATACTGAGCAGCAGTTTTCCAACTTGTGTACACACAGAAAAAGTTCACGTTAGAACAAAAGAGGTCCATTCGGATTTAAGTTGGGTTGAAGTAGTTTCAACATGGATGCTTTGACATCATTGTGTAGAGAAAAAGAATAAACACACTGACATTCATAGTAGAGGTTTTTCCTCACCTCGCAGAAAGAGTTTATTGGCAGTCTATTTAGAAACAAACAGACGTCTGCCCTCCAGGAGGCCTCAGTTTCCCACAGAAAGCCCAGATGTAACATATGCTAATGTGATCATGCACTTCTTCTGGCTCTCAAAAAGTAGTGCTTTGCCCTCAAGACTTTTCAAAGCTATTTAAACCTCTCATTTATACAAATCCTGGCCTGAACCACTTTAAAAACACCAAACAACACTCTCTCATTTCGGATTCTCTTTTGAATTTCAAGCCATTATCCGTGTACAGTTTACATACAGATTTGTCCGCTTTAACACTTCAAATGTCATCAAATGTTACAAAATAGTTTTGTCAGCAGGAGAGATTTGGAATTTGCAGGAGACTGGTGCCAATTCACAGCGTCCACAACAGCTATGAATCATTAAAGGGAGGTTCCCTTTGATGTTCATCTGCAGCAGTCTGATAACTCCCCCCTGCACATTTCCCGCAGGGACGGAGAACCTCTACCCATCCAGATGTGGCTGTGACCTGGCAAGACACGCTGCTTTCATGTGTTTGTAGCCAACAGATCGGGACATCACCACAGTTTGCATCTCAGGAGACGAATTTTAAAGCATACAGTCCATTGCACAAAACCGTGTTCCGCTTTCACTTTAATGTTAAAAGAGATGAATCCCAGATCATTATTCTAACATTTAGAACGGCCAACTTTACACTGTACTAATCTATTAGGTCTGCAGTAGTCATGGTTCCTAGTAAACAAGACCTGATTCACGACCAGAGTCAGACTGGGTCAAAATTATTTCCGATCAGGTTTGGATGGGGCACCATTGAAAAGTCAAGGGTCCTGGGTCTGTGTGTCAATGTGTCCAATGCTAGAGTGAATCCTCTGCTCTGCTTTATGCAGTGCATTGTAACCTTTGCAGTAAGAAAAATGTTTTTGCAGCAAGATAGAGAGTACAAACTGTAACGTTTAGAAAAAATTTAATGTTTTTCTAGTCTTTGTGTTGCACTACACTGCCAGTGTTCTCTCTCGATTCTGTTTGGGTTGGGCACATTTTGGATCTGCTCTCGTTATCCTTTGGTCTTTGTTTTGGAGAACAAAAAAAGACAAATCAATATAAAGCAACACCAGACAAATGTTGTGCTTTTCATAGGTTTTTTACTGATATATTGACTGAAGTTTTAAATGTACAGGCCATGAATTAAGCCACTTGTTACATATCCTTTATAAAGAATTCTTTATAAGATGTTGATACGAGAAAAACCTGAAAACATGAAGCATTTTGATGAAAAGATAAGCTGTTATGTTGATGTACAATTCTAAATTTATCTGCATATGGAGGTGTGATTCATATCAATGGTATTGACCTGGAGGAACAAATATTCTCATGGGTGCTAATAAATTGTAAATAAAAAGCCTCCAAGCCAAACCAGTACTTCCTTTTTTTGTACACATCTCACTCTCAAAATAAGTATGCAGATTTACTGAGCCTCAAGCAGCTAATGTTTATAGACACTCTGCTGCTTTAATTGACCCAATTATTTGTATATATTAAAAAACGAAACCATGAACAATTTTTTTTTAACTAGGGAGAACACAGTCGGAAAGAACTTGGGATCAACCTCTTCTCAAGTCATCACAAATGGATGCATGGTAAAGACCGGCGTCAGTTTATAACACACTCGGAAGCCCCTTGGCGTTATAGTTCAACACAGTGGGGCCTTGTTTTTAACGCTAAAGGTAGGTGTATAATATGTAACAGTAAAGTCCGAGCAAGAAGGTGGTTGGGGAGGACCGGAGAGTGATGTTTGTTATGTGAAACAAACAGTCAGCAGTGAGTATTTTTATTCAAAACGTATGTTACGTAAGTTGCATAACTTTTTAACCATGATGTTTTTCTAAACCTAACCAAGTTCTTTTGCAGTTATTTTTTTTACAATGTTTTAGAACGTAAACAATGTTCTGTTATTGTTGCCAACTTGATTGCAGAGCCCTACATGTCCAAAAATGATGCTAAAGAGGTACCCAGGGTGATAAAAAGCGACCCAAGGGGTGCTGACCGAGCGTTTACTTATGAGTTGGGAGTGAGAATGTGTTTGGGATGTTTTTCTTGGTTTTTGCCATTGTGACAAATTGAGCACATGAGATTTAACTGAATGACCTGAGACTTGGCTTACTTGAGACTTGACTGCCTAAACACCTGACAGTTTTCTAACTCTCAAGTTCCGACCTGGTAAAATCTTGGAACAAGCATTAGACTCCTTTAAGGCTTCCATAATTTTACACAACACAATTTCCAATGTAATCATGGTGCATGTGAAGCTTAATTCTGCATGCAACAGGGAATTACTCCTTTTATACTGATTTTGTGCTTACTTGAAAGACTCAAATTTGGCTAATTTCTAATTAAAGAACATGCAACAACCACTGCTGTTGCAATATGTTTTTATTCAAACCTGACAATAAAAAACAATAAAAAAACAACTGCCACCATATGTCTGATGGCAATAAAGCCCCAAACAATCTGCTGCATATAAATTGGCCTGTGTGGAGAGGAAGTTGATCCACATTCCAGATGAGTATGTTCACTGTTGGGGGTTTATTTCCAAAGCACTACATATCAGATTTCTCCTCTGATATTATTTTGGTCATAACAAAAATGTGTTATTGCCAACTAGGTTTACACATAGAAGAAATTTGCTTGTTTTGGTGCTGAACAATAAACAGAGAAGATAAAGAATAAGGTAAAGATAGAGCAAGTACTGCAGGTCAAGTAATCATATTTAATTTGAACTTGATTTGTTGCAGAAATTGATCAGTGTGCAGCCAGTATTTTAATGTGGTTACTCCCCCTGTCCGTCATGCAGACTCTGTGCGGACTGATTCCAGCTCCCAGTGAGGGAACACGGCAGCCGGACCCAGGACCGAGCACAGCCTCACCACTGGGAATACAGTACGAAGGTGGTTTTCTTGCCAGTTTGGCTCTTGTCACCGCGGGGCTGAGTCAAGTAATGAGGCTGTGTTCAGTTGTGTTCATGTCGTGTTCACCGGGAGCATCAGAGAGAAAACCAGATACTATTTCCCGTCAAATATGATCCAGTTTCAGCAAAATCAGTCAATAAAATTGTTCTTTTGAACAGTAATCTGTAGTAACTGGTCCCAGAAACACTATTTCTCAGCAGCGTCATAAAAATTAAGAAAGCTTTTCATTGGACACTAAATGAATACAGGCCCCCCATTGAAGTATGAGAATTGTTTTCCAGGAAATCACACTCAAGAATACCTACAAAACAACAATTTTTTTTTGTCATTGATGGGCCAGATCCTGGCACATGGCGTATAGGCCCAGTGCAATCATTGTAAAATCTTTTATAAAAAAAATCTGAACATTGATCATGATTTCATGAGAATGGGATATTTTATTGTTATGGGATATTTAATTGGAAGGCATCTTTGATACTCTGTTGTCTTTATTTGGTACTGAAGTAATCCAAAAGTAACTAAAAGTAATCAGCTAGACTGTGCAGTGAGTAAACACTCCCCGACACCTTAAGAGACTCACTGACGACGAGTGTCCGCCTCCAGTACCTGAGGTCGCTGGTTCAAGTCAAAACTGTGCAGTATGTTCTCGTGAGCAGCCGGTAATGGTGCTGTGAACCGGATGGGAGTGCACTGACGCAGTGCCTACGGACTTTAGCCTCCTCGTCGGTGTGTCCGCCTCCCGTAGCCCAGGTCTCTGATTCGAGTCAGGACCTTGCAGTATGTTCTCGGGAGCAGCTGGTTATATAGGCTGACTCATCCCCACTAGAGATGAGCCTAACGAGGGTCGTGACATCTGAAAACTTCAGGAGCTTGACAGACTGGTGACTTGAGGTGCAGCTGTTGGTGTACAAGGAGAAGAGCAGAGGGGGAAAGGACACTGCCTTAAGGGGAACCCGTGCTGATGGTCCTGAAGTCAGAGACATGTTTTGATTTCATGCCAGCAGCCATTTTATAAAGGTAAGATATCAGTTTTTATCCCCAGGATGGAGCTCTCATTTACAATGAATGAATCATATAAGCCAACGGCACCTCTGGGTTTTCATCATGAAATTCATCTAGTGATGAGAGACACAGGTGCATCATGGCTGCTGTATCATCCACCCCTCCTCATTCAATGGCTCTGCACCCCTGTGCACATCCACGAGCTGGCTGCCAGAAAACATGGCAGCAGAACGAGACAGCAGAAATTAAAGGTTTAATGTGGCACCTTGCCCTGCTGCGGCAGTTCAATTGGAGAGCGTTTTTGGAACGAGCCTCTGATGGGTTACACAGCCTCTGTGTTTATCTGTCCCTTTGTAAATGTCATAGACAAAGCAGAAATGCCAGGCTTTTGTGCTTTGTGGGTGTCTCGTGTCCTGCAGCCGAACAAAAGGCAATATTTCCATATATGCTCTGCAGTTGTTAATCACGTTGCGAGCCTCATGCAGGAAGGACCACATGTGTCACATTATAGATTTACTATGGTTTTAAATGCAGATCTGTGCCACTTAACAAACAAGGGAAATCTCTCTGTTACAATATACTGGGTCGTCACTCTACTGCACTGTGTATACAGTACTCAAGTAGAACTGCAGTCAACATATGGCTCAGTATGCTTTCTTTGAAAATATATGTGAGTGGGTCTTCAGCGTAAGTTCACATTGAAGCTGAAAGTAAACATAGTTCAGATTTTTCCAGTGTAAGGATAGAGGACACAAAGACAAAGTCAAACTTTCAATAAGAATAATGATCAGCAAATTTGAGAATGAAGAACATATTGTAAATTGCTCACATCTTGTGCACATCAATGTCAGTTTGTAGTGATGTGAGTTATGGATTCTAACAACCACTAAATCTTGTGCATAAAAAGTCACATATGTGTGTAAAATGTATTGACTATCCCTGTAACCTGCCATGTTTGTCATATCAGTGTTATGGTAATTAATATCAAAGTAGTAATTACAATTATGAAAAAGTATCTGACTTGGAGTTTAATAATACAGAAGTGCCTGAAAAGTCAAAGAAATATGGATACTTTATGTGAACATAAAATGTGTGATTCAAGGTGATTAAACCCAAATTCTATGGATATAGTTACATAGTTTTATGAAAGCACAGTATTTTATTGCAATTGTAGAACCATCTTGAGTTGTCTGATGTGAACGCTTATGTTTCATGACATATGACATGAATGCGGCATTACTCCATAGCTCTTAACTTACAGGAGCAGCTACAACAAAGTACAGATCATCTAACAAAACACCTCTACTTTAGACAAATACAGAAAATCAAGGCTAAAACTGAGTCTTTTTCTGCTTTAAGATTGTTGTTATGTAGTTCCTCCTTCTAAGGGTTGAACCACTCAATTTCACCAGCATTTCTGACCAGGAAAGGTTAAGACGTGGAGCTCAGTGGTAGAAATAATCAGCTGATGGCACCTTGAGAGAGCTGGCAAGACTGAGAGTGAAAAAAACTCAAAACAAAAATACCAGTGTGCCTTGATTTGTATGTACTGTAACAGGTTTCTAGATTTACGGGAAGAGACAAGAATTTGTGTTCTATTTCGTCAATCGGTGCAATGCACAGTTAAAGCAAAAGGGGAAGCTAATGGAGGCTTGTGTATGAGGTTCTCCAGTGCTGGTGAAGAAGTGGTAGCTGGATTGGCATATTGAAGAGTTATAATTAAAAACAAGACAAAGGTTGTTATATGGGAATAAAACATCACTGAGTTTGAATTTAAGCCTGAAGGCCTGTGTAGTGAACGTAGCCTTAGAGTTCCTATATAAATCCCTCTGGGTGGTAAAGTGTATTTAAGCTTATTACTATAAGGCTACTTGTCCTCCGGAGGGTGATGAAACCATGAACAAGTTCATGTTCCTGGGAAGCCACTTGAAAATTGCTTTGGGGAACTGACCGTTCAGGAGATGATATAGCCATATATTGCCTTTTCCACTGCTGAAAGAATTGATTATCCATAGCTGATGAGTAAGAGGCCACCTTGGAGGAAACTGCACTTGTTGGAAACGTTTCCCTACACCGTTCAATTTCCTTACAGGAAAAAAAGTATCCTTCAGATTACGCAAAGTTCTAACGTTCCAGCTTAATGGAGAGAGGTCTGTCTGCAGGGCTGCTCTGTGATGCCGTTCTGGTGCAGGCTCCTCTCTCAAGGCAACGCCACTTTTTTTAACGTCCCCCAAAGGATGTAATTAAAGGCATTCATGGTTGTTTTCATTACACTATGCCTCATGACAACAGTGAGTGACTGAGTTACATCAAGCCAAAACAAAAATCTAAATCTATGGGTCTTGGATTTTTTCTGCATTTGTCTTAGGATGTTGACAATGATGTTCAGCTCTGTTGGTATTTGACAACATTGAAAATGTGAGAGGTTTGGTAAGTGTAATGGGTATAATTTATTTCAACCAATAACTTTTTTTATATTTTGATCACTCTCTTGCCGCTGAAAAATAAAGGAGGTGCAACTGCCTCTGCCTCTGAGGACCAGCCTCCACTGGTGTGTGTCTGCCTTTAAAGACATTCATGGTGTTGATGTCAGACCTCCTGAAAATGTGCAGCGTTATCCCAATTTGCATGATTCATGTCTTTCAGGTGTGAAAGGACCGTCACAAATACATGCCTAACACCTACCCTTACCCCCACAGTGGTTGAGAACTGCAAACTGACTGAAAAAACACAGAAGTGAGCCCATACAGACTGAGGTTTTGCCTTTTTCAAAAAAGAGATTTTGTGCTAAGTGGGAGATGGAAACACCGTTCCTGAATAAGTTCTGAGGTAGCGAACATTTCATTCACATGACTGATTAGTTGTTTCCGCTGTCAGCGTCTTCCCATAAGGCACAAAAACATAATTGCATGTCTTTGTCTCCAGACAGCATGAAACATGGCCAATACTAGCTGACATGAAAGAACAATTACAACTTGCCTAACTTAAACACATTCTTGAAGACCTCTCCCCAGTTTTTCCTCAGATCTATGGTCCTCAGGTCCGTGAGAGTGCTTTGGTTTCTGGTTATGCGACATCTACATCAACTGCTGACAAAACTATGCTTTGTTTAGCCTAGTTTCTTTGCTCTAAAGCACTTGATGGAAACACAGTGAATTTGCATTCCCTTTTTTTGGGCTACATTTCAAAAGTTTGCTTAAAATTCGCAGAACAATTAGATGGAAACACGGCTAATGTAGCATTACCTGTTTTTGTCCCTTTCCTCTCCAGAGAATCCAGAAACTCAGGCTCTCACAAAAACTCTACTAAGGCCAAGACACAACTGGACAGGAAATGATGATGGATAATTCTTCTGGAGGGTCAACAGTCTGATATTTCCCAGTCTGACTCCTACACTAACACCTATCAGAACGTGTTGTTAGTAGAGCCTGATGTAGCCTCCTGTCTTGAACCCACAGTTCATCAAAAGGACAGACAAGAAGATTCAGGTTTGGGATTTACAAGTCAACAAACAGTCTTTCTGGAGACACCTTTCTTCACCTAACAGAAGTCTTTAAAAAAACTGATTCTGCCTCACAGGTAGAAAAAGAAGTGTTGTCTGTTGGTCTCAACTGCTCGAGACTACAATCACCAATGACAACCTGGAAGCAGCAGTTGTGGAAAAATAAACTGACTTCCCCAAATAGGCAGATCCTCTCTTAAACTTAATCCTAAATGCTAAATCCCAATCTTAATCTTAACCAGCAAACAAACCCTTTTAGAAAGTGAGGACTGGATATCCTCGTTTTTAAAAAAATTTCCTCACTCTAAATGTCTAAAATGCAATTGGTCCTCAAATAGATAGAAGAACACACAAATACAAAGAGAAAATGACAAGTTACATCCCGGTTCATAATGCTTGCTTGCTTGGCAAATATGGCAACTTAATCCATGAGTTTTAGCAATTTACCATGTTGTTAGAGCCTCACGGGAGCTGTAGATGGAGAATGCTAAAAAAACAACAACATATCATTCAGGTATATAAAATACAGGGAACAAGCAGACATGAACAGCTGCAAGTTAGCAACAAAGATAATCAAAGGGAAAATGGGAGTAGGTAAGCTGATGGTATATACGTGGGCGAGGGCCAGGCGAAAGAGAAAGGAGACAAAATCTCTGTAAGCAACTGGTAGACAAGTGAGGTCTGGAAAGGGACACGAGGAAAACAGGGCCCTGTGGGAGGAAGATCTTGTCTTTTCTGATTGTCTTGCTGTAGTATACATATAGCCTACAAAAAAAGTTTATCGAATCAACTAAAATTATGCAGCGTAGTGATAAAAAACCAGAAAGTCAGTGTCTGCTTTTCAGTCTGCAGTGTATTCATCATTGCTTAATAGTATATAATTGTGTGATTGCAGCTGCACATAGAAGTGATGCATGTAACACACATGCTGATTCATTTAATTTAGGCTTTAGGTTGTTGCAGTGAAAACTGTTGGCTGTGATTACACTTAATTTTTTTTATTTTAGATATATTCAATTATTTTGGTCAAAATAATTGGTCCTCCTTCAAGCATTCAAGCCTCACTTGAAACATGAAATTTTACCGAACAATGCATGATGTAAAAGACGAAATATACCGGAGCTGGAGGGAAACATTACACACTCTTATTGAGAAATGAGAAATTACCATCCTCTAATAAACACTGTTCATTTTCATTCAATTATAAATGATGAATACAAATTATTTTAAATTATTTTTTCCCCATTAGCTCCTGAGAATATGACAGGGACGTCAGAAATATGTGAGCGAGGTCAAATTAAAATTCTTCCAACATTACAGTTAGGCTGATGATACACTGGGCAACTTTTTGAGCAATGTTGCTGGGCAATCTTGCTAGAGGCAAGTCCGACTATGTTTTAAATGGATAGCAGCGGTTCGGGTCGGGTGGCGGAGTGGTGGGGGAAGGGGATTACGGTAGTAATCTTTACTCATTACAATGGACAACAACGTTGCCCTGCATGATTGCTCTAAAAGTTGCTCTGTGTATCATCAGCTTTACTGTACGTTAACAAGCAACTAAGTCTGACAAATAACTGGCTTTGTAAAACTTTTTTCCCATGGTATTGCCCTGCATCGTCCTTGACTTAGTGGAATAATGAGTGTGATTACATACATAATATGATGAACTAACTAATAATCTGAAATCAGCACTGGAGGCTCTTCAGCTGATGATTCAAGACTGTCATCATCAGAAAATAACAGCATCAGCTGTTTTTTCAAAAGCTTAAAACATCCTATGTTTGCTTTTTCCGGAAAAGCAATCTATTGACGCCATGCAAATAATGACACTTCTTTTTTAGAAACAAAGGCAGAAGTAACATGACTTTGACTTCAGTTCGTATCTCCTACCAAAAGTGAAGCACTCAGTTTTGCATAAAAGTCAGTGTTGGTTTCTTTTAACCATTACCATGATCAGTCTTTTTTCAATTTTTGTAATGGTCATATGGGTCGGTTCAGAAGGCACTAAGAAACAAACTTTTTTCATTTAAATATGACAACTTGTATTATTTAAATCATCAGCTTTTATGGCATAGCACTATTGAATGGAAATGGACGTCTCATCACCTGGATTAACTATAACTAAATTACTAGACATTTGTGAACACTTACAAGTGATATTCATGGTAAATCTTTCCACCACTACCTGCAGTTTCACTTGACATGAATATTTCATAATAAGCTCCTTTGTATCCCGCCAAACATCAAATTTCACACCATTCTCTGTTTCAATATTGATTCACTCTCTCTCTCTCTCAAACATAAGCGGAGCAATTATTCCCTTTCTCAAAGACTTGAGGTGAAAGATGGTTTGATAGCTGATGATACTTCACAGACCTTAAACTTTACTGCGTAATTAAAATTTGGATCATGTTGCGTTAAGAATTATCTCACTTTTTCTTACAGCTGAGTTTTGTGTTAAAACAGGTGAAGGGGCCTCTCTTCAGTGCTTACGCCATTTTACCTGCGCTGATGTCAACTTAACTATAAACCGAATTGTGACAGCAGCTCTTCCCTTCAGCCAATATCCCACATGGCTAGAAAGTCAAAAGTTCAAATGCTTCAGTAAAACCCAGTGTCTCTTTCATCACCCTCTTCTTGCTCTGTCCTTGGAGTGAGGATGGTGGGCTTTTTCTTTTCAAAATCCCAGAAGGCAGCCAGACTGATGTCTTTGATGTTATTCTCTCTGTCTCACATCTGACAGACCTCAGGCTCAGAGAAAATGGATGAAGGGTTGACAGAGGAGATACATGAAAAGAAAAGTCAAGATTCCTGTCAATAGGATAAGACGGCATTTAAGAAATGACATTAACATTTAAATGAGTATTACACGTCAAGTAGATGCATTGACTGGGAAATTAGTGATCCAAATTTAATCCAAGATTCATGAGAATTGCAGTCAGTTTTATTACTAAATACAATAATCATCTCAAAACTGACACCTCAGCACTCGGGCAAATAGTGTTCCCCGTGACAAACTTAAAAATCTAAATCTTCTCTATTTTAAAACTTGTCTGTGGAAATATTGGATTTAAATGCTGGTTTCACCCTGGTGAGAAATTCATTCATTCAAGGCAGAAAGGAAGGCTCATGAAAATACATTTGAAAACACAACCCACTGCTGGATATTAGATAAAATAACATTTAGACTTTTCCTTCAAGGTTTGTACCTCTGGGTCTGAAAATGCTAAGTGCTTTGAACCTGCTTTCTTTCTAATGGCCAGCAGGGGGCGACTCTACTGGCGGCAATAACAAGTCAGATTGTATAGATAACCATGAGAAAATGACGTTACTTCTCACTTGAGTTCTTACCTCATTAAACACTTTCCTAATGTGATTATGATTTCAACTGCTGTGGTTTCAAGTATTCTTCAATAGAGCAAGATGTATTAGTAAATCATGGTCCTATTTAGAATAAAATAGACAATAAAGCAGGGTATGTTTTATGGTGTGGCTACCTCTTGATCTAGAAGTCGCTGCCTGTCAGGCGTGGCACTGTGCATCCCTTTTGTTCAAATATGGTCGTTCCTGGTTCCAAAAAAAAAGAAGATGCCAAACTAAGCTTCAAAACTGTACTCCACATACCATGAGTGTTTTACACAATATATGTTAGGTAACACTGTAAGGTAAAGAGTGCTGAGGTCAAAAACGGGGCTACATTCAATTTTTGTACTGCTTTGCATTGTATTGATCTGTGAAGATGTTATTCCCCTGGAGGATAACAGGATCAATATGGCTGAAAGAAACTACTTCATATGTCATACAGCACATTCTGACCACTGAAGTTTTTTTTAACCTGTTCTGAAGGCAGCAAAGAAAAAAAAAACTGCTGTCATTGCCTCCTCCTGGCTGCATCATGCTGCCTCCCTAATCTCACTTTACAAGCTCTGTGTTTTTTTGTGTTTCTGTCTCCGTTTTAAAATCAATACTACAAACTAATGAGGATAAGGGCACATACCTTTGGACAGCCTCACGTTGGAGGCAAGACAGCTTGAGAAAAAGTTAAAATCCTGCAGATTATCATCTCTGCAAACCTGGACAATCTCTGCATTAGGTGGTTATGACTGTTTCCATGGTTTCAGACACAGTGGCTTGAACCCAAACCTCATATAAACATAACCCTAAAACCAAGTCCTATAAATAAATTGTTATTCTGCTGTTGGACAAAGAACACACAATACATATAGAATACATACATAAATACACAATATATACATAATTATAATACATATTTAATAAAACCTAAACATAAATCCTACAGTCATTATCATCATCATCGTCCATCAGTCATTTAAATAATGTCCCCACAATGTGATGAATAAATAGTACACCATTGTTTTTGATTCCTCAGTAAATTAATAATTGAAACAGCAGATCCATCATGTCTTTCATTCAGCTGAAGTCTCCTGAGAAACCTGCAGCCTTGCAGTTGATCCCTCATCCTCATCTTAGAACTGCCTTTTCCTCTGAGTGTGTGTGGCACTGAACTGGCTAAGAGGTGCAGCAGCATGTGTAAAATGAATGTGTTCCATTACCAAGTGAATATGTATTCAATTAAGCAGTTTGCATGTGAAGTCTTATTGTCCCCAGTCTTTTGTCTGTGATAATGAGCCGTTTTGTTCTCAGTGTTTTTGTCATCACTCATCCATCAGCCACGTCTCTGTACATCTCCCAGTAATCCGTCATAATGAAGAAACCCGTCCTCATAATTCACATTTGGTGCCACTGCATCAAACAAAGGACAGCGATGCCTGTTGATTGCCTGTTCACACTACAAACACTACGCAGTCTTTGAGGTACTTTCTTCAGACTTAATCCCAAAATCTCTTTTACAGTTAAATTTGTATATGTGGTCATTAATTTATTGGGAATAGTTTTGTTGTTTTTAGGAGATTAGTGTCATCAATTCAAGTCGTCGTCCTGTGATTAAGCCTAAACAGTGACAGATAAAGCTTTGTACTATAAGGGGATCAGGAACAAGTAGAATTTTTTTACTTTGTCAAACCTGAATTTTACAAAACACTTTTCCTGAAGATGACTGATTGATTGAATTTGATTTCATGCATGATTTGATTACTTTCATACGTGACACTATGACAGATATTTGGGAATTAAATTAAACCGTACTTACTTTTAATGATATATTTTTATTGTATAAAAGCCATGTTTTTGTCCTGCCTCTAAATCCTACCAGTGTTTCTCGTGAAATTCAAAGGTATCACACTGAATAAATCTCACATTACCTTCTTTGGATCCTGTTTTTTTGTGCAGAGAAATCAGGCATGTTTGCAGTACATGTCGAGGGAAGAAGGCAGCGCTGCGGTGGAGGACAATCTCAGCATGGAGGTGCCAGAAAGGTAGGACGCTATTTGGCAAGAACATAACGTCTCTGGGAACACTTCATGTTCCTCTGCTACCAGTGGAGCAGCTAGATTTCCTTAGATCTTTTTTTCCCCTGCATCCACAACACAGCAAGGTATGTTTATTTGTAGCGCCTTTCAACAACCTAGCAATTGAAAGTGCTTTACACCGAATATACAAAGGAAACATTTCAGTGCTGTCAATCACTATATTGCTTTTGTAAAAGCTAAACATCTTTGTCTGGGTTGAATTAATCTAATTCTGCACATGAAACAAATGTTATCATAACAGTGCATCTTAAGATCTCAGAGCTTGTATTGCCAGATTGGCCCCTTCAGGTGGTGTCATTATTCTTTGACGAATGTGGAGACATTCATACAGTCAAACATGATCTAAGCATGAAATGGACTGTTTAGTCTTACAACAGTTTTGACTTTATACCGTACTATTCCACTGTTAGCATCTATTATTCTATATCAGTGTAGACCTGGACAGTGGGGACCTCTTGAAGTGGCTGGCAGTTGATTGCTGGGGTAGAAAAGTATTAAAACAGAAATGTGCCATGGATGTTTATTTTTGGGATTTTCTCTATTATTGTTTTTGTCTTCTAAAGTATTTAATAGGAATACCACTTCGGAACACTAAGTATTTAAACGTAACTGTCTGAAAAGAAAAGATAACTGCTAACAAATCATAAACATGCCAACTCTGATGAGTGTTTACAAGTAGACATGAATTTATATTAAGGGGTCACAGGTTGGGAATCATAGCTTTATTTAAAATTGATTAGTGATTATAAGTTTCAGCAAGAATTCTGAAAATTGTACTATTTACATTAAGTCATAAAAGAAAATTACACCTCTTGACTATGGCCTACATATGGAAGCTGGAAACTCTAAAATTAAAAGGAGTGAAGGAACCCATGTTTTGCGAGGATATACTGTAAAATTGATTTCTTTATCAATTTCAGGTAGTCATGCCTGTTTTAACTATTAAAGTAATAGTTAACTGGAATACAAATACATACAAATACATAATCAGATATTGCAACAAGGTCAATACAAAATAGACAGATCTTTGTGTATGATTTAAGTAGGTTTTTAACCTAATAATCCTTGTGATAAATGTGGTCTCCATGTGTAAATACGTGGCACCACACTGTCTGCTCCTCCGAAGCTCCATATCTGCACTGTTATCTCTTTGTAGGGGTAGACTTTTTTTTTTCATTCAGCGTTTCTTTTATGAATAATGAATGCATTTCCCCTGAACAATCACTTTAATCTGTATACACACACTAAGTGCAGATGGCATACCCCTCTCACTGTTCGTCTTCTGTTTCTGCTTTTTGTTGTTCCTACATACTTTCTCTACTCCCACTGTCTCTTTATTTCTCGACAGAGCGGAAGCTGTAACAGCAGCCACAGCTTCAAACACCACATTCAGTCTTGGTGAAAAGAGCAGGGAGTTTAAAGGTGGGGGGAAAAATACTGTCCTCTTTAGTCAAGGGAAAATAAAGTGAGAATAGCTATCCTGAGTATGTACTAAGCATCAACCTAAGCTGTTGTAGCCTATCAACATTCAGCTATGCAGTTCTGAAAAACCACCTGAGACTGAGTTTAAGGCAACATATAAGATTTGGTGTTTTTTACGATTTGGTGCCTGTTCCGTTTCAGTGTGTAATTCACCGCTGTCGTAAATAAGGACGGCTGTACATGTGCATTTGTAATAATTACATTACATATGATCAGAAACTCAATAACTTTGCTATTGTCATTTAGCTGATGCTTTTACCAAGACAATTAGAATTGAGAGACACAAGATAAAAAGCAAAAGATGAAATAATCTTTTCTTATCAGTTGCATGCTTCGATCTCTGTGCGGTGGGTAAAAGACTCTTTGTTGCTCAAATCTGCAACAAACGTAAAAGGTAAAATGCTAAAAATAAAGATGTATAGCAGCTCTGTCATGATTTATCACAACACAAAACAAACATGCTCAAACACGATAACATACGGCAAGTGGTGCTAAATGGATGGAGCGTTGTGCAATAACAGCATTTGACATGTTGCAGGGCTCGAGTGCTCGACCGAGGGTAATGGCTCTGTGGAGGTGCCGTTGCTGGTAATCCCATCGGGAATTGGGGCCATTATGGAGATGTAGTCGGCAGCGCCCTTGGCCAGCTCTGCAACGTGGCGAGTGACCTCTAAGCGCAGGCAAGGCAATTAACAGAAAATGAAATCCATGGATGCAACCTGATTGGATTATTTTGGTCTCTCTGCGCTGAGGTTTTTTTGGCAGGGTGAAATGAGAAATATGGCTTAGGGAGCTGTATAGCACAGAGAGGGAAACCTATTTTTGCCCCAATTACTGCGCTGCTCCTGCCTGTGTCTGTAACTAGACAGACGGGAGGGAGTGCACCATGATATAGCTCTCAGGGTAAGCACAGACCTGTCATTGTCCTGGCTCAGTGAGCTTTGGACTGCTGCAACCAACAACACACTTCAAAGCTATGTGTCGTCATCAGAGAGAATTCCCTACCAGGTGCACTGCCTTTGAAAGGCCCAGACATGGTAAACAGTCTCTCTTTTCTCATCTGTGTGCCCTCTTATAGCCTCACCCAAAAAACCCTTCAACACATATTCTTCCTCAGCTGTGACAAAAAAAGACTCCAGACTAAAATTTTACATATTCTACTGTTTGGGCTGAAACAAAAAGGCATCTCTGCATAAAAACACAACCCTATACTAGCAGCTCCTGTGACATGGCAGAACGATCAGGGTTAAATCTTACAGCACCCCCCTCTGTTCTCCATCTGTAGCCTTTGGCTCGTTCACCTACTGAATATGTATAGCCTCTTTACTTTGAGGTACTTCTTCAGGACATTTATTGAAAGCCCCACTGTATTTCAAAAGCATGCATATATATTGTATGGTCTTTACATGGACAAGCTTATTTGCATAGGTTTTTATCTATTTATATAGCATTAGATGCCAATATAGAAACATGTTTTGCATTTCATTGAACTGGTAGTAGTTTTCAATAAGCAGGAGTGTTGAGGGAACGTGCATGCAGTGAATAATTTATCATTTGAATGCTGATGAAAATGGGTCCGTTTGTCTTTTTTAATATGAAATTATGCAGTGGTGCTGACCCAAACATATGCATTTGAAATTGTTGAGCCTTCAATGTCATATTGATGATATTATAGATGATGACCACCACATTTAGCATGGGCACTGGCATTTTTACATTGAGAATGAGATCCTTATGAAATGATGATTGCATGATGCAAGTCTCAAAGTTATTCACAAGATTGCATGAGATTAGAAATGCTCTCAAATTGTGTTTTTAATCTAAAAAGGTTTGGTCAGAAACTCTCCTCAGCAAGTAAGCAAATGATCACCCACTGCATCTGACCAGATGAGACTCAAACTGGTTTTGTTCCATTAACAAATAGTTTTCTGTAACCTTTAGGTAACAGCTGACTTTTGAGTCAGTGACTATTCCTGTAGAGATCCCTAAAGAGCTCTCCTCAGAGACAGTACATAAAGGCAGGAAAGCTAGGTGGATGCAAATCTGGCAAGGAGTTATTTATAATATGTTCTTGAACGATCAAATTCTTTCCAATAGCTCATTGGTCTAAAAAAAGGTAACCGAGTCATAGGCTACTTGGTGAAAGCTGTTCTTTTTATTGTTGTGCTCAAATTTCACTGCATGCACTAAATCCACTACTCTTTGCCTGAACATAGTACCAGTAACGTTAGCACTCTTGTCACAAGCTGTCTGCGACTCAGCACAATAATGGGTCCACTTGATTACAATGCAGATCATTCATTAGGTCTGGCAATATGAGTAATTTAGTGCTGCATAATCTAGTCAACAAATGCAAAATGAAATTATTTATTATTGGTGGGGGGTCTAAGTTTGAATCTGACTTGAGGGGCGACAGTAAAAACCTCTGTCCCCCTCCCAGTGAAGCTCCCTGCTGGATATATACATCCCCAGACCAAAAGCAAGAGTTGGCAGTGACATTAACCAATTTGCTAAGATAATTGGGTATTTCTATTTAGGTAGACAAGGGGCAGAAATACAATGAAGAAAAATTATAAGGAGCAGGAGAGTAAAAGCTCAGATTAAAGATTCACAAGGCAGAAAAATCTGCACAGAAAAGTTGCGGTAAGTAATTCATCCCTTCAGAAGCAGTTGGTGTCTTGAAAGACTGAACTTGTTAAATGAGAGGAGGAGAGTTTAAGTGTATGCATCAGGGCTGTAATTATGTTTCTACAACCCATCAGTGCTCTGCATATTGCCCTGGGAAGTAGATGTGAGAAACTGATGAAGGACTGTCCCTCCCCAGTCACTTGTTCGCTGCATAAATTTGAATATAGAACCTCTCTTACTCTTCGTGACACCTAAATCTTAGGTCTCAGAATTAGTTTTGATCTTTGAAATTCATTCTAATAACTGCTGCAGAGAACTACAAACTTATCATCCATTTGGATCTTCAAAATGATAAAATAATACTTTGTGGATCACCTCGGGATGTAATTTCAAATTATATAAAAACAAACCACCAACAAGGAAGAAGATATCACCAGAAAGAACCCACGTCATGGGGACATTTATATGAATTCATCAGTTTTAGAAGGTGTGTTTTTCAGGGTAGACTGTAGTTTCAGTCTCCAAGTTAATATTTTATGGGATCTGGCTGAATTACAAAGCTCAAATGTAAACATAACATTTGCATTGTATTTCTTCAAAATCAATACCCTGAACAACAAGCTTCTCGTGTTAGGCAGCAGTGCATGAAGGAGCATCCTCTCCTATTTAAACATCACCTTCAGGATAAATACACACACTCTGGGGCCACTCAGAGCTTTTCATTATTCATATATTGAAATACTGAAAATGTAGTATTTACGGTCACAGTTGAGGTAATTTTTGGCTGAGGCAGAAATTCCTAGTGTCATTCATGTATTTGCTCATGAATGATATTAAAGGGTGGTACATTTCTGAGAGGCGTCCAATCACGGTGATCACAAGTGGTGCAAATTATTGTTCTGCTAGAATTTGACTCAGATGTTTTTGACCCTGGCAGGCTCATGTTGTTGTTACCAGTGTCAATGGACCATGTCCTGCTGTATGTGCAAGGACGATAAAAAACTTGCTTTGGCAATGTTGGTGAAACACTGACTCTGGCCTTTTAATTCATAACACGCAGAGAACCAAAGCACACTATTTTAAGTCAAGCATTTAAAGGATACTATTTAATTATGCAGAGATTTTGTTGATAAACAAACTCATGAACGCGCATTGCCATGGTAACCAGTCCTATGCTGCTGAAATATAGCAGAATCCACAGCGTCTACTGTCCGAGAGCAAGTTTGCCTCAATAAGAGGGCATGTTTGAGCATTACTGAGGAAGGTGTGACAACAAGCCTGTCAATATTTAAATATGCATCGAAGCAAAATACTTTTCTAAGCCTAAATCTAAGATACGGAGTCTAGTTTATTTATCGGCAAGAAAATCGAGAGGAACTTCAATAGTAGTTACAATTAGTGAACAAACATCATCAAACGAACAATATGTGTAAGCACACTAACGCTGCATCCAAAACACAACAGAGTAAAAAACTCTGAGAGTTATTTAAGTTATTCATTTACATTTTATACTTCAACTGAAAACATCAGCAGAATGTGAGAAACTATAAGTAATAATAAGTACTGCGGTGGTCAAATCTAGGCAATGAATGTAAACAATGTTGTACAATAAAAAATATGTTTCTTCAAATTTGGGGATTTTGTATTTATCTATAAAACTAAAGAATGTGTTCCCTTTAGGTTGTTCCAATATAAATAAACCATTTAATAATTAACCATTTAAAAAACATTGGATTATTTAGAAAATCCATCGTCACAAAGGGCTTTTTTTGCTCAAGAAAAGTCTTAGTGGGATTTTATTATCTATTAAATACATGTAAATGTACATTCATATTGTACAGGACAATCCAATGTTCTAGAATATTTTCAAATTCGACAAGCTAGTTAGTCCGATGTGACAGATGTTAGGGCTCGACCCATCAAAGTAAACAGATGCAAAAAGCTTTAAAGCGGAAATAGACAGTAGCAGTATATTGCTATATTCTATTGGGATTCATCTTCTCCTAAGAAGGGCTAGGTAATACTGTGTTTTATTGTTAGGCAGGGACTGTAGGGACAATAAACATTTACATAAATATAAGAATACAGAAACGCAGTCAGGAAGATATATGAAGATGTGCTTGCAATGCTGGCTGCAATCAAACATGAAATGAAATAAGGTGTGGTTCAAATGAAGATATAGCTGCAGCAAATTAGAATTTTCATTTCAGCATTGAATTAATTGGATTTTGTTTCATTTTGTTTATGAACATATTACACAAAATTGCAATACAAATAACAACTTCTGAAGTTAGGTAGAAGGAGAAAGTGGGAGCGAGATGGAGATAATAACAGAAAAACTGAAACATTTAATTACGCCATTCCAGCAATCTAATTTACTTTATTGGTAAATATAGGCCTATCTAAATTAAATTAAGCTTTGTGCTGACGCTGTTTGCTTTTCCATCAAATACTTTTTTTTAGTTTACTTGCCATGCTGGTTTATTGATGACAGAAAAATCAAAATTATGTGATTAAGTGATGCGTGGTGATGGCGCAGTGATGCGTGGTGATGGCGCAGTCGATAAGATGCTGCCTTTGGTGTTCAATCCCCCACTGTGACACATCTACCAATGTGTCCTTGAGCAAGACACTTAACCCCTGGTTGCTCCAGAGGTGGGCAACCTCTGACATAATTAGCAATTGTAAGTCACTTTGGATAAAAGTGTCAGCTAAATGAGCAAATGTAAATGTATGTATGTCAGTCATCAGGAAAAAAGAAAGTTGGTTTCAAAATACAGTCCATCATGCTGTAGGTGTTCTCTACAACCACTTACCAAATTCATTTCATAATTTGATTTTGTATTCATTTTTATTCATCTGGAAAATATGTACTGACATCCACAGGAGCTTCTGATGTACAGTAGTCATTAGCACTGATCAATATCCTTATCAACCCCTATATAGAGATATATGATGGTTGTAATGATGATTTTGTGCCATGTATTGATAAAAATAGTACATGTGGTCCTTGGTCCTTCTTTCTTGCTGCAATTTGTAAGATGGCCTTGAAGTCAACCCTCATACGACCTACTGGGAGGTACTGAGTGAGATAAAGAAAAGCTCATGTTCATAGCAGACCGTGATTTCTATTTCACTCCTTTTGACAGCTGGATGAGAATTTAGAGGCAGAAGCCCATAAATCAATCCACATGGGAGTGTGCCTCAAGACAATACTTTCATGGCACACTGCAGTCACAATGCTAAATTGGTTGGATAAGGACAAGACACAAGGAAGATTCAATACTTCTCACGTAGCCTGGGGTAGAGAACAATGCCAATGACACAAGCTTGTGCAAAGCAAAATCCCTTGGACGGAATAAGTCAATATCCAAGACTTTCACTTTCAAGTCACAGGACGCTCTGACGCAGCGTGAAAGATAACAGGCCTTCTTCTTCTTATAACCCGATATCCCTGGTCTCACTGGTATTGATATTTTTGTACAAAAAGTTGTAAATTCAAAGTAAACACATCATAATCTCAACTTACTAACTTGACTTCTTCTCTTTCCCGTAGTCTTGTGCTGGTGTTTCTGGGTCTGGAGCTGTGGAGTCTGGATCGGTGGCTCCGAGTCACCTGTGGGCTCCAGTGTTCAAGCTCAACACCTGCTCCTACAATTATCATTTCTAGTCCTATTATTATTAGCATTGGTATTACTATAGTTATCGTAAAAGTATTCATTTTCTGTACCACTTCTACTTTTACTGTATGTATTTCTGTTGGTTGCCCCTTTTGCTTGATTGCCAGGTGTCTTAGCTTATTGCCCTCAACTATTTTTGGTGCTTGTTTGTACAAACTCAGCTTTGCCTAGCCTCACTTGTGTGTCATAATTTGGATATTACGGCTCAGAGGCGTTGCTAGACAAAAAACTGGGGCACATGACCCTTCATCCCCCATGTAAATTTTTGATTTATTTAATTAGTTTTGTATGAAATGTGTCAGTATGTGCCTTACCAGTTTCCCTTGCTTATCCCATTAATGTTGGCACTGACATGTCAGAAAGGGCTTTGAACAGAGCATGCGCACACTTACCATATTTCACCATCTAAGAAAAATTATGCTATGGGGCCCTCCTACCTGACTTGTGAGCCTCGTAAACATTTAGCCATTTCTGCACAATCACACCTGTCACTGCAGTCCTCTCACTATCACCTGTCATTTAAAACAGTCTGTCTCTGTAATGAGGCTGAATGAAAACCTTTTCCATGGCTGATTTTAATAGACCTCTGCTCACTAACTCTGTCCTCATAAATCTGTTAGGACTGGTGCTGGCCAATACAGCTCTGGCTGTGCTGGTACTGGCTGAAGTTGCCTGTATTTCATCTGGGTCATCTGGACTGGGTCTGTGCTAGTGCTAGATTTGGATCAACTGTGCTTGTACTGGCTTACGAGCCAGCATCTACTTCACTGACCAATTTAAGCATAGCACCTGTAAGTTATAGATAATAATAATTGCTATATATTAATGTTATCAGCTGCATCAGGCCCATTCAAACTGGCCCCACCAGGTTTCCTTTGAAACATTTTCTAAGGTAAAACACTATTTACACAACTTGACTGAATAAGTGATGTTTATCGTTTATTGAGATGTGTGCATGTGAATCCACTGCTTCCCATCTTGCATCACTCCAGAGTGGCAACTAAACCCTCAGTGAGAGACAGATAATTATAGTCTTGTTTTAAAATGATGTGTGCCTACGTGGAGTGCCTTGTGTTGTCTGGACTAATGCAAGATGGTGGTCCCACTAATGTTGCTGCTGGAATGCAATAAGGTCCGGCTGCGGACTGTAGCACTGCTCAGCTGGACCCTTCTCCTGAAATGCACAAGTTTCATTTTGTGCACACACATGAATGAACATGAATGTATGTTCACCTGCAATGTGATTATCTTTTCTATGCTGCAGTTTATAAACATTGTTGCCTGCCTGCATTTTTAAAAAGTAATAAATAGTTGTATTTCAGTATAATATTGTTCAGTCACAGTCTGGCAAGCAACCAAGATAAAAACAGAAGCCCAGCTGGGTTGGCAGGACAAACAGAGAGAGATTCACCGCAGCTGCACTGCTCTCATTTTTTGAGAGGAGAGAATTCAAGTTTACCTTACAGCTGTTCCCGAAAGACACTCTCTCTGAGTCATTTTCTCTTCTTGTGCACAGAAGGATAGTCACTCTTTCCCAAAGACTCCAAAATGTCCTTTCAGAAACCTGTGGGTGATCGCACTGTCCACTCCATCCATCTCTTTCTCTAGGCTATGATTATAATATTTAAAAAATACAGTAAGTAGTGTAAAAACAGACCAGATGTAATACTTTTCAGTCTTTGTATCTGAGCCACAGGGCAAAAGACTACAACAGCCATTTAAGTCCCAAGCTGGAAAGGTTGAAGAGCCTTCGCCTCAGGGTCCAAGGCAACTGGGTGATGACAGCCTGAAGGCTAGAGTGGCTGCCGTTGTACAGTGCTTGAACAGCAAGTACAAATCTAGCTGGCGTATTAGCATTGAAGATGCTAACTGTGGTTAGCCTTGCTTTCTCTGGACTCATGCAATTTATGTCAGCTTTTTCACCTTCCTGTTGACATATATTTACATAAAAAATAATTCAAATCACACAACTTTTGTGAAAAGGATTTACAATATTTAAGTGAATACATAGTAGGCCTACTCACTTTAGGTTTGACAATAAACAAGTCTTGGCCTCATATAGTTTATTTCTGTTCTTAGCTGGAACCCATGAGAGCTAATTCTGATTAATCTGTTTTCACATCTCATTGCTTTTTTTATACTTCTGTGCTCTGAGGGAGAAACACTCATTTTTTTCATTTCCTCCCGTTTTGATGGAGAGACTAAAAAGGTGCAAAAAAGTCCACTAGTTGACTTTGTTAATCAGGAAACTGTGGAGGCAAAAAAAGGTAAGACGTCTCGGTGTGTGAGGACCATCTACCTCTGCAGCTTCCCAACCCAGAAGGCATTAGCACACATTACCCATGAAGCTTGGAGTTCAAGGTGAATGTAACACATATCTTGCCAGACGCAATTACACAGGTTGTGGTGAATTAAAGCTTGAATATAATATAGCAGTCCTATTTCAGGACCATTCCATGAAAGTTTAACGGTTCTACATATGTGTGGAATATCCCACAATATGTGTGGAATATCCCACAAGAATACTCATATATTAAAGTTCATGTGACATCTTGGAGATGTTGTAAGGGATACTGGCCTCTGTTTAGTCCTACTGGAAGAGACACTATTGATCTAAACTTCTAATATCAGAAGGCCGTCATTGCATCTTTGTGTAATCCGGCATGCTTTGAACACTTCTCAAGCGTTAAATTGAAAAAGGGATGAACCACATGATGGCCCAGATAAATCAATAGGGTATTTTGCTTTTGATGAGTAATAATGAATGAATTTGAAATCCAAAATTGTATTTATGTGGGGTAAGATTCTATTATGAATGCCATTTTGCAGGTCACCTTGCTTTGAAATCATAGACTTGGACACTTACCAATGACCTGACCAGCTAAGTTTTGTGCTGCCACTGAACAGCACCGCTACAACAGTTGGAAACCAAAGAATCCATGCTATTATTTGTTTATCTATGTGATAGGATTTCTCATTAGGTATTTCTCAAACTGCTCCATAGGTAGAAAAGTAAAACCTTATTACAGAACAGAACTTTAATATTAGACAATTCTGCAAAATCCTAGTTGAGAGTCAGTGGCTAAGTTTTGGAATGTTTAATATCAACATTGTAATGTCGCAGGTTTGAACCCTAAAGCATGATTTGAAAACCTTTACCCATTGCAGGGATAATGAGGGAAGTGGGAACAGGTGAGCAGGTGGGTGGGGAAGTCAGTTAATGCATAATGGCAATAACAGGGGTTATTGAAGGTCTGGAGGGAGTAGCAGGGTCTGGGTATTTATTCCTCCAATATGTGTGCATCTACAGTCTGGTAAGGGAACTAGGAACACTTAGTGAAGAAATATTTTCTCATGGTCAGAAGTAGCCAACATCATTACTGGAGGATAAATCTACATTCTGACACAAGTTCTTCAGTTGCAACTCTTACATTTGTTGACTGGTACATTACAAATGTCAAAGACTTGATATCCACATGGGAAACAATGAGAAAAGGTGGCACAATAGCTAACAGGGAAAAGTTGACAAGGTCCAAAACTCATTAATCTCGCAGTGTCCAAGGTCCTCCTCTTAAAATACAATGTCACTCTTTTCAGTGCACCCTCTTCCCTCACTACCTCATCCAAATATGCAATTAACTGGGGTCGTCATCCATGACCAGTAGCGTCAGTCAACAGTGCAGGTCTGCCACAAATAAATTAGTCCTTGAGGTATCTCCGCGCCCACCACATCAAACATCACACAACTAATTGGGCACTTGAAAGGCAATGAAAAGACAATGTAAGTTGAATGCTGTCTCTCAGAAAGTGAATGTGCATAATTGGAATGCAAAACAGGAGCCCCAGGAGAGCCATCTCCACCTGAGCACCTTCCTGGTATATTTATTAACCTTTATCACATCAACAGATGATGAACACGAACTTCTCAGATGACCTTTCAGTGTTATCTCTTAACTATGCAGGAGGAAGTCGGGGTAAAAGAGTTCACTAACAGCTTTGAGAACTGCAGTGAGAAGGTCACAAGTTGAATGTCAGAAAGTTTGAGCATTTTCAGCTGCCTGGGTGTCAGGTGTGGACAACGGCACATCAAATATCCTTTCGTACATCGTCGCAGCTTTTTGGTGCCCAGCTAAAATTGACTCTGTGTGCTCTGTGTGTCCTCTATGGAAAAAATGCAGGGGAGACTGATGCAACATTGGACTTTATGTATATCCTGCCCTATACCTGAACGATAATCCTGCCCATCAAAAACAAAGCTGAACAGCAGCAGCTGCACCTGATTTTTTGATGAGTCAGACATACTTCAGTTAATTGAGGTTCTGCTGTTGTAATAATAGATTTTAGTGTAGACTTAGTACCTTTTAGATTCTTTATATATAAAAGTGACCAGGTTGAATTTTACTTTTTTTTGTTGGAAAATCAGGTAAGAATGACTGCATCCAAAGCCATTTTATAATTTTTTGCCCATTTGTGTTACTTGAAATAGGCATGAAAAGCCAAACTGAAAGACTTATCAGGACTGCCAAGTGAACCAATTTCTTTTGGCCACATATTAAGCTGATGGAGAACTTGATACAAAATAGTTTTCACATTTAGCATTTGTGTTGTGTTTTTTTGTTAGTTAGGTCAAGTTCATGGATGGATGTCAGTTGTGTTTTCATTGAAGTATTTTAAGTATGTTTAAGTGGAACTAAAGAAGATTAAGTATTTGTTGTAACAACAGCTAATTAAGAAATAAGTTAACAATAAACACCAAACTCTATTTTTTGCATTTGGGATTTGATTTGGGAGTTTAGTTTAGAAACTTATAAACCACTAAAGTCATCTATTCTCTACCATTTAGTTGGCAGTGTGTCACCTTTCATAAAAGAAGAATAGGACGACAAAATATTAGACAGCTGCCTCAGGGACCCTTCCAAAATGCGACAACATAAATTTTAAGAGCCTTCGTACATAATTTTCCCATTTTCCTCTCAATCATATCTTCCTGTCTCTGTTTAGAGTGAGTATGCTCCCTAGGGAATCGATTAAATTATTCATAGGGACAAATTGATACTTTGAGCTAAAGGTGGTCCTTATCATTAATTTCCCTCCTCTTCATTATCCTGTTATGATTCAAATGAATAATTGAAAATTCAATACTGTCACCCAAAATGTCTCTGAGTGCAGTGTCAGCCCTTCATTTTCAGTATTATGGGACGTCATGGGTGAAGCAGGCTGGAAAGAATTAGGGTTTAGAGGATGCTTTTATCTGTCTCATTACTAATTCTTTCAAATTTTATTTTTTAATTGTCACTACCGTCGCCAGTGTAGTGAGGATGCTGATCAAATGCTAGAATCTTGATTAAAAGAATTCCCGCTGATGTTTTCAAGGATTTTTTTTTTTACATGTTTGGCTTGCAAGGATTTTTTTCCAGCCTCCTAAAAATGTGCATTCATTTTGTGCTGTTATGACCCGTTATTTCATTAAAATACTTTTGTTGAACCACATAATGCAAATTCAAGTTGTTGAGAATGTGGAAACTATATAAAAATAACTGAAACTGGCCTTTTATTGACAGAAAATTGGTATGTTGTTTACTTCCACAGACATGTTTCATATATACATTCGAAAATTAGAACTTTTAGTTCAGCTTTGTCAGATAGAGGGCGAAATCATTATAGGGATAAACAGATAATTCCTCTTAAGTGGCTACTTTGCCAGTTAAGTTCATATTATGCACATTTTCAGGTTCAAAATCTTATTTAGTTGTTGTACCAGAACAGGTTTACATTGTTTCATTTTCAAAAAACAACATATTTTGGTCACATTGCTGCAGCTCCTGTTTTCACCATATGTGTTGAACGCTTTGTTTTAGCTATGGAGTGATACATCTTGCCTCTACAAGATCTTTGTTAGGAGTTGCACATGCAAATTTCCTAGGTAAGAACTACAAGCCAATCAGACGCAGAGCTGTATATGTTCCCCTTACCAGCTTACCAAGATGGACTGGAGCAAGAGTTTCAGTGGTGAGTTATTAAATTGTAACACATTAATCTTTCATCCATAAAGTTTTGAACTAAGCTCTGTCTCTACATCACAGTAACAATTTTATGTGCATTGAGTGTCTGGAGGGTAGCTAATGTTTGGAAGGGAGAGGAGAGGCAGAAGGAAGATATCTTGTCACTGTGTGCTTCAGCTCAGTGTTTTTCCTCAGGTGGTTTTGAGGGCGTGTCGGACCAGCCACTAGGCAAGCATTATGACACGCATTTTGCTGTGTTGTCACAGCAAAGCTGAAGAAAAGGCTGGATCACAAACAAACTGGAACTCCCTTTGGGGTGGACTTTGGGCTTTTGCAAAAGCCAAAAAGCGGGAAAACGCCAAAAAGCATAATATGACCTCTTTAAGGGCTTTGAATTAAAAAAATACACACTTGTTTTTCGTAGTTGGCATGAATGTTAAAATGTTTAATAAAAATAATTTTAAGCATTGCCAACCTTACTGTACACTGATCAGTAAGTGACACAACAGTATTCTGACAGTCTATTGCCGGATTTGTGTGGAATCTGAGGTTGGGCCGAGAGACGATCCATCACCGATGTTGGCAATGTTGACAATGTTGAGCGGACATCGTGTTTCAATACCTCATTGTTTTGAACCATCCTCAGTAAATCAGGGGACAAATCTTTATTTTCACTGATTGTGTTTGTGTTGGCCCTAGATGAGGCTAATTACCTGGCCAGACTTTTTCATCATGACAGATGTCTTCCTTTTCTCTCACAAGGAAAGGAACTTATTGCACCGGTTGGGGTTTGGACTTGCACGTGTTGCTGCTGCTGACCGACATCTCTGCTACCAGTTCTGTTTTTGAGGTGCTCAGATGGCTTCATGTGATCCCCTTGGTGTCTTGTGTCAGGCAGTGTTGCTTTGTGCATCATCCTATGGGTGGCATCATGGTTATATTTGCCTTCTGTCTACTATAGGATGACGCACTACATAAAAACGTAGGCTTTTATAAGACAACCACTAACCACCCCATCGTTACCAAAAGCTCATGATTATGGGTTGTGATGTAGAACAAGAGAGATTTGCCTTTAAGTTTAACTCCCCATATTATTATTATTATTTAACTACTTAACTTGGGACAAAACCACAGTCCCAACTCTGAATTTTAATTAATTTGATTAATTTAAATAAGGAGACCATTTTCTTCCCACTTTAATGCAAATATCTCATCATCACACTATTGATTAACCCACATGTAAGTACAGTATTGTACAGCAGATCCTGTGATAGTAAAAGGTATCACAGGATACACAAAGGCTTCTGAGCCGGACTGATCAATGCCAGAGAGGAGCAGTAGTCATTGGTCAGTGAGGGAATCATGAGCTGCACTGCAGCAATCCATCATTTTGGGTTTCCAAATCTTTCCCACAGCCATTACATATTGACATAGTGGGTGATACATGGTCTGAGTGTTCTCAGGATGTTGGATTTCAGAGCCAAGCATATGGATTTTTTCTTCATAGACAGCTGCACATATACCCTTTCAACCACTCCAGTGGTCTGGTAAATAATTTATTTACCATCTTTCCTGAGGGAGCTCAAGTATAAGTAGGCCAACATGTCTGAAAGTGTGGTGAAACACCTCTTCCTGCTTCCTGGTAATTCTGTGCATTAAGACTTCACGGCATTAGATATGAACTAGCTCTTTTTTAGCTCTACAGTGGCTTTGATGCCAGTTCTGCTCAGTATTTTGATCTCAGAACAGAGAAGCCTCAAAAAGCAGTCACATGGTTTGGCAGTACTGTGTAGTTCAGATGGCAGATCAGGGGGAACAAATAATCATCCCCAATGTGAAGACCTAGAAAAACCAACACTGATCTCAAGCTGGAAGGTAGTTTGTCTCTCCCAGTCGGGGGAAACTCCCCTCCGTCTGTCTGCTTGTTATTGTGTAGGAGTTCTGAGGACAAAAATATTTAACATTGTTGTCTGTACCAAAAGTGTTTTTTCACTTTTTCCTTAAGGGATGATGTTGTTTTATCCTTTTACAATCAACAAATCTCCAGAGATACTAAACTGATGATATAAAAATAGTAGAGCCAAACCGATATATCGGCCGGCCGATATTATCGGCTGATATGAGGTAATTACATTTAATCGGCATTGGCCGTTTATAACGGCAGATATGTGACTATTAAAAAAGAAACCTAGAGTAAGATCCTTCACTCATGTCATGGGTGTTGCATAGTTTGCCCACCAGAGGGTGACTAGCTGCAGGTCCCCTGTTAACAACACTGCCTCACCACAAAAACCACAGAAGAAAACAATCAGCTGACCGGAGTTCCCCTTCAAGGGAACTCGAACTGCGTCAGTGACCGCGCTATAGGAACGCCTCTGGGCGTGGCAGGGGGTGAACTATGAATGAAACTACTCCAATCCTATTGGTGTTACTAAAACGGTAGTGTGTGACGGCGTAACCGGAGGGGTATATAAGCACGCCGGCACACAGGACACATTAGCTTCTTTCTATTCAGCAGGCACTGTGGTTATGTTTGGAAGCTCCATCATCTTACCTGAAGTCGAGACGAAGCAACGGATTATGTCGAAGCGATTCCGACAGTGTGTCTTTCCCTGTCAGCGCTTCATCACAGAAGGTGATACCCATGGGATGTGCGTCTCATGCCTGGGGATGTGACACGCCCAGGCAGCTCTCGAGGGGGCTGCCTGCGACCATTGCAAGGCCCTGCCACTGAGGGTGCTGAGGTCTCAAGCGGCTCTCTTTCTAGAGGGATGGTTGGATGCGCTCCCCTGTGATGCTGAGGCGTCGTGGCGGCTCCGATCCTGGGGATCACAACGCGAGTTCGCCGAGGGTGCCGGAACGGCTGAGGCCTTTTTTTTTTTCCGTTCCTTGTCCGCGGAATCCTCCTCCCCTCGTCCCCGATCGGGAGACCATTCCTCAGCTTCTCCCACTCGAGGTGTGAGTCCGGGAGAGGCTTGCACGATCTGGCTCTGAGGAGCTAGATGTGCTTAGCTTGGAGAATGACTTCGGGGAAAGGGAACGTCATCAGCCCTCACCAGGATACGAGGAGTTGCTGGAAGTGGTGACGCGGGCTGTGGCCAAGATGCACATTGATTGCCCACAGGCAGTGCAGCAGCCTTCGGTAGGCAGCAAACTGGACGAGCGGTTTCTGCAACACCGAGCGCCACCCCCGCGTCGGCCCTTACCAAGGGTTTGTTCCATAATCTACACAACTCGTTGTGTAAATTGTGGAACAAACCCTTGTCTGCATGGCTGTCTACGTCCCCTTGGCTGGACTATGGCAACGTGACGGAGATCAGACAGCATGGCTACAGAGCGATGCCACGGGTGGAGGAGGCGCTGGCTAGCTACCCTCTCTCCCAACCTCGCCTCATCCCTCCGGACGCCGGTGCTCCCCACCAAGCCATGTCAGATGACATCCGATTTGGTGGGTAAGGCCTACATGGCAGCAGGCCGAGCTGGTGCTAGCCTGCACACGATGGCTGTCTTGCAGGCATACCAGGCCGATCTCCTTCGGGACTGTGACTTAGGGGGTTGCCCCTCTGAGGATGACCTGACGGAGCTCCGTAGAGCGACGGACTTAGCTCTCTGTGTGACCAAGGAAACGGCCCGTTCCATTGGCCGATCCATGGCAGCTTTGGTGGCTACGGAGCGCCATCTGTGTCTCAACCTTTCGGGCATCCAGGGGAAGGAGAGGGCTTTTCTCCTGGATGCGCCCCTCTCGCCTACTGGCCTGTTTGGCGAAGCAGTGGATGCTGTTGTCAACAGGTTCCAGCACGCCAAAACTCAGGGAGAGGCGTTTGAGCGATATCTCCCCTGCCGATCAGGCTCCAGGACCGCGACAGCTCAGGAAAGGCGGACGCAGCCTTCGTCCAGCACCTACCCACAGCCAGAAGCAGAGCGTTGCATCACGGGACCAACCTGGGACGCAAGACGGCGCTCTCACCCACAGCCACCCGAGAGGACGGATCTGAGGGCTGTCATTCGGTCCTGAGACTTCGGTAGGGGGACCCACCACCACCCCCCGCCTCCTCCCCCACTCCCTGCCCCCCTTCCCTGAGAGAGGCTGATCGAGGTCTCCTCTCTCCTTGGCGAATTTTGTGGAAGCTTGGCGGAGCCTCGCGAACATTTCCCTGTGGGTCCTGCGCACAATAGTGGATGGCTACAGGCTGCAGTTCTGGGTTCGCCCCCCCAGACTCTGCGGGATGGTCGAAACTGCAGTGCACGCAGAACAGAACCAGGTGTTGGGACAGGAAGTCCGCTCTCTGCTAGCGAAAGGGGCCATAGAACTTATTTTCCCGCCGGTCAGAGAAGCCGGCTTCTACAGTCGATACTTCCTGGTTCCCAAGAAGGATGGAGGATTGCGTCTGATTTTGGATCTGCGGTCCCTGAAGCAATCTCTGACGAAATTCAGGTTCAGGATGCTCACCATCCCCACCATCACCAGTCACATCCAATCCGAGGATTGGTTTGTCACAATAGATCTGCAAGATTCTTATTTCCACATCTCCATCCGTCCCTCTCACAGGAAGTTCCTGAGGTTCGCCTTCAGGTGCATTGCTTACCAGTATCGGGTTCTTCCATTTGGCCTAGCACTCTCTCCCTGCGCGTTCACCAAATGCATGGATGCAGCTCTCGCCCCGTTGAGGCTTCAGGGCATCCGCATATTGAACTACATCGATGACTGGTTCATCCTGGCCTGGTCTCGAGATTTAGCGGTTCGTCATTGAGATTCCGTCCTCGCCCACCTTCAGCGACCATATCGGTCAGGCTCTACTAAATAGATGATACTTGTTAGGAGGATGATTTCATTGTTAATTTTGTCTTTTCATTGCATTTGTTGATACTACTAAAAAGATGGAATAACATCATCTTAATTATAAACATCTTAATTAATTAATTATAACTATAGAATTATAGTTACGGGTCTAGGTGTCATTGACCCATTAACCCTCTTAAAACTGCCTCATTGAATTTCCAAACTTGGCCACAAAATGAAAAGCCGCTTTGATAAAATGTATAGCCTACTTTTTCATAATATAATGATTTTTGACAAGAATTATCCAGCATGGTGTGTAGTAAATTATAAAGCAACTTTGAACTTATGATCTTTCAAATGTGTTGTTCAAAAGCGTACAGGCTTTATCTGCTGAACAATAATCTAACAATCTTATCAAACAATCTACAAGGCTAAGATTAGAATTTATGGTTCCACAGATGTTATCAATCAACCAAACCTAATCTGAAACTTGTCAAATGAACAGAAGGTCAACCTTTGTGTTACTATAGATCAACTGAAATACAGCATAATAAGCTATAATCTATAACTGAGTGCGAAAATACTGATTTTCTCAAAAGAATATCCAGTAAGAATATTTAATTCTTACTTGTTTCACTAGAAATTAGTGTTGTGTTTGCAAAAAAATAATGCTACACTACAATCAAGAAAAATAAAATTCGACTTTAAGGACTCAATTACAGGCAAACATGTAATTTGAAAAAAACAGACAAAACAGATAAATAATTTCTCTCTTTGCAAGTGAAAAAAAACAACTTGCAATGTGAATATTCAAAGAGTCAAAGAAACACTGGCCCTGAAACCAAGACTTTTCATTTTTCCACTGGATCAGTTTGTCCTCCAAAAGGGTTACTCTCCTTTTGCACAGCAATAATTCTTCAATCAGCATGTGACAAGATAAAAAAAAATTCTTGGCAGCTGTCACACATCATCAGGGAGGGGGAATCAGACATCTTAAGGGTCCATGATAGAAAATTAATGAGATCTCCCCTGTATGCCGTCACAGTTTTGTCACAGCTGGACTGTGAGTGGTTCAGTGCCCTCGCTGGGGATCTTTCACTATAAATCTTGTTATTGTGCATTTGTGTCTAACTATGGCACACCACATGACTATAGTTAGGCATATGCTTTGGTTAGCTGAAGGGAATTCAAGCAAAATCACAGGGAAACAGTGTTCTGCAAGTGGAGCTGCTACTCTAATTGTATTCCACAACATGCACCTACCCTTCTTATCATAACAGGACGAGTAGTAAATACAGAGCTATGACTTATTCAGCACGACATTGACTCACTCTGGCAGTTCCTACTATACTAGTATTTGCTGGAGGTGACTATGAAATCATGCAGCACAAGGGGACACGTATGTGTGCCTTCCACATCAATGTTTCAAGATCTGTTCACTCCACTGGTCCCTACAGAGGCCAGCGCTCTGCTTTCTCCTGCCTTTTTGCTTCAGGACAGCACCAAACACACTGTACTGTATATAGATCAAAAGGCAGTGTGAATCAGAGAATACTCTGCATGCTGTAAAAAATCCAAATGGTGATTTTTTTTTCCAATGATAGAGAAGAATTTAATAAAAAAAAAAGCTCAATAATACCAAAGAATATAATTGGACACACCAACTGGTATAAAACAGAACATTAATTTGCATGAAGTGTCAAAGCTAGAGCAAGTGATTTGATCCTGTACAGCTTATGGTGTCACTACTCCTTCAAAATACGACATCACCATAAAGTCTAATTACCAAACCCGTCTTAATTTTTTTTTCATCTTTCCAACTTGTACACTATATCACTACTAATTGTATAATTCTTTTAAAAAAAGACTCGGCCTTGTGGGGTGATTGTCTAACCAGCGACTGTTTTTAAGATGAAGTTTAAACTTTCATCTCAACCAAACCAATGTGGACAAGAAGTCCTTTTAATTTTTAAATGAACATCTACTATTCCATGACAAACTCCATCTGCTAAGGAAGATCATGTGATACTATTAATACTTATTACTATTATACTATTAGACTTGTACTATTTATACTAATAAAAATACATTCCATATTTAATCAGTTATTGAAATTATTGATTGATTCTTTAACTTTTGAAAAGATGATAGGATACTGTAAGTACCTCTGCACTATTTAATGCCACATGAATGTTAAACACTTGATTATAATCAAGATAATCATGGATTCACTGAATATTTATAAGGCCCAAGAATAGGCCACCATGGAAAGATACTGGTGTTAAACAAGTACCAAATGAGATTTAAATGAGCAGGCTAATTAAATATCTAAGAGGACTGTCTTCATGAGGGCACAGAGTGCTTAAACACTGCCACACTTCTTATTAAAATGTATATTTATGTGCCCTGTATGCCTTGAATATTTTTTGGCAAATGCTGACTATGAACCAAGAGAACACAAATTTGAATCTACAGGGGACAAATCACATATTGTAAATCTGTTCAGAACACAACCCTAGCTCTTCACTCATGCTTGAAAGTGTGACAGTGTTTTTGGATCATGAATTTTAGAGTATATTTCTCATGCTCAAGGAAATGCATGTCTATGCAGATCCTGGGATGGATCTCCTGTGACCCTACAACACGTCCTGTTTGGAAAACAAGAATCAATCAAAAGCAAGTCTAGACATGATGAATAGCAGCCCCAAGAAACAGAGCAATTTAATTAGCCTCAAGGAGAGGCAGATTTAAAGTGGGTGTCAGGCCACAACCAGAGACAGAGGCCCCCTCGAGCTTAATCTGAACTTTCAAAGAAATCCAATTAAAACAGCGACACTAAAGAGGCAAACACTTGTGGGGTATCTTTTGTGTAGCCCAACACTGCTTCTGTACAAAAAAAATAAGGTATTTTCTCACCACCTGGGGAAATAGCCCCAGTTGTTGCGGCTATTAAAAAGTCAGCATTTCCTTTTGTGCAGCGGAAACGTGGAGGCTGCACTGACACAAGACTCTTTGTTTATCTGCTCTGTTTGTTTTCCTGGGATCACATGGCCATCTTTCTCTTGAGGTGACAGAAAGGAAAAAGTAAGACCACAGTAGTATCCACGATTGAATAGCCTGTACTCCACAGAAATACGAGCATGTAGGTTGTTTCAGCAACACAAAATTATGACTCATGTTTATTGAGGCAAGACCACTGCTGAGTAAATGTTCTTCTGTTGGTTTAATATTCCATTCAGAATATTGAAGACCACATTAACTTGGCACTGTTGGGGATCCTGAATTTGCTATTAGAGCAGACTAGATTATTATGTCGTGGATTAAATTTTACTTAACAGTCATTCTGTGCACTTTACTCCAGCATAGTATAACAAAAATAGATTTCAAGATCAGTAATGATGTTAACATCAAATTCCTACCCTACCTATGTTATGAAACTTAAAAATAGCAGCATCAGACAATTGTTGCCTCCTTTTAGGTGGCATGAGTGACAATTTTGTCATATCCTCAAAAAATGTCATGATTTCACAAAGGCGCTGTGCTCAGGAGGTAGAGCGGGTTGGCCGTTAATCGGAAGGTCGGCGGTTCAATCCCCGGCTCCCCCAGGCTGCGTGGTCAGAGTGTCCTTGGGCAAGACACTGAACCCCGAATTGCCCCTGGCGGCTGTTCCGTAACGTGTGTGAATGTTAGTTTCCGTTTGAGCACTTAAGCTCAGTGAGTGAATGTGTGTGTGAATGCACACATTGTAGTGTGTAAAAGCGCTTTGAGTGGTCGAAAAGACTAGAAAGGCGCTATACAAGTACGGAGCATTTACAAAGATGAAGAAAGTCGGGGTACAATAAGATACAAAATAGGCAACAAGTCCTCCAACCTAAATTACAACATAGCTCGTTTTAACAATCTTCCGTATACGGCTCATATGAGCGTATCCTAAAATAGCACCCCTACTGGTGACGTTTAACAATTCTCCAAATATGACTCATAGTGGTGGTGATGGCGCAGTGGAGAAGACACTCCTGTATTGTTTTATACAGGAACTCAACGCTGCGTACGTCATTCCCAAATGACGTACAGATTTTTAGGCTGCTGTAAATGTGAAAAAAACATTTGGACTTAGCCCCAAATGTATACGCCGTCTGTCTCCGACCTCTGTTGTCGACAGTTTAGCAAGTTGAGCAGAGAACCCACCACCCCACATATGCTCAGCTCACATGTTGCATGGCAGTTTACTTAATACTTTGGTACAGTGCTCACCCGCTCTACCTCAACCTCTGTTTATTTTTTTAGGGCCAATTTCAACTGTGAGAATTTCCATTGTTGCACCATTTGCTGAGAATATTACATGTGTTTCATGTACAGCAACTTTAATTTAATGCTTCTGAGCAATCTCATGCAGTTTCTGACTCGCTGACTTAATGAGCAGTCTTATCAGCACCTCCATAAAAACACTCGCATATTTGAATGTGTTTAATGAAAGGGCATGTTGCTGCTATGCCACCACTCTAAGTTTGTTTTTAATTAAAGAAAATCTACACTTTTTTTGGCTTTATTGGGTCCTATGGGTACAAACATAAGGTTCACTACTGCTCTAGCATGTTGTAGCTCTGTGAACAGTGACTGAGACTTAACACCAATATTATCTCCATTTCATCAACTCTATTTTTTCTGGGTCAGAAAATCCATCCTATCCCCAGAAAATCCTCCTGAATATCAGCACAGCAATCTTTCCACCGTCGTCAGATGATTCTTGCCAGAGCTAAACATCCACATGGTGTCACAGATAAGGAGTGTGCCAAAAATCCCGTTGTCCCATTTTCATCTCCAACTGGAAAAGTTAAGTGTTTGCTAATTGTGAGTGGACTGTCCTAGATTTATAATGAGATGTGTATTTTCATGCTTCAGAAAGTAGCACATCAGAAAAATCATGTGACAGATTTAGGTTTACAAAACTTCGGTATGTTTAAAAAATCAAAGAATTTATTCAGGTAAGGATTTACCTTTTCAATGGATGTAGAGCTTTCCATTCTAGAGATGTGCTGTTGTTTTTCTATATCTGTGGACTTCATGTTTATTAATTCTGAGATGCCTCACAGCACACAACTAAAATACTATATTTGAATGTTGAAATCCCGTGTTTATGCAGAGCTATGGCACATAATACTGAAGTAATAGGAAATCTGCATTTTAAACACAGATCTTTTAGAATACCATGCATTGACAAAGATCTCAAAGTAAATGACCTTCTCTTCAAGCCACTGACTTAAAATAAATATCATCAGTTGCCCATTGCTTCTTTCTCAAAAGCCAGCTTTTCAATTTCAAAGCTGCCCATTTGCTTGAAGTAGAACAGGGTCCCTCTGCATAAATCTTGGCCCATCTCTCTTCTGTGGAACAAATGAGTGTCTTAAATTAAATTTGAGACAATTAGGCTGCCTGCTATATGTAATTGGTTTTCTGGATGGATCAAACGGTCACAACTCAGGCCTGGATGAGAGAAAATGTGGGCGGCTTAAGGAGTGCAAGAAGGGAATTTGGGCTGAGGAATCCCAGATCAGCTTCATCAAACAGATTGGTAATAAGATATCACAGTGTTGTGTTTTCCATCGGGTACCAGAACGGTCTTTATCTCAGACATGTATTTCCTCCTTTTCTCTTTCCCCTTCTTCACTAGGGCCTTGATAGCTATGGAGAGAGCGTGATTTACTTTACACCACTTTCTGCCACGGCTGCTTCAGAGTCAAAATTCAGATGTCAGACTCAGAGCATTACTCTCTGTTATCAAATTTCCATAGACGACTGACAGTTCAATTTTGCAGCTCAGCAGAGCTTAATCCAAAGGAGCACTTTCTGGGAAGTAAGGCTGCAGATTTAGTGAAATGTGCTGTAATATTCATGTTTGAAAGTAATAAGACCATGCTGAGGAAAAGACCCAAACCAAACCTGTGATTCCATGCTACAAACAGGCCTGTTTATAAACATATCATATAAAGTACAGTTTTAGAAGGCATAATAAGCCAGAGTTGAGAGAGAAATGAGTAGTGAGAGCTAGGAAAGGTTCCTTGTGGAGGTCTTCAAAAAGTTTAGAGATGCTCACAAATCTTTGAGCTGGAGTCGAAGTCAAGTCTCAAGTCTCTGAGCAAGAGTCCAAGTCAAGTCTCAAGTCTCTGAGCTAGAGTCCAAGTCAAGTCTCAAGTCTCTGAGCTAGAGTCCAAGTCAAGTCTCAAGTCTCTGAGCTAGAGTCCAAGTCAAGTCTCAAGTCTCTGAGCTAGAGTCCAAGTCAAGTCTCAAGTCTCTGCATTAGACTCTCAAACCCAGTGTAACGTTAAGTAAATAAAACTCTAACATTACATGATCAACAAACCTGTTCTTCACTCACAGAGCACAACCACGTAGCCTAATAATGTACGATGCATCTAACTAATAGCTTATAAACTACTGTAAGTCAACACATCCCTCTAGACTCCCAAACCAGTGTAATGTTAACTAAATAAAACTGTAACATTAACTTACATGATCAACAATATATAATTAACGTGATGGCAGCCAGTGGGACATAAATGATTACGTTAATTGATTACCACAACTTTGGCAAGCAAACATATGCTTATTCATCTTTTCATAACAAACAACAGTCAGAGTAATCCTCTCGTAGGTCGTAGCTAAAGCAAGAAGCAAGCGTTTGATGGCCAGTGCTGAGCTAAACATGTTTACTCACCTCAGATTACTAACCTATTTTGCATTAAGCGCTTCTTTTGTTTGGGCCTTGTTGTATGAAGTTTTAAAGCCAAAGTTTAAGATGAAGCTGCTGGTGTTTGTTGTTCTCTCTCGTGTGTGGCTGTGCGGAGAAGATACATAGTGTGTGTTACGTAGGTAGGTTATAGGTAACGCAGGGAGGGCAATAACAGCAAGCTCATTAGATGTTTCCTAAATATTTGTCCACGAGTCCCTCAACTCGAGTCCAAGTCAAGTCTGAAGTGTTTTGAGGACGAGTGTCAAGTCAAATCAGAAGTCACTGTGTGTGACTTGAGTATGACTCGAGTCCGAGTCTCAAACTCGACTGTTGAATTGCAGCGTTATGTAATATAACGAGTTGTCGTCTTGCAAAGCCTGCACACATGGAGCTCCCCCCTGAGCAGTCAAGTAACACAGGTACTTCAAATACGTTCCTAAGACCCATCACACAGGTCTCCTGTTGCCACGGCAGGAGGCCAATGAGTGGTAGTAGTAGGGTGGTTAGTAGTGGCCTCAAAAGGGCCCAGTGGGCAGTATTCTTCCCCCCAGGTATTTATATTCTTTAGTGTGGTGTCTGGCGCACTCTACAACATTGCCATTCAATATTATAGCCATTTGACACAACTTCCTTTGTAGATAAGAAGGTGGAAAATAAAGAACATGTACTCCACAGGAAGTTATATATCAGCCAAACCAGAGCACAGGAAGTTCATCTGCTGCCTCCTTGTTGTTGTATAGAAAGGATTCTATCAATAAGCAGTTCAGTTCACGTGTGTTAATTAAGTTTTTTTGAAAGTTTTACTATAAAAGTAACCTTTGAATGTATTGTTTGTACAATACTAGCATTTAACCCAGAAATGTTGGTTTCTTCTGTGATTCGCTATTGATATTTAGCATTTAGCTGTGTTTCAATAGCTGTTATTGGTATTACTGTCTGGTTTTGAGCCCATTATTGGTTATAATTGCATAAGATTTAGTACAGAGTTGACCATGCTTGTACACTAGATACTTACCTCTGTATAGCAAACATTGCAGTGATTTATTCAGACCTTTCAGTTTCACTCCGTTTTCACATCTTCGTGCACCTTAAGTCGGCAATAACATTTTGAAGGTTGACAGCTACATCCTGACTCTCGTGTCTTTTGTGAACGGAGTTTGGCTAGCTGTCTAATTGAGGTTGCTACACCTGAAGGAGAACAGTAAAGAGCCACGTTAGTTGAATCTGCACCAAACCTGGTTTCACAGTGAGAACGCCGGGTTGATGAAATGTAAGGTGATGTCTTTTTTTTGCAGACGGGAGAAGCAGCACATCAGAACAGTATGGAAGTGGCAGCATCTCTGAAAGAAGTGGTATTGAAGCACAGCAGTGTTTATAGACAGAGCAAAACATCCTGTTTACTCCCTTCAAACCCTTAAGGACGAACATGCAGTATTCATGCTACATTCTATTTGTGGAGGAAGTGTTATGTATAATGCAGGCCTCCATATAGCGTTAGACAGTTTGGAGGGTGTGTGGCAAAGACTTAGCACATCACATGCCAGTTAGCACTTCAGACTCAGAGGAGAAATGCTCACTAATTGAGGTCAATAACTTTTAAAAATCCTTTTCAGCCCATTTGTCTGCTCCTTTTAAGTGAAACGGAGGAACGTCCCCTTGGACTCCTGTGCTGAAATTAAATGCCTTATAATACGTCAGACCTCTTGTCACTGAGGTGGATGTAAAAGCAGCTCCCACGTCTGTCCCTGATACGGGTGGGGAAGGTCTCTGGGCTACTTTATTCATTAAATGGACCTATTATAGCTTAATCTGAGCCGCTGTGGCTGCTGCAATCTCATGTCAATGGACTTGTCAATCAGAGTTTCCCAGGATACTGTGATACTTATCAAGGTCCCTTGGACCTAAAGCTGAACAGTAGAGGAAAAGACATTTCACATGGTGATGACAGTCTAATAGCAGTCTGATGGATTTGAAATGAATCACACTTACCTCTCAAAAGTTAATCAAAGAATGCAAAACACAAAAAAAAATCTGAGTGCATATCTGTGTAGAGCATATGATGTACCTATTGGATGCAGTTTGATGAAGGAAATAAGCAATGCCTTTTCATGGCGGTTGCCTGTCTCGGAGTATTAGTCTTGCAATATGGAAATTCAGCACTGCTGGTCATGCACTGTTGATTACACTGCACATTTCCATCTACACCTGAGACCCTATTGTGCTTCACACTACTCTTACACACAAAGCTATGTCATGTAAACACACTATATGAAGGATTCTGCCTTTGTTGTCTTTCTGATGTCTAGAGACTCCAGACTCAAGGTCACTTTATAGCCTGCACATGTTTCTAGGAGTCAGAACCTCCCTGAAAACAAAAATGATGACGCCATGAGTCAACGGGAGGAGCAGCTTTTCAGAGTGCAAGTTAGTGACTTGGCAAAGAACAAAATAAAAAAATGTAATCTGTACATGTGCATTTACACATAACATTATAATTACAAATAATTTCTTCATTTATGTCGTCAATAATTTTAGAAGCTCAATGAGCACACGTTTTGGACAATGCCAGTGTTTAGCGCAAATGGGGGAAGTGCAGGTTTGTCATTTATGTGGGGCAAAAAATGTGTGTCACATTAGAAATGGCCACCAGAGAGCACAGTTCATGCCAACTCAGATCAACAACCTGTCTGTTTGTTTAACCTTAAAGCGTGTGAACAGGTGAAAATTGGGACAGGTGCATCTGAAAAAATTGAAAAAAGGCAGCACCTGTAGTGTCTGGTTTGGGAGAAAACACATTTTCTGTAACTAGTAGGACGAATGTGGCAATTCATATTTCAGACTTGCAGGTGCAGCTCAAAATATTTGTTTATAATAATAATAGACTTGCTAGTTTTAGGCCAGAGTGCTGTGGGGGCCAGTGTTTGCTGTTTTGACTTTTATGTTTCTCTGAGGGTCGAGGCTGATGTTACTTATTTTTAATGACTAACAGACTGGATATCTTTCTTTTGCTTCTCATTCTGTAGCTTTTTACTGTAGTGCAATGCAGCATCTAATCAATGTTTGGCGAGTTTAGAAATGAAACATGATGATTTAAAGTAGAGTTAGTTATTTAACTACATGGAAACACCCACTTCACCCAAGTTCAGCCAGTGGAATCAATTCTGCCTACAGTGTAGTTCTGAAAGATATTTCATTAGATCAGCACTGCGGTCAAAATCTCATCGGTAATATTTTCTGTGTCTCTTTATTGTCTCTAATTCTGAGAGACTGGCACAGCAGGCTTTTATAGATCATGTATCAGCAGTCAAAACAGCCTCAGAACAGTAGTTCAGTCCATATTCTGATGAGGGAAATGTCTTTATCCACCCTCAAGAAAAAAAACAAAACTTTTTTTCCCGATTCCATTTCCAGTCTGTGCACACTGGCTGGTTTATGGGTCCAGTGCCCAGTGGAGAGCAGTTAATTGACATGGACTGTTGCATGTCTACAGGACACCAATAGAGCCATGGCTCCCCTGCAGCCTGAGTGCTGCTCAGAGAGCACAAAGGCAGCTCCGTCTGAAAAGGCTACCTCAGAGCATGAATACTAATGGAATTGATTTATACCTCCATTTCCTGCAGGGAGACTTGTGGACTTTTATTGCCAAGGAGGAGCCAAGACCCTTGTGTGTACTCAATATCAAGTAGTGGAAAAGCAGCTGCAGTGCAACCCACAGAGCTTCTGCAGTTCTATCACAAACTGAGCAACTAGGTCCGGTGCCATTATGGAGAAATCGCTGTGTGAATATTCCAGTTGACTGGAAGAAGAGAATCCTAATGAAGATGTTGGTGGTGTGGGTAAATTTCATTTTCATTGACTACACACCAAATTTTGGATGTGGGCTGGTGAGGTAAATCTGGATCCAAATTTAAGTTTCTATGGCAAAGAAAAACGTGTTGTCTGTAGTTCCCATTCTGTATCTTTTTCCTAAATGTTGTAGATTGAGGAAGGTCTGCTCAGTTATTCTAAGTTTAAAATAGAGTAGTTTGCTGTCTAGTCATTTAGCAACCATTAACAAGGCTGGTATCCACTTCATATATAAGCTTATGTGCAAATAAAATTTACATGATTAAAGAAATGGTTAGCCAAGAAACTTAAAAAGCTGACATTACATTTTAGATGAATGCCAACACCGAGTGCCGTAACAGGGACTAGTGTGCTGTTTAAAGGGCTTAGCACACACACGTAGCCGAGTAGAGGAGAGACAGGTGAACTGAACGTTTCATGAGTTGATGGCGGCTTTCAGCCATATTGTCCTGTTGGGTATACAGATACAGTGATATAGATACAGTGACTAAAACCAACAGTGAGTCTGAAAAAGTAAAAAAGATATGTAATTTGTTAAGCCATGAGTAGAAGAAAAGTCTGCTAGTTTTTAGGCTAATTTATGCAGTGTAAAATGTGATAGGCTTAAGCTAATGAACCTTTGACAGTTAAATCACAGCCACAGCCTGTTATGGGATTTTATGGTGATGAGGAATCGCACAGCTGTAAAGGAAAGGGTTGAGCTGGATTCATCACACACGAAAAAACAAGAGCATATTTTCTCAAACTGAACGCGGCACATGTTTTATCTCGATTATCTTGTTTTCATATTCATTGGATAAATCAGACCGTTCTCACCCCATGGCGTCCAATACTTTTAGAAAAAGTGACAAAGTGTCTCACACAGACCGGAAGTACTAACTAGCTACCTTTGTGTTAAAGTTATTTATTTTTTTCCCAATTCATAGCAGAAAGCCCTCATTAACAAGTGGAGGTGTGGAGTTAGAAAGCAGTGGCATTTAACAGTCAGGGATGGTCTAACAAAAGACACTACTGAGTTGCATTAATGGGAAGTTTAGGATCCATGACTGACTTTCAGTGACTACACTGCTGACCGATTGCTGACCAACTTCATTAAAGTACCATACAAAATTGCTGAAGTACCCCTGAGGAAATAAGATCTTGTTCATAGCTTTATTTGCTGTTGTGGACTACCCCGTGTATGTTCAATGCCCAGTAGCCTAGAAGTAACCTAAAAGCAACGTCAAGAGATTTATGGCTTTTCATTCTGGGATAGCTAGGACAATGTACTTAATAGTTAAACTTAATACTATTGCTATTGTCTCTACTGCTTGGTACCATGCTAATAATAAGAACCTGTCTGTTTGGGGAACTGGCAAAGCATAAATTACTCTACATCTGTTGCAACAGACAGTGAGAAAGATTTTGTTCCCCCCTGCTCTGCAAACATTGAAGCACGGCAGCATCCCACCAAGTTGTCTGATGTGTCAGACAAATGAAAAAACTTATTTATGTACCAACTGAACAACTAAATAAATGAGTTATTCATTTTATAAAAGGTTTTTTGTGGTGCAAACACAACTGTACTGCAAACGAGATTGATGGCAGCTAACCTTTAAAAGAGAAATTTACTGCAGTAAATTGGAAGTAAAGTAAAGTGGAAGGTAAATAAAATGACAAGCTTTGCACTGCGTATGCTGAAAGGTGGTGTAACCTTTTGAAAAAAAAAAGTAATTTAAACCATACCAAACCAAAACTCTGACAAGCATGAACCTGCAAATGTCAAAGCACCATAGTCAGTTAATTTAGTTTGAGTGTCGGATTCCTTTTTGTGCTGGAATTAAACCCCAACTCTGAAGTCATTGCCATCCCTAATCCTTGCTTGGCGTTCTTCCATTATCTTTTCAGTGGATTTGTTTGATGTAAAAGGTTTGACGATACCAATATCACAGACCCACTTATGACAAATTGCTATGAGATAGATGCTATTTGCATCTCTTTGATGTCCCTGTGGGGTTTTTGAAAAACCCTCCAATCATGATTTGAACAACACAGTGCATTCTGTTTACAGCCCTTTTCGCTTTTATTGAATAGATGTTGAAATTCCTTCTGAGAAAAAAATAAAATGTAAAAAATGCACAACAGCCACGTTGAGATGAAAAACAGGATTGACTGACAGAAACAGTAACATGTGATATACATTGAAGGTTTTAGCACATATACTTCCTTAACGAATGCCATGCAATGGGATATGATCCATTACTGCAGGTCACATCTCAATCTCACAAGTCAGGGATGATGTTGCCTTTCCAAACCAGAAATACACTGAATGTCACGTCCGCTTCTTCCATATACTGTTTTTTATTTTACACAGACGGAGCAGTAGCCAAAGGCTCGCTGCAGTACTGTTTGAATGCAGAAACACAAGACGATGAAAAATTATATGAAATCACTTTATTCTCAGAGTGTGCGGTGATTCCATTTTTGCAGGAAAGTTACAGACTGAAATATCTGTCTAAAATGGCATGCAGTGAGGCTAACAGGTGGAGCTTTGAAACACAGAGAAGACACAAAACGATTTTATCAACAACCTTGCCTAAATCGCACACCATAAGCATGCATACATTTTGTCAACAAATAGGGAGATAGAGAGCGAGAAGGAGGGAGAAGGGTGAGAAGATTACACAGTACAAAAGAATGCACCAAATTAACATGTTTTTGTTTTTTCTTCAAAATACCAACCACCAGAGGACACAAACAGGACCGGCTACAGACAAGAAAGAAAAAATACTGCACAAGAGTAAGCATCTTCTCAACATGTACAGAACAGAGAAAGACAGATGCAAAGAGAGATAAACATCAGACAGTTACATTCAAGTCACACCAAAGGAGTATGTTGTTTAAGTGGAATATTTTTCAGGCAGTTTCTTAATCATATTAATGGCTACATGAGTACAAGTGAGTGACTTCCAACTCAACACTGAATTGGAGTCTACTGGACGACTAAATATTGATTACGCATGACTTGGGCAGTTTGTTTGGGCAGTGGTCCATTTAGAGCGCAATCAATTGGCATTTACAAGATGACGATAAATGGGTTTATGATAGTTTATGATGGATGAGAGGCAAAGGGTGATATGATTTCAGAGCACAACAGTTTGGAAAAGGTTCACTGGTAGTCTGACGAACTGGACACACGCTGATGAAGTCTGCTAAGGTTTTGATGCTGGGAAGGTCTTATACAGAGATTGAATGGGCAGTAATTATAGCTTTCTGAAATAGTCTGGGCCAAACAAGAGATATGTCATTCATAAATAAAAGTTAGTGTAGGCTTGCTAGGCCCCTGGCAATGAAATTGTTCAATTGTTAGCAGAGAAGGCGAATTATGCTAAGAGAAGGCTAGTTATGGTTTAAACTTCTAGTAAAACTTAAAGGTTTAATACCTGAGAATTTCAAAATAAATAAGATATGCAGTAAATAATTAGAATGAAACCTATTGTTTAAGTATACTATTACCAGCACTCTTCTTTGGTTTGATTGGATAACGGCGTTGATAATGGATTTGAGTGTTGTTGATGTATGTTTTCATAACTGTAAACAACTATCGGTTGCTAAATATCTGCAAACACACTGTTTGAACAGAGGCTGGCAAAGGCAGTTTACGAGTACAATAAAATCACAGGTATTTCAATAAATATGCTCTACAGGTGACCTTACCACACAGTGCCCTTGGATGTTTTTTATATATATATATATATATATATATTCAACATGATTACAGAACTTACAAAGCACTGATAAAAGCTAAATTTCCCTTGTCTATGCCACAGGAATGCACATGTTCATAATTAGTGTTATTTCATGTTTAGCTAGCTTCATAAAAACAGTGGCAATGTGGTAAACAAGCTGGTTTGGAAAACCTTAATTTTGCCTACAGCTACAGTGCGTGTGAATCACAAAAACATTTTCTAACAAATTGTATAACAAGATTTAACTGTAACTCTGCTAATACCACATTTATGCGTCCCCTAAAACTTCATGTGGGATTTTTTTTCTGTACATAACAGAACATATAATAACTTTACTTTTACTTTGTCAAGTTATTAATCTTTATATGTATATGTATTTCATTCATTCTACTGTCTATTTTCGGGTTATAACAACATCAAATGTCGTCGTGAAGTAGGCTACTTGTAGGCTAACAAAGGCATCAACTGAAGTCTACTGTAATTATCCAAGTTTGAGTGCTACCAGAACAAGTCTGGTGGAATGTCTGAAATATCTGGAATGTTTTAGCAAGACACTGTGGAATGAAGGATAAACAGAAAAAACAAGGCATGTGGAGAAAACTTTGATTTTACCCTCATATGACCCCCTTTAAATATGTGCCAAATTTGTAAACATTTTCTGTTATATCGTCATGGAGCTTTCACGCAGGGCTCAGGGCTTTTTAAAAAGTCGCTCATTATTTCATCACATTTCTCTGCATGTATTGTTAATGCCTGCCTCTGAAAACCTGCACACGGATTTGCCGTATGGTTTATGATTTCGAACACAAATCCTGGTTGTGCTCATCAGTAACATGTAGCTGAACAGTTTTTACGACACAAAACAAATCGTCCCACCTTCCCCCTTTTCTCTTTTTTAATCAAATATGTCTGACCTACAAAGGCTTGACTGCCGCTATGCAGACACATCTGTGCCTTTAACATCGACTAACACATTGAAGAGTAAGTCTAAACACACAACAATGAAGATTGTCTGTTATTGCTGATTTGGGACTTCACTCCCATCAGTTAAACCAACGGACACAGGACAACTTCATTTCGAACAATATATTGCACTATTGTCACTGTCTGTTCACATGTAGTGTGTTCACAACATAGTTTTGTTTGTGAAGTTTCTTCATTTTTTTTTGTTACAAAAAAATGGAAATGTCAACACAAATCAAAATAAACTAGCCTGGTCTAAAATGTTCACAAGCTACTGCAAAACCAGAGCAAGTGACACCTGCCACAGGACATTAAAAACTAAATGTTAAAACCACACATGTATGGAATTTATATAAGAATTTTATCTAACTTTCTTTGAGACAAACTTTATGTATGGTGGATTAACTCGAGAGAGATACTTTATAGTTTTTCCCATGGAAGAACATTTCAGACACAAAGTCAATTATCACCTACTGTATGTGGCGGATGAATTAAATAAAAAATGGAAAACTGCTTATTGCCTCAAATATCAATGTATTTCGCTTCATCATAAAAATCAAATGGTATCCATTTGTGTACTTCACTTCACAAAAGTTTACTGCATGCTTAAACCCCCTCCAAAACAAAACAAAAAATAATTCCTTCACTTTCTGGTTTTACAGGTTGTTTTGACCCAGTGCTCATATTACACATTCAGAATAAATCAATGTGAACATGATGGACAGTTAATGGGCTGAATCCTCACAACGGATAACTAATAAAAATGCAAGTATTTATATACATTTCATGTATCAAATATTAGCAACAACATAACAGGAAAATTTAATCAATTTTTTAAATGAATTGGATTATTTCTTAAATGTTAAAAATATGGCTTATACTCTTAGTCATCTTGTTATATGTCACATATTCACTCCTATATAGTTTTCTTTTTTATAACCCGAGGCTATTTACAAACAGAAAAATGTGGATGATGGGTGATATCTGGTCTTATTCTAAGTGCTTGACATTTTGAAAACATGGCATAAGATTTGCCTTGAAGTAAAGCCACTAGATCTGTGTTGGTGTTACATACTTTTAAAATTGGGTTATAATCACAGGTTAGTAAGCAAGATGCTCTGTATGAGAGATTTTAAAGTACATATCACCATCACAGATCATAAAACCTAAATCAAGGGAAATGTCATGGCACGTTGATCAGTTTCAAACACTAAGAAGTTGGGTTTAAGGGGTGGGGGATGAAGAAAGGTACGACATTGGTCTTTGTTAGATGACACTGTAAGAAGTTAATCATATTTCACCCAAAATACTGTTACTTTTTATTGAACATATCCATGAGCGGGGTCGGGATGAATTTCATGACCGTATCCACAATGCTCTCCTCTTCCTCTTCATCACCGCAGCCAGTGGGAACCGCCTTCTTCGGACGGGTGAGGCTGCCCTCGGAGGCCTGCTCCATAGCAGCCGCTGCCTCTGCTTCCTTCTCCTCCTTCTTCTTGATGCCATACTACACAGAAAAGGCAAAGGAAAAACAGGCAAGATGAAATTTATTTCTGAAGGGGTGATTGAGTGGTTCTTTAATGTTCTGGCTTTTGACATTCTTTTGAAAATTATGTATCTCATTCATCAAAAAACAAAACAAAAAAAACTTTTGCATAAGTATTAACTGTAAAGGAAAATACACTTTTACTTTCTTCCTAAGATTTAGATGAGAAGACTCAGACTGCTCTCATTTCTTTCCACTATGTATGAAGCTAGAGCTTCGAGGTAATTAGTTTAGCTTAGCATACACTGAATCCAGTTTCTCCGCCCTGGCTCCTAAACAACCATAACCCTGCAAGTTTTAGAAATACCCCATTTTTTCATTGCTGCCTCCCAGAGAGTCTGTGCACACAACTGATTGTGTCCCACTTAAAGTTCCCAATTCAATGAGAAACTTTGTGAATTGTAGAAGTGAAGCACCATGACAAAATGTGATTACCTTGTATCTTAAACACTATTTAAATTCTATGTTTAGTACAAAGGTGGAAACAACTTCTCCCCTCATTTCAAAAGCAAGCTGGAAGTCACTGCTGGGCTGGAGAAAGTCCTATGAATACTGTGTCTGACTTCAAAACGTGGCAATCTTTACTCTAAAGATAGAGACGAGTGAGGCGTGACATGATCGTTTCATGCATTTGAGGTAAATTGGTTGAAAATGATTAGTACTCTTGCAAAGTAATTCATATTTCTTCATTTGCATAAATTAGCTTTAGGCTTCTTCCTCATGAAGTTTAAGCACTGTGTACTGCAGCTTTCTTGGTCCTGCATGAATAGCAGTTACATTGGATTTCTGCAATTAGATGCAGAGTTAGAACTGAACAGAAATGTGGGTTTTGTGTTTGTGCTTCTGTGTTTGTGAGTGAACATGGGGGTTTTCACTGCTGCTTGGTCTAATTTGAGCTTCCTGGATATTTTATGTACCAATTACAGGCAGAAGATCTCAGTGGGTGTAATGGACAATGCTAACAATTAACTTACAAAACCCTGGGTCCCAACAGACTTCTATTAAATCAAGAGTGTGTTTAGAGGAGAAAGAGCACAGAATTGCAATTTAAAACAGTAAGACCAACAACAGCTGGGAAATATCTGTTTCCTGTGCCTTGATTGTAACAATTTTGTGCAATTTAAGTCAACTCTTTGTAATTCAGTAGCAAAAAAAAAAAATGCAATTTGTTCTTCATTCATTAATAATGTCACTTAGCTTGCACCTTAGAATCAGTTAATTCAGTTCAGTTACTACAACTACTACAAATTTTACTACATATTTATATAATATAGATATATAGTCCAAATAATTGGATTGAGTTGATCACCCTTTTAAAAAACCTCAATAGAAAAGTAAAAATTACCCTGTCAAGATTAAGAAACTCAGAGATACAATGTCTTTTTACAATGACATTAACTTGAAACAAAATCTGGACAGGCTAAGGAAATTTAACACTAAGGCTCCTTGTTAAATAGAGAGTGGGTGCCATTAGTTCTCCTGTCAAGTTAATTTGAAATCAGTATCTTGTCAGCTTTTGTTTTGATGTAGGTTCTGTGTTCACTGTTACCTAAAGTGTAGTTTGTGCATGTGTTGTTCTATTTTGAGCAAAATCAATACAGTTGGACTGCAAGGAAAAGGCTGCAGAGCACAGGAAGGTCAACAGGCTGAGAGATGGTTGATCTTGAGGCAGAGACCTGGAAAATGAGCTCGACACCTCCATGACCTCTCTGCTGCTCTCCCAGGGGCACATTAATGTGATTCTGGAACAATAAATATTTTAAGGGAAGACTACTATTGTCCATTTCCACTGTGAAGCTGTGCACAGGGGCAGTATGAGCATCTCTGTTTGTGTTTTTAGAGTGGACCACTAGATAGTGTTGCTGGGGGAACAACAAAGTCAAAAGTTATTGCAAACACTAAGGCTGTTCATCCTTTTTTGCCATTAACGTCTGCATCCAGCTCAATCCTGAACAATCCTTGTGCCAAGCGTTGATATTTCTAAGAAATGTCTCCAAGGAAACTAGGTTACATTCTTTAAGGTATTAGAATGTTTGTAATGGAAGATTTTTACGGCCAAAGCACGCGGACAAATAATAGCAGCTGTTGGTGGTTTGACAGTTACTTTACTTCTGGTCTTATATTTTGCTCAACACTGGATTTGAAGTACTCATTCTGCAGACAGTGAGACCCCTTTGGGTTCCTTTTCTTCTAAGCTCTTCATCCCTTGACAGATGATATGATGCTACTTTGTGATCCCTAGTCTTATATTCCTCAGAAATAGTGCATCAGCAATAAATGCCAATTCAGTTACGGTACTAAAACAAATGCTGCTATAAGACTTAAGTCAAAATGGGGCAACAATCAATCTGCATCAAATAAAATCAGTGAAAGACAGGGCAGAGATTATACCTAAAATTTGGACTCCTCTGCATGTTTCCGGCTACAGTAACTTTAGACTTGTTAAGCTGATTCCCATGGCAGGAATTGTATCTTTTTTTGGAAGAAATATTTACACACAGGCCTCTGTATTTAAACTTTGAAATATACAGTAGTTCAATATGCACTGGTCCTGTCTATAAATTATTGACTTCTTTATTAAATAGTGAAGATGGGAGTCCAGATTATCCAACATGGAAAAGTTTATTCATCCACCTTTGACAAAACAACAATTCAACGTTTGCATTTATTCTGAAATTGCAGTAAAAATGATATGACATTGTGAACATATCCTTGTTTTCCATCAAAACCAGCTGCCAGATCCCATCTCATATTGGTAGCTAATTTTAACACTTTAGCCACACCACTGGCAGTGGCTCTAGGGGTGGCAGTGTCAGTAAGTCAGTTGCATAGTAACCCACATTGGTCCAGATTGAAATATCTTCCCTAAAACTGGATGGATTACCAACACGTTTTTTGTAGATATTCATAGCCCCCAGATGGTGGAGGATGAAAAATCTGCAAAACTATGTCTGCCCCATCAGCATCAACTGTACTTTTTATTTAGCGTTAATTATCAAATGTTAGCATGTTAACACAGTTAACTAACCTGATGAATGCGATAAGCATAACCTGCTAAACATGACAATGTTATCATTGTCACTGTGAGCATGTCTACTGGAATTACACTTTGGCTCAAAGTAATGCTGTGCCTAAGTACAGCTCCACAGAGCCTGTACTGCTTCAGAGAGCCTGTACTTAGTCCTGTTATTTTTTTAAAAACATGATCGTTAGCTTTTATTTACTTAAACCAAGTGCTTTGGCTATACAGTATATATAATATTCACTGTACACTAGACGAGACAAACTATCATGATTAGTCATCCTGTGGCTTTAAGTCAAACACCAAGGCAAAATAAAGCAGCCTGATTTGCTGAATAGTTGCAGGCACTTTTGCAAAGGGTTTGAGAAGTGGAATGATCTAGTCTTAGTTCAACACCTGAGACTGTTTCTTCTTGACTTCTTGACTGTATCTCCTTCTGCTCCCTTGTTTGTTCTCATCTTTCCCTCCGTGCCGCTCTATTTCGTTCTCTTGCAATCTGTCTAAGTCAGTCTCTCTCTCTCACTCTCAGACTTGTTCCACAGTAACAAAAGCCTGCGTTAGTTGAAGTGAAGACAGTCACGCTTAGTCAGCCCCTCTCCACGCGCTATAATCAAACACTTTCCAAAGATATGCTGTCATATCGCTCCGTCTCCCTCCTCTTTATTCTCTCACAATTGTTCCAAAACTAAACCAAAGAATCACTGGGTCTTGGTGGAATTGGGAGCTGATCCTCAAACTCCAAAGATAGCTTTACAAGGGCTACACATGGAAAAGTTTCAAACTCAGCATGAAAGCCCTCAGATAGTGTTCAAGTCAAATATTCAATAAAATATTAGCAATGTCAAGAGGAATATTTGACTGCAAGCTGCAGATACTTTGATAACATCAATTAACTTTTTATTACAGATGAATTAAATAGTAAGCATGAATTTATCAAAGACAAGATTGACTTGGCAAGACTCAAAAGAAAAATCTGAATATCGTCACCAAGGAATTTTGTATGTATTAACCGAACTGCACACAGCACACTTGTGTTTACAAATCTGACCTGTCTGCAATGGTTTAAAGCAAACTAAATAAGGCGATGAGAATGCTCTAATCTTGGGTGGTCCAACTTCTTCTGAATTAAGCATGCAGTAGAAGCAACCATGTCTCTTACTCATTAAGTTCATATGCAGCTACTTTAGATTGACTTTACATATAAATGTCCCCACATTACAGAGAACCTCACAATACAGGGAGGTTCAGTGGTTCTCAAACTGTTTCATGTAAAGGACCCCTTATCTGACACAAATTGGACCACGAACCCCCATCTGATAAGATTTTGTCCCAGGATTGCCCATCTGATAGGATATTGGGTTTTTAGAGGTTTTATTACAGAAAATATATGAAACTCATGACCAAAATAGTCATACATTCTGTCATTGTGTTAGTAATGGATATTTGAATTAATTGCCATTATTTTGGCAATTTTGGCAGAAAAATGTCTTCTTGTAATTTGGGTGAACTGATCATTCAATCACGGTTTAGATGCAAAAGTGGATATTGTACAATAACATATTTAAGTTTAATATAAACTTTAATATAAACATATAATTATTAGGTTGATAAAGGATTCAGTATGCTCCAAACTAGAATTACTACAGTAATTCATACAAAAGTTGATCCCACCATGTTTGAAACAAAATTATTTTTACCTATTGGTTACCTAGTTCAGATCTTTCCTCCTCTACAAACCTGGCCAATCTTAAAATGGACATGTTAAAATGGACATTTTGGATAGTCAAGTGGGTCCCCCAGAATCGAGGAGAGATGGTTTCACACGCTGACTAACGATTCTCCTCTTTTCCCTTTGAAATATTTGCCAATTATAGCCAATTTAAAATAGTTGTATGTGAGCATTATTTGTAGCAGACAAGAAGGAGTAGAATGTGATTGTGCTGCACTGTACTCATTATGTTCCCACAAGTCAAGTTATGTGTTCTGTAGATAATGAGGCAAGGCGTGCTCTTTACCAAACAAGTGGTAGTGTTGCCCTAAAGAAGTTGTGCAGCAACTAATATGATAGAACTGAGCATCTTCCGACATTTCTTTAGTAAATGTAGCCTAAACCTCTAGGGAATAAACAAGGGAGTGAATATTCTTGAATGTTCTTTGTTGGCTGTACGGAACTGTGTGTGTGTGTGTTTTTACCTTATCCCTGATACCCTGTCGGAGGTTTTCTCTCTCTGCTTCCATTTTTGCATATTTGGCCTTCCTCTCCTCCTCCTGTTGCCTCAGCGCCTCTTGCCTTTCTTCCTCTTTTTTCTGCGCATCGGGATCTTTCTCCTCCTCTCCACCAAGCATCTTGCCCATGTCTTTGGTGGCCCCTGTTGGTGGTGGTGACAGAAAAAGAGAGAGAAAAGTGAGAAATGACACAAATGTCAAGCATAAATCTTTTAACAAGTGACGTTGGCAATTCACAGTAATTGTATATAGTAGATATCAGCTGTATATGATGTGAAAAGTGATACATCTAGGAATATTCAATAGGCATTGCTTTATATTTCAATCGTCTTTCAGGCCAGTGAAAGAGCAGCTCCATCTGCCCTCGACTGAACCAAAGACAAAAGAGTCTGACAACAGAGGGAACAAGAGGTGACCGCCATGAACAAGAGCCAGAGATAAAAGGCACTGCAATAAATTATTAGCAATTCTCTTGATTGCCTTTGTGCTGCTCACTTTAGCCTTTGCTATCTCCAGCAGAAATTTTCATCCCTATGCAAAGTGTCCACTTGGACTATGGGTCAAGACCTAAGAACAAAAGGCTTAGGGTGCCGTCGAGAGGACCATAATAAACAGAGAGTGGGGCTCATTTTGCTCCTGATCTGATACTTGTTAGATAAGCTAAACAAGAGATCAAGCAGACATAGAAAATATACTTATTATTATATGCTATGTTGGTCTTTTCTCCTCCTTATTTGATCACTCCATAATGATTTTCCAAGTTAAGCTTTTCCTATTATTGTACTGTCTTTACTCAATGATAAAAGACAAAGTCAAGAAAGATACCAAAAGCCATTTTGAGTAAGTTCTCATCTTGATTAAGTTTGACTTATTAAAATGCCTGCAGGCACTGGCAAAGCTGTCTCAGGCACTGACATCCTACTTTATCTTGACTTCTTCTTCTGTCTGTTTACTGTGTAGAGCATCTGGTGTGTGTGGCATCAAATGACATGCTTCGTGTGTCAGTACACCGTTAGTGTGTTTTGCCTTAGACCAGTATCCTAGTAATTTCATTCATTTTGGATGATTCTGCAATTTACATCCAGTGCAAACCGAGGAACAAGAATGCCATTTATGTAGAGACGTAGAACGTAAGGGTGTGAAGGTTGTGGTGGCGGATGGGTGTGTAATGTGTGTGACTGTCATGCAAGACAGTTCTTGTTCTGTCACATCTGTTTATGTTCACTTTTTATTTTTTTTTATCCATGATGTATTTTCCTAAGCGTCACCATGGTTTTTAGTAGCCTCACCTTCAACATATACACTCTCTAACATTAACCACACTGTAGGAACCATGCACAGATGTTGTGGAGAGAATGAATTTAAAACGATGACACTGAAGGTTTAAAAATGTCATGAAAAACATCGGCTGGCGTGTGCACACTGTCCACGCTGCTGGAGCTGTCAGGACTCAGATGAAGCCATTAGCTTCCTTTCACTCTTGTACAAAGTGAAAACAACTTTCACAGAGAGAGATAGATAGTCCTTCACAGTGAACATTTTGTTTTGTCAGTACCTGCTCCGTCGTTGTGCTTGAGCAAAGTGTTTTCACAAGGTTGATGCTTCCATGTCACACACACACACACACACACACACACAACACAATGTTTCTTACTGCCTCTGTTGTGACCTTGATGCTTTATTTTTTTTTCAATCATCTTTTTATTGATTTATGACTTTTTGTAAACTTAACAGAGGAGGAAAACAAAACGAAGTATATAAAAAAACAATAATAATAGTAATAACAAAATACATCAAATTAAATCAAGTCAGTCCATGGTCACACATCGCAGTTCGTCTTTTATGAACGTTATGTAGACATGCCAAACCCCGTCAAGGCACAGTTGTTGGAATTGATGTACACCATTTCCTCTCCACTTTGCGAGTAAGGAACCACCAATAGATGGTGGTAGATCTGGGTTTAGGGATAAGGGGGATAGCCTTGAGATTTTGCCAAAGTTCCCATAGAACTTATTTATATCTTGCCAAGCCCGGAGAGTGTTGTGAACTACATATGTTTTTGTTATTCGATGTAGAGCATTGATCTTGTTAATGAATGGTAGCGAGGTAATAGGAATAGGAGTGCAGAATTCTTCTTCTATGTCTACCCAATGTGCATTATTGCGTCTTTGTACCCAGCTAATCAGGCCCTTTGTCTGGGCTGCCCAATAGTACATCTGTAAGTCTGGTAACGCCTGTCCCCCTTTCTCTGCAGGTTTAGTTAAAGTTTTGAAAGCTATTCTTGGTGAGGAATTTTTCCATATGAAGGAGGTGAGCATTTTGTTTATAGGGTTAAAGAATGTTTTATCTAAGTAGCAGGGCAGTGATTGAAATAAATAGATGAAACGGGACAGGACATTCATTTTAATTACATTAATTCGTCTGAGAAATGAAATAGGGAGCCATTTCCAATATTCTAATTCCAACTTAATCTTTTTAAGCAGTGGAGTGTAGTTTATGAGGTAGAGGTCTTTGAGCCACATTCACCTCAAGATATTTAAAGTTGTTCTAGGCCCAAGTGAACGGTGAGAGTGCCCTAAGTCGATTAGAAATTGACGCGTTAAGTCGTAATGCATTGGATTTTGTCAAATTAATTTTATAGCCTGATATTGTTCCAAATGTAGTGATAAGGTCTAATACTACTGGGATTGATCGCTCAGGGCTGGTTAAGTATAAAATTATATCATCAGCATATAGTGAAATTTTGTTTTGTGTTTTCCCGATATTGACACCAGCAATCTCTTCATTAGCCTGTATGGCTTCTGCAAGTGGTTCAATAGCAAAGTTAAATAAGAATGGAGATAGAGGGCACCCCTGCCGGCATCCTCTAAACAAATTGAATTTTCCAGTGAGTGTACCATTTATACATATTTGGGCTTGCGGGTTGCTATACATAGTTCTGACCCACCCAATACATTTTTCACCGAGATTGAATTTCGCCAGAACGGCAAACAGATATGACCACTCGACCCTATCAAACGCTTTTTCTGCGTCCAGCGAGAGTAGTAGAGCTGTTCTGTTGTGTAGGGTCGAGTGGTCAACTATGTTTAATAGCCTCCGGATATTGTCAGATGCATACCGTGCCTTCACGAAACCGGACTGATCGGGATTAATAATCCGGGGTAACAGGTCTTCCAGCCTGCGTACGATTAATTTTGACAATATCTTAAGATCAACCGGAAGTAGTGAAATTGGGCGAAATGATGCACATTCAGCAGCGTCCTTGTCTTTCTTATGTACTAAAGATATTATTGCCGTCCTCATAGTGTCAGGGAGAACGCCATTTTCAAAAAAGTCAGTAACCATGGGCATAAAAAGTGGCTCGATTTGCACCCAAAAAGCCTTATAGAATTGTATCCGTCCAAACCTGTGGTTTTTCCGGAGGCCATTGACTTGATTGCTTGTAACACCTCATCTGGGGTGAATGGGGCACTCAGCTGCTCCTTCTCATCCTCTGAGAGAGAGGGTAGGGATATTTTTTCCAAAAATCTGTGGATATCTGTTGCGGAGGGATTTTCTGACGCATAAAGCTGTGTATAAAAATCAAGAAATGAGGACTTAATTGATTGCATACCATATTTCAACTGGCCTGCTGCATTACATGAACACTTTATTGTGCTTTCTGCACGTTCTTTTTGAGTTGATAAGCTAGTAGTCTACTTGGCTTGTTACCATATTCATGATATTGCTGTTTGGTAAAGAATAGAAGTTTTTTGATATGTTCAGTTTGAATGAGATTAACATCGTTTTATGGCATTGTTCCAAATTAGTTAACTCTTTCTTTAGTTGTTCTGTTCGTTTAATAATAGATTTTTTTTGGCAGATGCATAAGATATCAACTGGCCCCTAATGACTGCTTTTATTTAAATTTTTGATAAATGTAATAAAGAATTCCTTTGTAGATGGTTATAAGACTTGTAAACCACACACAGACAAACAATACATGACCCAGGTATTTTATGTTTGTTTTACAATAGAACTTAAATGCCTTGCTCCATTTTGCTCCATGTGTTAAACGGCAGAACTCTTACCAGAACATATTCTCATTACAGTCTTAGCAGCAAGAACATTATCAGTTTTACAGCCTAAGTAAAACCCTTTAAATATAAATGGTGGCATTATCCTTTAAACAATTTGAAAGTCCATAGTTCAAATTAAGACTAATCTTGAGTGTCATCCTGTGTGTTGAGCTGCTCCTGCAGTGTTTTTGAACATTAGGTTTACAGCGGGCTCTGCCTGTGTGTTCTCACTCCAGAGGCATTAGCTATGCTTTCCAGCTCAGTGGCTGGAAACAAGCCATTGCTCTAACAGTGGCACTATGAACCCTCAACCCACGACTTTCTGCTCACTTCCAACTTGCAAGAAATAAATTGATTTTAATGAGAACTCCTGGACCACACAGGGGCAAATTTGAAATATACCTGATTCTCTCCCTTCCCAAAGTCCAGCACACTTCCTTTCCCTATTAACGCCTCTGTCTGCACCCTGGTCTGGGCTCGGCTCCTATGCTGCGCCTCGCAGGCTCTCTGGAGGAACAACTCAAAGACACGGCCATCTGCTTCAGCCGTGAAATTGATGAGACAGCGGTGACCTTGAGGTTCTTGGCTGCAGTCCGAACTTGCTATGTTGAGGGGCCAGGACAAGCCCCAGTCCTTAGTCATACAGAGCAGGGTGACTGCTAATTAATAAACAGACATGTTGATATTTTGTTTTTTTTTCATCAACTCCTTAGTGTTCTAAACACATGATGTGTTGAATGTATTACGTTCATTATCTCAAGGCCTTTTCATGTCAGTTTAACATGTAAACTATACAGTAACATACACAAAGGGCTCATTAGTCTGGAGTTAAGAGTTTATTTCATCCAAATACAGTCAGTGACTTAATTGTATAACCAATAAAAATATGTGCTGTGATGTTTCTTTTAACAAATCATAATCTCAACCACGCAGTTTCAGACAACTGTTTGTCATCAGTTTTTTGTGTAAAAAAAGGAAGGGTCTCCAGTTTTTGAGACACTCTCCTCATCATTCTGTTGATCTGATGCATCTAAATACTGCGCTCTGCTTTTATTATTTATAAATAACTGATGAAAGTTACTTTGTGAATAAGTAATGGAAAGTGAAAGTCTAAATATAAACCATGTTTTCACCTTAAGGTGTAGAACATATTCATGTTGACTTTCCTCAAAAGTGGTGGCCTGATACCAACCCTCATCATAGACTCTAAGTGTAAAATACTTCAGTAGCAAATAAGAAAGCAGCGAACTCATGCTTTTGTCATAATAGTCAATTTGAGGCAGCTTAAGATGTCAAGGAGTCAGATAGATGCTTTGAGTTTTTCTCAGTTCTGCAGCATAACCCTGATCTTCCTGTTCTGAAGGCAAGCACAGAGTTTTCTTTCAGGCACCAAGAAACTTTTAGGATAAATTATTAACCACATGTTTATATGCAGTCGTGAAGCAGAATCTTGCAGCGTTCCTTTCTTGTAGTAACAGCATAAGTCAGAACTAAGATTCTTTCTGCCTCTCTGTGCCTTGCTCCAGGCCAAACTGAACTGCTGAATAGGACTGAAAAGTTGCTCTCTGCTTTGTTGCTGGTAGCTTGAGGTGATTTTCCAAATCCTGTATGCATTGCCATCTTTACAGAAGCTGAATAGACTGTGATGGAGGATATCCCTCATCACTTCAGGGATAATAACTTTGGCCAAACTGAACAGAGAAACTTCTGAAATTAAAACTTGTTAAACTTCAGAGTCTGCAGACTTAAATTAAAAATAGCACAGCATGCTTTATATCTTGTTTGAGCTTAGACTTTATTAGATATATTTTCCTTGCTTCTTGTCGTGACCTAAACTCACCTTCTCATTAGTACTGCCACTGATACTAAAATGCTAATTTGTGCAAGCAAGAAGACTAAAATTAATGATGTAGTATTTTTAATCTTGTAGTAACTCAATCTGATAATCTGTCAAATATAGTCATAATAGTTTGAGAATGTGTACGAGGTTATTTAATTTTGTCTAGGTCTGTCTAAATATACTGCAGTTACAATTATACTCTGATTAAAAGAGAAGCTTTAAACAAAAGTTGGACCCTTCCTTAGTCTGCCGTGTTTTACGTGATTTTGGCGGAAACTCTTTTTCAGTGTCTTTCAGCAGAAAACCCTTGCTCTGCACCACAACATCCTGGTTCATGATTGTCCACAGTTCAGTGTGAAACCCCTATCTTGTTCCCAAATTTGGATAATTCTAAGTATAAATCAGCTGTATTATTCAGTACACCTCTCATCTAGGGTCTACTGATGCTGATTTTTTTTTTACCTATTTGTAGTTGATGCCAAATTTGTCTCTTGTATTTCACATGTTGCAGTGCCTTTCCTAAACCTCCACATGACTAATCTCGATGCTCAAGGCTAATTAGCTCATCTGATTGTGACAAAGTTGCTGTGTAGTGGTGTGAGACAGTTGTCGTTCCCAAAAGCCTTGGTGTCATCAAACGCTGCCAGCTGTGGAGTCTGGGAACAGTAAGCAAAACAAGAAAGCTCCAGAGGAAGAGCTGAGAGCTATGGTTAGAAAAACACTGGAACATGATTTAAAGTACTTAATTAGAAAGCACAATAAATAACTCATTCCTGAGCACAGTGTTAGAGCTATACTTCTTCATTGCTTGTGAGTGTAAATCAGCAACTGCAAATAAAGGTTTAACTGCAGTTTAAAAAAATCCTGCAATGAGACATGATTGATCTGAACCCGGCAAACAAAGTACTACTTCACAAGAGGCTTTTATGAATATGTTTTCAAATACTGGAACCTACCACAACTGCCAGAAACTGTTCAAAATTGTACGATTTGCTGGTATACACAAAAAACATGACAACAGCAGTGCTGTTTGACATCACATGCAATGGCTGTGGGGAACAATACATTGTTGAATTGGCAAGGACCCTCAACAACAGACTATCTGCAAACACCCCACAAAAACTGGTCAAGGCATAACCTCGCCAGAGAAACAAAAAGTGGAAATATTTAATACAAATTCAATGAAAATGTTTAATTAGCTGTGATTCTCTTAAAAAAAATCCATTGTAACTTAAAATCTCACGAATTGTGGCAACAATTTGTGAGATTTTAAGTTAAAAATCAACTATACTACAGTTCTATGAATGTAAAAATTAACATGACTAAATGTCTCTGGCATGACCATACAGCAACACCAGAGGCTCTGTGGGGATGTGATGTTTATTGTTAAGAAAATGTTTTAAAATACATAATGGAAACCAAAATAATGAAAATCAAAATAATTGAACATTTGACCTGATGATGGTGCTGCATAAAAAGTCAGAGCATGGAGCATTGTAATCCCTCCAACAGCTGTCAGATTTCACTCTGAACCACATACATCAAAACAGAAGACCAAAGTAATAAGGATTTCTCCTCTGGGCACCATGGATATCTGTGCTAAAGTTCATCGCAATCCATACAGTAGTTGTCAAGGCATCTCACGGAAAACTAAAAAATGGCACTGTTATGAAAATATAATGTCGTGGCAAACTATCCATTTGTTAATGAGATACTTCAAATGGACACAAGTGGCCAACTGACTGACAGATCCCCAGAACCACCCAGGGTGACAAAAACCATGTTTTAAGTCATTCCATTACCACAGTAATGTAGTACACAGTACGAATCTAACCTGGGACAGCAAGACCATGAGCGTGGAGAGCGAGTTAACCGTGCTAACTCATTACAACCTTTAAAGGACTTTCAAGGTCGCCTCGCGCAGTGGACTGTGCAGAGTTACATAAAGGCTGGCTTTAGATTTGGAAAGTGTGTGGAAACAGGAGGAGGGAGTGTCTCTTTAAGTATATGTGGTGCTCGGTGTGTGTGTTGATGAGGAGAAGAAAGAGAACAAAATGTACAGGTCTTAATTCCCACTATGCATCTGTGCATGCATGATGTGTGTGTCACAGTAAGTGTGCAGAGTCACTGTGCGCTGTCAGAGCAGAGGGTGTAATCGAGTTCATGTCCTCCAGGTGCATTTGGGCTCGAAGAGTGTTTCCACTTGTGCATATGTGTGTGTGCATGAGTTGCATGTTTCGTGCTGACGGATGGGTGAGGCCACATGAAAAGTCCCCTGTGGAGCCCAAAGGCCTGTGAAGAAGTATGGAGAGAGAAAAAGAGGGAGGAATAGAGGGCTGAAATTGTGACAGTGAAAAACAAGGACAGAGGAATAAGGTTAACTAGAATGAGAGTGAAAAAGGTCATTTCCACTACAACACAGCAAATTAGAGAGATCGATAGAGGGAATGAGCGGGCATAAGTAAGAAAAAAAGAGTCAATGACTAAAGAAAAAGACAAGGACAGACAAAAGAGCTGAGATTGATACACAAAATGTACAAGGATTGAAAAGAACATTAGAGATGAAAAAGAACACGGCATATTTAGGAAAAAGAAAAGAGAAATAATAGCCAGAAAGAAGGGACAGTAAAGGGGAACAAAGTAAAGAGAGTAAGAATGATGATAGAATGGTCATGTGAAAAGAAGAAGAAGAGAGGAAATACAAGGAAATTGACAGATAAAGAAAGATGAGGCAGGCGGGAGAGAGAAACAGAAAGAGATTTTGAGAAAGATTAAATAAAAGGGCAAGGGTATTGTGAGAACCAGACAGAAAAAGGGAGATACTGCAGAAAAAAAGTGATAGCGCAAGAGAGAGGAAACAGCAGGACCAGCTCAAGGACTCTGTGTTCCTGCTCTCCCATCTGTCATCAGTCCTCAGCAGTCCCTCGGCTGTCGACTTGCAGGTCCCTGCTTCAACCCCCACGGCCCACACCAACCATCCAGACCATCATCATCAGCCTCCTGCTCCAGGCTGGGACAGGAGGGTGGTCCCAAACCCCAGTGGAAAGACCACCAAGAGGACCTTATCGTAAAGCAGAAAACGACAAGGCTGGGCGAGCAAAGAGAGAGAGCAGACTGAAAATTTTGACTGCTTCCTCCATGAGTTGCCTTTCAAATCTTTTAGTGTTGGTCAGAAGAGCACAGTATACAAAACAAAGCTCTACATAGCAACTACGGCTATACAGAGCCAAATGTTTTTCTTGAGAATTGGTGGAGACCAAAACAGAGCTAAAAGGAGACTGAATATTGTATTTCTGTTATTTCTGTTCAGCTCTACAGAAAGAATCATGTTGGGGTGTTTTTGATGCTCATTGTACTACATCATCCTTGTTTGTAATGGTTTGTAATATATTTTTTGGGCCATTGTGCATCTGTGGCCACTTTGTCAAAAAAGAAAAGGCCTCATTTTGGGTGATGAACACCAAAGAGGCAATATGTGGCCTGACACATGTGACACAACCAAAATAACTTGAGGACAAAAGTTACATAAAGATACCTGAAGTTTTCTTGCCAACTGAGGATTGTTGGTGATTTGGCGAAATGACAATGACCAAGAAGCCGTTAACACTCACTGTCAGAGTTATAAGGATGCAATGCATTGTTCCTTTTATTGTGTGTATATGTGCTGTTTATGGCTTTTGAATTTGCCTTGCAGCTGAGGTAGAAGGAACTAATCAGGTATCAGCGTGGGTGTTTATAAAGTTACGAAAACATTCACATCCACAGCTCGCCAACTTCTTAAAGGACATGTAGAAGTCATGGTGGCATCATGATGCTTTAAAAGATCTGTGGCTGTGGCTTTCAACTCCTACACCAAGTTTCATCAATGTCAGACCTTGAAAAGATGAACACAAAACTTTTGTTAAAGCAGCACTGACTCACTTTTCACACTGAGCTGTCTGTGCCGGTCCTTGACATCTATTGACTCTATCTGGGAGACCGGTTTTGTTTTTGGAACACAGCTGTCCTTGGAGAGCTCTAACAACACTTTGGGTAAAAGAAGAAGAGAAATTTCTCTTCAGTACAGAAATGTGCTTCTATCTTGCCAAGAGTGACAGGCTGACCAGGTAACGATGCCACAACAATGTGTCATTTAAAGGTTTAATGAATTTATTAATTTCATTTTTTTTTTGAAGGTTGAAGGACTAAGGGAAGAGGGGATGAACAAATTGACTTCATTTATTTTATAGCGGAATGGTGCCAAGTTTAATATCCACTAAAGTGCCCTAGAGTAGATTTTTTAAAATGACACTGAGGCAACGCTATGTGTCGGAGGAAGTAAATGTCTGTTTATCTACCTTTTGCATGGTGAAAATACAACTTTAAGCCACGTAATCTCAAAATGCTACTGCCATGTGTGTCTTAACTGTATGGTTAAATCATTACAGTACATATCGATGTGATGAAGATATGTCATATTGTGGAGATCAGTCACATTTTTACATTTATTTAATTCCAGAAAATCTTTCTTGCCTCATTACCTGAGTCTTGTTTGTAGTATTTTTAACTCCCACTATGTTTTAGGTAGGGTGGGGGGCGCCTCCACCGATGCATTGGTAAATTGGCCGTCAGTAAAATGCATGTTGCAGACTGTATATAAGACGGTGGCAGTTGAAAGTGCGACGCGTTTTCTGTCATCTGTCCTCCAACACAGCACGCACAGATGCCATAATGAACATACCAGCTGTAAGTTCTAAGTACATTACATGATAAATTGATTAGCTAGCTCACAGCGATGTTTATCGGTTTGGTGCTCTGACTTAACGAGGCCTGATGGCGTGACAGTTTTCAAACGAGGCGTGACAGCGCGCCTGCGCACGCTTGGAGAATGACGTATGACTTATGGAATTACTATAGTCATACGTCACAACCCCGTTTTAACAACTAAGCAACTTTTGCAACTTTCAGCACAAAATTGAGCTATTTATCAAAAAATATTTGGCAAACTATATGGTTAATCAACATTGTAAGGAAATGACTAATGAAAAACATGAAATATCATAGAAATGTCAAAATACACTGGAGGGGGGCTTTAAAAGGCATTAAAGTCCAAAGGACATGTAGTTGCAAAACTGAGTGAAGACCTCAATAGCAGAGCAAGTGGAAATATAAAGCTTGACAGTAGCTGATGTATTTTGCGGACAGAAACACAGAATGATTTTTTATGTGCTGGAAGCGAAATGGAAAGAGGACACTAAGGAGATGCATACCTCACACCTCAGTAAATCTCTGGGGTACATTGGAAATGGAAGCTTGAGGTACATCATTCCTGTGCTTTATCACCCGTCCGCAACAATTATCATTGGAAGACAGCCTCACAGAGTCTGGCCTTGTCGATGAGCAGGCAAGGACAGGCAACATTTATCACCTCTGAGTTTGGTACCAAGGACGAGGCAAACCAACCATCCACACACACGCACACCACAACACACATTTACTTGTGGATTTTTAAGCTTATTATAGTGGTATGTGCACACAAAGCACATTCAACTAGATAAATAACACTATAAAATCATGAAAATGAGCAAATAAATCAAAATGTATATTAGATTTGAAAACCTAAGAGAATTCTACATGACAACCAATTTATCTTTCATGAACTGTGTCTGATTAAAAAATATAGAAATCCCAGTAAGCTTTGTAAAACAATATATTTAGTCATCCACATGGAATATTGCATCACAAAAAAGAACAATACATGAAGCTTAAAATACACCAGAATGCAATAATTTTCTCCATGGTGAAATAAAATGTCACCAGGATAATATCACTTTAGCACTTTCATCATGATGATCACTGGCTCATTATATGATAACTGGCTTTGTATGGAATTTAGGTCTGATAGCTTCTTCTGGTTCTTCAGATAAGCACTATCTGTGGTGGTGCTCTAACAACCCATGACAGCTCGGGGTGGCACATTTGGTCGCGTGCCAGAGATCATGGAGAGCAATCGCAGAATTTCATAAGCAATTACTCTGGAGTCACTGCAGTAATGACTCATGGAGGTGACGCTGACTAGGCAAGACTCTACCCACAGGAGATATAACAGACTAATTTAAGTTGTATTAAGTTGTCTCTGCATTTCAGAAAAGCTGATAAATATACTTTAGTGTATTATCCTTGATGCAGATAAGCAGTCAGTCACTGTTCAATTAGGCTTCATATTACCTGGAGTGCACATGTTATTAATATACTTATACTTCTGTAAATAGCATATTCTTTCACTTTCTTATTTATATTAATCAGTGTTAGGGAATTATTAGTTGCATATTACTTTGCTGCAAAAGTAATATGTGACTAATAGTTTTCTCTGGAAGCAATTAACAAGGAACTGAATGAAAACACACCTCTTCTAGCTCATTGTTTTTAGTTGACTGATTGGACATAGACTTGAGTTGTGTTGGTTCAGTCTCACATCTCTCACCAAACCCATAGGCAGCTCATTCCAGAGAAGAAGCTCAAAAGCAGAGTGTACAAAATGGTTAATGGAGAACTCCGGGCAATTTTTAAGTTAATCTTAATCGTTATACCTTTGTGAGTACTGTAGCTTTTGTTTTGAGTTTGTTTTGGAGTCTTTTTAGTCCCCAGTGGTCAAAAATCACATAAATCACACAGTTTTAAGAATAGTAATATGTACCATATCACTGTTTTCCAATTACATACTTTATCCCTCCTTACATTATTATCTATAACTGCTTATCTTCGGGGGGTCATGGGCTCTGGAGCTGATCCCAGCTAACACTGGGCAAGAGACAGGGTACAGTCTGGACAGGTTGACACGTGACACAAAGAGACAGGCAGCCATTGACGCTCACATTCACAGCAGAATGCCAATTACCCTAACCATGCCTGTCTTTTGACTTTGGAAGAAGGTGGGAATACCCAGAAAAAAACCCACACAGTCAGAGGGAGATCATGCAAACGCCACACAGACCCAAGTGGCAAACGGTAGTTTAATCTTTTGGAATTTGACGGAAATGTCATCTATTTTAGGAAGAAGAACTACAAAGACTGAATCATTTGCAATGTAAACATACTGTATGAAGATTTAGTGGCTTAGCCTGATGCTTGTGAGTGAATTAGATTAAGAAACCTAATAAAATAGAGACTTTGTGTGTGCCTTATTGACTGTGTATGCAGAATACACATACAACACAAACACACCCCATATTGCTGTTGTTTAAGTAACAGAAATTGATCTCTTGATTAATGAACATTTGACTGCTTGAAGGCCACTGCTCTATGTCACGGCTGACCCCGACCAACACGTCAATGAGGGATAAGAGATTGTTTTTTTTCCCTACAGGTATCATTACGGTATCAGACAGTACTTCAAAGGCATAATCTTACACCAGTGCTATGTCTGATTTCGATATCTAAAAATAGCTTGCCAGATGGCTCATTAAATGCATCTGTGAGAGACAAAGGTTCTAATGAAGATTTTTTTTTTACTGTAATAAAGCGCTGTTCAAAGTCTTTTTACTTTCAAGGACACATGTTTGGGTGTAATAGTTACTAATGGAAGATATTTAGTTGTTTTATTGGTTATAATTTAAAGCAGCAGCGTGTATGATTTAGGAGGTTCTATAGCAGTATTATTCATTAATGTATAATAATTGTGTTTTTGTTACCTTACAATGACCCCTTTATATCTACAGATGGAGCAGGTCCTCTTACATGGAGTCCATGTTGCACAGGCATGTTTCTACAGTAGTCCAGAATGGACAAACCAAACATTGGCTCTAGACAGGAGTTTTGTGGCCACAATAATTTGTCCTACAAGCAACTGAATACCCCCTGCCTCATGCATGAAGGGGAACATGAGGCAGGGGGTACTCAGTTGGTTGCAATACGCAGCCTAATTTCTAGCTGCTACTAAATCCTACAGCCATTTTTCCCTCAGAATGAATCATGCGCATCGTCTTGACAGTTTGACGAGCTGCATCAAGCTTGTGATCCCTGACGGTGTATAACCTCGGAAGTAATGCACCTGCACCTCTGAAGAAATCCCTGAAGAAACAGAGAATAAACTGTGGCTCCATTCTTGGTCTCTTAAAACTTACTCAGCTTGTGTTTAACAAGCTTTTTTTGTAGTGTTCTATGTGTTTCTATTGCCTCACTTTTATGTGATATTGTGTTTGTTCATTGCCCGTTTCTTAACCTTAATGTCAATCCATGCTGTTCCTTAAATACTTCACTTACTTCAATTCATTCACTGTGTATTTTAGTCAATAATTGGTGGAGATGTTTACCCCAAAATAGCATGTGTTTAATTTGCATGCTTTTGATTTCTCAGACCTGTTACAAAATCCAAATCATACTCTCTATACTTCTTAACCAGGTCATAAAGTCCTGTCAGGGGTTCTGTTGTTGTTTTATAGAGCCAACGTCCTGATGACTTAAATTCAATACCTCATGGATTTAGTTTATTATCCATAGTTTAAGATAAATGGGTCTATTGCAGCATTTGCTATTAGAATTCAAACCTTTCTAAATTATAACAATGCTTAACAATTTGTTAGCATACAAAAGCTCCAATAAAGTTTTACTAGTGCAGCAGCAGGTTTAATATGTCATTGTAATAGGTTTCTACCCACTTCTACTGTCATCCATCCAAGTTCTGTAGTATTTCCATGCTTAAGATGCAACCACAAGCTAATTACAATAGCTTTGTGGAGATGCTGTAACATGACATAAGAAAATAAATTAAGAAATCAGCTTTATGACGAAAGGAGCAAAATCATGTTTAAGTACACTGTTGATTGATTATAGCTATCATTATTTCTGGCTATGTTTTAATGAATGGTTAACACAATATAAACTCTATAGTTATCAGACAAAACTTGGTACACTAGGTTATTTCTACAAAGCTTTGTTATAACCACATATCGATCAATTCAATCCCTGAAGTCATGTTAGTTAATTCTTACGTGAATTATCCTAGGTCTAATTATAACTGGCCTGTTGTTTGCTGCCGCTGTTCTCTTTGTTTTACCAGGTAGGAGACCTGAAAGTAATTACGTCCTCCACAAAGTTTTGATAAACTCTTTGTGGAACTGAATAATTGCTTCTGATAATCGCCTTTGAGATGATCAAAGTGACAAATAAAAAATAAGTAATTGGATTTGTCAACTAATAACACAAAAATTAAATACACTAGAAAGCTATTAATTGAGTTTTATTGTTAAGGACATTAAAATTTACACTTAAAAAAAAAAGTTTGAATATTCCAATAGGAATTACTACAATGGTAGCAATCAACATGTTACTAAAGTTGTTATATTTTAAAATTCTTTATCTTGTCACATTCATTCCCTAAAATGAGTGGTGTGAAGATGAGTCAGTTCCTGTGCAGAACCATTCAAAAGATCTCTTAAAAATATGTAAAAATGACTAGTTTGTTATCCATCGTTTTCATTTACCTAAAATTCCTCCTATTTTAATTTGTCCTATTTATATACTTCCTACATACCTGAGATGTGACATCTAACACCTTTGAATCTTAAGACACCAGAGCCAATCAACAGGTTAACTAATTAACATTCCCCCCTGTAACTTGTTCATTATGCGAATGAACATGAAAATAAGCATCAAATGTGTGAAAATGAACTTCCGAAAAGGTCCCACCTTTAGTGGATGCTTGTACATCTCCATTTTTTCTATTCATGGATATCAACTCAGCTGGGAAGATTAGGAATGCATGTCTGTTTTCTTAGCTGCCCAATATATTTCTGTATGTATGAAACTTCTATCAGAAGTAAAAGTTAAATTGTAGTTTTATTCTACACAGAACTGACCATTACAAATTTGCATTTTCAGTAATAGAATTTCCAACATGACTACAGATCCTAAATTGGTTCTCTCCTCAACCCTGCAATAAAATCCCCCATCATCCATGCAGCAAAAATACATACATTAAAGACAATAGCAGCTTCTGATATGGTTTTCATTTTATTTCGGATCTATCAACTAAAAGTCAATGGTCCGATCTTTGCCATGATGTCTTTGTAAACAATGTCTTTATGTTCACTAAGCAGTAAGAGGTTAATCTGTAACTCCTGCATTTTGCATCTTGTCAGGAAGTCGAAATTAAATCTGAAATTGCAGTACGACCTTTGAGGAAAGTCATCTTTTCAAAGCTCACAAGCTCCTTTGAAAGCACTGGGATGCTGCTTTCACCTTCTGCAATAGGCATTACCATGAAAACCCCATGCAGCTAAGCTGCCTGAGATCCTCTGTGGGTATGTATTCTCAGCATTATGCATGCACATTGATCCCTAAGACCCAAGGCTCTGCTTCCCTCTCAACGCCCAGTTATGCTCTTAACTCAAATTTTGCCTCTTACCTCTACACAAATATCAGGAACTATGAATCAGTCCCCTGTGCCTCTTGATTACTTTGGAGAGCCTCCATCTGTGAATTAGCTCAACGGATCCATGGCTTCCCGCTACGCATAATCACCCCCGCCTCATCCTCCCCTGCCACTATGTGAGTAAACTCATCGATCACGTGGTGGGAAATCTGATTTCAATGATAACTAACGTCATTAGTCAAACATGAGATTGCGCCGACCTCCACGCCATCAACCATGGCTTGGATTTGTGTAGCTTTGGAGCATTTTGAGTGGGCGAAAAAATGAAAATATGAAAATGCAATTCATGGCAATCCTTTTCACAGCGTGAGTGGTCATGCAGGAGCAAAGACAGTACTTACATACAGAGTAAGACTGGTGAGCTCTGCATGCTTCAGATTAGGTCGCAATTTCTAAATGTACATGTATTAGAATGAAAAGCACCAACATCTGCACACCCTGTTTTGTTAAATTATTATAATAAAATTGTTATTATTATTATTTATATGCAGTATCAGATTGCTTCACAAACCCACATTTTAAACACAACATATGACAAAGGACGCCACCAATGCTTGGACCATCAATGAAGGCAAAACAGCTGTCAGGAACCAATAAGTACATTTACCAATTAATTTTGAGGTACTTGTATTTGAGTATTTGTATTATATACAACCTAAATTTCTTCTTACATGTTACTTTTGATAGTTAAAACTCCATAACAATAACCCGTCTTTCTTTCTGCACAAGCTCAAAAATGACATACCCAAATAAAATGCTTATTGCTTATGACCCTGATCTCTTTTAAAGGAATCTCATTGGAGCTTACTATCGAAAAGTCCAAATTTTGCAAACACACAGACAAAGTAAAACATTTTTCCCCCCTCACCTTGATTTAACCATACTATTATGGGTGTATTCCTTTTCCAAAATAAACAAGTACAAGTACGTGTCAATGACACGTTGAGGCTTTGTGCTTTGAACTATGTACTGTGTGGTTTCAACCGAATGTAATCTGGAATGAGATAACAACCCCCCTCCAAGGCTGTCTCCAGGACACTGCTAATTAGGATTATGGGGTTAAAACTATGAATCACAGTGACTTAGTGACAGAGAGTATCCTGACATTCAGGTATTGCTGCTCTTATCCAAGTAAAAGATGTCAACACTTCCTCCAATGGTGCATTAAATAGAATTACTAAAGTACAAATACCTCAAAATATTGTTGAGATGAATATTCACGTGAACGCTAGTGTCAACATCCTTAGCCATCTGTGTCCTCACACACCACAGTTACTGCCTTCTGTTTCAAGGCTTTAAAGTCCTTCTGTCTTGTTAGCAGAAGTAGACAGAAGGAATTTTAAATTCGAAAATCAAAATGGAATCATATCTTTCCCATGAATTCTCTTGTTATATACCCTATATTTTACAGACGAGGTGTTCCTCGTGTTTTATATTTTCCGTGAGACTTGGTGAAGACAAAAGAAAGTTTAAAACACTCCACTTCAAAGCCATACCGGCCCTATTGCACGATTCTGACTGGCAGAGGAGATGAATAAAGATACACTGAATGTGTGAGCATCAAAATATTTTTTAAGTCTTGTCACGGAGCGGAAAAAAACTCTGATGTGAAGTTCCACTTGTGACATATTCACCCTCATCCCGTCTGGAAGCACAATAGCAGTTGATAATAAAACACAGCTGAGTTAATTCACACTGTGAATCAGAGCCTGCTGAACAATCGTTGCCTTTCTATGTCTTTCTTCAGCTCTATAAAACCCTCCAATGAAATTACTAGATAGCATGTAATACATTTCCTATCCTTTCATAAAGGGTGGCCGCACTAATGCTCCATCTCATGAATTTGCAGCATGTTGTTGATGATACAGCTTCTTTTTGCTTATACTTTTGTTAGCTCTGTCACCTCTGCATTTCGGCTTGTTTCTCACTGTGTTTTTCCATGCCACCCACAACATGCAAAGTGATTTTTTAGGGAAGTGCACATTCCTGGCCATATCTGGCCAAAGCAGTACATTACCAGGTTACGCTGCGTTGCATTGCCGCAAAACCCAGTTTCACATTTTCGGATAGTTATATTATGTGCTTGTTTCTGGGGGGAATATAGCATTTTGAATTTCAGACCAAAACAAATGGTCGACCTCTTTGGCTCACACCTTGCTCCAAAAAACTCAAACATGTCACTCTGTGTGAGTGGCAAGTAGGGGTAGTTGAGAGGAATCCAACTGCAAACAAGCAGAAAGGTGAACTTTCCACAACACGGTTAACACGTTTCAGGCTTTGCTGTATGATTAATCCTCGGAGGAAGGCTGGAGGCTGCAAATATTATCTCTAAATGTGAAGGGAAATCAAATGAATGGAATGTTTTTTTATACTAAATGTCATTTTGCTTTGAAACTTGTCTTGGCACATCCAGCCAGTTAGGTGTGAAAAGTGTGACCGACTGCAGCATAAAAATCTCATCATGCCTTTCCCTCAACTGACTTTCAGTCATACCACGAGCTCTGGCACACTTTCAGGCTGGGTTGATGTTCTAGTATTTCTAGATGTCCTCTGATGTTCACCAGGCAACCAGACCCCTGCTTCTCCCACAGCTCTTTGAAGTTCTTCTCGGGCAAAAACAGCGAAAGAAAGTGAAAGAAGCTGAGCTGAGAATTGAGGTCAGCGTTGGATGCTCTGCGAGTTTTCCGTGGCAACGAGGCACACCCTGATTTCCCCCTGCTATATGTTCTTTCTGAATTTCCAGAAATACACCCCAAGAGATGGAACCGAGAGTGAGACGGGAATGAGAGTGAAGGAAGGTGAGAATCTGAAAGACAGAGAGAGAGACTGAAAAGGGGAGAAATGAAAGAAAAGTGGAAAATAGTAGAGAGAAAGAGAAGCTGAGAGGTGATTGCCGCCGTGGAGAGAAAGGAAGTAGAGTGTGACGGCGGGGTTTGTGATGCTGACTCATCCATGCCGGTGACCTTGGCTAGCAGAGGAAGGGGAGCAGTATAGAATATCAATGTTTTCTCCTCAACAGTGGAGATGAGAGAGATGGGCCACATCGTACATGTTCTCAAGCATGTTCAACAAAATCTGACAATTCTGGTTACAATGACCTTATAAAGACTTTCAGGGTTTTTCTAACAAAGCTTCTCTCTCTCTCTGTCTCTGTCTGTCTGTCTCTCCCTCTCTCTGTATCTATGTATATATGTTCTCTTGTTTCAAACAGAATAAACTAAGCATATCTGAAAAAAAAATGTTGTCAACTAACAATGTTAACTTGAATAAACATTGTTTAGTTGGATATTACTTCTGCAAGCAGTAAGTTAACCTATGGGTATGCAAAAATGTTGGTAAGAGATATATAAAGATGAATTGGTGTTGCCAATGAACAATAAATTGCTAATGCGAAGCAATTGTATATGAACATACTTTATAGGAGACAAGCAGAGTTACATGAACATGCTGTGAAAATACATTAATAAAGATAATTACAGATTTCAGCTTCAACTGACAGACACTGGTTAATGAGCTAACAAGTTGACCTAAAAGTCTAAATTAATCAAATAAATCACTTCCACGCCAGTCAAAAACAACAATGATAAATTGAATTTAATTAATGCATTAGTGGTTGTCATTGTCTCTTTTTACTGTATTCATTGTTTGTGGTTTTATTACATCCCTCATGTGGACTTTTTATGGACTTAATCTACATTTAAAATAACAGAGAAACTACACATGTCTGTCCTCTAAAACAGCACAAACATTAAACTAGTTTGTTCCATAATTTCAAGACAGCCAGGTCTCAAATTTTAGAAACACTTGTTCACAGCTGTTGTTGTCTATTTAGGGAAGTTCATTACCTAAACTATGGTGGAAACCAGGTTGATGGTGTTAATGCTCATGTCTCCCCAGTTTGGCTAAAATTTGGCCTTTTAAATATTTTTGGTTCAGCAGTTTGGACTGTGGGTGGAAAGCTTTCAAAGAGACTACACTTCAGGTACATTATCTGTGTGAAAGCAGTTGTGTTTGTGAGTATCCATCCTGCTAAAAGCGTCCATCAGCAAGACACTGAATCACCTCCAGCTGCGGCCCTGCTGCTATTTTTCTGATGTCTGACCTCAGAATGGAGGAAGGACAGAAAAACAAAATTTAGATAGGTATTTTATTATTTTTTCTTGGTTTCATTATGCTAAACAAATTCAATCAAATGAATTCAGATAGTCTATTTCCAATGCTTTGACCCCAGAAAAACAACTGTATCAAAACACATTTCAAAGCTCCTTAACTACAAATGGATTGCTGATGTATCATGGGAGGCTGTGAAGGTAAGGTCAGTGAGGACGCTCTGAGGTATTATTAGACAGAGAACAAAGATGGATGCTCTATACTCGAACTCTATTCCTCTAAGGGAGAATCATTACTGCTAGTTTATCTTCATTATGAACCTTGATGAAATGAACTCGTAAAAGGAGGGATTTTCCACATACAGCTGTAGATTCTAAGTCAGTGGATATCAACCTGCTCCATCCCAGCTGGAGAATTCATATGGAGGCTTTTCTCTGCCAATGTACATCTTCCCACATATGAACTATATTTTGCTTTTTTAATAAGTAAGAGCAGGGACAAAAGAAGAAAAACATAACAAGAATATATAAAAACATATTGTATCAAATGTAAGAAGTATTTTGTTTAGACTTCCGTTGCAAAATGCGCAGTTACAGAAGAAGCTTCAAACTAGGTAAATGTGCATTTTAAAATAAAGACGGTAGAGAAAACATCCTTTAGAGTATGTTTTCATTTGTACTGACAGTTGATTCTTCAACTAGCACAGAGGATGCTCAATACTGCTCAAGGATTTGCTTCTGTAGAAAGGATATGACCCATTCTGTAACGCTAACTTTTATATCTTTGACTGTTATCCAAACACGTCTCTTGAAAACACAGAATGTGTCAATACATTCTCTGTGAAAGAAAAAAAATGTTGGAAAAAGCAGGCTGGAAAACAAAGGAAATATTCATAAAGTCATTGTCTCCATGCAGTCTGTCTGGCTGGCCTCATTAGCATCAGCTGTCCCCGATTCACTTACTGACACTTTTGTGTACTTGAATACATTTGTTCCAAACCCTCCAACTTCAGTGCTTTGTCTCTTCACTTTGTCTCAGATAAATCTTCCAGTGACCTTAAGACATAGAAACACATTTCATCATGTTGTTATGAAATAAAAGGGCACTTAAACAAAGAGTTTCACAGTCTGCAGTGTGCCCTGGCTTGATGACTACAGTATATGTCCTCATTTGCGCGACTGTGGGCTGTTGAAAATTGGGTGTATTGCTTTGCAGAAAACAGTTCTTTATCTCGTCTGGTTCACTGTCGCTGTTTACACAGTGTGTATGGCCAACTGATGCAGTCTTTATAGTGTATTCAAGTGCAACTTTTAATAGAAAATGTGAGGTATAAGGAGACACCAAGCATTTGACCAGATGTACTTTCGCTTTGTCAGGACTTGCTCTCTGAGGTTGGTCAGTGTTTCAGACACCTAAGTTCAAGTAATCCAAAGTAACCTTGATTTGCACTCAATAAAGCTGCAATCAGTATCTGTAATGTGAAAGAGATCACTAATGACAAACATACAGAGAATTATCACCCAACTCTGCAGTTCCCCTCAGCTCTACCAAGCTTTTTAGCCTTATTTGGATTTTATGGCAGGAAGCTTCACTGTTTAGTCGAACTGGTCTCGTTTAGGTCTGGTAGCAACATTGTTTTAAAAAAGAAAGTTCTGATAACTGCAATCTGCGCAGTCTGTCCAGCACCAAACAGAAGACGAAGTTAGCGACTAAGTCAGCAACTAGCTGGTACAGCTGAAAGGAGCAGGTCGAAACTACAATAGAGCTAAAAAAAAAGGTGAGTATTGGACCCACAAAAGCAGAACTCCAATATATTCGTAACAAAGAATATACAGACAGGGGACAAATTAAAGGAAAAACCTGGATAAAAACAGTGGAGAAACATCTCAAATGCAGCTGCTTCTGAGCACCGGGGCTCACTGAATGGTGCGATGAGGTTGAAAATGATGTGAATGGGATGCTACAGCTTTTACAATCACCAGATCTCAACCTCGTGTCACACCTATAGAAGATTTTGGACCAACACACAAGACAATGCTCACTTCCATGAGAGCAAATGAAACATTATGAACATCTTTCTTCAAATCTATTTAGTGATGTCTGTAACTGTCTCTGATGCTGTATGTAATTTTGTTGTGTCTGGCTATATTTGTTTTTCTTTCTATCTGTGGTACTCAGGTCTTTATTGCAAAACAGATCTTGATCTCAGTGAGATTACCTGATTAAATACGGTGCTATATATAAATGAGGAAATGTCTAGTGGAGGAATGGTGTTTATCCCTCCAATAAATTTCCACAGCCTTGGCAAAGAGTGCTGAAGCTGTTTTGGAGGCATGTGGTGGTCTGACTCCATGCTAAGACACTTGGTGTTGCTGTGATGTTGGTTTTTCCTGAAATTCTCCACCCTTCCGAGCTGGTCAGCAGAACCAGTGAAGCCAGCTCTCGCTCAGACCTTCTGACAGACTCGATGTCAGAGAGCCAGCGGCCGTGTATGACTCAGAGCAAGCAAGATGAACTCGCCGCCTGGTGTTGTGTACATACCAACACATAACCACTCACTGTGCAGGAAACAGTACATTAATGCATGTGACAGGAGCAGCTCACTCGGAAAATTAACCTTTATTCCCTTAGGTTGAACGGAGAATGCTAGTCAGTGGGAGGAGAAGCTTGTGTGTGCCAGGCTTTGGGATTCTAACCAGAGCTGGAAGATTTCAGATGGGGAGTGAACTGATGTCAGAGCAGCTTAGCTCGCTCAGCTGGCTGATGATAAAAGCCTGGCAAGGAACTCTAGCTTGGACACAAGACTGTTAAAATGAGACTGTGTGCTATTATACAGTCAAGAGCCTGGAAAGTCTCTATTTATACCCAGTATAGTTTCTGTACTTTGGAATTGTAGCACTTTTTTTTGCACAGTTTTTAGTATTTAGTATTCCTTGCGGTGTCCTCAACAATTAAATACTTGAGAATGAAAATGTGTCTCTTCTATTTCAGCATTATTTTCATTATTGATAATTGTGTATTTTCTATTTTTAACAATTAATGTTTATAATATACTATCATGTTTTAGAAAACAGCAATAAAACAACATATTCTCCCAGAGCTTCTAAAGGTTTTGTCTGAAGAAAATATATTTAATTCACAATCATGTAAAAGAGGGGGAAGAAATCAGCAAATCCTCACTCTTAAAAAGAAGCTGAAACAACTAAATGCTTGCTGATTAACTTATGGGTTTGACTGTATGATTAATGGAATAATTTAATTTGATGGATCCTAAACATGAAGAGTCTGGCCTTGTAGGACACTGGAGATGTTACATTCAACAGCAACTACGTATGATTTCTTTTAAGTAAAACTCTAAGTTATGTTTTCTTGTGTAAAAATCTGCCTGTTCAGTATTTTCAAATCAACTGAACTTCTCTCAAGTATTTTCTAACATGAAGTTTGATTTGACTTATGTTTTAGTGCAAAATCAGTGTGCGTTTTTCTTTTGTGTTTCAAGATACAATTCTTGGGGAAAAAAATGATTCGTGGTGGGAACAGTTAAAAAATTCTCACTGCACTGACAGCTGTACAGTTATACTAATGTTTTACTTTTTCCGAGCTGAAACTAACCAAGCATTGAGCAAACAATTGAAAATAAGTATTCCTGAGAGCCATGAAGCTCTCAGTGTTTGTGCTGCAAATTGAGAATTTTGTGCATATCAGTTTAAATCAACTGTACATTGACTCTCAGTGTGACTTCAGTTGTTCTGAACGAGGCAAATATGCTCTGAACCTGCTGACTCACAGTTAAGTCTCTTGGTGTGATGCCACGCTACAGCTGCAGCTGCTCGAGTGATTCCCTTTGAGGGCGAAAAGAAAAAGAAGCAAAACTTATTAATCAACACTTGTCATGTCACATGACTCGATATTATCTCTCTTTTCACCCCAGCTGGAATTATCAGTAATTAGCAGCTTTACCATTAGCATACCATCAACTCTGCATCGTGAATCAGCCTCTTTCTTATTTGCAATCACGTCTGCTTTCTCTTATTAGGATTTTCTACCAACCCACAGCTCAGGGCTTGGCTTGACAAGTGCAGGAAACAAGAAACACACTACAGCCTTCAAATGCAAATTTCTTTAAAGATTTCTTTTGTTTCTTTTTTCTAAATGTATTCTAATGTCAAAATCATAGTTAACAAGAGTCTTTGAAGCCACTGTGGATGTTAGTAACTATTGTCCTTGCATTTTTTTTTTTAGAAATGTAATTATTTATGGACCTTTATCTCTATGTCTCTGAACAGACTGCTGTTGGTTTGCACAAGTCAAACTCACTTAAAAAAGGGTAAAACGCTGACAAAGGAAAAAGGGGAATTTAATTCTCCCAGACATTTTGTGGATGCCATTTATCTTTTCACAACAGACATTATTTTGCCTAATATGGAGTTGTTGTAATGTCTCCATAATGAATAGGCCTCAAACCTTGTGGGTGTTGCCGGTGCTGTGTGATCATGTCTTGACTCTAAAGACAACCACCTCTGAGCAATAATTACTATTACTATTAAATATGAAATATAATACTTTTTTTCAATGTCGTCCTGTTTTATATTCATGTGTTTTCATCTGTTGAATAGTGGCTGTTGAAACCAGTGGTCAAATATAAATAAACTGAACAGCATAATGGAATTTCACGATTCACTGTTCACAGTGAGGTAATACGTCACGGTGGAAATGCTCATTCTATTGGAACATAGAGACATACTAAATATACATAGGTTTAAACATTGTATTGTAAATAAAATGGAAGATGTGAGAATATTCTTACTTTAATGTTGCACTAATGCAATACTTAATTGTAGAACTAATTTAGCTTAATTTTAACTATGATTGAAAACAGTTTTATTTAAGAAATCAATTAAAAAAAAATTAAAGTACTTGGGTCAAAATTGTTTTAAAAATAAAATCTGCAACATAATTTGTAGATTAACTGTGCATAATCAGCAGTTCGTCAGTTTTTCTCCTCACTTTCTATTACATGAAGTATTTTGTACTGTGATAATGAGCATGTTCTTGCAATAGGATGAACAAGATATTTTGAGTGCATGGAGACATAACATCTATATTAAAATTGGCTTAACCCAGCAATGGCGATATTTTTGGATGACATCCTGTGAAAACATTTTATATGCCAACATAAATTATTTCCATTGACAATGCTTTTACCGAACACTGTTTCTGTTATCTCCATCAATATTTTTCAATCTGCTCAGTCAATTTGAGCTTTTATTCTACTCTTTTGGCCAGTGGGATATGTTTTTAGCAGCGCTGTAGATATGGATTGAGAAGATATATCCTCTCCATTGTCTTGGGGGACAAAAACCAGCATTGATGTCTGAACTGTGCACCACCCTGATAACAAAGCTGCCAATTCAGTCTCATAATCACTCTGGTAATAGAAAGAGCAATTCTCCCCTTCAGCACAACCACAGGCTGCTATTGATTCCATCATTTTTACCTCCAGGGAGTCAGCGAGGTGACATGACTTCAGCAATGTCACACTAAATGTAAGTGTTATTGTATGTGTTGGCACTGAATCAGTGATAGTCTGAACGCCTATGGAAGGACCGACCTTTGCAGCAAAGGTTTGTCTCCACTTTTCTTTTACAATCATATAAAAACTATTCTTGTTGGTGTGTTCATTGGCAGCCTGGCGGACTTCAGGGTGGTGAGCTTGTATAAAATGTCTGACAGGAGGTCATCTTCCTTGACCTCAATCCTGACCCTCTCACCACGAGGGAATAAATTACCGTACTGCACCCTTGAATAAGTGAAAGGCAGCCCTGCCCTACATCCCCCCTGCATCAAGATAGCCCTACTGTTCAGTACGACAAACCATCTCCATGACTAAATTGATGCATAAAAACATTGCAATGAAGATTGTTCAGTTCCAAACCTCATACTAATAATATGCTGTTTGTATTAATATAATATTAATATTATATTAATATAATATAATAATGCTATTTGTGTAAATATTTCCTTCACTTCCCTCCAAATGAATCACGTAAATTAAGCAAAATTATTTATCAGTAGATTGCATTTAGGCTCCTACATGTACCATATGCTAATTCTCGTAGCTTACTGTTTTTCAAGTTAGCATGCAAGAAAATCATGTCTCCAACTAACAGTAACTGATTTAATGTGTGGGGACAAACATCAAACATTGGAATTCCATTAACTGAGCTGTTACACTCCCATCTGCTACCATTTTATTTTATTTATTTATTTTGAAACTATGAGCAGGATCTCTTCCTTTGTGCATACAATTGTGCGATAAAACTATACATCAGTGTGATAGGATTTTATAATGGATACTAAGTTTTGAGAATACACGTATTTTTTCACTTTTCCAGTTGCCAGGCAACTAGCGGAGACAGAAGTTAGTTGGCACAGACAATACAGACAATTTCTTTGGACAGAGCCAGGCTAGCTGTGTCTAATCTTTTCATGCACCTTTCATGTACTCAGCAGAAAACAAATGTTTTATCCAAAATGTTGATCTCGACTTTTAATTTAACTTTGGTAAGCTGTGAGAAGCTCCTCCACTTTTTTTGTGAACATCAATAACAAAAGGTTTTTAAGTGTATACTGACTTTTTTTTTTGCTTAATGTTCTAGTGTCAACATGGTGCCGTTCATTCACGGTACCTCCACTGCCTCAGCAAATGACAAAGTGACTTCAGATTTTGTCGTGGTAAAGTTACTTAATGGCAGTTACCTTTTTCTATAGTACAGCTTTCAGTGGTGTGAAATCCAAAATGCTTTCACACATACATTTTCAGGTTTGGTTTCATGATTATTCATTCTGCTTGACATTCCTTTGTTCGGTTCTATTGAAGAGTACAAGTCACAGTGACACAAAGTTACAGTCCTAGTTAGTATGGAAATGGGAAATATGACATTCTCCACACTTCAACACGATTCCTAATTCTCAAGTCTGTTTGATGTGAAGGTTTGATTTTCTAGTCTTGTTAAGGTGTGTGGAAATGTAAGGGTTATGTTAAATTTGCACCTTAATGTTACTTTTGATGGTCCTCACTGATTCATTAAATCAGCTGTGTGACCAGACTAATTTCATGCCTCTCTTCTTCGCTGCCAGTGACACATTTAACCGTTCCCAAAATCGAGGCACTTGCCATCCAATTCACATCTGCAAACTAATTAGAGCTCCTTTCTGTCTTTTCCATGTCTGTTTTGTTTATTCCAGAGTTGCCCTCTTTCCAGAGGCTTGGATTCCTACAGAATATATATTAACTCAGTTCCGTGAGCTGGCCTTTAGTGATCGAGTTTCCCCTTTTGTTCATAGCTGTTAACGCAGCATGAGCATACTGTTTAACTGAGAAAATGCTATTAGCAAAGAGCCAATTCCTATGTACCCATGCAAGTTAGCTTACATATGAAAAGATATAAGTAGTGCCCCTGTCCTTTGCAATTTGCAATACGCAATATGTTGAAATATTTTCATGTAGATAGGAATAGCATGGGAGGAAGCTCCCCTGGAGTACTGGGAAGAGATACGGAGTCACAGTCAGTTGAAGGGGGTATCTAACCTGTGATCCCCCGAGCCAGTAATAATGGTTCGACCTGATTTCTCAAATGCCCGCTGCTGCTCTTTAGGTGGAACATTCCTGAAAGCTTCATAAAGCTTTTTAGCAGTCAGCAGAAGTTCACACTCCCACTCAAGGCAGCCTTTACTCAACACCCACATCTCCCGAGCCTGTGTACCTTCACAAAGGTTCACAGTGAGAAGCGTAACCGATGCAGCTTTGAGACCTTCAGCTTTAGTGCTGTGCTCTTCTATTCATGTTTGACGGGGGAAGAAAAGCAGTCCACATGTAAAAGACCTAGAAAGGGCAAATGGCTATGATCTTTTCCAAAGTTCCTTTCAAACTAGGTTGTTGTGAAAAAATCTGTTCTGCTGTCACAGATGGGAAAATGATCCTGTGCAAGTTTATTTTATGCAGATTTTATTAAATGTTGCATCTTTTCTCCATACAGCAAGATCCATGAGGAATTTGATTATATAATGTCTTTTCATTTGACATGAGTGGCTCAAATGTGGCTAGTTGTTAAGAGGCTTTGTTTTAAAATCTGATACTAGCAGCCCTTTAATGACTAAAATGATCTATAAATAAATGAGAAATTAATATGTATTTTGATTTTTTTTTTTAATTGTCACTGTCTTGTCTCACATTGCCAGTCCCACTCTCCAATCCAAACAAAGAACTTTAGACAGGTAAATGCTGCAGGCAAACTTCGTGTGCGTTTGGGTGTGTGTGTGGGTGTCCAGAAAGTGCATGTGTGGTTCACCACACACCAGCGGTGTATGAAAGCCCAGACTGGCACTTGCTGTGGGCAGCACATTCAGCCTTTGAAAGCTTAGAATCTGTATCTGTATTGGTGAGTCGATTCCCTGGAGTCATCACCTGAGCTCAGGAGTTTGCTGGCAGACAGATGAATTGCACCATGAGTCAACGGTGAGGGGATATGCACTAAATTTTCTAGCCACAGTGATCTGAGAACAACAAAAAAAATGTCATGCAGGATTCCACCCTAAACAGCACTTAAACTTCCACTAACTGCATTCGAATATGTACCAAAAAAAGTTCAACAGCTCAGAACAGCAGTCTGGCCCGGTGTCAGGACACTTTAAATGCAGCCTCCTCTGTATGTGTTTGCCTTGTTACTACATCTCCTGCTATCATTTCCACCTCCTTGTATGTACCTCAGTGGTCATTTTTTGTCCTGCTCCTGTTGCTCTGTCCAGAGCAGTGAAGGAGGAATTTCCCAGAGACAGATGGTGGTCACATGCACAAAGTACCCCGGATCTTATTATCATGGTCAGGGCAATGTTGTGTGCTCTCTACCCTCTACCTTAACCACCCTCAACTCGTCCACATGTCCCTCTCCCATAACAGTTTACCACAACCAGGCCAAATACCACAAGCTATTAATCCACAGAACCACACAATATCGTGAGTGCGTACATTTTCAGCATGGCTTGGCACAGTAGGAATCAAACCACAGAAACCTTGGCAGTGTTTGGGACTAAGGGCTGTTCAGGACACTCGGCATATGACAATCAGCGGGACATGAAGCCTGTACTGACCGTAAAAATGCTTATAGTGGACCATGTGCAGAAATATATAGAAACTGACATTGATATCTGTTATATACGATTATGACTTGAAAGAGCTACACAAGCATGACTGCAGCAGTGATTAATTAATTAATTGATAAATTTGTGAATTCTGTGCAAAATATCATTGGCTTTCAATCGCAAAAGTTATCAACTTAGTCTTTATAATCCATAGTCCTACTGGTTTTTGCTTTTCCCAATTTAATCAGGGACTGATTTACACCTGGGTGGCCAGCTGAATGCTGTTAACACCAATTAACTGGTAAGTCCAGCAGTACAGCCTATAAAACATGGGAGGAGGAGATTTATCCTTGAAGGCCGAGGTAAATGTTATTAAACATTTTGTCTCTGTCCGCTGACAACTATGTGCAAAATTGATGATTTTTACATGATCAGAGAAGTTGATGCATTTAATGTTTTTGTCATTTTTTGGGAAATGTTTTCAAATTCTAAAAGTTGCAGTCACATGAGCAGCAGTCTCTGCGAATATTCACTTAATTGACCTTTCTGATGTGCGCAATTGCCGTGGAACCGATATTTTCTGGTTCGGTGCAATTTCAACCTGAAACTAGGACACTCAGGAATTGGAGTGTTTGGTCAATAAAGTAGTCATTATGCTATCAGTGTGCTTTGTTTTCAGCAATATTCCAGACAAAGTGCAGCATCACTCTCACACATTAAAACATTCATTTGACTTTTCCAGAACCCTTTGGAGTATGGAAATATGCAGAACAGAACATCTTGCGTCCGTGTGGTAACTGTTTAGATATCTCTGCACATCAGCTTAATAAATGCTGTCTTTATTCTTAATTTAAGACAAACTAAAATATATTTGAGGAACAGGGCCCTGGCTTCAAGTTTCAAATCCTCCTTTTAGTTAAAGAAAGAATGAAATACCAGCTTTGGTTTAACCTCGAGTGCAATCTCAGTGGGTGTTTTGCTGTTGCATGTCTTTGATCTGCAAGGCTCAGCTCAACCCTCCCCACCTTTCTAACCCATAACAGCACCACGAACACTTCTGGCTGAATACAAGTGGGCAGGGTAAAGACGCACACATCTGCAGAGGCAGTTTGCAGCACACAATATAAGTGTTCTGATTAATGATCCAACAGACCAAATGGAGCAACACAGTTTAATGGACCTACAGCAGCCCTGCCTGTAGTAGACGTAATTGATGAGCCTTTTTTGTTTGTTTGTCATGGAGAGACTTTGTGTCTGCTTATTTTATGTACATATGTGGGTGCTCAGTGCAACTTAAAGGGAATCACTCCTAATCCTCTAAGTGTTAGCTGATGACGGCGTTAAGTCAAATGGAGTGGCGGACAGTGTTTTTATGCCAAGGTGACATATTGAAGAGGGCGGCCATTTTGGATGCTGGTCAAGAAGGTGCGGTGAAGGTCAGCTGTTGCTTTTTGCCCTTGCCAAAAAATTACACATTGTTCTCATTTGGCAGAGCAGTCCAGCATGTTGTATCGGAGAGCCAAGTGGAAAATAAGAGGTTATCTAAGAAGACGTCACGAGGGTTATTTTTGGCAACAGTGGTTCCTTTATATAAACCTGCTAAATCTACAACCTTTTCACTAAATGGGCATGAAGTAGAGCCTTCAATGCCCCATGGCACAATATTCATGATAATTTCATATACATTGTAGTGAGGGTAAATTAAAGGTATAACAACATAATTTGTAATGGAAGCAATATAGTTCAACCGTTACAGACCAAACATTGCAGCAGGTAATTATTTTCATGCTTTTTACCAAATTTTCTTTACAAGGATGGTCATTTAATTAGCCTGATGTTTCAAGTTCAAGCTAGGCAAACATTTACTTCATAAATATATTACGTGAATATTTTTTACTTGAGTTTGGTATTTGTACTTTAGTATGAATTATTTCAGGTTTCACTGGTTCTGGAAGTAAAGTCCAGTTCATTTTCTTCAAATATGATGTTAGGTGACTGGCAGCTTCCATAAAACTCTCCTGGTTGAATCATCAACACAAAAGATCAACAAATATGCTACAAAATATCTGGTTATTAAAAGTCAAATGTATAAGTTTGTGTACATTAATGGAAAGAAGGCCATTAGAGCATTATATTGTGTTAAAATAAATTAATACATTTAAACACGTTTATGAATTTGCAACAACAAAATGTTCTGAATGTCCTCCTGCTCTGATTCATGTATCTGATTGCCTTCTTCTCCATAGCAGTAGTGGCTCAAGCTCATGGGTATTGTAGTATTCAAAGCCATTTGCCAAACATCCCATAACATAAATTGTACCATAAGAAGGTCCATTGTTGTCATTTTAAGGAATGTTGAGAATAACTTCCAAATAAAACTTTCAAATAAAAGTAAAAAGCAGGGAAAAATTCTACTAAAACTAGCAGCTCCTCCTTCTTCACACCTCTATTACAGAAAAACAAATCAAATCATTTAACATCTGCCATCAGAACAGCTCTGCCTTAAAAAAAGTGTTTATGTACCTAAAAATCCAACTTTCTAATTCCCTGTAGTTCTAAGAGGAAACCTGCTGGGAATAGAAGCCTTTTAGTAGCATTCACACTTCAGTGGCTGAGCTGATTAACTATGTTGTGTACATCCTTTTATGTTTATACTTTGATTTGGCCCTGAAGTTATCATAAAACTATTTCTGTATTTTAACGGTTCAACTCTCCTGACCCAAAGTGAACAGTGGCGTTTGATGTTAAATCGCCAAAAACGTACAAGTGGAGGTCGGCACAGCGATGTTGCATAATTTAGGTGCAAATACTCTGGCTCAACAGATGACTCATTTCCTCCCAGCACAGTTACTGCAGAGGTACAGAGGGAGCCCATCTGTGGTGTGCATGTGTGCATCTAACGTGCTGCTTTGTGTGTCTCTAATCACGGTTGTCTTTTTGAATGTGTGTGTTCACGTTTGAATTGTGTATGTATGTTAACCTGTACATGTGAATCTGTTCATTTTATTGCATCTGTCAATATGTTTTTGTTTATGCGTTTGTATGGTTTGTTTGTGTGTGTGTGTGTGTGTGTGTGTGTGTGTGTGTGTGTGTGTGTGTGTGTGTGTGTTTGTGTGTGTGTGTGGGGGGGGTGTTTCTTTCTTGTGAGTCTTGTGAGTGTAGTTGCATAATAGACATCTTTGTCTATATTTATGTTTATATCTCATTTTTGGTGGACAGGCATATGTTTGAGTGTATGTTTCATCATCATGAACAGAGCAATAAGTTGAATTTTGCAGTCTGATTGCACAAACGGCCCCCGGCACGTCTGCAGGGGTTGATAGGGTTGGCGAGCAACAGCAGTGACTCAGTGATTTCTTGGCCATGTGCTTAAAAAACTCACTTTATGACACAACTTGTGTAGGAGAAAACAAACTCCGCAGTTTCTACCGCTCCTACAGCGGCCATTGATAACTTCACATCGCTTCGTGTGTCCCGGCAGCAGGAAGTGTCTCTTTGCATCAGGATCCTCCTGGCGGCTCAGCAGGCCACAACACATCAATGATTCCTTCTGCCCTTAGATCAGACAGTCCTGCCACTGCCAATATGTGTGTGTGTGTGCGAGTGTCAAGTGTACAGCTGGTAACCCCTGCAGAAAGTTCTGAATGCTGCTGGGTCAACTGACCTGCTGGTCCTGACCAGTTCTTCTGTTTGCCCTCCATTGGTAAAATTGCAGAATTAACTTTTTTGCCTAAAGTGCAAACAAACTAATTGAAACTATGACAGAGGGAAAAAAACAAAATCAAACATTACAAGTTGCCAGCATACATGAAATTGCTAAGATTGCTCTTTTTTAGTGAATTTGTTGGTTGCTGGACATAGGTGGACATAATCTGGCACTGTCTGATAACTCTAACAGGCTACTTGCTGGTCTATGTTGTTTTGTTTTTTTAAAGAAAACAAATAATCTGCACATCCAATAGGGTTGCCCCCGGCTAAAGATTTTCCCAGTCAACTAGTCGTAGCATGTTTATAATATTCATTTTATTATTTTAAAATATATTTCTGGGATATCAGTAAATGTGAGTTGCAGGGCTGAGAAAGAATCTTATAAGGAACATTGTTAACACTGTGTTACATTACAGAGTTACTAATGAGCCTTTTAAATATAAGTTTTACAAAGGGAAGGAAGCTGCCTGTTAGTGACAACCAGTAATTATTCTGAATATGTCGGAACAACCGGCAAGGAGACTCGGATGCGGACTAATAATAATAAACACCATGGACTATGTATAACGTTACTTACAAATGAACTTGCTACAAACTCACTCCTGTGCCGCTTGATGCTTCTCCTGTCCCCGCCTGAACTCAAAGCGTCTTTGTCATCCCAGGAGACAGGGTCCTGGTCAGAACCGCTGTAAATCACCTCAATACTGTTTTCCCTGTGGTCAAACTGGCCTCTGTCTTTGGTCCCACCATGTGTCCGGTCCTGTTGCATGGCTTGCCTGCCCAGCTACAGTTCTGGTGCTCAGTCCAGCCCCGCTGGGTCCCTGGCACCAGGCCTGAAAACCTCTTCCTCACAGCGGTCCAAAGTTCCTTTGCTAGTATTGTAAACAAACGCCAACACTCCCCCCAGTATACTGAGCTCCAAGTCCAGGTAGAGTCTAATTGAGAGGTAAAGGGCTAATAGCAGCTTGTAGAGTTAGCAGCAGGGCTTCGGTAAGTGACTTCTATGTTAGTTAGAGGAAAGGGCGATGTTGCAAAAACCCTCTGATAGTTTCATCTCAGTGACAAGGAACAGCTCCCAAATGGAGTTTGAGGTTTGAGGGGTTTTTTTCTGCGACTACCTGACCTGATATTGTGTGGGGAGGTGCAGAGCAGAGGCACAGAGCCTCTGCTCGCCCACAGACAGCTGCTGAGTGACGGAGTTCTCTAGAGGAGAGAGCCGGGGGCAGAGATAGAGCTTCTGGACAAATAGAGGCATTAGATTCTGCTCTGATCAGGAGCCGTTTACCGGCAGGAGGAGCTCAGAGTACTTTTTAAAAAACTTTTGAGATTAAAAAGTGGATTTATCTTTACCGAGCACTCACACAAAATCAATAAATACCACAGTCTTACCAAATTTATTTGGAGGAAGAAGACCAACATTCAAATTTTCACCACATCTTTCTGTTGCAATAATTTGTTATTATACCTACAGCACATTGTAGCTGTGCATGAACAGTTTTTCAATGCAAAAATAGGATTATAACCAGCTAATATAACTTTTCAGGTACGCTATAGCTGATATAAGACTATAAACTATGAAAAACTATGAAAACAAGACAAATGTTGTTTAAAAAAAATAGGATTAGGGGTTAAAGTCTAAAAATAACCCCAATGAACCTATACACCTTCAAGTACATTGCTTGTTCCCCACTTAATCCCATCCTCCCATCTGGCTGGATGTGGCTGGAAGGATGCCAGCTGGTGTGGTTATAGATTCTTGGCATTGATCTTACAAATGTATGTGCTGTTAAAGTTCTGTCGATAAACCTGTAGTATACAACACCATTTCCGAGTATGAGTTTTAAAGGGCTCCTGCCTCATTTTTAAATGAAACAGCAAAAAGCACCATATACACAACTGAGGAGAATGTTTAAGGTCACATTGGGAAATGGTCAGTTGAGAGCCATAAAAACATGGTTAATGAAATAATAACACCTGGGAGAGAACTGAGTCCACCGCAGATTTCAATGAAACAAGCGAAATTAGAGTAACAACATTCCTACAGAATGATGATATACTGAAAATAGATAGCATGTACAGCCACACACACACACACACACACACACACACACACACAAACACAATCAAGAGGGTGCTCCATAACACTAATGTGCGCTATCCAGTCATCCCTCTCACCGTAGCGTATAGTTAAGTGTCATGCAGCCTCAGCGTACGCTATTAACTGCTTTCTAGGTCAAAGCGTGAATCAGTAATGAGCATCAGCGGCTCTCATGCAGCACGGCGTCTCTCAGCTTCCTGGCAATGTAGGTAGACTGTTTTGATTCCCTGAACTCCCCACCAAGACCAGGAAAAAAATCAATTTGGGGACGTGATTAGCATGGAGCGAAAGAAATTATGTGTTTGTGTATTTAGGTTCTTAGAGGATCATTCATCTGCAAGGATGAATAAGTGTGTCTGACGTGTGTCTGATGAAAGTCAGTCATGAGCTCACTCATTGGTTCACAAAAGGTGAAGTGAATAACCAAGCAATATTCTCACTTGCATTTCCAACAGCCACAGGTAATTGTTTACAGTAAAAAGTTTTGATAACGCTACCTATAAAGCATGAAGAGACAAACAGATAGCTTGTAATCATAAAACTGCTAAAGAGCTATGCTATTATACCTCAGGAATTGGTGGAGCCCAAAGTAGACCTAAAAGAAAAGTGGCCATCGCCACCCACTTTCAGGTGAGTGTGTATGTAGGCCACTGTTTCCTAACATGCTACCTTGCGTGATAATACACTGAACAAAATTATGAACGCAACACTTTTGTTTTTGCCCCCATTCATCATGAGCTGAACTCTAAGAGATAAGACCTTCTCTATGTACACATAAGGCCTATTTCTCTCAAATATTGTTCACAAATCTGTCAAAATCTGTGTTAGTGAGCACTTTTCCTTTGCCGAGATAATCCATCCACCTCAAAGGTGTGGCATATCAAGATGCTGATCAGACAGCATGGGTGTTGCACAGGTGTGCTTTAGGCTGGCCTGAATAAAAGGCCTTAGGCTGGCCAGAATAAAAGGCCTTAGGCTGGCCACAATAAAAGTCCATTCAAAAATGTGCAGTTTCACTGTATTGGGGGGATCCGGAAACCAGTAGGTATCTGGTGTGAACACCATTTACCTCATGCAGTGCAACACATCTCCTTAAAGAGTTGATCAGGTTGTTGATTGTGGCCTGTGGAATGTTGGTCCACTCCTCTTCAGTGGCTGTGCGAAGTTGCAGTCAGGTCAAGACCCCAGTGAGGATGAGGAGCATGGTGACATTCCTGATACAGAAAGTGTATCTCTAGGCTCTCCTGCCTGATCAGCTTTTTATGATTACATGTCTTTTGGCCAAGACACAGTGATCACTTAGTCTGACAGAGTATCGCTAAAGACATAAATGTTAAATAGTCCGATTGCAGCATTAGTTCAAGGAAAAGCAGTCATGAGTGGGTTGGAGAAAATACCACCCTTGCTTGGACAGTCTGAAACCATGCTGTAACTTAAAGGTGCCTTATGAAATAAACACCAAATGAAATGCCATTTAAAGAGTTGGTATTTTAGCTTTTCATGTGCCTAGTACAGGTGTGCATTCAGCTATTTAAGCTGGTTATTCTGCTCATTCCTCTCCTGTCCTTGCAAGTGTTACCCACAATACATTAGGGAATTTTCATGTTGACAATGAAAGGAATTTGATTGACAGCCACATCGGCCACATGGGGATTTACTCTGCAGTAGTTGGACTGCCCACCCTTGGCAGGCTGTTGCAGGGCAGAAAACCCCCATAGAATGGAGAATGTCAATCAATTGCCATTCTTATATAAGGGAGAAATATAGTTCAGCACAGCACAAAGACCGTCTGATTGGGTGTTAAGTCTGCAGCCAAGAGAAAATGACAAACTCAAGAAATTTGTGCCACGTTAGTATCTGTTTGAGAGTTATTTAAATTACAGTGATGCTGTGATTTTGTCTTGTTTCATCACAGGCATCACTCTATAGCAAGAAATATTCTTATGGTTGGTAAAGATTTAAAGCACTTTCATAAACTTTAGTTTGTAATTGCATTCTTGTCGTATCAAGCAAATGTGGTGAGTTTTGACTGAATGTCAAAGCTTTAAGTGAAGAGGTACAGTACAGAACTCTAAGGAGATTCTTCAGCCAGTTATCTTTACATTTTTTTTTTACATACTTTTGAATTGGACTTGATTATGATAGGCTTTAGTCTTGATTTGGTTTCAACTCTCTTGGGAAACAAGCAAGCTGCCAACAGTGGACGATGTAAATTGTATTAATATGCAGCACGTAACTGTGAATATGACTCACATGGTTGCTGAAAAAGCGCAAGTCTGCCCCAAACAGTCCCTGAGCCAAGCTGGGTTAAAAGGAAACCCTTTCCCTAATTGCTGAGAACAGTTCTGACTGCTGAAGCCTCAGGGGGCTTCATAAGTTACCAAACTAGATGTATTAGACATGGTTGCATCTGAAAGCAGTGGTCTGTAACTTGAGTTTCATAAAATCCCAGCAGGCTGGTCGCAGTCACTTCACCATGATTATAACACAAAATGAACACACAGTGTAACACGGCTGGACCATGATGACAAATCCAATATCAATACATCAATTTTCTTCAGACTGACACTTTTTAAAAACAATTGGCCTCTTCCGAAGAGCCAGGTGGAGTTTGTGAAGAAAAAGAGTCTGGAGTATTGTCTATTTCCTTTTTGACAGTGTTTTTGGTTTTACAAAAGCCTAATTTAGGGCCAGACTTCCCAAACATGCAGTGACCACTGAGGCGGATTGGGCTGATTGAATTGGCAAAATGACCATCCAGTACAAATACTGCTGTGTGATTTTTGGTCATTTCATTTTGTAAAATAAGCACAATAAATGCAGCGGTTTCTGATCTCCCAAGTCTTCAGTGCATTCATTAATGTGTCCTTATACTCTGGCCCATCAAAATAGCAAACTTTCCTTTTTCTTTCCATTGAGGAGATCTGTGATCACAGGTAACAAGGTAAATCAGTTCCAGAGCCAGAGATATTAGCCCAGCTGGGTCTGGTCAGTCATGTAGCAGCCTTCCAGTCCAGTGCAGAGATACCTAAGAGCAACCTGAATGCTTGTTTCAGTATATACATCTGAATTAGTGGAATCAGTTGAAAGTTGTATCTGTTTTTCAAAATAAATGGCAAGTACTTTCCCTAAAGATTCACCGTTACTCTCTATAGCCTCCTTAATAGATTAAAACCCTTTGCTTATAGTAACTCTAACCCTCACTTAATGAACTCAAAGCTTAATTAAGAATAAGGTCCTCTTTTCAACTAATTCTTGGTAAAGTTTTAAAACACATTTGAGGAGCATATTTTGTATGATTAATGTCCCAACGGATATCTCAAAGTTGTAATCCCTTTCTCTGTTAGATGGTAATGAACCATGTCTTCTACTAATAGATTTCCACCGAACCACATTATGAAACTTATAACCGCATTACCATTGACTGGCCTATTGTAAAATGAGATATGTTGGATAACTGTGCTGTTTAAAAATTGTAAGAACTACCCACTTTGATATATTTCCAGGTATACTGAAAGTCTGGTGCTGTCTCACTAAATTTAAGATTTCTCATTAAAATGTTAATAAAATAAAAAATCTGACATAACTGAAGTCATGAACAGTCTTCAATTCATAGTCAAACATTTCCAAGTTTTGGATCACAAAGGAATATGTGTTTTATTATTTTTTCCAAGGTGAGTCTCTGCAGCATAGATAATAAAATCCACCGTGCTGTGCAGCTGGGGTGTCTAAAGAGAAAAGATATCATTACCGCACATCAATTTATCAGGATTACAATGCTTCCTTTCTTGGCTTATTTCTCTGAATTGGGTTAAAATAGCTTGGTATCCGCCATAAAACATTATTCGTACATGCCAAGTCAGCTGAAAGCCGGTTAAGTGTGAAGAGACTCATTTGAATTGCTCACAGAGACTGCTCACCCATGCTCAAAGGTTTTATATTAAATCTAGCAGGAAACGTGTGTATAGAAATTACATGTCATGTTATGTAAGCTTGTGGTTAAATGATCAACTCTTGTAAGGTGTGTCATGTGTGTTGGTGGCCTAATTGAAATGAATACTGAACACAAAAAGGATGTGAAAATATTTCAGCTTCACATGGCTGTCTGGATTTGGTCTGTCTGTTTGCTTTGTCCATGTGCCTGCTTGTTTTATGTTTGTTCAGGGTTTGGTCCATCAGCATGTTGTCCTATTTCCTGTTTGAGTTTGGTAATCGTCTGTCTCTGTTGCTTGTCGTGTGCTTTGTTTCCCGTTGTCTTGATTTACCTAATGTTTCCCACCAGCTTTTGTTCCCCTTCCTGCCTGCGTGTTGTATTATATGGGTCTCAGCTAACTGTTTTCGCATCATCATCGTTATGTGGAGTGTCTCTGTTGTGCTCAGGGTTCCTTACCATTTGGATTTTGGATATTATTTGTCGGATTGTTACCCATTCAATTGTTTTTTCTGTTTATGGACCTCAACCTGTGTTTGGACTCCAGCGTGCTATGTGTTTATTAAATATTACAAACATACCAGAGACTCTTGGTGTCTTGTGTTTGGACCCACATCTCTGTTTTTCCAGGCCTTGGCACACCATGTTTACACTGTTTGAATCAACGCTTAACATAAAAAGAAAAAATAATTATGTTCTCTCTACTTGTACTGCTGTACAAAGACTGTGTGTATGAATCTGTCCCATAGCTCTTTTAAAGACAGCAGACGGACAGAGGCCATGCCTAGAGCTCATAGAGCGGGTTCATATCAGCCTCATTAGCAGAGTGGACGGAGCAAGATGGATCGAGGGGAGTGAGGAGCAGAGAAGAAAAGGAAAATCAAAACGAGATAGGGTGGGAGGACATGCAAAAGAGGACATGTAAAAGCCTTTCATTTAGAGATGTGGGTTTGTTTAAGGACATTGAGTGAGGGAATGTAAAAGATGTGGAAAAGATCCATACCAGCAAAAAAGAGTCAGATTTGAACACACACAAGAAATACAGAATAAACAAAAAATACAAACTGGTCTCCTTTTCTCTCTTTGAATAAGTATACAAATAACAGCTCGTATACCAGCAGGGGTTTGAAAGGTCACATAGGAGTTATATATCTTCATATAGCCATATATCCTCCAGGGTTCTCCAATCCTAATTAATCCTTTAGGATAATTATATTTTATCTCCTATGTGACTGCTCAACCAGAGCACAGGGAATTGCCTCTTACAGTATACCACATATTACATTTTTACTGTTACACTATCAACATTAGCCATGACACTTTAAAGTGAATGTTTCTTATAAGGATCACGTTTGCATGCGTGCATGACCTAATACACCCACTTCAGTACTGTAAGTGTGTGACTTAATGTGTATACTATGACGACTGTGTAGTTAAAACAATGTATTTCCAAAATGTCAACTGCTGTGTTATAAGACGTGAGTTTATCTAGTGAGTAGGGCTGGGCGGGTGCTTTACTGAGGGTAAGCATGGCAACGACTTCTGTGCGCTACACAGCTGTAGCCTATTCAACTTAAATTAAAACGGTAGGATACATTACCTGATAGGCCTACATCTAGTTTTGTGGGGATGCTCTGCCATGCAAATTCCCTCCTGTTGGTGTCCTGATAACCATTTAGTAAACAGTAATGGATTCTGGAAACTAACAAACAGCGAGGATCAGTCTCTCGTCCAATGATTTGTTCTGCGCGTTGCGTACAAAAAGTTCAAGACAATTCACGCAGCGGGCAGCGTGTGTGTGAGGCGAACGCACACGCAGTTTCACAGGAACGCACCCGCTTATCGCTACGCCTTGTGACGCCATAGAGTTTCTGCTGCTCCCTGGTAAAAGAAAAATGTTTCTACTGATACCTGTTCCAAAAAAAACAAACAAGAAAATTAGACTCTGATGGTAACTTGTTTAAACAAGCTATAAAAGCTAATGGCCTGGCAGTGGAAAAAAGCTTTGGTTTAATATTTGATTTGATTACATTAATGCTGAGAGTAGAGATTTACAAGTAATATTTTATTGCTACTGTGTAAAGGGAATACTGCATGTAAAAAGCACCTTATTTGTTTAATGTGTTTGCAAACCACGTTATTGCACTTTTGTGTATATAGCAGTACATTTAAATTAAAAGTCCGCAATACACTTCTTTAGAATTCATTATTCAATTTTACACATAACAATGCAATTAATCACAATTAATCACAAGAAAATCATGTTTAATCGTTGCCCAGCACTAGTAGTGAGTTTTGATAATGATGTACTGTATATTCAGTATTTTCTTAATCACTATGAGTTACAAGGATTTTGTAGACCAACAGTATTGTGTATAGGCTGGGTCCATTGCCATGAGTATTATGTTTATAACACCGCTGAGAATCTTTTTGTTCTTTGTTCTTTTTTTTTATCTAAACAGGGTATCACAGCCCTTTTAGTGTGATATACCTCACAGGCCTATCAGATTAAGTAACACTTAATTGACACCATACGCCATGTTCAAAATATATTGGATGGATTTTAAACTTGACAGTGAACTGATGTCTTGAATCTAAAAACATTCAAAGCATTTGAGAACCATCTCTGTTTATTCCATACTTCCATCCAGTGAAGCTGCTCAGTGCCAACAGATCATTGACAGATGCATTTGTGCTAAAATTACCCTGAATAAATAAAGGTTAAACCCAAATGTCCTTAACAGGTGTAGCAACTGCGGTTACTGGTGCAGCAATAGCAATTTTGCTACAAAGGCAGCAATACCTAACATGGCTCAAAATATGCCATTTTAATTTAATATGACATTCAAGACTTTAAATGAATTATTTTACCTCCCATAATAAGACAATGCAGCTTTAAAATTGCTGGTTTGCACAGAAAATGGAGCTGTAAGAAATAAGTCACGAAGAGGAATTCAAATCTGAAAATGATTGACAGCTGTGTGACTTTTCTTTTGTTTAGAGCCACGAATCCCTGACTCAGTGTGTATATCTGTGTATGCATCCGGACCAAATGCTCTGCAGTATTGACACAAACAAGTTTGTCTTCTTAGACAATGTTTACATGTTTGTCCAGTAGATGTGTGTAAAAAGGTTCAACTGTAGGCGTCTCTCTCTGAATCTCTGTGGTACAGCTCATCGAGAGCTTCCTCAATGTTCCCTTGCTGTGGTTTTCAACTGAGCGGGAGGTCTGTCGCATCCCACTGATTACCCCTCCCTGTGTGTGTGTGTATGTGTGTGTGTGTGTGTGTGTGTGTGTGTGTGTGTGTGTGTGTGTGTGTGTGTGTGTGTGTGTGCGCGTCCTTGGCTTTGTTTATCAGTATGTCAGTAGGTTTGAATTTGATGTTTTTGTCCTGGTGATGTGTGTCAGCGTTCATGTGTTTGTGTACTGCTTTCCAATTTTGTGTTTTTCCGCACACACACACACACACACACACACACACACAAACATACACCCTTTATCATCTAATGCCAGCTAAAGCCAACAACTAAGATCCACCCCAGTCTCTCTGGTCTGTTTGTCACACTGCCTCTCTCTCTCTCTCTCTCTCTCTCTCTCTCTCTCTCTCTCTCTCTCTCTCTCTCTCTCTCTCTCTCTCCTCTCTCTCTCTCTCGATGCACACAAACAATCACTGAACCACACACACATCCCAGTTTCCCCTGCGGCTGCCTGATTGAGGTTTCCTTGCCTCGCCCTCAAGATTTACTGTAATCGTCGAAGGATGATGGGAGGGAGGGAGGGAGGAAAGAATGGAAAGGAAATTTAAAATTGAAGGATGGAAGAGCAAAGAGGGGATAGAGAGCGTGATGGAGTAAATGTAGAGAGGGTAGCTGTGCGGGGAGGGAGGGGAGTGACGAGGGACTGAGAGGTACAGGAGGGTGGAATAAAGGTATCAAGAAACGTCACCAAAAAGATGAGGAAGGTAAGAAGGAGGAGAGAGTGTTAGGAAAAAAATGATGAATGAAAGAATGAATGGAAGTAGAGGCGGAAAGGGGATAAGGAGAGAAACTGCAAGGCCACAGAGGATAGAAAACATCTCCCATTAAACGGAGATTACAGCTTGTGCTGGTCCAGAGTGCTGGGCGACTTTACAACCTCTGCCATCAGCCTCTGATGATATAACACCGAGTTTTAAAGATCAATTTGTCACTTTTCATCTCCTCCTACACCTCATTCTCCTCCTCCTCTTACACAGAGGCCGAGGGCAGAGATGTTAGAGGAGGAGGAAGAAGGAGGAGGGAGGAGCTGGAGTTGCAGCTTCATCGGGAGAAAAGGATGAGAAAGCTGACTTACATTTACAAGCAATTTTGATGATGTTATATACACAATAAATCCAACCCCGTCCCCCCCGCACGGTTTCCTGTTCTTGGGATAAGAGCCCCACACACACTGACAAACACAGACACAGTGCTCTAACTGCATGGCAGATGGAATCACTTCCTCATTTGTCCTTACTTTTCTTCCTCCATGTCACTGATAACCTATGGCCAGTTGTTCCAAAACTGTGGTTCAGGGAGTCCAGCACTTTTTGAAGTGTTTCTTCGGGGGTCCAAAAGAGGACATGCTACATTTTACTTTGATTTTATTCACTACAAGTTAAGTGACCAGACATGTGTGTTTGCATGCTTTAAACGTTTATCTGAAAATCATATATTTTATATTTGTGCTGATCATTATCCATGTCATAAAATTGACTCACTGGCTGGAGACAGTTGCATGAAGAATTGACTTTCAGTGATCTCATTGTAGTATTGTTTCACAATATTCTGCAGTATAAAGTAATGATTCTAAGCAAACTGATTAAAACCATCAAAATTAGTTATTGCAGGTTTTCTGTATCACATCTGACGTGTTTTGATTGATGTAGGCCTATATCACAACAGTGAAACACATTTCTTAGCAATGGACACTAATTTGATAACTTTATCTGGAATTTTGCATGAATTTGACATATTATAACGTCTTCACAGGAAATCGGTATTTTGTGTTACATTTCTGCTGCACGGAACTGCGTTTGCAAGCAGGGACTAATTTGAAAACTGCCCTTGGACTATGTGTGTTTGGTTGAAAATGTTTTTGTTCAACATTTAGTCCCATCTTTGGAGAATCCTTGAACACGTCAACAAGGGGAAATTCCAAAACAGCTTTAATGTGACTATATTACATGTTACACATCCTGGGAATAACATGAGGACACTAAAATTCATTAACTAAAACAAATGTGTCTGGGTGTACCAAGGGTAACGAACTGGACTACTTGTCTCACATTTTCTAGACTCTACCAGTTAATTTTTTTTTAAATCAATAGCTGAAGGTAGGTCAAACCAGAAAGTGGAACAGAAAAGTTTATCGCCAAATAGGTGTTGCTAGAAGCTTGGCGAGTGAACTCTCGCAGGGCTAGATGGTTAACTACCTTAGCAAGATACCACTAGCAAGCAAGGGTACATGCTAGTCAGTCACAATATATGCAAGTTGGCTTACCAGCTGTTTACCCAAGTCACAAGAAAATAATATCACACAGTTTATTTTAGAGAAATATTTGAACTGCTGTCTCTGTCGGCTAATGATGCCTTTTTGTGGAGGTGTTTAAAAACCAGCAGAGCAGGTTAAGTGTCTGCTAATGCTCTTCTCAAATAAGCTTTATCTTCTCGGGGTCCCTGACATGAAAAACCCTGGGAACTTCTGATTTACGAAAGGGTCATGGGGGACAGAGACCAGCACTTCCTTGGTGCCAAGTGAAGACAACCTTGCTCTTCACTGTATAAAACAGACAGAATACAAATCACAGCCTAGATGGGAGCAGATGGAGTGTGAGTTTCTCCTCAGAGCGCAGAGACAGCGAGAGAAGTGAGATAATAGCCCACAGCTAATCCACTGCACACTGAAAACTCATTACTCCTTAAGAAGAAAACCGGAAAAAAAACGTGCTCCCCAAGACGGAAAGAAATACTCTGCTTAAGGTGAAGACCTTGGCAAAAACTGCCTGGTTTTCCTCAAGTGTGAAATTTCTTTTATGCACAGTTCAGCGGATTTGACTCGTTGTCTTTGTTGACGAGGAGCTTTTGTACAAACTCGGCAGTGGGCACCCGCAGCTCCCCAAACACACCCACCGGCAGTGAACCACACACACGTCTATGTCTATGATGATAATACTGTTCCTGACACAGACACACAGAACTCTGCCACAGAGACCAGCACCTTTAAAGCAACATACCAGTGTGTTTGCAGGTTTTAGCTCCTTAACTACAACTCATGTACACATTTTTGATGAACGTTTTTGAATACATGCTTTACAATTTTATATTGGTGTGTTTTTCCCACCGTTTCTAGTACCATCGGTTTTTATTCCATTTCCTACATTTCTCTACGATATAAAAATCTATAGTCACTGAGGGCTTTCTGAATTGAGTGCTTTGTTTTTGAATCAATGCACTTATTCAGGAAGCTCTCACTGAACAAGAAGTAATCAGACCTATCTTGTCCTGCGAAAATGTAAACATTGGAAAAAGGAAGAAGCCACCGCACTGCAGCAGCGTTGAGCTATCAGTAAAATGAGGAACACCTGCACAGCTGACAACACGACAAGCTCAGTCAGCTTTATCAAAAAAATCTTACCATCTGTTTACAAGTTGGGTAAGCTCACACCAGAAGTCCCATATTAGACAGCACATTTCATAAAATAACACCAACAACATTTTACATCAAGAGAGTTTTATGTCAGAATGTAAGTGAATGAGAATGAGGTGGTTTTGTATCTACATCTGACTTCAACAAAACTACAGAAGGAAGATGGCGCTACACATTCAGCAGCTGTTTATTGAAGTGGATCCTTCTTTCACCTCTTGCTTTAACATCTATACCTGCTGCACTACACAGATCTACTGTGACGTTCCACCATCACCTCCAGAGACTGTTTGGCAAGAGGCAACAGTGATGACTGCATATATATTTGCAACTGTAAAAGGTTGATCTTTCCTCCCAACCATTGTTTCTTAACAAAGTTTAATTGTCATATAATGGAGAACAGGTGGTCAGCAGTGTTTGTGTATGGCTGAATCCCAATCTCCACACTCACAGACTCACAGACTTTGAGGTGTGTTCCCGGTGAGTCTGTCACGGCTTAAGGTCCCACTGTCAAATTGTGAAGTGCATGAGGGCTCTCTCATTTTGAGCCTTAATTGCACGCTTTCTGTAAGTCTGCATCGCTACAGACTAGCCTGAGGGAATTACCAGCAGTTCATAAATTTGTGACATTAACTACAGCGTTACCATGGGAATCATGGAAGTGGCAACTACAAGAAAAAAGAAGTTTACATGTAAGTTTATGATGCTTTTTGATTTTGATTAACCAGTGATTGAACTGATTATTTAAAATTTACCTCTTGTCCACAGATAATTTTAAAATAATCAGTTTGCTTGGCAAGTGCATGGAACACGTTCAAATCAGACAGTTGGTCCCGTCAGTGCCTCGGCCCTGAATAAATAAAAAAATAAAAATACAATAAAAAGTCCCAAAACCACAATTGTTTTGGCATATTCAAGAATTGTCCCATCATACCATTTTGGGCACAGCCTCTCGCACATAAGCAGTTACCAGGTTACCAACTAAGTCTGTGAGGGTTCAGGGCTTAGTCTTTAATGTGGAGACTGGGATTGGGCCAGTGTGTAGCATGGCACCATGTAATGAGATGAAACTCCTCCCACTTCTTTCCTGCACTATTATTCCATCTATGATGACTTTATTTAAAACTGACAACAACTCAACCCATATCCAAACTGTTGTTTAGGGCCTACTACTTAATAATCAGATGCTCCTAAGTGAAATTCTAAGTGTTTGGTGCTTTCACTGAAATGCTAAATAGAGATTTCAACTTTTAGGCTATCACATTAGGACCATAGGTAGAGCTACAATTTGGCGATTACAATAATTTGAATCTGAATAATAATCTGTGAACTGGATGAAACTCGAAACAGAGTAGGTATGAGTACATATATTACATTTTTGAGTGAGTTATTTCAGAACCAAACTTCGACCGTTTCACAAAGTTAAGCACGTTTTACTTTGAAAGTCTAACTGGACTAGTTCTCCACGTGCAAAAGCGACGATAAAAAGAGGGTACCGACTGCGCTATGAGCAACGCCATGGGGTCTTGAATAAACATCCATGAGCTGCTTGTGAGAACGTGTTGAAGGAGTAGGCGAGTAATGACAAAACTGATGCTTGAGGACCACAAATGAATTTCATTAAATTAGGATTTCCACTCTGCGCAAACATTTGCTGTAATGGACAAATCACCAAGCAGCGCCTCTGCTGTGTGAAAACAAACAAAGGTCCATTTACCTTCCACCGCACCATCTGCATGTTCATACATGTTCATATAGTTCATATTCCTTCAAAATTCATTAATCTGCTATGATAATTTCATGTCCGGGGAGTCGTTGCAGCACAAGTAATTAGAAAATCATTCACATGCCTGCATGCTGGAATAAAATTATGGAAGATTAGATTTTGCTTTGATTTTCCCCCTTCAGGTGGAAAATGTTACCGCGGAAATGTACATACTCAGCATGTCAGATAAGGGTCACTGCAGCGTCCAGTCAAGAGGCACCGCCTCAACCTGATTTATGGTAAGACTGAGCCACGGCAGGAAGACCTGTTATAACACCTCTTGGTAAGCAGGTGGCACTCGCTGAAACATGAAATTCCCTTTTGGTCACAACTGTTCCGTCTACGTTACAAATCACCAGCCTGTTACAGTAAGCTGTATTCAGTGTGCCCCAGGGCCCAACTGCGCCATGTGTGCAGTGAATCAGCTGCAGATGTGGAGGGTAAAAGATGAATTGACTTCCTCCACAGCAGCTGTCTCAGATTGAGGTGAATAATGATGTGTGAATCTGTGCATCAAGACGCGAAATTGGGAAGGCACTGCATATCAAAAAGTCAGATAGAAGTTTGGAGAACAATAAAAGCGCCAGGAAATGCAGAAAAACCACCGGACTCACACACTTAGCCTATATCTATTCACGCTCTAGGGAGCAACAGAGGAATAAAAAGTCGATCTTACCTCCCAAAGCTTGTTTCATAACGAAATTCATGATGATGGCTTTTAATTCCTTGCCTTCTTTATCAGCGCAATGTTACATTCAGTTGTTATGGACAAGTAGAAGTCCTTTATAGCCAGATCTGGGGGGAAAATCACAAGAAATGCGTGTTTTTGTCAGAAAATCTATAATCTTAAACTAATAATCCTAAAATATGTCAATAATACAGCAAAAGCAATGAGTATATGCCACACACAGTACAGGAAGACTAACCAAAGCAATGACTTTATGCCACTATGTAGGATAAAGAGGCTCACTAAACTCACTTTAGACTACTGCATACACGTTCTCATTTGTAAAGAACATCATAGAAATAGTAAACATTGTCACATATAAGCTTATGGAATCTGCGTCTTGCGTGTTAGGCACGTTTCTTCAATGCGCCAACTGAAGGACACCAAGGTCAATGGTTCAAACACAACAGAAACACAACGAGAATAACGCCCAAATATCTCAAATCTACAGACCAAATCAGCACACATGGCTCATCATTTCCTTACAAGTGTAGCGCGTTTTCAAGAATCCCGGACAACTGAGTGTTGAGTGTCAGGCACTGACGGGAGGACGTGTCACGACAATCAGTAGCCTAATAACCTCAATGTGGCTGAGCTCTGCCCGCAGCCAAGCGAGTTTGAGAAAGTGCACGGCGCAAGTCCTCAGCTTGGCAGGACAGTCGTCTATGTGGACGGCGGACTAAACCACTGATGTGTATGTTTCCTGATCATGTGGTAAAACTTTCCACCCTCCATTGGAGGGACATTGGACACAGCCATCCCACTCCGGCATTAAAAAAAACCTGCTCGTGCGTTAATTAAGCAACAACGCTTACATGACTGATGCATGTAGCCTATGTTTACAGCTACATGCTGTGTGTGCAGTAAATATGTTACGACCTGATTGTGCGTTTGCATGCGAAGAGATAAAGATGGTGTAAAAGCAGGAATACACATGCACTTCCTTGTTTGATCAGAGCCTGGTTTCAGTACCACCGGGAGTGGATAGCTCCCCAAACCGTTGAATTGCATTGAAGCAGCCGCATCAAACATCAATTTACCTCCGTCCGGCGACTGGCTGAAATCCTCCTCACACACTCACACACACCAAACAAGGATCAGAGCAGAGCTTCAGCTGCAGCACTCTCCGGAGCGAAGTTATCCTGCAGCAGGCAACAGCAGCACAGGCTAATCTAACTGTTCGTCCCTTGCATCTCCGGCTCCCGGGGCTGGTAAAAGGACGTCCTTGGTGCTTCCTTCTTCCTGCCGCTTAGTCTTCCTGCACACACACTCACTTATTACACACATGCACACGTAGAGAGAAAGAGGAGGAGTAGAGGGGGGGTGGTGGTTTGCGAAAGGTGAGGTGAAGCTGCTGCCGTTCACACCGTGATAGGAAGGAGCGACTGAATCACATGGAGGGATGGAGAGAGAAACGTCCCACTAACGTTCTCCTGACCGACACAGAGAGATCGATTATTCAGTCTTGACGCTGGCTGCCTGCTCCGTCCTACAGCCCGCCCCCCTTCTCTGCAACGGGGAGAGGGACTAGGATTTCACTTAAAACGGTAGTGCAGAATATAACGGAAATATGATAGGTCTGGGGTAAATTTATTGTAGCTGGATGTCTCTTTGTTTGGCTTCACTGTTTTGTTTAATGTGACACACATTCAGTGTGCATCCAGGAGATGAAATGTTAAAAATCATAGAATGATCCTCGTGTTGCAATAGGGAATTCCAGGATGTGCTCTTTCCTACACCATATCGTTATTTCCAATATATTTAACTTGTTACATTAAAATATTCTTATAGACATCAAGACATATCAGTGGTGTGAACAGACTCTGTAAAGGGTAGGGGCAAAAAGAAAGAGGTACCTCCTCCAAGTTTAGGTTTTTTCCAAGGTCACATCAGCTAGGCAGCTGGAATGCTCAGGTACCCTTCTGACAGGCAGACAAATCCAGCGAAAACACACAACACAAAGTAAATGAAATCAAAGCTTGTAATCTTGCTTTAGTGTTAATGGTAATATATAACTCTAATACTATACATTCTAGCATTCCCTTAGGAACTTTGCAAAAGGGTCCGATTTCATGGGAATGTTGTACATAAATATAAGTATTTACTTTTAATGATTTTTATTTTATTTTCAGTATTCACATGGAAAACATTCATGTAGACAGTAACAAGGATGTGACTCATTGTATTAAGCCAAACCCCAGAGGGGCTTTCTGCTGATTTTACTGATGAAGTTCTGGGGAGTACTATAATAACTAACTCACCTTAGGATTGAAACTACAAATCTTTACCAGAAAGCCTGCAGTACATACCAACACTAGGAGTTTGAAGGATGTGGGCATTTCCCAAGCAGGGGGAGTCTAACATAATATGCTATTGACCTGCATTATAAGAAATATTCAGGATATTCAGGAGTCAGGATATTTTGGCCTCAGTTGCAACAGTTTTGATCATATTTCTTTTTTAAATATGTCTCTTGCAAATTTTCCAACATTGCAAAACTAAATTACTGGAGTACACCTTCAGCCACCAAAAAGGTCATCGCTATGGTGGGGACTTTATTATTTGATGAAAAAAGACCATTTTTGGTATAGTCACAAGGTTGATCTATCTTATTTTGCATTGCAGTTAACATTCTGTTAACCGTCCTGATACTAAAACGCCTATAATACAAAAGTGTTTCTTGTTCTACTGTTGCAGGCTACACGCTTCCAGTGAGGAAATCAAGCCAACAGCATTACAGTCAGCAAGATTGTTCTGTGGTCTGACGGAAACCATTGCCTCACTTTCACTACCTGCTGCACGGCCCTTCCTGCATGAGAACACACGGGAACGCTGTTCAGGGAGTAAAAGTCAGGAGCAAATGCCGTTCCTGCTCAGATTTTCAAAATCTGTTCAGTTTAACTGGGGAAATCACTTATAGCTGTTTTACAGTGCTCTTAAAGCGTGTTCATGAAATTAATATAATGTATTGCGTATGAACCCTCCTCAAATTTAGCTGCTGCCCATAGAGCCAATGGGAAGGCTTGACAAAGCAACATTTCTGTGTCAGTGTTGTCATCGTCGCTACTGGCTACAGGTAATGCTGGAAGCTGCGGTGATGTTGACAGGTACGTGTCCTGTATCTCTGATGCATTAAAATCCGAGAGGGTGCAGTAACCTCACTATCGATGCACCCGATTTATTCCAGTACCTGTGCTAAAGTTACTTTGTGAACAACAAATTTGTGTTGAAATCATAGAAATCTGTGAGCTCCTACACAAACTCAAACGGAGCAAAGTCAGTGGTCAGCAGAGCAGAGAGGTCGCACCGGAGTAGTGAACCAGGTGATGTGATGATATCTCCAAGGTTACTCAGGGTGATGACAACTACACTTGTTACTGTACGTAAGTGCAATAAAATCCATTACATTAAAAAGCTACTTAATACTTAATCAATACACCTGCTGAACAAGAATAAACATATGCATACGTAGTATATAGGGATTTTTTTATTGTAAACATTACCTTTGCTGCTCTAGAAACAACATTTAGTTACAGTTCAGTCAGGACAACTTAATCAAATACTATTGTTTGCAGTAGTTATTTTTGGCGGTGTTCTGTGAACCCTGCCTCCATGCCTATGAGAGCCATGAGGGGGAGAGCTCCTCCTTCCTCATGCCTCATGGAAGGCCATAGGCAGGAAGCGCCTATGGCTTGCATGACTGAGATCAGCTGAGCTGTCAGCTGATGTGACTGACTTGACGTGGGTTGTTCAGGTGATGCTTGGATTGTGTCACACTGTGGGCAGGTCTGCTCTGTTTTGGTTCCCAGTCGGTCTTATTTGTAGTCTTTTAGTATCTGTCTTATACTATGTTGAGTTTTGGGTTCTGTCCTTGCTTGTGTCTAGTGGACTGTGTTCTGGTCGTTTGGGTTTTGTCTGTTATGATCCCTGTGTTATAGTTGGTTGGTGTTTGTCTGTTTACATAGTTTCTGTTATTGTCTGAAGTTGGATTCTGGTCTGGTATTTTGTTACATGTGTTCTGTCTGTGTTTTATTTTATTTTATTTTATTTTGCCCCATGTCTGCCTGTCAAGTGTTCCGTCTATTCCCCCAGTTATCACTGTGCCTGCCTCTCTGTTCCCCTTTGCTGTCTGTGCCTGCCTGCCTCTCTGTTGCCCCCTGTTGCCTCTGCCTGCCTCTCTGTTTTCCCTGGGTCCGTCTGCCTGCCTCGTTAACCTTGATCCCTGTCACCTGTGTTGCTCCCGCCCTGCTGGTTTAGTCCCTGTGAGTGTGTGTATATACCTGGTGTTTCTGTTCAGTCTTTGTCCGGTCATTTCAGTGTTTTGCAGTTTGTTGTCCTGTTTAGCCTGCCTTGCTCGTTGTGCTTGTCTTGTTACACTGTTGCTTTGGATTTTGGATTTCTGTTTGGATTACCTGGTTTTGGACTCTGTTCTATCAGCCACTCTTCCCATAAGTGTGCTTCCCTTTTATTTGCTACAATAAACCCTTTTCAACTGTACCTGCTCCGTTCAGCGTCCTGCAATTGGGTCCACCAACCTACTCACCATACCACAGACTCTGACAGATTGCGAGCTGATCTTGATCTTGAACTAAGGCTATGCCTGATTTATATTTAAAATATTTGATTCTACTCCTGTTACATATTTTTTTTAAAAATCACTCTTCATAGTCAAAAATAATTAATGAGTATTGATAAATAACCAAACCGATAAGAGAAGTACTATCGATAAAACATTGTTCATTTCATTCATGTGTTTATTGTTGATGTTGGACAGGACAGTAGAGAGACAGCATTGAAGTAAAGGGAAGAGGTCAAGTTAGTAACATGCATTAATGACATACGATTGTATACAGACAGAGAGGTAGAGGAGGAGAATGTAGCTTAGTGCATCATGGGAGGTCATGGCCGTCTAGACCTATCACAGTATAACTAAGCGATGCTTCAGGGCTTGCCTGAGACAGCCCTAATTATATGCTTTATCAAAGAGGAAAGTCCTAAATGTGGAGGCAGTGTCTGCCTCCCAAACCCAAACTGGGACCTGATTCTGCAAGAGAGGAACTTGATAGCTGAAGGCTCTGGCTCCCATTATACTTTGAGACCCTAGGAGCTATAGATAACCCTGCATGGTGGCAGAACAGCATTCAAGTATGAGGTACTATTATGAGCATGTTAAGATATGATGATGCCTGACAATTAACGGCTTTGTAAGTGAGGAAATTATATTCTGGATTTTACAAGAAGCCAGTGCAGAAGCTAATATTGGAAAAATACGATCTCTTGTCCTAGTTCTGGTCAACTTGAGAGTCTTAAGTGACTCATTCGGACATGTTTTATGACTACTGTAGGTGATGTAGTGAGGACCTTTAAAGCTGAATGGATCAGTGCTTTAAATATTAAAGTGAGATTCTTTGCAACTTTGTATTTTTTTGTGTAAAAAAAAATTAAGAGAACACAGCATAGATCATTCCCAATGCCCTTTCCTTTGTTTAAGCAGATTAGTCAATTGTCATTGCATTGGTGTCTGTGCTTCCCTCATTCACTGTGTAAACAACATGGCTGATACCGTACGTCAATTTTTCTCCGACAAGCTATGTGGTGGGTGGGAATCTTCCATTAAGTTTTACAGAGCAAAATTCAGTTTTTGTAGTTTCCCAGCTTGATAGGGAAATAATGAGCCTCCACTGACTTGGTGAAAGCTCTACTCAAAGGCAAAGAAATTCATTCTTCAAATTCATTCTTCTCTAATGCTGATTCTTTAAGAGCACTTACATAAATGGGCACCGGCAAATGCCTTTCTACAATCTTAAATCCAAATCCAGATTTTATTCATACACACATACATACATTTACATTGGTTCACAGTGGGGGATTGTACCCGGGTCGCTCACACCAAAGGCATAGTCTTGTCAATTGCTCCATCACCCCCACACATAGTCTCTATCTACCTGTTTGCAACACACTTAAAATTCACAGCACACCATTTTCATGGCTGCTTTACTACAACAAATGGGCAAAATGAACATCACGTGTACAATACAGTATACAAATATCTGTTTAAGAATATTGGCGCGTTCAAGACCGGTCGGAACTGGGATTTTTCCCAGTAGAAACTTCCGACATCCGACATCAAAGCATTCCAGGTGCATGGTGGTGCATGACGCAGAAAGTGAACGAAAATCATGGCTGACCGTGACAAAGTCACCGGTTGCACCCTCAGCAGTGCTTTAGGTGTTAACTGCAACAACTGACATAAATGGCCCATATGTTACTAGTTCTGTGTTCCCCTCTGGCTACATCAGTTGGTAGCCCTGAAGTCAGTCAATGTTGTAGATTGCAATTCGTAATGTTTTAGCATTTTTAACAATAACTTTCATGCAGAAAAGATGACTTTATGAGATTCCTGACTGTAGCTACGTAATGTGCAAAACATATTTCTACATCAATATACATGCAGAACAGGTTTTACTATATGATCTGTATGTATTATTTCAATTTAAATACATGCAAATGTACGTTTTGTTGCCTTTTAGTTTATGGTTTACCATTTACAGTGTGTGCTTCCATGGACGCTGACGTTGTTTTCTGACGTCATTCAGCTGCTACTCGTGAAGTCGGGGTACAAATTTTTTCTCAGAGTTCACAAGTAGGAAATCCGACTTCAGGTGGCGTTCCAGGATAGTTTTTCTAGTTAGAGGTCGGAAATATCCCAGTTCCGAGTTGCCTGGAACACAGCATATGCAAATGAAATTTTTGGTCTTTTTTGGACTTAGTGCTTTAAAAAGGGCTGCATGACATAAGAAATACTGTTGCTCTACCAAGTGAGCTAAAACCTTAGCAGATAATATAATACAATATAATATAACATATTGTTGAGCTTGTGTTAGTCCATAATGCTGCTTGAGTCCTTTTTGTTCCCAGCTCAAAAGGTATTTTTCTTATCTGGATTTTGCTTGCAGGGAGGTTTAACCTATAAGGCTGATCTTTTCAGTGACACCAAACATTATGAAGTATTAAACTTTATCCAGATGGCTGATGTTCTCTGCGAAATTATGCAAAGCTGTGACACTAAAAATTCACATTTTACACCCTTTGAGTGGTATTTAATTTAGCACCCATTCAGCATTCACTGATGTTCTTTGGTTTCCATGATTTGTATATAAAATCGTGCCAACTTGAGGCCCTTCACTATTCAGCTGTATAGCAGCGACTTGACATGTTTCCTGGAATTGGGCTGCATGTAGAGAATTTTAATCCCCCGCTCTCATTTTATCTCATCTGTTCACTTAATTTGATGAATCTCTGTAACAAAAGGTTGAACAACCTCAAGTAATTAGACTTTCTCAATTTCAAGCAGCAATAAAGGTAAGTTAGTTCAAACATTTTTTATTAGATGTGTAACTGCAGATACCTAAAGCTGAGTTTAGCAGCTAGGCTGAGCTCACATAAATCCCTGTCAATATAAAATTGTCCATCGTCAACTTAACCTGTGTACAGGGTCGCGGGGGGCTGGAGCCATTCCCAACTGACATCGAGCCAAAGGCGGGCACACCCTGGACAGGCCGCCAATTGCGATAAGAGATCATATGTAAATTTGAGGTTTAAGGATGTAGCATGTGGCTGATATATGTGGACCTTGTGATAAGGAGTTTTTGTCAAAGTGATGTGTAAAATTCTCATGAAAATTGTATTTTAAAAATACAGAAACGTGTGCATGATTTGGTAGCTGCTCTAAAGTATTGCTGTTGCTACAGGTTGCTTCTGAGGATGGTTACTGGCCAAAGCAGAGGTCATTTGTGTCCATCCACAAGCCTCCGTATATCCCCTCTATCAGCCCTCTGAGATGACTATTGATCAGGAGCTGAGATCAATAGTAACTCTCATTAAGTGTTTTTGTCATTATTGTCATTGCGGTATTGCATTTCCAATGGTACGTTGAATTTGTTTGATTTGTACTGACTTCTGATCAATTGTAATCATCATTTACAGTGTTGTAAATCTACATAAAGCTTGTGACAGCATGATTCTAGAGGTGTGTGACCCTGCAGACTGAACTGCATCTCTGCATCTCCGTTGGTGGTCACCGAAGTTTGTTTAGCCAAATGATGGCGATTATTTAAAACATACAGATGGTGACAGTCAATAAGTGGATTATGCTGTAGCTGCTGGTTGAGAGGAATTATAAAAAAAATACATTTTGGATAATTATTCTCTGCTGTGAATATCATAGTCACTGACTTAGCTGGTACATTATTCAGGAAGAAATTGTCACTCAGGCCATTCAGTTATCTGAATAGCTGAAGGTAGGTAGGTAGGTTCATTGTCACAATACAACAGGTTATAGATTGAAATTGAGTTTTCTAACACCTTTCTGCTACATAGCAGACAACATACATTAATAAAGAATCAATTATGAAAAACGGTAACAGAAATAAACTATCATCACTGGAGCATGTCGTAGGATGAATTAGAGTTTAAGAGTCTGATAGCTTGGGGGAAAAAGCTGCTCTGCTCTTCCCAGAAGGCAACAGGCTGTGGCTGGTTGGGTACTGTCCTTTAGTATCCTCTGGGCTCTCACCTGTGAGACCATCACAGTTAAAAATACATAGTGTAGTACATTAACAATCTGCCTGACATACCTGTCTGTATCTCTGAGATGCTCTGGTAGTGTGTGGCTAGCCATTCCAAGGTCAAAGCTGAGCACCAAAGGAGAGCCGTCAGGGCCCCTAAACTCTGGAACAATCTGATAGCAGAACAGGTTTGCAGAGTATGTTCCCTGTTTTGTCTGACTTCTTAAGACCTTTTTATAAAAATATATATAAATAAAGTGTTACTGAAAAAGCTTTTATTGTGTGAGTCCTATTTTTTATGTTCATCTTTGAATCCATTTTGACTTGTTTGTCTGTTTTATATTGATTGGTGTAAAGCATGTTGTTACCTGCACTGAAAAGTGCTGTACAAATAAAGCTATTATTATGAGCATGGGAAGCCTGCAACATGCCATTGAGGTATTGCATTTTTGTCCATGTGGCTGCTGATCTGTGCTCAGCCTACACATTTACCCAGAGGAATATAGATGGATAACTTTGTGAAGACCTAATGTTAATCCCTAGATAGGTTGTGACCATGAGAACAGGTTTTGTTCCCACATTATGATTGTTTCAACTAAACACTCATATACAGCCCTCAGCTGATGAAAAATCAATAAAAAATTGAACTCTTACATGGAGAAGCAAGTTAATTTACCAAAGATAACTGATAAATAATCCCCACCATTTCAGTCCCTTTGGTGTTGTTGCTTTATATTGTGTTTAGGCCTGTAGGAATTGAAACTTTAATAATATGCATTTACAGTGACTGAGCTTGCATTATTAAATTGCACGCCTTTTAGTTTTGATGGGTTTTTTTCATAATAAAGCCAAACTGTTCAGCTGGGCCACTATATGCCACCCAAGGGCCTCATTGAGATATCCAGGTTTTCAAAAACAATCCACTCCATGGTGAGGTGCTCCCCTCCAACTCAGCAGAATCAAAAATCTCTCTGAGCTCTTATATTTATTGCAGAGGATGAAATGTGAAGCCTGGCAGAACAGAAAAACAGTAAAAAAAAATCTTGTATTGGCTTTACAGTTGAACTACAGCAGTTTAACCTTTTGGGTGCTGCATACGCTGAAGTCATTCAGTCAATCTAAGCAACTCACAGCAATTGCAATCAGAGTTGGAATCAACTCTGAAAATATAGCAGTTGTACACCTCTTGACAGCTCACTATAGCCAAATGGAAAGCTACAGAAATAGAGACAAATGTGTTCTCACCTCTTTTGCAGAATTGGTACATGCCCCTTCATTTTAATAGGATTTGATGATTTGTCCACCGATGCCATGTTGCCATGCAACATAAACATGAGCTCCTGTTGAGCAGCTGCAATCTAAATCAAAGTCTGAGCATTTTGGCCTTGTTCAGACCGCCAGCCCAAATCCATTTTTGGCATAGATTGCATCCACATTGATTATCGAATGTCTTGACAGCAAAATTTTATTTTTTTACAAATCGGATCCAAGCCACATTTTAAGATGGTTTGTAATGAGATGAAGGAATTCTGTTCAGATTTCTACAGATGCCTCTCAGTCCAGATTCTCTCAAATCGGATTTCAGAGATTCTTTTGTGTTACTTGCAACACAACAGTGTCAAATCCAGGGAGATGCAAGTGCATCCATGCTGTGCACTGTCAAGCCGCGTTGCAGAACTCTCTGCACTGCAACAGTGCGCTTGATTGGAGGGCAAGACCTGTTAGATCACCAGCATACGTAGTTACTGGCGCCAACATTGTTACCACAGCGACCCATGTAGATAGGTTGGTGACGTCTGGACAATCCAATCTGATCACTTGCAAATAACAGCAAGGAAAGTCTGTCTGTAGATCTGATTAGAGAAACAAATCTGATTTGTGAAACAAATCTGATTTGCCTGCAGTCAGAACAAAGCCTTCGTCACAGACGCATTGCATTGCTACCTTTTGGTGTGTGATATATTTTTGACAGTTTAAGTTATGCAGGGGCAGGGAAGACTTTTAACATTTTCACAGTTAAATTTAATCAGTTACTGCACTTCTTGACTTGTGACTGAGTAGTGGTCAATGTAAAATACAGTTTAACCAGAAAAAAACAAAAACAAAGAAAAGATCCACTGGACTTGTTATAATGAAGTTAAAGACATTTTTGACCTTTCATCGTTTTCAAGGCACTACACACCCACATAGGTGTTTCAAGTTATTCTGGCTGATTAGACCTCATGTAAGGTGAAGCTATGTTTAAAATTACATGAATGCACCAAAGTTCATGTACCAACTAGAGAATAAAATGTGATTTGAGACATTAACGGCTAACAAAGAGGAACTGCCAGAGAGTGCTGATGTCTTATCAGCCAATCACAGTCAGCTGTGTTTCAGACTGTGTAAAAATGTAAAACTCTCGAAATGTAAATCATGTATGGATGAATTTCTTTCTTTATGAAGTGCAGAAGGCTTTGCTGAAGATATCAATGTACCCGCATATGTGCAATGTGCACAGTATCAAACAAATTGAAGACACATTTGGATGAGTCTTCTGTTGCAAAGCTCATAGCATTTGATATGTAAGTTCCATTGAGTGAGGGTCAGAGGAGCTGCATGTTTGAATACATATGCAATGGTCTATTATTGTGGCCAGCGTAAGGCGCAGCTATGCGATACCCATAGTGTCTGATCAGTATCTTGATATGCCACACCTGTGAGGTGGATGGATTATCTCAGCAAGAGAAAGTCTTAGATCTTTGAGTTCAGCTCATGACGAATGGGGGCAAAAACAAAAAGGTTGCGTTTATAATTTTGTTCAGTGTATATAGATATATTCCTCCTTTTCATACCATTTCGAGCCCTCATGAACTCACATATCGAAGCACTACAGCTGCACACACATCAGCTCAGTCCGTGAGGGTATAGAGCTCAGGCTTTAGGGTGGAGATTGGGATTGAGCCTGGAAAAACCTGGGTTGATTTTTGGATCGGATATTCTGTGACCGCTTGGTGTGATTGCGGTTGTTAGGCTTAGTGAAACGAGTTAACGAAAAGATATCCTGGATATGTTGAACTTGTAGTACAGGCCTCTGCTTTTTAAAGTGACATTTAAAAACGTTTTGTCCAATTCTGATCTGACAGCGCCATAAGAAGGTCTGATCAGGCAAACTAAGTGATATTCTAAGTGTGCCTTTCACTTCTGATGCCTCACATCACCATCAGGCTGGTTTTCACTAGTTTTGAGTATAGAGCATCTTTCAGTTCTTTCTATATAGTTTTGTAGATTTTTCTGAACTGCACTTTTTGTGGCATCCTGCTATGTTCTTTTCAAGCGTTCTTTTGTTTTGTCCTGCACGTTATACTTCTGATCGGAACTTCTTCCATGGGCATGCCAGCTTGGGGAAAGGCGCCCAGTGACACAGAAATCACCTTCTTTCATTAACTGCCCTTCATATATCATGTTCAATGTTCACAAAACCATTTTCCCTCCACGATGTCTGCCTGTTTTATTTCTGGGTCAAACAAAGGAGGGTGTGCTGCACATTGGCGAAATTATCATTCATTTTACATTCAAATTCTATCAATCAGATTGTAATCCCTCTTCCACAGGGGGCATTGGAGTGTTAAACAGTCATCTGTAGACTGATATAAATAGAGGGTGATGCACATTTGGCTCAATTTTTTTTCATTATCATCTAATTTTTTTTATATTCGGCCACGTGGCAGCAGCTCCTAATGATGAGGAAATGAATCAATATGTTCCATGGAGGGAAATGGGCTGCTGAAAGGAACTGCGGGTATGTTGAATGGGTGATGATGATGATGATGATTATGATGATGATGATGCATCATGACAGAGAGGGAACATGTCGACTGATCAGAGGATACAGAATCAACAGTGATCAAAGTATTTGTGATGGCTGAAAGGCAGCACTCTTTGAAAAACAGATAATTGTATCTCTAGATGGAAAATCATTTTACTAAAGAAAACCTAAATCGATTATTGACGTGGAACCTGTTAGTATCATTTTCCACTAATGACCCTGAAAAATTAAATGACATTTTAAACATGTACCAAAATGACATTTTGGTAAGTAGATGGAGAGCAAAAGTTAAATAAGCACTCAAATACATCTTTAATCCCAAAATAGGTGCAATGTTATTGGTCCATGAAGCTGAATGGGGGGAAAAAAACAAAGACATGCATCCTTGTGATGGTTCCAAACTGAGATTGTGACTATTTTAACGCAACCTTCTTTTACACATTGACAGAAAGGAAATGTAGGTTTAAAACTAACCATTACTTATAGATCATCATTTGGGAGAGAGCAATATAAAATAATAATCTTTATAACTGTGGTTTATGCCTGTAATAATAACCTAAAATCCCCAAATCTTTACTATAAATGTATATTTTTAGAATTATCTAACATTTTACAGTTGTTGTTTTTTTAAAGCAAGCAATTTTGTTGTTGCAGCGTAAACTTGGTGTTCTCTGTGACAACAAGGCCTGCAATGATAAACAATCTCAAACATTCGTAATTAATGACGTTTTTCTGCAGTTTACTTCAAATTTCATGGATAAAAAGATGCTGAGGACACAAATGTGGTGCACAAAGACCATGTTATTTTAAGCCATTTCGTTCCATTTTCCAAACTTTCTTCAGACCAGCAAGTACATGATTATAGTGATGTGTCACTGGGCCACTGGGAAAAACCCAGCTCACTCTCATCCTCTCTTCCATCTGCAAACATCCACAGACTTGAGAGGCATTTGATAAACAACCAATTTTTCGCCCTTGTGTGTTGAGCGTGGGGTGTGGCGCGGGGGTGATGTTTATTACAAGTGTATGAGGGGTGTGTAATTGGCTCCTTGTCTTGAAGTGAAACAGAGGGTTTGGGTAAAATCTAATGCTCTTGTGGGAGTTTCTGAATAGGTCCTTTTGTCAGAGCGATGATGAGTCTTCAGTTATTGTGGGCAGCACAAGAATCGTCATTTCTGCAGGGAGCTTCCACATCATGCACACTCACAGGCTGGTGAGACGAGAGGAACTGAAACATGTTGATTTTAGCTCTCAGTGCAGTTAATTATCAATCTGTTAAGCTTAAGCTGCTAAACAAGATAGTCCAAGATGCGTAGGAGGTAGAGCGGGGTGTCCACTAATCAAAGGGTTGGCGAATTGATTCCTAGCTTCTCCTGTTGTTGTAACAGGAAGTAATGACGAAAATGCAGCAGACGCAGACTGCACCAAGTTCAAGGTAATTAGAGCTGTTTGCCTAATGTTAGGCTAAACTGATTTTTATCCTAACCCGTCTCTGGCTAAGAGCTGTTTGTCAAGGCACTGTTTTGCACAATTATTGGCACCTGCTGACAACTGACTAAAAGACGAAACCTTAATGGTTGCTTCCATAATAAATATTTTATTATATTTATCCAAATCCACAAAGCATGGTAAACATGGAGTGACTAGTGGATGCAGGGTGCAAATCCAAGAATGGAGACTACATTTTGGAGAAAATATTTTGTTTTCGTCGGTTTAATGAGTATAATGACTATAAAATGTAGGCCTACAGCATATGTGTTGACTTTTAGGTTTTGATAAGGACTGTGATGGCAATTCGAGTTTTCAAAAAACAGCTCAGGCAAATACTTGTCTTTCTGTGAGTTTTATTCAAGTCTTCTGCAGAAGGACTCACAGCAACACACATACGGCGTGTACATGTATGCTGGAATGAGTGAGGAGAGCTCCGTGAGCCTGTTATTTATCCAGTTTTAGGTGTAGTAATATCGTCCCACAGAGACACGTTGTCCCTGAAGTCTGGATAACACAGAGAACAGAGATATTTTGACTCTTACGTTTACACAGTACAGATGAGTCTCCCTGAGTCCAGGGTTACATGCAATATGTTTGGAATTCCCATTACAGGATGCAGGAGCAAGAGACTGTGTGATAATGCTTTACACAAAATGTAGATATTTCTTCTGCCTGTGTCCTTGATTCAAAGCTCATTCAATCATTCATCACTGTTCTTTTGAGAGACACATCATTATTTCATTTGTTCAAACACTGAAAAATGTTAGCAAATGTTCTTTGACGCAGTACAGAACAAAACAACTCTAAAGATGTTGCTAATGATTGGCTAAACTCTTTTTTATCATTAACTCCTCTCTGGTTAAGAGCTGTCTTTGTACCATGACAATCAATGGCACCTGCTGACAATCGAGAGGACAACATGTCTCATTTTGTAGTTTGCCAACAATGGCCTGGTCTGCTCATACGGACTCAAACTTTTAAGTCTATTCCTGAAAAGCATGTGAGGTGTTTTTCTACAAGAAATCAGGAAGTGCTTTACGAACACTATATTGCAGCCCTTCCTGCACATTTTATGTCTGTACGTCTTCAGACTTTGCTAAGGGACTTTTGAAACATGTTAGATGTTGTGGTTTAATCGTGCTCTTTATTGGCCAGCCGTCACTGTCAAGCTCAGTTTTTTTTTTTTACTTCTTGATTGTAGGAACCTTCCTCTGCTCCTAATGCATACCAGCATGATACCAAATAGGCTGTTAGACCGCTCTGCAGTCAACCTCAGTAGGATATGGGACCACTGTTGGTAAAAATAAATGTTTGATTAGGGCTGACTCATTTTGGCTGATTCCCAGAAGGATACAAAAATAATCCTGGCATGCAAGAAAAAAAAATAGAAACTTTAAACTTTACTTATTTAATTAACACTTACAAGAAATGTAAACAAAGTAAGATTAAACATATAGTAAATGTGTAAATATGTATCTTCCAGACTTCCACACACTAAACTTAATGTGGCTCAAAATTTAAAAAGAAAGCTTGTGAAAAAGATGGTATCAAAGTCAGTTTCAGAAGTTATAAAGGATTTTCATCCAAACCACAGGCTTCGAGAAAGATTTCAAAGTGGATAACAAATAACCAGTTGCCCCATGATGCATTGAGGCGCCTTTGTCCCCAAGCCAGTTTAATTAAAATGATCAATCTGGAGCACAGCAGAGGTTTGCCTTTGTTTGCATGCCATGTCCTCGTATTGCATTAACAGAAATTATTAATATTTAAAGACAGATTGTGTGGGCTTTCAGGGAATTGTGTGGGCCACAGGTGTGTCAGAGAAAGTGTTGAATGTATAAACTCAATACCAGGTCTACATAAAGATCTAGAAAAAAGTTCTTAAAGGTCATCACAGACTTTATAAAATGTTATTGTTACTGTTGTAAATCATGCACTTCATTGCTATTTGGAGACACATACAGATGCATCTCAAAATATTTTTATGCATTTTTTCACCCCCTGTCAATCAAAAAGTCACTTTGGATGTAATTAAACTATTTCACGATATTCTAATTTTTAGAGATCTACCTGTTTACAGCCTAATCCAACAACTGATCAATAAAAAAAATGTTAATACAGTTATTTGCAACCCTCAAATCAGCAGTTAAATGCTGAAGGCGATAATGATTTTTCCAAGACTAAAATACAGATCTTAGTCATTGGTCAGGATCCAAAATAGGATGAACACAATAGCAACATAATAGAAGTGGACAGTGCCTTATGTTCCAAAGGTGTGTGAATACATTAACACCTGCAAGCTTGACATTTTGGAGTGCAGACATCTGATGAAGAGTGCAGCACTCACAGCATCACCTTACACATGCTGATAATTTTGTACATTCTAGCTGTGCTATCTTCCTCATTGCATTTTTCAGACCCATCTCACCGTGCAAAACATCCAGACAGAGACATCTGTCCTACAAAATGGAAGACTGTACCAGAAACGCAATGTGCTAACAGTAAATGGGCATTTTAACCAAATGATGTCAAGCCTGAAAAGTAAGCAAGGGTGTCATTTTCTATGAACACTTTTCTTCATTTACAAGACATTAAAATCTGGAAATGAACCACCTCACCTTGAGTTTGGACTGTCCTCCAGTGTTTTCGACTCTTGCCTGCCTCATCTCAGTCTAAGCCTGTTTACCCTTTGTTTAGTTCCTAATAAACACCCAAAGATTATTTGTAGTGTACCTGGTATTCTGCATTTGGGTCCCAATCCCTGCTTCACTTGCTCCCCGCTAGACGTCACATGACACCTATTCATAGTTTTCAGTCACGTGACATGTGCGGTGAGCTGGAGGGCAAAACAACGACCAATGTAGCGGCTAACTCCCCCCTAGACATGAACATAAACTGCGAGTGTTGGGTATATCTTATATCCATATAACATTACAACACCCGCTGCCGCATTTCTACCGTTCAAAAACCGCCAGGTCCCTGCCGCCACTCGACTGCGGTAATGTTCACTTTTACCTTCTGGGGAATCCCTCACCTCTTAACACAGCTCAGGCTTGTCTCTTCGATTAGTAAATCCGAAGACACAACAACCATCCAGCATTTTGGTGACGCAAAAAGTGACAAACTCAAAGTAACAGTGTGTTACTTGCATATTGGTTGGCAGGCAACGGAAATTACCGTCTTTTTGCCCTCTAAGGGAGTTTTCAATGGAGTGTGACGTCACGTGAAAACTGAATGTGGCTGTATTTTTTGGGAGGACTGTCTACTATGATCTCTGTGATATTCATTCATTCATTCATTCAGGATCTTTTTAAGGTATATTAATCCATTTCTGCAGCTACAAGTAGCTTTTCTAAACTATTTTAACTTAAAGTTTTGGTTTAATTGCACATATAGTTTATTGTTTAGTTTCACTAAATTCCACTGGCAGCAGGCAGCTGTTCAGCAAATAAGCCCTGATAAACTAATAATAATAATAATAATCTTTATTTATAGAGCACTTTTAAAACCAACGTTACAAAGTGCTTTACATAAAGCAGTCAAGAATACATATATAGTCATAAAAACATATATAAAACCATACAAGTAACAAAAATCACTTCAAAATATGAAATAAAATCAGATAAAATCAGCGAATGCTCTACGATACAAGTATGTTTTAACAAGGGATTTAACAAGGGAGTTTACTGATTCAGCCGACCTAATTTCTTCAGGTATATTGTTCCAGAGCCTCGGTGCCCTAACTGCAAAGGCTCTGTCCCCCCTCAGTTTCAGCCGGGTCTCTGGGACCACTAAAACTCATTGTCCACTGCTCAGCAGCAAATGACAAATACACAAAGTTAGCGAATAGCTAAAGGCTTGTAGCTAAAGAGGAAACATGTTAGCTGGGATTGGATAAGAATGAAGTGGACTTACATTCATCAGATGGAAAAACTCACAACTAGCGCCACAACCTGCAAGGTGAGTGTCCTGTGACAGAGACAGCTTAAGGTGTCAGTAGGCAACTTTTTGGTTGCTTTGCTACCTTATGTAATTGTACTGTGAGAGGGTAATCAGTGAAGTGTGCATCACAGCTGTACGGTAACAAAAAGGGAAATACGTTGTTTTGTTATGTTATATTTAATAATCAATTCCTATTGAAATATATTCATTGTAACATTTGTTCAGCTTGTTGTGGATTTCTTATGCCCTCTAGTGACTAATAACGTAGTGGTTGATAAATGCATCTTTAACAATTCTCGTCCGATTCAACCACTTTTACCACTTTTTACAACAATGTTTTCTTCAGCTCTACCTTTCCATGTACATTTATATGGCTACTCATTCACATCAGCAGGTCACTCAACATATATTCCAGGAAGCACTAGCAGGATGTCCACCAAGACAAGACAAATAGTTTCAGACACACACACGGATAGGGGAGGAAGGAACGCTGTCCTGTCACTGAGGCTATCATCACACAGCCTTTATTTGATGTGGGCAGAAGGGTGAAATCTTGTTACACCTCCTAATGAGCAGAAAATAATCCCCAGAACTCACGGAGATGGCGAAGACCTGTCTGGCACCCTGTGTCGCTGACATTTTTGCCCCTGCTCAGGCTTTAAAGGAAGGGACAAGGACGAGCTTGGGGACAGAGAAAGTGTGCAGGGACACTCTCGCCTAAGCCACCTTGGAGGATGTGTCTTTCTCTGCTTGTTTTTCTCTGGTGAGATGACAGCGAGTGCAGGCTGCTAATGAGGGCAAAGCTCGCTCACCGTGACTCTCAGCTCACTGCGAAGGTCGCTGTCGTTACCAGAGCATACACTGAAGTAAGTGTGAGGAATGTGGTGTTAAGGCAAATGAAAATGATTCATCGTCACACTGGAAGAAATGCCATCCATTTTCAAGACAGACGCAAGAATTTAATAACCTATTTTCAACTTTTACTCATTAATGTCAGGACTAAAAGTACTCTGTAGAGTAACACAGTACACATGATATCACACAGGCTTTAGGAGCTCATCCAGACCCTATCATTTTGAAAATGATTTACACTTTGCAGTTTGCTTGCAACCTTGAAGTGTTTTTCATATCTCGTTTTTTTGTAGATAAAAGGTAATACTACCAACAGTACTGTGAGTGGAGACAGGGCATTCTGAGTAGCATTTTAATGTTCTTTACAACATGAAAAAACTGATTACCGTGCTTTATCAGGGTGGCTAATGTATGCCATTAGTGCTGAAACGGAGAGAGAGAGACCAGACAACAGAAAACATTAAAAGTGAAAACAGATGAACACACATAAAAGGAAAGCAAGCTACAAATTCTGCAGCTTTTATCACAGAATGTGAAATGGATGAGTCATTTAATACAAATAACTATTTGGTTATCTCAGCAATCTCAAATTCAGACATACAAAGACATAATGTCCTTCAAATTAAGCTAAAATTTGGTGTACATTTAGTATCAGTAGCTATTAAAAGTGCATTGAATAACAGGAATTAAATGTTAATTTCTGTCTATTCAACAATCAGCTTTAACATTATGACCACTGACAGGTGAAGTGAATAACTGATTATCTCATTACCGTAGTACCTATGGGTGTAATAAATTAAGCAGCAAGTAAACATTTTGTTCTCAAAGTTACGTGTTAGCAACAGGAAAAAATGACAAGCATAAGGATCTGAGCGGCTTTAACAAGGGCAAAATTCTGATGGCTAGACAGCTGGGTCAGAGAATGTCCAAAACTGTAGCTCCTCTGGGATGTTCCCGGTCTGCAGTGGTCAGTATGATGAAAAAGTGGTGAACTGGCAACAGGCTCATTAATGCATGTGGGGAGTAAGGCCGGCCCATGTGGGCCAATGCAACAGACAACCTACTGTAGGTCAAAACGCTGAAAAAGTTCATGCTGGTTCTGACAGAAACACACAGTTTCAGAACACACAGTGCTTCGCAGTTTGTTGTGAATGGGACCGTAGCGGCAGACCAGTCAGGGTGCCCAAGCTGCTCTATGATTTAGAGGATCTGCTGCTGATCTTGTGGTGCTAGATACTCAGCACACCTTCAGAGGTCTAGTAGAGTCCGTGCCTTAGGGCTGTTTTCGCAGCAAAAAGAGGACCTACACAATATTAGGCAGGTGGTTGTAATGTTATGGCAGACTAATGTATACTACAATATATTAAAATCAGTCACTTGTTTCAGACCCATAAATATATATATATATATATATTTTTTTTAATTATTTTTTAAATGATGCCATTGTCAACAAATCTCATGAAAACAAACACCGAATTCATCAGAGAACATACTGTCTATGTAGCTGAAAGTTTGCCTTTTCTTCTGTGCCGTAGCACTACATTGTTAACTAAAACGCATCAATGATGGTGTGTTTGTTTTTAATGATCGTAACATAATGCTTCATTATAATGAACACCAGTTTATTTTGACTCAGCGCCACATGCACTACAGAGGCTGTTGGAGCTGCATCACTGAATGATTGTGGACCCCCTTTACCATGTTGTACCATATTATATTCCATCAGCAGTAAATACAACCAGGAGTCTCACTTTGTAAACGTTTGACTTTTGTATATATAGCTCTAATAATGAGCTGCATCAATCTGTTGTTCCTGCCAGGTTTTGCCTGCAATGCAAGCATGTTATTCTAAATCATCTACAAGGACTTTGGGTAACATCTTATAAACTTGTGACTTATGAATTTAATATTTTTGTAAAGATAAAATAAAATAATAATTAAATTCTTAAGTCTGAAAATCTGAAACCATGGTCCTGTAGACAATATCACTCTAATAAAGTTATCTGTGTGACAATATCAGAGATATATTAGATCGAAGTCAGGGCCGGGTGGAAATTCAGCTGTGTTACCGATGCTGAATGCAACATGAAAACAGTGGGATTATGTGCACACATTATCCAGGAGTAAAGTGTAAAAATATCTTTGCTGATACAAATACCATCTTTCATTAAGGGCTGTGCATGTATTGAAAAGCTTTAAGCAAGTGAAGGCAAACATCCAATTTTTATCACAAGGGGAGTGACACATATTTGTTAAAAGGATTTTTTTTTGCTTTTTTCCCTATTGCCTCTACTAGAAAGCGGTGCTATATCAGGAGGTTTCCATGGAGATGAATATCCTTATGTCTTCTAAATATGATGAATATTTATAGCCTGAATGTTACGTCCTTTAGAGGTTTTGCAGTTGTGTGACGTCTCTTTGCTATACCATGCACTGTTTCAAAGGTTCATTTTAGAATTGGTCATGCACAAATGATGCATCATCACATAAAGTAATGCAAAATAGGTAATATATGAAGTAATATACTGTAAATGTAATACAAACAGAGAGGGGACTAGAGTGCAAGCTTGTGAAACCACTGTTTATACGCACCCCTTGTCATTTTACACCTGTCGAGCAGTTGCCCTCAAAAAATGATGGGAAAATGCTCATTAGACAATCATAACACTGAAGCAGTAGAAGCAGTATTTTCAGGTCTGCTTCATAAATTAACAACAAAAAAGAGGCTGTTTGCTAAAAAGCTGCAGCTTTCCAGCCCGTTTCCCTGCATTCTTACTGCACTACCTGCCTGTCCGCTCGCACTCTGCCCATGCACTCATTGAAGTTGAAAATGTGTTTTGGGACAGTGGCTTTGGAGGCAGGCTTGAAAGGGGGGGGGGGTTTAAATCTAGCTGTCTCTTGCTAGTTTCTCCAAGCTGCCTAACCTAGCTTTAGTTTAAACCTAAAGTTCCTCATTGCATGACAGCTCGTTCCTCACTTGATCCTCTTCTCCCCCTCTTCAAACTGTTGTTCACTGTAAAGTTATTTATCCAAAAAGGATTTAGCTTTCATGACATAGCTAACAAGCAGAGGGGATAAGACGATCCAGAGCCAACACACTAGCTCCAAACAGCGATACTCACACATCTCCTGCTACTATAGCTAACATCACAACAGCATATTTTGGCAAACTAGAAAGGAAGCTGAATGTGTCCGTGGGCAAGTAATTTAACGTTATCTGACACAAAAAACGTGGCTGGAATATGCTGTGTTGCTCATTTCGAGCAAACACAAACACTGTATTTTTTTTCAGCTCGCACACAGAAAGGACAGTTAGCAGACCATGAGGAGAAGAATTTGACAAAAAGACATGTATTGGATTAGCATTGCACAATGACCTTTAAACAACCACAGGAAACACTTAGGAACACAATTGCCAATTTATACAACGCTGAGTTGTGCTGATGAGCTAAACCCCACACATTTAGGTCTCAGTGCAGGTCAACAAAAGCGAAGCATTATTATTATGCAAATTCTAATTCACCCTTCCAGTCTGAGGCATGAGCAGCAGTGGCTGCTCTCCCAGCACTCAGGCAAATGTAATATTACACAGACGTCTGCAGGCATCGTGGTTATAGCTGAGGTCCCTAAGAGCCTTGAATGGACTCAATTACGCCTTCATCAGAATGAGTGAATCAGAATGTGTTTCCCTTATCTACCTTTGCCCCAAGCTTCTTTCTGCCCCCAAGAAACAGACATTAAAGTCTCTAAATGCAGCTCCCTAAGAGATTATATCTACACAGGTCAGCTGCAGTAAAATGGTCAGAGATGGGAAGTAAATTCTAGCCACCAGCCAAATGATGGAACAAAATGTTAACAGTGGTTGGCTCTCGCGTCACACAAATCTAATGGTTTAATGATATGTTTAGCTTCATGTTACATGTTATCAGCTATCTGCAAATGTTCATTGATGAGGCTTTCCTTTCTCAGCATAGGGAAAAATTCTGTGGAGATAACTAAAGTGTGCTGTGAGATTACATACGCTACAATGGACAGAGCAGTTTCTCCATATATCCTTCAGTTACGCCTCTAAATCAGTTATTTTAGAAAATATTAAAACCATGAGACCAGAGGATCAAGGAGAATATTTTAATTCTCACTCGCTTACAACATCTACATCGTGACTGGGTTTCTGTGTCTCTCTCATGAGAAATGGTGATCAGGCGTTTGCCATATTCTGTGTAAGAGAGGTGCTGGAGTTTAATATGAAGAAACAGAAACTGTTGCAGTTTCCTTTGAAGTCTTCTGAATTAGCATTTTTAACTTTTATGGGGTCTTTTGAACTTACATTTCAAAACAGTCCAAATATTATCACAGGACCAAGTCGTACTGTATTTACCAAGCGTCGGAAGGTCATTGTAAATCGGTACATGGCACATCACACGTACAAGATACAACATAGGCCTCAGTGTGTTTTTAAATATAGTATATTAAGGGGGGGGTTCCATGTTAACTTTCTGAAACTGACAATCTGACGATTACCCCCATTTTACACAACAACTGACCAGGTGTAGAGAGCTGTGACATACAAACATGATGAAGGCTTTCCAACAGAGACACTCCAAAGTTTACGCTTTTGTCCTCATTTGTACAAATGATCTTGTCAAAACAACAAAGACACATGAAAGACAGAGTTCCAGAAGAGAGATCAGAGATGCAGAATTTGGCCCCTAAAGTGTGGCCAAATTTGAATTGAATTAAAAATACAGACATGTACTTTTAATTCATGCCTGTGACATTTCTCAGTCATCTAGGTAGGTCATAGTTATCCAAGGAAGGTTAAAATCATGGGAAGACCCCCTCCCATGTTAACTGTCTACGTCTCAACCCGGGCGTTAGTGGCTTTTTTGACACCTCTTTCAAACCATCTGTTCTCTCTAAAATGTGCACCCGGTGGTCCTTCAAAGAGTGTCCTTTATCCTTCAGATGTAGGTAAACTGCTGAGTCTTGACCTAAGGAGTGCACAGAGGAATGCACAGACCTGCATACTGGGGAAACTAAACAACCACTACACAAAGGGCCAACTCCTCAGCTCAAGACTCAGCAGTTTACCTGCATCTTTGTCCAGTTGCCCTTGATTTTAACATCCCTTGGATACTTTTAATGCATGTTGTATGTATATGTTTATCATCGTCAAAACTAATGTCAACTTTCTACCACTTTGTCAGCCAGTCTGGTGCATTAATGGATTTATGCGATATCAGATCAGGTGTAAATCTCTGATGTCACAAATATTGTTTTTTCTTTTCTTATTTGTTTCCAAATTTTAGGTGTCAACAAGCATGGCATTCTGGGATAGCCTCTCATATTTTACATTCAAAATTCTAGAGCAAAACCAATACAACAACACCTATGCATACATATTGAAGCAAAGAAAAAACATAAGAGCAGGATATACTGTAGCTGGACAAGATATGGTACATGAGTATGGAGGGATTATCTGGTCAGAATTCAAACTAAAATCTAAAACTAAAACTTTTAGTTTGAATTCTGACCAGATAATCCCTCCATACATGAGGTCTCACACTGTGGCATGAATTAAAACAAGGAACAGGGAGGATTGGAGTATGGTGATTGTTGCAGGTAAATCATGTTATGTTTGCACATGAGCAACATCTCCATCAGTCCCCTGCCCCATGCGGTGCCTGTCACAGCCAGATGAATACATATCATATCACCTCACACACAAAGATGAGAAAATCCATTAAAAAGCTCACGTCTTGGGAAATGACAGAGGCTGCAAAGAGAGAGATATCCAGTACTCACTCTCTTTCTGTTTTTTTCTCTAACAAAGTTGTTTTCCTTGCAGGCTGCTTCGTTTGCATAGAGTATGAGATGAAAAGCCAGCAGCTATGTGTATACTGATGGGCATTTCTTCATCCAGTACCCCTCATTTTGTGCTGAGCACATCTAGTTCATCTCAGAACAAATCATTTTGAGGAATATTACACTTGTACAGTAAATCTCTGTGTCATTAATCTGCTATTTTACAGCAGTTTGGAAGTTGTGCCTTGGCTGTGCTGCGTTCTGTTATGAATTTATGAGAATTTGTTCTTGTTGGTTTCATATATGTAAGAAGATTCACTCCAAAATGTTTGGAAATGTTATCCTGACTTGATTGTAAAAATGTTTAAAGCCACTGAAAAAGGTATTGCTGTTCGAGGTTTTTCTTTGGGCATGTTAAAAGTTTGTTATTTCAAAGGGCAAAGATACTCTTAGAATGCCCATTCATACTGCCAAGTATCGCTAGACAAGAGCGCTGACACTGGAAAACTCTGATTATGTTTAGTATGTTATGTTGTTGGTTGTTTTGCATCCAATGTCAGCAAAATTTAAAATTTCTCACTTTCTACAGTATTTGAGCATGGCAACTACAGTGCAGTTAAAGTTAGGAAAGAATGATAGTTACAGTCTATAAAAAAGCCAACATTGCTTGTAGGCCTCTGACGGGTCATGAACTCTGGTCTCCTGCATGAACACTCACTTCTACTAGCCCAACTCATTACTTTCCACCCTGCTACATATAAACCACACTGCTTCTTCTACTGGCATTTAACATTGGCATTGGATATAAATCAAGAACTGCAGAACTGTCCATTATAAACATTATTCCTGGGCTAATTTAATTCCTGAGTAATGACATGCTCAGTTCAAGTATTATCTCATTCATGCGGTAACATCTTGAAGAAGTATTTAATGAAGTTCACCGACCCTCTCACCTCCCTTTTCCAGCAAACCTGCCCGTCTTCTCCTACTGTTCCACTTTCAATCATACCCCTGTGTTATTGTGTGCTTTCCTCCTGATATCACATCTTTGCGTATGTAATGCTTTACCTGGCTCCATTTATTAGCCCCATCTTTGGTACAGAGGAAGTGTCTCCAAGGCCCTTCTGGTTTCTTGGCACCACTCTCCTCACTAGCGCTTGTAGGCATCAGAATCAACACCAAACCGTATTTTGGCTGCCACCCTTTACAGCCCTGTTAAATAAATGCATGTAACTTGTCACATACTGTCTCAAGTTTGTTACATGATGTAATCATTTGAGTCACTTGAGCAGTCTTTTGATTTTAAATGCAATGTTAAGTCCCATGCAGGAGGCAGAGTTATCATATAACGCAAAGAAAAGTGAAGAAAAGATCGAGGTGTCATCCTGGCGCAAACTGTAATCCATTCACATCCTGGAGTTCACACTTGGAATCATCAGAACTTTTTTTTTATTATTACACCATAACCTCTTTCACTAACCTGAGCCACGTGGTTTTAGTTGCCCCATGTAAATAGTGTTGGAATATTTAATGGAAAAACAATAAACATTTTTGCAGAGAGGTACCACATATCGTCTGATGCTGTCTTAACCATTTCACCTGTCTTGGGCTGGTCAGACAGCTATCGGATATTAAAAAATTTAAATATAAATGCAACCAAGAAGTATTTGACATGGATTTCTAATTGAATGGGAGGTGGTTTGACACCAGCCAGTGTAGAACACAAGCAGGTAAATGAGTCCGACTGGCTAACAGAGACTCATATGTGGGTTAACTGTAAAAGAAAAAGTGTCTGGATGTGTATTTTACCCAATTATGAGACACTTAAATGTACATCACCAATACAAATTATGTCACGTGTCTTCATGTAAACAGTTTTGCTCCAACATCCAATCTGTTGCATGCATAAAACCAGCATTCCTGTAATGTCAGCAGGCATCAAACTTACTTGCTGTGCGCTGTCAGTTCGAGGATTCAGAGTGTTCCTGAACTCTCAGTGCCACAGGCAAGTCCAACACTCCTCAAACACCCCGATCTCTCACTCGGCCTTGAGAGTCGATGATGACATTGCATCAATAAAGTGAAAGTGATGTCAAACAGAACTAAGACATGCAGACTTGTTTCTCTATCACTTAACTAAATTTCACGGTTGATCTATTATTCAAAACATGTTGCTTTTTCATTCATTGAATTTAAACCCTACTACCCAAAATACATCATCTGAGTGATTGCACAAAATAGACATTTAGTAAAACTAGCTTGAACATTTTTTTTACTCTTAATACAAACTACAACTGCAGAACTCACATATCAGGTTTATAATGGCTGCATGGCTCAATAGCTTATTTTATTGTCATTTACATTTCAGTCTTTCAGGGGCACCGTTAAAAGCAGACCCACTGAGCAATTTAACGTTGGTCACGTAAATGTATTTACTAAAACTGTGTTTTACATAGCCAAACGACCCTGGGCTCTGTGGGAGTTAAAGCATGAACACAATGTTAAAATCACCTGCAGTGCTCTATGGGGAGCACATATAACAAGTCAGCAGGTAGTGATTATGTGCTTGGCTAATGGACAATTCTCATATACTGACACAGTGGCAGAGTTTTCATACACACATAAAAAGCATGTCATGTTTTGAAGCATTGTACAAGTTAACATTAAAACAGATGAAGAAACACAGGTATGCTTATAAGCCAGTTAAACTTGTTAACATAGCTCACACGTTTATCCAAGTGACTTACAATAAGTGCATTCATTCATTTAAATACAAACAATAAATTAATCTAGAATCTGATGTGTAGGCCAGGGCATCTCTGAAGCACCACAATATTTAATTCAAAATGGTATTTTGACACACATATCACCTTTAACAAATATGTGGTGTCCACAACCCTTTCAAATATAAAGTGTCAAGTACACACAGCATGCATGACGACACAAGGTTAGCAAATTTCAGTGTAATCCACATTGTATTATTCAAATACTGACAGTGTAAGAATATCCAATATACAGTGAAAGATAACGGCTCCCGTCCACAAAACCCCAGAGTCACTTTCTCAGTCTAAATGTCAGTCTCCCCAAAACCTCAACAGAGACCGCACCTCTTAATCCCAGCTTTGCAACAGCCTGGACCTCAGCGCCTGAACCTCTAAAGCAAGGATTATACTTTCCACGTCTGCACAGCAAACAGGAGGCATGTGGACATGGGCACAGACCCTACGCGCACCCTATCTGATGAAATCTTTTTCGTCACGCTACTCACAGCCGCGGAAAGTATAATCCTTGCTTTACGTGTCTGCCTAGAGTAGGCTCGAGATACTGTGTATATATACCTCAAAAAATGGGACTTATTCATCTCATATCATGCCAACTTTGGTGGAACATATTATATCTGGTATTGATGGATTAATCTGCAGATGCTCCGGTTCAAGACAAGGTCAAAGTTTCCTACGTTTTCAGTTTTCAAGCAATGACAAAAGCCAAAATGTGTCCTGCAACAGACAAGGTAAGCCTTGCTCTTTAGTCCAGCTGACTGACAGAAATGCCCTTTTCTGTGACGTAACACATATTGTAAAATGCTGAAAATACTGCTGAAAAGACGAAAGACTAAGCTTTATGATAGGCTCAGTCAATAAAATAGGTTTTGCCATACATTTATTCACTTAGCTGACGCTTTTATCCAAAGCGACTTACAATTGCTATACATGTCAGAGGTCGCACGCCTCTGGAGCAAGTAGGGGTTAAGGGTCTATCTCAGGGACACAGTGGGGATTGAACCCAGGTCTCTCACACCAAAGGCGGGCATCTTAACCATTGCGCCATCCCACCCATAATTGTGAATCAACCTGAGAGGTCAGGGTTTTCTTTGTTAAAAGGAGAATGTCCCTACTGTGTTTTAACATCACATGGATGTTTTAAAATAAAATAATTATTGTAAGAGATAAAAAAAACATTTTCCATAAGGCATGCATTTACAGATTGTTTCTGATGATTAAAGACAAAGGTAAAAACCTGAAAGACAGTTATTACCTATGATAAATTAAACCTTTTACTCAAAACCACAAACAATGAATTTGATGTTTTATTTAAGGTGGACACTTTAACTATAAAACTATCACAACTCCAGCCAACTCCTAGTATTCAATCTGTTACATGCTCTGCTTACACTGCCACATAAGGCTGCGGTCAAAAAGTCTTTTTTGAGGGAAGTGACCCGGAAGTATTTAAATTGCAGCCATGATGAGTGCTGTAAAGGTGCTTTTGTGCTTCCTTTCTCTGGACCATCCTTTATGAAAGGAAAGGAGATAATGTCACAATTCCTTGAGGCAGAAACATTTAAATCGATGCACCATTCTCAAACAATAAAATCAATTGACCGCATTTTGCAATATCCTTGCAACATATGACTTTTTTATTGGACTTGTTTATGATATTTGAATAAGAGATTCACAATTTCCTTCTTTATTTTGGTTGATTTTCCTTTGGCTTTGCTGTAATTGCTCCAATAAAAAACAAGAAATCATAAACCACCAGAGATAAAGGACGTCAATCGCCATGTTACCACTGGATATTAAGCCTTTTCTCTCTTATGCCATAACTTGCTAATATGCAAATGTTTGGGACTGTCAACAATAATTTAGACTTATATGCGAGGAACTAGTCTTGTAAAATGATCAAAGTTACGATAATGTTGAAATGGGTAGGCTAGCGTTAAATGTTCAGTTTGCATTAATTATTTTTAGCCAATGTATTGCCAGCCTTCAGCAAAATCATTCATTAATTTTACTTTTGCAATTTTAACAATTGCTGAAACTCCTGCCTTAATGAGGGCAGGAATCAAGCTGGAAGACCTAAAGTAAATTTAATGAGTAATGTATTATTTAAATAATAATAATAAATAACTGATTCATGATGATAAATATGGGTTGGCAGGAGGGGGAGCAAGCGTTCTCAATGTGACGACCATTTAGATTATTTAGTGACTGGTACTCTATATGCCTTTTTGCAACCTTGGGTAATATTTTTCACATTTCATTTTTAGATAGTCTGCATTAAAACAACACGGTAAGAACGCAAAGGGTGAAGTGTCAAAGATGCGTATTTTGTAGTCCACATTGTATTTTCACCACGGCAGGTCACAGCAGGCCACAGCAGTAACATCCGCCATCACATAATTACATAGCCTACATAAGTGGAGTCCGATTCTCTTAGTCCCGCCGCTGTCTTTTCCCTAAGTCCTTATTAATTCTCCTTCACATCTTTCCTTGTGGTTAGGAAAGGACATTTGTTTTTACTTTTTGACTGCAGCACTTCTCTCTCATTTCTGTCCCAGCCGCTCCCTCCTGACCTGCAGTAACCTCTTTCCAGCCATTTCCATCTTTCTAACCCACTTGCTCACCTGCTTCTATTTCCCTATTCAGCCTCATATACATCTGCCCATCGCCGCTCATTCGCTTCCAGTTTGCATGTGCTTTATCTTTACTGCCTTTGTTCTGTCTGCTTCCTCCATTGTTCGATGATTCTCTGTTTGACCCCTTTTTTGGATAAGTGTGCCTACTCTGATTGTCTAGTTTACTGTTTCCTGATTTCCTTTTATCTCAACCTGTCTGCCTCTGAGTCCTGCTTTTGGGTTCAAGTTTTTTTTGCTTTTCTGAGCCGTTACATAAACAGTACACAGTCCTAGGTGTTAAATGTGACATTCGTTTGAAATGAATCTCTTAAAATTAATTAATCTTTAAAAACATCTTCAGACATTTGCTTCACTCTGTCTATTTTTTTTGTTTAGAAATGTTTTTTTTTCAAATGGCATAAAATTACTTTTTTAAATATATGTTTGAATCTTATAATGTCAATTGCAGTTTTATTTGGACTTAAACATCAATTGTCAGTACATTTCATCCCGCACATTCAAGAAGAAGCATCCAACTCGAGCACAGCTCTGTCATCATGACAGTGGTAAAAAGCTTAACGTAATGCAATCCCATAATAAAACAAAATGAGATGAGATTCAATGTGTCACAGTGATTACAGTCCTGTTGTTATTGCAATAATAGAAAGACTCATGTAATCCAAATGAACAACTGGATTACATTACTGTACGTAAGATTGCACTACAGTAGAACACAATAGAATTTGTTTTAATTAGTTCAAGTTATATTTGACTAATGCAAATTCCTACAAGACAATGCAGTGCAAATCTTAACATTTGAAAACATACTGTAATACAGCACAGGAGCATGAACATTGTGAACAAATTGTATAATGTAGTTTACCTTCCTTGTCAATCATTAATCGACATTAACATGAACATCGTTGTTATCTCTTGGCTTCAGTTCTGAGTGCAATTTGAATCCCAAAACTTGTTTGCTTTACTTGCTACCTCCACTTTTTCCGCAAATATTTCCAAGTCCTGATTGTCCAACATCAATATCTCTTTGACCTTCGGTCCTCTGTAAATAGCACAAACACTCTTGAGACATGATGATTGAAAGCACTGCTTTCATTTGGCCTCAGCCTTTGCTTGTAAAGCTTTTAAAGATTATTGACTAAAAACACATTTTTATTTACAGCACAGGCCTGTGGAGGGGCAACATAAGGAGGGTTAGGTAAGGAGTGAGGAATACCTGATCTGTCAGAGCATATAGTTAGGCTTCTTTGTAAAACCTGACTATGATGTTACTGTGATTTAACTTCAGTTTTCTCATTGGGTGCTCGATTGCAGTCAGTGACAAATGGTCATATTACTCATTTATCTGATACACTCAAAAACTGCTAACAAGAGGGCGTAACAACAATCAGAATAACTAAATTTCTTTATCACAGCTATGATATTTTTATGGCATGTTCAGTCTGATCAATAGCTTTTATTAAACCGAATTCAATGTGGTGCCAGTGGAAGAGCTACAGAGCCTCCAATGTATAAGATATTTCTGTTTTTTCTTCTTAATTTTTCTTCTTTATTTTATTTATGCCAAGGCACTCATTACACAAGTAATAAACTAATCAAATTAAAGACAAAATGCACCAAAGAATGATCTGACATAAGATGTACAAGCTATGTTATTAAATGGCACAGATTTTTAGATTTTAAAAAATAAGTGCAGCACAAGTAAAGAATGTTCGTACTTTTGAACTGAAGTCCAACTCTCCCCATCAGCCTTCGTTTCATAATCTAGCCCACATTGTGTAAAGAAACACTTACTTCCATTTGCATTCTCATCATGTTTTATTCCTCGACTGATTGGAACCATAATGACTGAAAAGAGTATTCTTTGTCTGCAGGATGTGGTGACAGAACATTTTGCTGGCAGTACATCCTCTGATTTGCATTCTAATTAGTACTCAACAAAACAGCAATAGTCTCAAAACTGTTTTTGCCAGTTCCGCCTGCACACTTAATGGCAAAAGACATTTTGGAAAGCAAACTTCATATTTTGGCATTCGTGACATTCATGAAGTGCATGTTTTCCACACAAAGTTGGCAGTTTTAACAACAACTAAAATAACAATATTGGATTTTCTTTTTAATGAGTACACCTCACATTTAATGTGCATTTAATTAGATAGTGGGTAGTTAGGTTTTAAATTGCTGCAATGCCTAGGAGGAAATTTCCAGACAATTCTGCAGGGAAAAGGCAGAGAGTGATTGTTACGTTCCCCGAAAATGACCAGGGAATAGGGGAGTAACATCAAAGATTAACATAGTAAGAAAGTAAGTAAAAATAAGTAATTAAAAACTTAGATTTACATAAACCTAACACAACAACTGAAACTAAAGTTTAACGCTAGATAGGAAATAAGGACTATAAACACCATCTCTACAAAAAAAGGATTAAGACTACTGATTCAGGTACACTATAACTTGAGGCAGACTAAAAGCTGCCAAATGCCCCACTGGCCCCATCTGCATTTCATCTCTTATTAGCCTTTGTACTACGACCTTGATGATCAAGTGGAGACAGCCGCACTCAGCCACAGGCTAGTTAAGGGGGAAGGGCATTACCTGGAGAAGCACATGAGAGAAAGAGCAGAACAAAACACAAAAATAACGGCGCTACGGCCACAACAATGATTTTTAGTCAAGTGTACTGAATGCATCCTCTCAGGCATCAGACAGTCAAAAATATTCTTAAGCAGAGTAGACAACTCAAACCTGTTTGCTTATTGCTTTTTATTTATTGTGATACTTGTTAATTGCGAGCACCTCGGCCATAGACTGAGGCTCTGTTCGAAACAGAAGGCAGCTGCCTCGCTTCCACAACAGACAGGTGCCTCAGAAGGCATAACTTTCGAGTGAAGACATCTCTGTGAACATTCGTTTCAAACAGCCTTTCAGGGCAGCATTTAAGGAATCGTGTGACGTCAGCAAGCCGTCATGCGTCTCTTCTGGCTGTCAGTCACCAGCCAAAGGGTCAAATAGCCAGATATTGAAATACCAAATGGATAACAGAAGCCTCTCGCTAACATTTCGGCTTGAATGTCGGCTTGTTAGGTGCTGCCTTCAAAACTGACCATTATGGGGGCACTTTGAAGGCATCTTACGAGACAGGAAAAGATGTGTTGAACAGCACTCTATGTCTCACTGCCCTCTTGAGACACAGCCTGAGCATAACTATACCAAGGGAGGAAGTAAGTTTTTAATTTTGGGTCTGTACTGGTTGTTATAATTCAACCCATGGCCACAGGAAATAGGAGTTTCTGATTGGCTGGCAGGTGTTGGTTCACTTCTCAGAATAGCACATAAAAACAGGTCTGATGAACAGTTCCACCACTATTCTAAATCTGTGGGCACGGTGTATTCAGCTGCAGGTTACCATAGCAACAATACTTTTGCTTAATGCTGCATTACCAGATAATAACTTACTGAAACAAAGTTAAACTTAGAGAAAGGGATTAGGATTGGAACACAGCCAACCTTGGTTTCCTTTAATAGGTGCAGGAGGTGCTGACTTTCCTCCACACAATACTTGCAAACCAAGCAATAAGAATCAAAATTACTGCTGTGGCTCAGCAGGTCCCCAGCTCCTCCTGTCCACATGTCTAAGGCCTTGTTCAGACTGCCAGACCAAATCTGCTTTTGAGCATGACTAGATTGTATTCAGATTCAGACAAACTGGATCCCAGTATTATTTGGAGGCTCGTTGAAATGCGGTTCCATTTGGATTTCGAAAGTCAGTCTGGATGCTCTGGCCGCTCAAAGTGATTTCAAAGTGTCTTTTGCGTCACTCGAATGAGTGAAGTGCATCAAAGCGACTAAGCAGAATCCATGCTGCGCGCTGCAAAGTCATGTTGCAGGTCTGCCCCGCAACTTGACAGCACAACAGATTGGAGGGCGAGCTGATGGATCTCCGTTTGTCATGCTTCTGCTTTAGAAGCAGTGTCACCAGCGTACGTAGTTACTGGAAACTGGAAACTGTAACTGTAAACCACTGCCCAGTGTGATGGAATAATGCTGCATTATTAGACCAATGTTTCACTGTGTGGTTTTTGATTATTTTATTAAGTTCCAGTTAGGTAAAGGTTCCCATGGGAAAGAAGCCTATTAGATGGTTTCCTTATCTGACCATCTTTTATAGACCTTCATCTCAGGGCAGTCGGTCCCTGCTCCTTTCCTCCCTAATAGCTGTGTAAAATAAAGTCACCTCTTTCTTCACTGGCTCTTGGTCATACATTCTGCAGACTATTTGCACTCTCTAAGTCTGTCTGACCCTTTGCAAATAATCAAACCCTTAAAAGACGTCTGGATTGAATTCTTTATTTCAGAAGACTAACTAAAGGACATATTTTCATTACACCAGTCTCACCCGTGGGGCCAAGCAACTACCTTGTGATTTTAAGGTTCCAAAGATCGATCCCTTCCCCAATACTAATCAGCATGCAGAGTGTAGCTATCCACTTCGCTATGGCATTGGATGGCTTTTCTTGATTTTGTTTATCTGGGCTACTTCTACCATACGCTGCATCTGCCATTTCCCTCCACTGCTTGTTTGGGTGGGTGATTTGTAGGCTGAAAAACATCGCCCCCTCCTGTAGCCTATGGTTTGAATGTATGTGTATTCAGAGCCAGTGAGAAACATACTTTCAAAATGATAATAATAATAAAAACTGCGGTAATGTGCGATAAAATAATTGCCAACGTTAATTAATTATTGTGCCCAGCCATAAAAATAATAAAATTTAAAAGCAGAATGTTTGCTTTACCCCCTTTTCTCTCAGTCCAAAAATTCAGTGTTATCAAACCATTCTGTTTTATAATTCTCGTACTTGTTCACAGGCTGGGAGCTTTCAGGTTTATTTTAGACCAATGCATTTCCAAGTTGTTTGGCTTCTCATTTCGTAAGAGCAACAAGCCATAAATCTCAGCAGTTGATGAGCTCGCCTGGTAACAGAGACGCTTTAAAGTCAATCTCCCTCGATGCAAACTCATACCAGCTTTCCCTAGGCAGTCCCCATCCTCACAAACAGAGACACCACTTAAGATAGAGCTGCACTTCAGGTTTCACATTTCAGTGCAGAATAAATCATCCAATCATCCCCAGGACGGGTTGGTGTTAGTTAAGGACACAGAAAGCTGCTTATATTCTTATCACAATCTTAAACATTATACAAGTGGTCTGTCTTTCACATCCTGATCTCATGAAAGTTTGAGAAAGTATGTCAATGCAAAAATAAATCATCCACTTCTTCTCAGTGAGTGGAGTTGCTGAGAAAAGTTAACTTTAGGGAGGTGTAATGACTTGCTTCTTATACATTTTCTTAAAAATGGCAAATACATCTTTTCATTCAGTTAATTGAAAAACTAGTGGCAGAATAACAATAAGGTCAGCGCATCATTTGACACAAGCTACAATATGTGATTAGGGACAACTCTACATAATCTGTATTGAATGGCCATGCTAGTTTCCCTGTGCCATCATTGTCACAGTTCTTTGCACTTATGGATCTGCAAATCCCCTGCTTTTCAGAGCTGCTACTTTACCATAAGGTCGACAGAATGAGTTGATGCATTGACTAATGATTCTTCATAATCCCTTGTGTGTTTTAAAGATTGAAATAAGCTCAGACCTTTGTCTTGGCAAAGCTCACAAGATCCTTGTCCTTATCCGTTCTCAACACCTAAGTTGTACAGTAGAGTTCTCTGAAATTGACTGAGGTTACAATATACTTGGACACAGTGATGTAACCTGGGGTCAATGGGTATTTCAACATCAGACATCCTTGCCCAGATGACCCGGGTAGTGTTGATCATGTAGCATATGTATCATCTATCTGTTATTTGGTGCTGTGTAGATAGCATACAGTGGGTTTATCAGAGCTCGTTTGGTGAAAACTGCTGACTGCTAAACAAGGCTGACGACAGCACTGTGACAGGGATGGTGTCTTCTGCTCACCTTCATACATCTGCAATGAGTCCACATCAATGGACTATGGTTGTTTGTGTTTGTGTGTGTTTTCCCTCTCACTATCTCTTTCCTTCTCTCAGTTTAGTATGATCTGGAGACATGAATGCAGCACAACTCATTTTAAGAAAACACCCATTACAATTGGGATCCATCAAACGGATGGAAACCTTCTCCCCTTTTTAATCTGATACATGGGTACATGTAAAGACAAAGCACGCTGTATGTGTATTTACTGTATGTATGCATGTGTGATCTGAATTGCAATGTTCTCTCTGTTCACTCCAAGCAGAGAATGGGGATTTCAAAGATTTCTGCGTGGGAGTTTGCAGCTCCCTGCAGTGTTTGGGTTGTGTGGGGAACAAAGGTGGCGCACGGTGTTCATGTCTCCCATGTTCCCCCACGTCAGATATTAATATTTTTGGAAAATGGGGCAATGAGGTAGAAGAGGAGTATGTTCGTGATTTACTCAAAGTGAAATAAATCAAGTGGGATTTGAGGACTTTTTTCTGCTATGTGATGGTATGTGAGGTAATTTTGATCTTTTGGAAACTGTCAGCAAACTTATTCAAAACAATACTTGCATAATGAAACATTTAATCTGGATTTTATGTATTTACAACATATTCTTATCTCAATGCGTCATAACTGACGCTTTCAGACAGCGTGACAAAGCGTAAGGATTTTACGCTACCCTTCAGCGTCCGTATGAAACGCCCAATTTTGCAGCAACACAAGGGAGGTTAACCCTTGACATGCATAAAGTCAGTGACTTAGGTTTAGGTACTAACATTTCTGATGGTTATGGTAAGGGTAGGGGATTTGGGGGGCTGTCAACATCTTTATCACGAACGTAGCTAGATAGCTAGAAAGCGTTAGCTAACTAGCACTTCCGGTCTGTACAGGAGGCCACAGAGCGTCTCAAATAGATGCTTCCAGAAGCATCTCATAGATAACTACATCGCGTTTTCTCACTTTTTCTGAAAGCGTTGGATGAGAACGGGCAGGTGTTTACTTTTGTAATATGTAGCTCACTCAACCATACCTATATCTATGCTTTACTGTGAATAAGTCAAGTAAATAAGTAATTAAGATACAGAACCCCCAACTGCTTCAATTACGTGGGTCTAAATTGCCCTGGATAAGGTCAAAGGTTAAAGACCTCTAAACAATGGCTTTATGTGAGCTTCTCGGCAGTCATGTCTGGCTCCATCACTGAGCTTCATGGAATAACAACAGAGCAAGTTCATGGTGGTTCTACTACATCTATTCTGCAGATTTCAGTAAAGCTCAACAGTTTGATGAATGACATTTAGTTTCAAATGTATGCTTGTCCTTATCACTGCCTCAAAACCGTTTAAGCTTGGGAAGATGTTTTATTTTTTAACTAAGACAAAGGATTGACTTTTTACCCCTTCAGCTTTCAACAACATCTCACCATCCTCCTCAGTGGAGGACGCTGAGGGAGGCCGAAACATGCATGTGAAAAGTCTAGAAAAACTAGTGAGTGGACCTTGACTTAACAAGGCCTTTAGTCATAATCTGTTATAAAATAAAGACTTCTATAATCTACTTCAATCACCCAGATCTAGATATATTGAATCAGTGACGACATATTTATATCCATGTAAAAAAAGCACAGAATTTGTAGGATTTTGTTGGAACTTGCAAGTTTCAGTGTGCAAAACATCTCCTCAAAATTGCAATTTTAAAAACAGTTTATTTGTAGTTCTGTTTATGTAAAAAACAAATATGTAAGTATAAAAATATAACAGAACATTCAGTCAATATGGAGAGGAAAGCATGAATTATGTAATTCTCATGAGTCTACTTTAACAAGTTGTTCGTGTTATATATCATTTACTTATTCTGCCATGCAACATACAGACCTTTGTAGAAAGTTTCAGCGAAACTGCACTGATGTTATGCCACCTCATTTTCAGGCAATGTTTTTGATTTATCCTCAAGATTAATTAAATTACTTATTAAAATAAATAATATTTTTCAACTCCTCAAGTCCAAATGGAGTCCTGAGTCGAGTTTGTTTTGCCCTGTCCTGAGCAGGTTTATAAGGCATAGAGGTTTATAAAAATGCATATGGTTGAAAATCTGCACTCTCACTGCTCCTTGCACACATGGTCCAAACGGCCCTGATGAGGTATTGATTTTTGGCTTGGTCTGGGTAATGAAGATAACTTTAAGGATTGACAATGCGTAAACGATCCTTTGGATACTGCATGACTGCCTCTGCTGCTGTGAGCTTTTCTCTTTCGAAATTTTAATGGTCCCTGGTAAATATAAATGTAAATTTGAGCAAGGCAAATTGGCCACAGTGAGATTCGGAAGCAGTGAACAGAAGCAAATCAAATGGGACCACACTGGGCTTTAAAAGCACAAATATTATGAAAAACAAGTGTGAAAAATAAAATTTAGTCAAAATGAGAATTGTGTATGCTTCTCAGTGCTGTATCTAGTTTATTAAATCTCTTAATGTCTGTATTTCACTACTGGTATGGTCCTCTGTTCTCAGATTTAATTGGTAATTTTTCTTGTTGATTGCCTTGCTAATGCTGAATTTATACCATATTGGCAGACCCGTTGTTTTAACTTGGGAGTTATCAGAGAGAATTCAAAGATCGTTATTCGCTTTGCAAGCTGTATAATCACACCATATAAATGCAAATGTAGCCTAAATTGGATATTTTCCAGCTAGCCTATATGTTAACTATGGCAATTTGTGATTAGCATATCTATTGTATGAGATTAATTTGATAACATTAGCGATAAAGAAATATTTTCACCCCTTCCTTTTACTTTGAATCATAATTACAAGATAATTACAAGCAGAAGAACAGTTTTCTTTTCCCGTTTGGCTCATCATGTATAATGATGTGAACTTGTTCTTGTTGTGCTAATATATAACACTACCAAAAGGTCACTTGACAGTCAAACTGTGGGTGGTACTGTAATGTCTTTTTCTGGTGAAGTTTAATGAAAGAGCTTCTGTAGGCGTTACTCTTTTGGTGGATATTACTGCAGATGTTGACTACTCAGGTCTTATTCTGTGCAAAATGAACACTTAAATACCATGGGGATGTTTTTGCAAGCTTTGTCCTATTTACTAAAAATAAAAATATGGATTCTACTAGACCGATAATCAGACAGAAATACTGTTTTATCATTCACTTTGACATTGTGTTCATGTCAGCTGTTGGGTACTTAATCACTACTGAAAGTACTGTGTGTTATATTCAGTCAACATATACTGAGAGCTGTTATTTCTGTATTTCTGTATTTCTGTAACAACCTGTAGAACTGTGTTGATCTTACTCCCACTTGTAGCTATTTTTGTGACGATTTGTGTTTCTGGCTTCGGAACAGGATGACATTCCCATTCATTATCCTGCTTACTGTTGGTTTGGTTGTTTTTTTAATCAGCAAACAGTCATAAATAAGCTTTTCCAAATTTTAAATTCCAAAGTATACCACAGTATTTCAAATGTTTAATAGCTTACCTTGTGTTTCTTCTGTAGAGTGGTGCGTGAGATAAAAGGAATTTGTTAGTTCAGATTAATGCATTTCTTCTTATTGTGAAATGAGTACATTGCTAGCAGTATGTTCTGTGTTTATACAGTATATAGATAAGATAATTATGCATTTGGCTCAAACCTGATCACAACAACATAGAAGCACATAGTACATAATCACTGTTCGATCAGTTTAGTTTAGTTTAGTTTATTTGTTTATAATATCGTGGACAGTCCCTTTTGATAAAAAGAGCAGCTTTAGCCTCTACGGCTAATTTCAGGCCGTTGTCCCCGGCCAGTTGTCAATAGGCATACATCCAATAAAATACAATTACAGGTCAGTATAGTTTAAATCCTCCATTGAAGAAAACATGACCTGCTCCTGTAATCTTGATTTTATTGTGCAGACAGACCTCAACTGTTAAGTGATTTTTTGTCAAGAACAAGAAATGGTTTTATTTGTTCGTTTTTGGTCGTGTTCTCTTTAAGCGTCTCTACAGTTTGGTGATTTAGGGCTGATAAGTGATTTTTTTTTATCTCTCAGAGATGAGGACACAAGATAATATGTTTTAAAAAGTTGTCCTTGGATCGTCCTTTAGCCTCAGGGTATTAGATAAGACAGATGGGGAAACCACAACACAAATAACACAATCCCCTTTCAAATATGTAAAGAAAGAGTTGTTCACGTGTTGTTCCACAGCAGCAAGCAAAGCTCTTTGTGTGTATCCATTTAACATGATAAAGCTTAGAGTTCAGTGCACCACAGAACTAATGCAAGGACAGAACCTTACAAGTAGTAATAGAGAGCTACACACATCGGAAAAGACACCGTATTTGTGCTTGAGACTAATCTAGTTTGAAGAAAAGAGACAAGAGTGCTTGAGATGTGTTTGCCCATTTGTATATGTGATTTCAGGCGTTCATCTGTTTTTGTATGGATGGATATCTCAGCTTTATACACTTGCCAGTGCATACTGCATACTGCATATGCATGTGCGTAGATCAGTTGAGAAGCAGTACATGTGCAAGCAGACACAATGCAGACCTGACAATAAAACATATGCAATGCCACCAAGGTAAAAGGCTGAGGAAAACCAGTCTGTGAAGTAAAATCATGCTAAGTAGGCTACTCAAAGAAGTAGACAAATAAAATTGTTGTGTTATTGTGTCACCCCCAATGGTAATTTATAGCTAGCCCAGCCAGCCTACACCAACATACCTGTCCAGCACTGAATGCAAGATAGGGCCCACTATAGTGAGATCACAGCTTTAGAAGTTTTGCAAACAGAATGGCAGAGAAACCACCACCAGCAATGAAATAACTGCCCATCCCTCCACATAGCTTCAGGCTCATTGAGTTTGATGCCATGACGCATGATGACAAACATTGGGGATTCTTTTATGAACGATAAACATCAACAATAAGAAAGAACTTTTTTTTTTTAACAAAAATAAATTTACTGTGTGTCATTCATGCAGCTACTTCACACTACTAGGGACATGCTCATTTTGAGGGAGCAAGAGAGAAAAAGATAGAGTGCAAGGTACAGGACTAGCTTTCTAGCTAATTCACCAAGGCAACAATAAGGTATGGATATCTGAAGCTTTTTCAAAAAGTAAAAGGATAATAGAAATGAGGCGCAAGCAAGGCTAGAGGAGATGGAGGAAGAGTTATTTTCTGTTGCCGTAGCAGCAAGTCAGTATGTAAAAGTGCCACTGCCTCATCTACAAACTCAGGTTGGTATGGAGGAGGGTTCTTTAGCTAGCTAGCTAGTTAACTTGGCAAGCTTTGTGGTTATTAAAATGTTAGGCACTCCATTTATTAAAACAAGTATTTACAAGGCACCCCTTTACATATGATTGTACCTTTATACAGTAAATCATCATAATTAAGACTAATTCCATGTAACACCTGGATCACATATAGTGAACTGGAGACACTGCTGCAAAGTTTGGTCAAAGTGGAAGTTGAAAGTGCCTTAAAGGAAGCTTCAGTGTGTGTGAGCATCTACGAATTGGTCTAAAAAGAAACTGCCATGCATGTGTGTGGGAATGCCTGTATGTGTACATGCTTGGCTGTGTTTATGTGTGTGCCTGAGACCCGAAGTTCACAGCTTACAGTGTATCTAGTCAGACTGGCAATGGGTAATTAAAGTGCCCATTTAGCTGTGGTGCTTCCTATATCTGCCTTAAAGGTGTCAGTTGTAAACAGCAGTCGTCTTTATGTGTGATGGATGCTGTAATTACAGCAGACAGGAGAGCTGCTGACTAAAATTGGCTGGACATAAAGTGTAGTTTTGCCCCATCATGTGATCATGTGACAGTCTGAATCCCTCAGGATCCACCTCTCTCAGCCAACAGTTCTAATCCATTTAAAAAATAGAGTTTTAGATTAGCAGGTTTTGTTTGTGATAGTTTCACTTTTCAGACTCATGTCCCAAGGAGTTAGAGATAACTTTGCAACTCCACGACTGTGGATTCTGGGCACAACTTTGCAGATGCCACAGATGTACAGCCTGCATCCAAATCTGTCATTTTAATTTAACTACATCAAAGGATAAATCTAGGTCCTCTGAATAATGCATATTGCACCACGGGAGGCAGGATACAACTCATCACCACTGCATTTAGGGAACCTGCAGAGAGAGAGAAACTGAGAGACAGAGAGCTAGAGACTGACAGAAAGAGCTGGGAATTCCTCAGCCTAATTGCATTGTGTTTGAAATCCCCCAGTTTCTCAATAAGTAAACTGTCTAAAGTTATAAATGGAAACACTTTTAAATCTGCCTACGTAGCTGAAATTGGATCATTTTCTGCTGAAAGAAAATGTTTCTCCGGCAGGTAAATGGAGAATTGTTGTTTAGCATCTCAACTAATGGTGACAAACTGTTCCAAGGATTTGCTCAGTTTCTGGGTGGGAATTGCGGCACATATACACACATGCTGTACAGCAGCAGATGTAACCATCTCTTGTGTTATTTTTGGGAGTTAATCTGGCTTGAGGGAAAATATGGGTGAGATCAGGTAAGTTCCTGAAGTTATCAAGAGTTCTTTTCTTTTAATTAGAACCACAACTGCTCCAGAGGGACCATCAGGAAGTTCTGCCTGATGGTCAGAGCACATTAACAGAATGTGCTGCTGTTGAGTGTTTTGCTTCACTTACTTTGATAATTATAAAATGTACGTACATACATGCAATTTGATAATAGTAGGCCTATGTCGCAGAAGAAATTAATGGAGAGGGTTAATGTATCACCAACAGTTGAGTCGAGTTGAGTCAAGTTGAGTCGAGTTGAGTTGAGTTGACTTGAGTCACTTATACAGTTATGGTAAGCAGCAAGGGGAAATATCTACAGTATCTATCAGCACTCCTCACTTAACTACAAGAGACACTTTGTCAGAGACTATTCCAGAGAGTTTGTGACTGTTTAAAGTTGTAACGCTTCCTTTTGGATCACTGGCAGTTTGGTTATATAATAAAATCCATTTAGGTGAGAGAAGGTTAGAGCTTTTGTCAGTGTCCTTTGTTTCTGTCTCAAGTCTCAAAAAATCTGTTTTTGTAGGTGTAAATTTTGAGATGGGCAGAGTTTGACATCCATCAATCAATCAATCAAAAAGTCACAGCTCTTATTTGCCCATCTGTAGTGCCATGTTGTCTTTTTTGGTCCTTAAACAAACCTCTGGGATGTCTTTGTTTTTTTTTTAATCACATTTCAGTCATTAGATACATCTCATAAAACACAAAACACACATCAAAATTCATCGTCTGCGTTTAACCCATCCCTTATGGGAGCAGTGGGCAGCCACCGTAGAACACCCGGGGACAAACTCCAGATTGAAATTCCATGCTAGGTCAACTGGAGAACCTACCTAACATGTTTTTGATGGTGGGTGAAACTGGAGCACCCGGAGAAAACCCACACAGACACAGGGAGAACAACTTAACAGGAGGCCCCAATGTATTTATGTTTCAAGATGTAAAGAAAAAGAGTAACCAAGACTCCGTCCAATTCAAGGCTCTTAAAACACAGGAGTTGAACCTGGAAAAGAGTCCCTAATGCCAGCTAGTCCTGAGATCAACAAATCCTGCAACATGTCTCACACACTTTTCTCAAACTAGCACTGCATTACAAACACCAATCAGGGTAAAGAAAATTATCACTCAAAACAAAAATGCTTATTTGGAACATTGGGAGGAAGAGACAAAAAACAACACAAAATAGATAGAGAGATAGAGATAGCTGAATATCTCTCTGCTGTCAAAGATACAAAGCAGAGGCAGCTTCTTAACAAGTACAGACTCAGTGACCCTCGCAACTGACAACTGGAGACATAAAAAGTCCCGATTACCTAGAAAATATACGTATGTGACCACTGGATGACAGGTGAAGTGGAGACAGAGACACATTTTCTTCTGAACTGTGATAAACATAGAAGCATAACAAAGCAATATTTTGAGAAATTCCATCTATTGATCCCAAATTTCAAAGAACTTGAAAATCAAGAATAATACTAGAAGGACATACGCCAAACCTTGCCGCCAAGAATGTGTCCCTGTGTCACAACCTGAGGGCCAACTCAGAAAAATGTTCGCTGCATGGCAGGTTAAATCTTGTTAATTCCTGTTTGTAGTTTATGTTTTATCTGCATTTGTTATTTTTGTTTTTGTAATTTAAGGCTGCTAAATTGAATGGTCTTGACTGAATAAATCCTGTCAGATTAAAATGTACCTTTTTTGATTTTGTTGCAGACTGCTCAAAATGAAACATTCGTTCCAATAAAGCTCATTGAACTGAACTGAACTGAACTAAAATAATTAATAAATAAATAAAACAAAGGTCCACCAGATTAAACAAACTCTAATCTGGGTTGAAGAAATATTTTAAGAAATCTATTATAAGAAGGGATTTGACATTTTATAGTTAACATTATCTTTTGTACGCGATAAGTGTCAGATAATCAAGGGAGAAATGTTCACGTAGAACTTTTTGCTATGCTTGACAAGGTTTCTTGTCTGTCATCCAATTTTTAAAAAGTCTGACGCACCAAGTGGTAAGAATAACAAATTCAACCCGACACCAACACCCAAGAGCTTGCTTAGTTCATGTTCGCATGCCAGAATTTTTGAATCTTGCGACATGACAACAGATTGTAAGTAAGGCTGTCAGTCTTTAGTTTGCATTTAGGACATGATGAGATCTGAGATCCTTATGAAATTGTTGCACGGCCCTGATCCTAGTGCAGTAACTTCATTCAGGCATCCTCTACATCTCTTTTGGCGCTGAGTATTTATCTCAAAATGTTCCTGCTAGTGACAAGTGCCATAACATAGGAGACTAAGGTAAGTCTCGTTTGAGACTCACTGAACAAAGATAATTTTTTTCTGGCATTTTGCTTTATTCGATAGCTGACAGTAGAAAATTGCAGAAATGAAAGCAATAAAAGAACCAAGGAACATTGTAATTACAAGATATGCACCTTAGACCACTGGCCCACAGGGAGACCCCCATGACCATTGATTCTACACTTAGTTAAGATCTTACTGTTCTCTGTTGTATCCCTAACATTAATATTCCTCTATCTGTGCTTTTTCAGCAGGTGCTGTATCCTGAAGACAGCCTTGTGGAAAGTCAGAATGCTTGTTTAGTGTATATTTACTATGATTTGGTTCCTGAAAAAAAAAGATTAATAAAAACAGTGTTTGGGTTGAGCTTTCCCTGTTGATCATCTGCGTGTCCCTAAACATGCAACGGCAATACAGTTTGTTTTTTTCCAATATAAGCAAAGCAAATGCACATTTTCCCCTAAACAAGCCTTCTGTATACAGCTCTGAGTTTGATTTACAGATGGGAAAAAGCAAGTCTGTTTAGTTTTCTTCGTCGTGAATGCAAACCCTGCTGTACAGATGCAAGAATTTACCACAGTAGTTTTTAACCTTTACACATCAGTGGGGGGGTTGTGTTGACAATGTATGGTAGGCGTTGCCTGCTAACACGGGAATAAGTGAGCAGACTAGCTACTAACCTGTCTGAGTGCATGTATTGTCTCCCCCATGTTGCTTGTATAAACTGAGATATGAGACATGAGTAGAAAGATCTCTTGCTCAGAATCTACCTTTGGACTGCTGTGAAGTTTGAAGTTGGATGTTCCTCAAATCAAACAAGAATTTCTTTGATAATAAAATGCCGAAGAGGTTCTGTTTTCTGAAACCACAGCTGCTTTAAGGTTTTATATGGTCTCCATGTCGTTCATCGTTGAACTGCTCACTTAACTCATCTCTGAACTCATCAGACATTTTCACAAGCGTTGAGGCTTTGGAAGCTCTACACTAACGCTCCATCCATCGTCAACCGCTTATCCTGTGTACAGGGTCACAGGGGGCTGGAGCCAATCCCATCTTACATCGGGCTCAATTGTCCAATAACACATCAATGAGCATCGCATTGCACTGGGTGACATGTTCCGTCATTGCCATAAATGTGCTGCCAGAAATAGTCACCAGCACACATTAATCATCAGCTGAAAATAGTCCCTAACAAATGCACTATTTACTTCTGTTATTTATGTTTGCTAAAAGCTATAGTGCCCCACTGTTTTAGAAAATTACCAAGCCTTATTTTAAGAACTAAAACTATGTGTGACCTGTTTTAAAGAATTACATCTTCAGTAGAAACCGATGGGCTCGATGCTGAGTGTATCATGCAGGCTAGTAGACCTGCAAGTCCGAAAGTTTTGAGAGTTGGTTTTGTTGTTTTTGAACCTGCACAATACAAGAAGATCATCTTTTTATACAACAAAATGGCTGGACAGCAAGAAAATGAGCACATTTGTATAAGATATAACCCCCTTTATTGTTTAACAGTAAATAATACTACTACCACTGGAGTTTTTATTTTTATTTTTTGTGTCTATGAGGTTGATCTCCTGGCTTACTCGAGCAATACCACTGGAAGTACGTGGCTAATGTGCAGCTTAATCAAGGCAATCGTTTGAAAGGTCATCTAATGAGTAGGAGTGAAGATCATATGTTAGCCTTTATCCCTCACAGTAGGATGTAGTGGTGAGCAGGGAACACCTGCTGCCTCCTGTCAAAACATTAGCTCATGTTAATTACCTAAAGTGATCTCCTTGTTTAACCAGTTTGACTGTCTGTCTAAAGATCTGATACTGTATATGACATTTTTTATATTTTATAAATTCAGAAGCTCCTGAAGGGACACATTTCAATTGTATTATCCAATTTGAGCTAAGATATGTTTGATTAGTTTACATTCCAATATTAACACGTGGTGCTACCCTGCCTTTGTTTATTAGTTATTTGGTGAGAAACGTAAAATAATCAGGAAAATATTTGTAAAGAACGTAAATGTCAAGTTGCAAAACATAAACACTGAATGCATCACCACAATGTTCACAGATAACAAATTTAATTTGTTTTTCCAATAATTTGCACTCTTGCAAAAATGTATTTGCTCAAAGCAAGGCGGTGGTTTTCAGGGCTTTTAAAGGTTTGTGTCACTACGTATATGCGTTTTTAGCCAGTATTGCTTTTTTTGTACCAAGGCCTTATCTTGTAAAGGTTTTCCCAGATAAGGACATCAAATATGACTTTCAGAGAGTGCTCTACATTATTATTATTATTAGTTATTAGGCACCACAGAGGTGGCACAAAATGGGTCTCATTTACAACCCTTAACTTGTTCAGTTTGCAAGAGGTGTTCTGTTCCTCCTATCTGACGTGGTTCTCCTGCAGTGAAAGAAATACTCTCAATTTACTACCCCCACCCCCCTTTACCAACAGTTCGGTTTAAGCAGGGGTTTAAACAAAAAGCAGAATAAACTGATACAGTATATTTGATCCTATTTAAAATAGCTCAATTTACTGTGATATCCTGATAATCTTTGCTTTAGATTTGCTTTCTTTCACTTTAACACATATGAGAACTGAAAAATCCACCAGCCACATTATAGCAGCTAGTAGCAGTAAAAGGAGTACTATTACATCGCTCGTGATTTCTGACTCCAGAGTGAAACGGCATTGCAGCAGATTGCGTTTTTATGTTCCCATGAATCATGATCTCAGATTGGCTGCAGTCACTTTCATCAGCCAAACCACTCTGCGGTAAATTGCCAGTATCTAAAGCTTAGGCTTTTCTAAACGAGACATCCTCCTTTGAAACAAGACACAAACACCGTGTAGTCAGTACAATATAATTCTATAAGATGATCAGTGGACCATAAAAAAATCAAAGATCACCTTAAGACCAAAGTATGACCAGATTAAATTAGATACCAGCATAATTAGTTGGCTGGGTCAGGCTGTTTAAGTTGAAGTTTTCCATTATTCATTTCCTGAAATTAAATTTCCGTTACAGTAATTCATTTCCAATGACTATTTTCCTAACATATGTGCGGTATGATTTGCCTGTATATCTGAGGATGTGCCAGCCAGAGGACAACGTCTCTCCTCAAATTAGTCATTTCCATCTTATTACTATTCTCAAATATTTTGGCAAATTAATTTCTGTCAAAGCTTCTTTCTCCCCTGGCTTCCATTCTCTTCGCTGCCTTTTCTCTCCTGACTCTTTTGTGTTTTTTTGGTCTCGTCTTTTTCTCTCATTACCCTCCTCTCCTCATCTTTTTCTATCGTTCATCTCCTCTACAGTTTTGTCTTCTTTTCTTCTGTCCTCTTTTCTTCTCTCATCTCTTCTCCTCTCACATGACTTTGTGTCCTTATTTGTGTCTTTTTCTCTCCTTCCCCTGCTCTCTTCCTCTTCCTTTTCTTATCTCCTCATTTTCTCTAATTTTTACCTCCTTTCTCTCTTCCACTTTTTTGTGTTTTTTTTTGTCTCCTCATTGTGTCTCCTCTCCTCTCATACTTTACTCCCCTTTCTTCTTTTCTCCTACACTCCTCTCCTGTCCTCGTCTCGTTGCTGCAGACTCAGATGACGCCTGTGGATACCGAAAGGTCAGTAAACGTGGGGCCATTAAATGCACACGCATGCACCAGTCTTCAAAACACCATAACATCATTGCAAGGACACACATACACCTGCATGTATTTTCAAGTACACACAGACACACAAAATCATTGCCACTCCAGTAGTTCAGGATGTGACACTAAGCAGAAAATAGCATGTGAAGGTTGACATGTTTCTGGAATCACAATAGGTGTGCTGTGCTTTAACAGGTATTTAAGCACACACACAGCCGTACCATCTACACAGCAGTCCCATGGTTTAACGTGATACATTGACTGTGACATTTAATTCACACTTGTTTGTGATGGAACATAGATAAAGTGAAAGTAACTGGTGTATCTGTACAGTCAGACAGTATGTGTCGACTTTATTCATATACAGGTAACAGCAAGTCTTTTAATTTGAAATGTATTAAAAAGGGTTCCCTACATAAACATATACCCAATGCCCCAATTCATTAGCTTGCTTTGAAATTAATTTTAGGAATGCTAATACATTTATTATCATGGACATTTCTGTTCCATTACATTTCCATTCCATTACTTTACAGTTTTTCTCAATTCCTTACGCACGTTTTTGAAGCATGGCTCATTTTTTTAAGATACAAAAACTCACGCACAAAACACAAATCTCCTGCAAAAGCAAACTTTCCATTCTGTCTTCTAAAAGTGAAATGTTGTCTTCAAATGACACACACACCATCTAAGAAGCAATCGAACACTGATGTGCTTAATGGAAAACACTATGATGAAAACAGTAAACAGTACTTTGATAATCTTGTCAGTAGGCCTTTTGTATTTTCAGTATTACAGTACATATAGTATTATTTCAAAGTGGAAATCAAGGCCTAAGATATATTTTCGTAAGTACATGGTTCCCTTTACAGTTGAGGAAAAACGTAAAGATTATTTGAGATGTATAAAAATTACTTTAGAGGAAGAATAAAGGAAGACAGCATTGGTTGTGTTGAGAAATGGTATAATGAACATTTGCAATTAAGGCAATTTAATTCAAAGTGAAGCATGTCCAAAGGGCTTTTAGCCTCACAATAGGCCTTCTGCTCAACACAAAGCAAGGATTTCCTTCAGCTCACCCCTGTCAGGTTTTCTGACAGCCCATCAGTGGATCATGTTATGTAACATGTGGTAGAGGTTGGATGTGCTGTATCCCACAGAGGCATTGTTTCTAATAAATGTCAGAATTACAGTTTTTTTTATTAATTCCAACAGAAAAATTAAAGTTAGAAATGCATTTTCATCACACTCAAAAGAAACAGCTTTTCCCCAGAATCAGCTGCAGCAATTTATATGGACAAATATTGTTTACAACATTGTGTCTTGTTTTTCTCTAAGTTCCTGGAATTTTTTTATGGTGCAAAATTATCATTCATCAGTGACCACAAAATACTTACTTCTTGAATTACACTTGAATTACACTACAGTTACAGAGATTCAAACAGGGCATTGTGGTTGAATTTAATTGAGACTTGAGGTCATGCGATTCCTGTATGCTTTAAAAGCTTTAATAGCTGCCATTTGATGCAATGCTTTGTTCTCTCAGTGGTCTGAGTGGGGTTTTTTTTTCTTTCCACCCATTTCACATTAAACAACCCTCCGCACAGACTCTGTTTTCACTGTTGCACTCTGACGTAAACCTTCAATCCTCCTGAGAATCCAACATCTGTGCTCCAGTCTGCCGTGAAGTCTTTTCACATCCAGGACCTGAAATTCAATCTGTCTGTTTAAAATAATATTTTTGTTTTTATTTTAATGAGCAGGCACATGTCCCATTATAGCTCACACGTAGTCCTAGATCTTGGCAATTGTCAATCATATGTAATTTCTTTGTTATGTTTTGCTATTATGTTTAATTTGTTAGATTAGCTGAGGCTGTAAACAGCTTCAAAAGCTTCGTAAAACCCATTTCTACCAACTGCCTTCCAAGCAAAGGGACTGTAATCTAAATTTTTTTATGTAACTGTGTATGTATGTTTCTTAATTACAACACCTGACCAGCACATAGATCTATTAAGGACAACTGTGTTGCAAAATGTTTTGGACTGAATGGATCAAATTCTGATAATGCAGAATCCTTTCAGAGTTTTCTGCTCAGAAAAATGTATTCACTGTTTTACAACTACTACTTTTTGCAATAACTGTGTTATTGGTATGTTGGGATGGGTATCATAAGATTTAAACAGTATCACCTCTCTTACTGTTACTGCTTGTCTATCTGTCTATCTACTTTAACTGTATTCTTATCAGCTCTTTTTGTTAGTTTTAAGAGAAAAAATAAAACAAATTCAGAATTAACATTGCTTTATTTTCTGAAATTTAAAATAAATAAAATAAACAATTATTACAGTCACAGTTATTACAGTTGTTTTACTGCTAATTGTTGAGCACTTTCCCTGTCAAACAAACACATAAATGAAATTATTTACAGCACAATAAACAGCAAGCATTTAGACCCTGATGTTGTGATGATGGAATGTAAAACAAATTAAATAAACAATAATTTTGCAAAAGAAAACAGTGTTATAGAGCAGCACTTTAACAAAAAGTCGCAAAATCTTTAAATCTGTGATTAAATTTATGAATCATAGTTAAACAATCAGCTGGTAACCTTTAATTATGAACCCATGTTTGCATAATTTAGTTAACTCTGTGTGTGGGATCTAGGCTGCTAGCATATGTACCTGACATAGATAGAGCAACTAGAGATAAACTACAAGCTAGGCAGTCTGAAACTGTGCATTTCATTACCTGTATATGATGCACCTTCAATAAATGTTTGGACAGATTGCTCATATTTACACCCTTTCAATCAAAAGTCTTTTTGCACTTCTAGCAACAACGATTTGTCCGCATTGTCTCTGTTGGAGTGTAACCATACACTTCAACAGAGTCAATGCGTTCTTTGGACGTTCTTTGGACGTTCTTTGGACGTCAGACACACAGCGCAGTCATGTGCAGTAGACGCTGGTGCCAACAGGAAGCAGCCCTGTAGTGGTATTTTATTGGTCCAAAACTGGCTCCACTGCTCTCCATTCAAATCTGCGGGATGGCTTTGTCCGGTTATATAATGCCTATGCTCACAGCCCAGTGCTGTTCCTGGGGGTATGGTTCCAGCAACAAATAGCAAAAAGACAAAGTTAGTGACTCTGGTGAACTTAGTGGGACAATTGGAGCCTGACATTTTTTCTCATGTGGTGCAAATATGTCAATGTTGTGTTTAAAGCTTGTTCCGCTGCCCCATGAGGCCAAATATAAATTGATTGATGTTGCTGTCAAATGCAAATTTTAAATATTCTGCAGGCGAAACAGTTTGACAGGTATTTTTTGCTCTACACCAGCAAGATCAGGATCTGTGAGCGTACAGAGTTTCATAAACCTTTTTTTCTGTCAGACTTTGCTGGAAAAAGTATTTCTGAATGCAACTCCACTGTCACAACTCAGCAGCCTTGAGGCACTGTACCCCAGTGGATCCTGTGGTTTCAAACAAACAGCAGCCCCACAGCGTGTTCTTCTACTTTGCTTTTTGAGCAACACACTGTACGAGGTCCTGCTGGCGAAACTGTCTTTGAAGAAAGCCTTGTTGTCACAAAGGCACAACAGCCCGCAGGCTTCCATGCCTCAGTGGATGTCACATTTTTCTGTAGTCTGTTGCTCTGTGTGTGATGGACACTGCCTTGTCAGTAACAAATAGTGATGATAGGAAGGCCCAAGCTTTTGGCAGCTGCTGACAGGGATCCGCTCTCAAGGCAAACACCCAGTCTTGTTTAATTCAAAGCCCTTACACAGAAAGTTGGCTCAAAGTTGGAAGGCTCTAACAAGCTTAAAAACTTGTCCAGAAAGCTTTCATGTCGGCACTCATAATCTCAGTCATCTATACTAGTCGCCTACTAATGAGACTTTTAGCTTCCAGTCCGTGTTCATGGCCTTTCTCTTTGGTCATCTGGCAATGCGTTAGACGGTGAGATGTAGAAGATACTTTACGGACAAAGTGCTTTAAAATGCCTCATCTGCTGTTGTCGTAACTGATGTAATTTGCCCACCCCCCTCCTCAGTTACACTCAAACACATGCAAACACTCAGTTTGGTTCTGGTGTGAATCGCATATTCACTTCCCGTGTATACTACTGTGTTTGTCAGAGACAGAACAAAAGGCAAAAAGAGACAGAGAACAAGAGAAAAAGACTGTGTGTGTGTGTGTGTGTGTGTGTGTGTGTGTGTGTGTCCTTTTACATTTCTATTTGAGGAACTATTTCAGGCTTTAAGAACGAGGATGTTTTTGGAAAGGGAAGGCATTTTGTCAGGATTGTGTCAGGACTGTCACTTGGTTTTAGGGTTAAGTTTAGAATTGGGTTTAAGTTATTATGTCATCGGGGTCCTCTTAAGAATTGCAAAAATATGTACATGATACTATGCCAGAGACATTTGTGGCCAGAGCTGGACCTGACCTGACGAATGTCACGTCAGGTCAGGCCGACAAACAACAGACGACATTCTCTGTAAAATTTTTGTTGAAATATTTTTTCTGTTAACTGTTCATGCCAGTAACGTATCTTTTAATTATATTACTACACATAAAAAATACTTAATACAATTCTCCAGGTGCTCCTGATGGCCAGTCAGGCCCTACAGGTGGCAGAAAGAGACCAAAAGATGTAGAAAACCAAATCTGTTTCATTACATATGAGTTTGCATGATACCTATGTGCATCCTTGCATGCATGTGTTCCTATGCTATGTATATAGACTTGCATTTGTGTGTATATTCACAAGGATGTGCACTCATTTTTTTAGGTACACGTAGCTCAAATGAATGCTAATATAACAGTTTTGTTGAAACTGTTTTAGAGAGGTGTTGCATGATCATTTTTGGAGGCTGCAGTTTGTGGTGTTGTTGAATTGTATTGCATTATACGAAATAACGTCAGTCAGTAATGTATTAAACTGCATTAAGTTAACCTAGATGTACCTAGTAATTGGCAACTGACTGTATTTCAGCCAGCATTTCAATTCTGTCTTCCTCACACTTTTTTGAACTGGAACTAATGGTTGTGAACACAATCTGGGCAGCCCTGCATATCGTACCATTAGCCAAAGCAAATTAGTTCTATATAAATGTAACTTGTAGGTGACAGAGTTGTAAATAATTATTATTTGGTTAGTGTCAGTGTGTATGTGTACTTGGACTTAATCACAGTGTGGGGACCATGTTTGGCTCTGACATTGTAGGGACTCACCTTCCCTCTGGGGACAAAATGATGATCCCCACAAGTTTGACTATTCATTTCAGTATTAAGACTTCTTGGTTTATCTTAAAATTAGAATCAGGTTAAAGTGAGAGTAAGGGTTGTGATTAGGCATGCAGCGGTTCTGGATAAGTTCCTGGAAATTAATGTAATGTAAGTTTATACCCTCAAGTGAAAAAATGTGTTTCACAGCAATTTCATAGCTTTTGTTTTCATATTGTGCTGCTTTATCTTTTCAACTTCCATGTAAACGCTAAGCTAAAATTTCAAAAGCTCTTCTTTCCTGTTGCAAAAAGTGCAGAACCATAGAAAATCTCTACTGACTCTAAGCTGTGAATAGTTTCACATACAGGATCTTAAGGTGAAACTAAATTAATTACTTACTGACCCAAGGAGGATATTGGCTTCCACCTTTAAGGTTTTATTTCTTCATTATCGACCAGTGTTATTTCATTGCGCTGGTTGAGATATTGTGCTGAGAGGGCAGATGTGGGGTTTTTTTCAGTGCCCAATAAAACATCATGTCAGAAAGAACCAATGAGATCGACTGAATCATAAAAAAAACAGTTTTGGCTGAAATCTGAATCTGTGCCAATCGTTTGTTTGTATTATAGATTATTTGTGTGTGTGTGTGTGTGTTTAATTCATGTTTACCTTATAAATTTACTTATGTACTGGCATCTAATGTATGAGTTTGGTGAGGAAGGGAAAAGTAGCATTAGCAAACGTTTCATCCGAACCATATTTAACATGACACAGTATCAAGTCAAGAAATAAAAACATTATGATCCTCCAGATACATGGCCAAAAGTGAAAATAGTTTCAAAAAAGTTACAAAAATCACAAAAATGTCATGTATATATAGACACATATTTTAAGGGTTAGCTTAGAGTTACGGTCAGGGAAACAATCTGTGCAGCAATTATCCTTTAAAGTTGGATCAATGCCATACAGTTTGTTTTAATCTTTCTGTGAATTCAAAATGCGTTTTCCTTTTTCTTCTTCTCCTTCTAGCAGCAAATACGATCCTGTTTGAATAATGTTGATGTAACAGTTTGCAATAAAGCATTAACTCATTATTTCACTGCCATGTCCAAACCTGAATAAACCAAGAGTCTTTCCAGTGTTACCTTTTTTTCTGATTGGTAGAGTTAAAAGCACTCTCTCTTAACTTGCATAAACACAATGCATCATATGTGGGAGATAGACACACAAATGCAAACACAAGGGAAAACAGAAATCCAGAAAAACATTTAATTCAGGAACAAACACCAGAGGCTGCGTCTGATTCTACTGCCCTTCTTGGGCAGAATGCCATCTTGGATTGGCTGCGAGCCTTGACGAACCATGGTCACAGCAGTAACAGCTGCCTGCATCACTCTCATCTCTCCAAGACATCTAATTAGAGATGAGATGTGTGCCCGCTCACCCAGATGAGTGACGCCAATAAAGCCAATGGAGCTGCCTATAACATGAAGAGAGGACATAAAGGATGTTTGCTGTCAGCCATGCGGTGCATGCAGCACAACATGTAAGATGGTATGACTGCAAATATACTGTGTTTATAGTACCAGTGGTAAATAATTCAGAGGCTTTACCTCAGTGTTGACATTTCCACTAATGGCAGTAGAGAGTGACCCCACCCAGCTGAAGCCACTCAGGCTGCTGACTGACTGAATGACTATCATTACAAACACATACAAACATACACACTCTCACTATAAATAGGCCAATAGCAGGTCCTGCTTGTTCTCTCTATCCCAGCTTGATATGAGGGAGAAATTACAGGCTGTTAGTAAAATCACAGGCTGTTGTACCAATAATAGGAATGACCCATTTGTGACATGCTGTGTCATTCATTTCATGTCATTTCTCATCATTAGGGAGGACTTTATACAGCAGACAATTGCTGAGTCATTATGTGAACAGGAAAATATCCACGAAAGCCAGGGGAAGCACTCAGTGTGTAATAAGTTGAATAGCAAAAGGGGGTATTGGTAAGTTGTGAATAAGAGACTTGTCAAGTCTGGAATCAACTTGCAATGGATCTGACTAACAATATTAGAGGTTATTTAGCTAAGACTAAGAACATTTTCAATCGTTTTTTGAATGTTCATATATATATATATATATATATATATATATATATATATGTACTAGGACGATGATGAAAGTATAACGCAGTATAGTAACCCTTGCTGAGATTAGACAAGGGCACAGGTGAAATTTTATTCCGCCACTTGAGCTGGGAGTTGTCACTGTCACCTGTATTTGCTTATGACAGAAACATGTAACTGCTAAGGCGTTGACTTCGGCAGAATGTTTTCGCCAACATGGATGTTCTGGACACTTTTTGTTGATGTTATTATTTATGACCACATTTATGTCTAGTACAGCTATCTTCACTTTAGCAATATCAAGTACAAAGAAAGGGATCGTAAAATAATTAAAATTATTAAGGTAATGTTGGACAGAAAAATGCACGCTGTTTCATGCGTGATAGAAAAGGCTGCATCCTTTTTAGTCTAATAAAGAGAAACATCACTCTCTGTAGCTTTGTTATGACAATGGTCAGGACAGTTATGTTATAGTGGAATCAGATTAATTCCATTCAACCAACAGGCTACAGGGGATGATGAAAGGCGAGAACACACTAATGACTACAGCAAAATAGGGGGAAACAGCAGGTTCTGAAATAACATATTGACAGTGACATGAAAATTGGCAACAGATCAAAAAAGCTACAAAGGCTATAAATTATCTGTCACCATGATATGACCGTTAACACACCATGTCACGTTAATCTGTCTAATTATTGCATGGTTTTTTTTATCCTTTACACATTGTGTGCATACTAGTAAATATGTGCATACATAATAAATTGTAAATAGATATAAAACCACAATGAAACACAGTACCATCTTTCATATCATAAAAATTCTTGTAGGTGGAGCAGGTTGATAATTTCTGCTTAAGGGAACCTTTAGGGTGCAAAAAATGACTTTATCTAAAACAGTGGTGCTGTGTTGCCTCTGAGCCTGACCTTCAAACTCTCTGTGCAGTTAATGACACTTTGAGGTAGCCTACATTATAAAAGTGTAAGGCTGGCTTCAATGTAGTGTATTTGAGAAATGTTAGGTTGTGATTTAAGGCTTTAAATCCTGACCTTAAAGGAATTTCTGAACATGGAAAAAGAATCAGAAACACTTTCCAGCTACTTTTGGAGTGTTCTTTGTTAATCCACAATCCTCCAGCTGCTTCAGATATTGCATTTAAACAGACAGCACCTGGGTGTGTAAGTGAAGCAACATTACTGGGGATGATTCACCTTTCCCTGAAATAAAGGTTATAAAAACCTGACATTTGTTCTACCCACTTGACACAGCGGTAGCTGGCGTGTGGTGCCACTGGGAAATGCCACGGTAAATGTTGAAAGTGTCTCTGACACAAGATGCAAGCTCACACTGCTGTTGTGCGTGACAGTTTTTTTTTCATAGCGGCTCAAGTTGTGCTGCTGGAACATGACAGCCCATACGTTGGCTGCTCTCAACTCTCTAAGGGCAAAAACGAGTGAAAAACTACCTGAAAAACAATAGGGGAAAAAAAGATTGTTTTCTGGTGACATACATCAATTCTCAAACAGTAAGAGAGATGTTGTCAGGATCTCTCCGACATGGAGTCTCTGAACATTGAGTGGATTCAGGCTGGCAAAGAGAAACTAGGTTTGTATTCTGGCTGACCATCACACCAAGGAGACAGGGCTGCGGTGACCCGGTGTGCGTGTGTGTGTTGGGGGTCAACGGAGGCACAATACTTATCTGACAGTATAATATAACCACACAACTGTAGTGACATCGTTTTATTTCCAGGCCTGATCTTCCTCTTCTGCCTTTTTATTTTAATATGAAATGTGTGAAAATAAAAGTACATTTATTCAAGTCTGGTTTTATTCCAGTGAATAAAACTAAACTGTTCCAGTTTAGTCTTGGTACAGGATGAAATATTTAACCATGCAATCCTGAAAAGCAAAGCAGGCAAAGATGGATTTGAATTTTTCAAGTTTATTTGCTCTTGAAATTAAAAATTAAAAATGAAAAGGAGGTCCAGCGGAAAAAAAACATGAAAAATGTGGGTGTGACAAAGAAACTCAGATGGGACAACAAAAATATGTCACACAGAAGAAGAAGGAAGTATTTTATGTGGAACTGGGTTTTGAATTTAATTTTAAAAAGTGGGTGACCCACCTCATTTGAAGCTTTCCTTTTGTTTGAGTAACAATTCTTAAAACAGGTGAAAAGTACATCCGAAAAATGTAAACTTGTCTCCACCTGCTCAGAGACTTCTCTTTTGTCTTATGGAAACTCAACGCTCAACACCAGACTAAATCAAGAGGGAAAAGAGTTAAACAGAGAGACTAAGCATCAATCCTCAACTAAATCTTATACAATGATGATAACAGTATATATAAGAACAAATCACAATCTTCCAAAGTGGCCTTGGGACTAAATAATTGTTCAGCAGCCCCATGGTGAGGACCAGAAAGTACACAGTATTAGAAGCTGACTTCCTCCCCAGATCGCTGATGGTGGGAGATTGGACTGACAACACTGATAACGCTGATCGCTCCATCTTCTCTGCACTCTCATTCGTCATTTTGCCCCACGTTGATATAAAGGTTACACATCTATCTGTCTCAGTGGAGCTGCGGCTGTCGTCCCAGACAATGAACTAAGGTCTTTGGCACTAAACTAACCTTTTCATCTACTGACGGGCTGATGAGTTCCAAAACCCCTCAACAATTTGCATTTGTCTCACTAGCTGAAGAGGTTATGTGCTTTATAGTGACACATTTGATTTGGTTTATCGACATTATTCTGATGTATTTATACATACACAATCAACAGATTTGATTAAATGATTTATTGATGATCGAAACAGAAAGATGTACGAGGCTTGCAGTTGCTTAATAGACATTCGAAGGCGTTGTGGGGAAGCTGCGATAGGGAAATCCGCCGTAGCACCTGGGCACGATGAACATCCTTTTAACCCTATGGAGAAAAAGAAGGAGATGGGGAGACCAGACAGAAAGGGGTGGGCAGGAGCGAAGAAGGAGGGATGGGTTGTGTGGGTATTTAAATGACGTGAATGATGTGTGGTCCCACTCCTAAAACTCTGCTATTAGCACCCCTAAAAAAGCAGCCATTTGCATCTAAAAGTAGTTATTTGAAATAATTTTCCTATATATGACACGATAGGAATGTTTCTTGTAGGTATCATCAACAATGTTGATATAATAGTGATTTTAGATGAGAACGTGCAAGCTATTGAGAAAGCATAATAGACTGTGGGTGTAATCATCACTTTCATTTTTATAACAAAAGAGTTAAATATTGATATATGGTGAAATACATAACAAAACAAGTACAGTTTTAAATAACCCTAAAAAATAAAAGATAAAGTGACAGACAACACTGCATTTAGATGTTAATGTGACGGACATTTGTCATTTGAACACTTAAATATATAAATAGTACTTGCATCTTAAGTACAGACTGAACTGCTGTTGGTTTATGTCATACATACAAGTGAGTGAACATACAAGTCAGGTGCTAATTAGTTTGATTACATAGACTGAAAACCAGCAGGGCTTTGATACCTGAGGACTGGGATTAAGGACCACTGTGTTAAACTAATGCATGTGCTTATATCCAGATGATAAAAGCTTTTAGATTTGCAGTCTAAAGCTCACTGAACTAATCAGTGTTTACCCTGTGGTCTTATAACTAAACCCTCACAGAGTTTTATCTCCTGTTTGCTGGCGCTACACTGGTTTCAGAGACTTCTCAGCAACACATGTCAAAGTGTGTGAGGGTGAACAATGAGACATGACCCCGATGGCTGGTGGGTCTTTCCAAGAAAATCCTCTAGCTTTCAGGAAGCGATGTGTGTTATGTTTCCAGTTTATTTTGGATTTAACAGACCTGTGTAGTTAATGATTCTCTCGCTTCCTTCTCAGGTGTACATTGCACTCGCACACCCGCCAACTGTCCACCTACATGACCAGCAGGAAAGCAATATTTTCAGACTGTTTCTGGTGATACAGAAAAATGAAAAAGAACAAAAAAGAATCCTGTTACTGTAAGAGATTGATTTTCCTCCCTGATTGTACACAGAATATGATTCTTTCGATATCAAAGCATCACAGTCTCAGCAGCCTCTTTACAACATTAATAATATGAGTCTGTGATAATAACTGTCTCTTTGACAGAAGGAAGTGCGCCTCTCTGTGGACCGCCAACTAAAGAGAGACATGAATATTTAATTCCTCTGTAGCCTTGTTAATTTGGAAGAAGTCACTTAATTTCTTACCACCGCACATGGTCAGCTTCCCTCAGCAGGAACTTGACTGTTGCTTGGAGACACAGACCTTCCCAACAACACTTCAGTAACTCAGTAGTTTGAGCATCCCCTAAGCTTTTGTTGAGAGGACAGAGGAACCTCGCCTCTTACTGGACGTCCAACAAGTCACAGACATTCACTAAGACAGCTGCTATCCGATAGTGAGCTTGTCCTGTGTTTTATCAAAGCATCTTTGTAAATTGCATTTTATCAATTGAGACATTTTAAAAAGATTACATATGTTAAAACCATTACCTAAAGACATCCTATTAATTTTTCTTGGAAACAAACTTTTCAGTGTGAAGTCGCACAGTTGCAGCATAAGATTAGAATTTTAAATTACCATGAAAACAAAATTCATCAAATCTCAGTAAAAGCTAAGTGAACTTCATGCCATGACTCTTCACCCCTCTACAAGATAAAGTGGCACTTCAACAGCGAGCACAATCTGCACCCCGGCTAATTTCAGAACAACACGTTCACTTATCTGCTGCTCTAACATGGCCACCAGAGACCGTGTGTGTTGCAACATCCCGAGGCAACATGTGATTATGCTATCAAGTAGCTATTCAACAGCCATTATTTTATTGTCATACAGGATGTGAGGACACGGGGCACGGAGAAGCTAAAGGAAGCAGAGGATGACTGGCAATCCTCAGGGAAGGACCCATCTGAGGGAAGAAGCTGACGGCCGTGGAAGCATCACAACACTTCTGTCTCTGGAAAGGGCTATTTACCTGCACCAGGAAGAGACAGAAGACTTAATGGAGTCTCTCTCTCTCTCTCTCTCTCTCTCTCTCTCTCTCTCACACACACACACACACTGGTGAAGGAGCCTCTAATGGTCTAATGGATACACCAAAGCACCGGAAAAACACTCCCATTACTGTGTCTGAAGATGGACTGATGCTCTTTGAAATCTCTTTCCCATCTAGTGTGTCACAGAGGTTTTCCCAAGGGTCTTAATGACGTATAAGATTTAAAATTGAAGAAGAATGCTGTTCCTCTACCAGCAAGATATCTCAAAAACTACTGAACAAATTTACGGCAAATACGAAAGACTATTAAGCCTTGGTCTAAGGAGATATTTGTGAAAAGACTGCCCTTATGGAACAAACATGTTGGTTTATAATGAAAAAAAAATCATGTAATCCAGTGTTGAGCCAGACATAATTTTATCACAAAGAACAGGTCTACCATCTTTACCAATGCTTGTGCACACAAACTCATTTGCTGTCAAATGTGCTCAATCCCTTTATACAGCATGCCAAACAATGATGCATACAGTAATACAAGTGACATGTCGGAACACAAATAGACATAATACTTTTTTCCCCAATACATGCTAATATCCATTTACATTACAATACGTATCTTTCATACATTACATTTCTGTTGTATCAGGGTAGGGTGTATTTCACTGAGCACTTACTATCCTACAATCTATCTGTTGAGCCTGTTGTAAATGTAAAACTTAGACTAAATCAGATGTTGATTCGAAGCTGTAAAAGGCTAAAAAAAAAAAGAACACTATCAAATGTACAATCATTTACCGCAAACTAAGGTACATCAAATGCTATTGATTTTTGTCTGACATACTACTTTCAGTTTCATTGACTCCATGGTATAAATTGCACTGTCAAATGTATGCTTTCATCTTGAGAAGCCTTTCGCCAAGATGGATATTAGGAGTCTATCATCAAGCGTAATGGAGTGGAGGTAGTGAATATACAGCCAGGACTGAGTGCACTGGAGCTATGAGAGGGATTCCCTCTTTAAATGTTCAGTATTTTGACATAAACTAATTCTGTTTCACTGTGGGGAATGAGAAGGGTGATATCCTATCACCTCCACATTTTCCAAGGCAATAGCAATTCAGACGCATCCGATCATTATTCTCACAAGACGGAAGATTGATTAAAACTGCTTCTGTGAGTGTATGAGAAAGCGCTGGCAGGAAAGCAGGACGGAAAGATTTATTGCCTTGCGAGAATAAAAAAGACAGGGGAGTGCGTTAATCAGAGCAAAATGAGATGACCTTTAATATCATGCTGAATCTGCCCTGAAGTTCCCCTGAGTCGCTCTGATTGTGTTTGCCATGTTTTTGCAGCCTGTGGCAGAGAGACCGACTTTAAGAGAATTACTTTGATAGTCAATAAAAGAAGCGAGAAGATGAGATCTCATCCTTTCAGATAAGATTTCAGCTTTAGATCTGCTGAAGCTAAAGGAGGCCATTTGTCACCCATGTCTGTAGCTTTTGTTTGTGTTTCTGAAATATCAACTAACAGACTGGTTTATTTTTCTCAATAATATTATATATCATGCTCAGGGAGGGCCCTGCAAAGGACTGGCGACCTGTCCAGGGTGTACCCCGCCTTTCGCCCAATGTAAGCTGGGATTGGCTCCAGCCGACCCTGTATGCAAGATAAACGGTTGGCGATGGATGGATTTATGGATCCTCAGTGAGTTCTGAGCCACATGGGGTAATCTAAAGCTACAGTATGTCCACCATTAATATGATCACATCTGAATCCTTATGAATCCTTTATTAAATCTCTGTGTTTTCCTTCCTACATTTCGTTTTTATTGTTTCTCATTAGCTTGTAACAGATGGCAGTAGCCATGTTTTTAAAAATGAGGAGGTCCTAGTCCACCCAGATCTTGAATGCAGTTGCTGCTTCTGTTCCATTATTTTTGAGTGTGTAGACTGTACAATCTATGGACAGCTGGGCCTATCATGCATGGCATTGAACAGTCGTACTTCAAGAGACATACCTTGAGCTCCCCTCCTTATTATTGCCATTCTAAAGTGTTCTAAAATGATGTTGTGTTGACTGATCATATAGTAAGTGTTGCATGTACTATACTGTACTGTAATGTATGTAGGTTACTGCCTTCTCGCCCACAGAATGAATAGAATGACAGGACCATACTGTAAATGCACAACATACAGTATAGTAACGAGTTGCACCAGCAGATGACACCAACCTTTATTCACAACTCACCAAACAACTAAGTAGGGGTGACCCCGAATAGTCGAGGATTTAATGCTTTCATAAGTAGCCTGATTTGCCAATCTGGTGTGTCTTCGCAGAGGGGTTATGAAACAATGATGGTGCCGTTTTGGCTTTATGGGGGTGCTAAATGTCTGGTAAATATCGACATAATATGAAAAGAAAGAAGCTTTTAATAAATCTTTTTAAAGTGCACAAATAAATCCAAAATTATAACCCTGTGTGGGCGTGTGGTAGAAAAGGAAGAGAGACGGAGCCGCAGCTCAGATTCTGTGGTGGACACCTCTGCAACTAAGTAGTACCAGACATTCAGGCAAGACATACTCAACCTCTGATTAAACAGTTATATGCAACATAGCACAATTTTTATTTGAATGTTTCTAAATAGATTTTTTAATTTAGGATATAGGACACCAAAAGGACCTACTACTTGACAGCTCTACATTTCGGTTTTATTCTTGGATTCCAAAGAGGGAACACAAAGTAATCCAACACAAGTTCCCCATAATAGTAATGGTAGTTGTAATAATAATAATAGCAATAGTAATGATAATACAGAGCAGGAACATGGGGGCAGTCGGTGGCTTGCAAACACAGATCCAGACACTATAGCTCCAGAGGCAGAAACACGCGATAAAAGCGATAAAAGGAGAGGGGTGAGAGACAAGAATACAGATGGAGAGGAAGAGGAGGAGAAAAGATTTCAGTGCATCATGGGAAGTCTCTCACAAGTCTAGGCATATGGCAGCATAACTAAGGGATTCTTTAGGGCTCACCTGAGCCAGCCCTAATTCTAAGATTTATCAAAGAGGAAAGTCTTAAGCCTACTCTTAAATGTAGAGACGGAGTCTGCCTCCCAAACACAAACTGGGACATAATTCCACAGGAGAAGAGTTTGATAACAGAAGGCTCTGGCTTCCATTCTACTCTTGGAGACTCTAGGAACCACAACGAAACCGGGAGCTCAGTGTTCTAGTAGTTCTGTAAGATAGGATGGTGCCTGACCATTAAGGGCTTCGTAGGTGAACAGAAGGATTTTACGTTCTATTCTGGATTTTACAGGGAGCCATTGTAGAGAAACTAATGCAGGAGTATATGCGGTGCTTGGGATTTCTCAATCCTTAAGAGATTTGCCATTTGATTAAAAAATATACCAGGCGAACATCCATGTTTTGGCCATATTTACTGTTTATATGTTCACTTTTATTGGGAGTTATCTTCAAAACACTACTTCTCTCCATACAACCACGTTCCAAATACCATAAACCTTCCAAAACATTGAAATATTGATAAAAACAGTCATTATAAATGACCAAAAGCACTCCCATGCTTTAAAGGCCCACAGCTTGAGAACAGAACATCCTACAGGGCTGCATGGCCTCTTTGTTTTCGTCTCGGCAAGATGAAGAAAATGAGGGGTTGCATGAGGTTGTAGCTCCTTCTTTATCGGCCTCTGCTCGCCAGCAGAGGCCGATAAAGAAGAGCTTGTTTCATGGAGGTGAAACAAGCTAATACAAACCATCTAAAACAGCAGAAAATAGATTAAATTGATTGATTGATTAAATTGATCAAAAAAAATTGGCTTTCATTAATATAACAATGAAAGTTTATGTGTTTCCTAATGACAATAGCTAAAGGAAGCAACTATGAGGTGAAGTGATCCAAGCACAGAATCTTGTGGAACCCTGTGACTAACTTAAGCATGTGTGGAGGATTCACTGTTAACATGCACAAACTGACTTAAACCAGCTTAGACCGGTTCCTTTAATGCCGAGAAATGTGTGGTGATGGAATAGTGGATAAGACAAATGCCTTTGGTGTGGAAGATCCGGGTTTAATTCCCACTGCCACCCATTGAGCAAGCCCCTAAGTTGTCCCAGAGGCGTGCAACCTCTGACATATATAGCAGGTTGTAAGTCACTTTGGATAAAAGCGCCAGCTAAATGAGTAAAATGTAAAAATGTAAAGAAATATGAGGCTAATTTGAGTGTAACAGGAAGTGATGGTCAATGGTGCTGAATGCAGCACTAAGATCTAACAAGACAAGACAAATGAGGCAAGTCATTTGTCAGATGCAATTAGTAAGTAATTTGTAATTTTCGCCAGTGCTGTCTCTGTAAAATTATTCATTCTAATTCCTGAAATTATCTGTTGTCAGGTAGAAAGTCACACAACTGATTCTTTCCCAAGAATCTTTGTGAGAAAGGGAAGGTTAGATAGAGATCTATAGTTTGTTAAAACGTCTGGATCAAGAGTTGTTTTTTTTAAGAAGAGGATTAATTAAAGGTACTTAAAAAGACTGTGTTACAAAGCCTGTTAATAAAGACAGTCTGATCATGTCTTGTAAAGAAGTGCTAACTAAGTGTAAAACTTCTTTAAGCTCTTGAAGTTGTTACAACTGAGGGCTACAGGAATACATGACTCAATAGAGCCGTGACTCTCAGCCTAGCTACAGTGCTGAAAACCTAGGGATGTTCTTTTTTTCCTCTATTAGTAATAGGCTGCTCTGACGGTAAGTGAGGAACATTGTATAAAAATTTTCCTTTAGAGAGATGCACTCTAAATTTTTATCCATACTAATACTTATTGATATTTTTTATAACAATGTATATGTGACAATGTGAAAGTGGTTGCTGGTGGTGATGAACTTACAGAGAATTATCACCTCAAGCTGAGATTCAGTCCATTGTTTAGTTGTCCAGCATCTGGAGTTCATACAATAAATATGACACCACCTCTAAAGTTTAATACCTAACACAATGTGTTAGTTGTTTGTGGGGGCTTTCCAATCTTTATGCTAAGCTAATTAGCTTCTAGCCTCAGCTACTTACATGCACAGATATGGGAGTGATAGGTTTTTTTCATCTAACTCCCAGAAAGAAAGTAAGTAGAGACACTTATTTTGTTTTTCTGCAAGAAAATAAAAATATTATTTTGAGGATTTGGTGAGCGACTAGCAGGTTTTGAGCCCAAATGCACGACACAGGAGAGCTGACAGAAGCTGCAATGCTTACAGGGCGCTGACGTTGTCACAGGCCAAGCACTCCACACACGACAATGACCGGACACTGGCTGACAGAACAACCAGCCATTTATACATGGGCTAAAGAGCAGGACGGAAGCACAAGAGGTGACAGGAATCAGAGAATCTAACAGGCAGACAAAACACAAGCATGACTCAAACACCCCACACAGACCATTTCAAAATAAGACAAGAGAACAGACTAAACAGACAGATACACAGTCCAGGGCCCCGTTTCAGAAAGCAGGATTAGTGAAAATTCTGTGTATATTAAGCCTGAGATGAGGAAAACTCATGGGTTTTCGCTTTCGGAGACCGAGATCAGATAAACTCTAGATCGGTAAGTCCTGCAACTTATCGTATTCTAGCTCCACCCGATTAAAATGGAGGCTCTGCTCTTTATTTACCCGTTGCCGTGGTGAATAGTAGTATCGGAGCTCCATTGCTGATGGCTTTATTTCAGCCTGCTTTGACCGTGATCATTCACATCGATTAAAGTTAACTCTATATTACTAATGAAAATTAGGTTCAAATGCTAACACACATACCAAATTCAGTTATCTGAATAAGGCCCTACATGCTAATCTCATCTCTACTTATAAATTATTGATACAATCAGTACTATGAAAGAGCAGCCAACCCCAAAAAGTCTAAATGCCACTGATGTTAATGAGAATTTTGAATGTCTTGATAAATGTCATACTGTGGAGGTCAGAACAAGCCAAGTAGAGAGCATCAAGGGCTTGATCTCATTTGCACTGATATAAATGAAAAGTTTAGGTTTTGAAAGAGCATCTGTAAGTGTGTGTGTGTGTGTGTGTGTGTGTGTGTGTGTGTGTGTGTGTGTGTGTGTGTGTGTGTGTGTGTGTGTGTGTGTGTGTGTGTGTGTGTGTGTGTGTGTGTGTGTGCGTGTTGTATTTGTGTAATTTCAGTTTGTTATGTAAGGGACTGCTGTCCAAAGAATAACTATGTATCCCAAACTGTGAATCATACTGCTGAGTTAGAGTCAGTTAGAGTCTACCCCTCTCTGAAATACAGCATGGGGGGAAAGAAAGTCCAAAATTCAGTTTTTGTGTAGGCCATTACTGTTGAAAGAAAATGGTGAAGAAAATCCACCTCAAACACTTTAAAGAGCAACAGCAGCTTGAAATTTTGTTTTTGTGGCCTTCAGTGATGTAGGAATGTTCTCGTGGGTGTGGTCAGTACATTGTGACACCACATTTGGGTGTGGTTACAGGTGCTACAGAAACAGAAACACTGTTTTTCAGTGTCAGCATTTAATGTCCTCCTTTCTGTTCAATCCTTGTCATCCGTTACCGCTTAAGCCTCATGTTTCTGCCAGCTTCCTGATTCATGCTGTCATATTTTTTGATTTTTGTTTTCCGTGCCTGTTACCTGGGATCATTGCCTTTACTTTCCTTCTATGGACTTTGGTTTTGGATTTGCTTTGTTGGACTTAACTACTCAAAACTACCAATGTGATCTTCTTGGACATTGCTTTATTCATGAGTTTGTTGCCTTTTTGTTTTTTGTTAAGTAAATATCAACAGTTTCCAGCCGTGTAGGTTTGGCATTTGAGCTCATAACCTACTTACATTTGACCCTGCAGAGAAACATCACCTCAGTCATACTGTAACAAACTAAAGTTATTTTAAATAAAAAATTAGAAATAATAAAATTAAAACTTGGACGAGGAACTCTAACCTCCCCCGGACACTATACTGTCAGAGTGCCCTTGAGCAAGTCAGAGAAACACCAAACCGCTCTGGGGGAGCTGTTCAGTGTTCAACAGACTGTGTTTTTATTTGCTGGCAGGAATTCATTTAACTGTGACTCAGTCTGATCACATTACTGACAAAGAGAATTCATGCTCAGTCACCTTTCCCTGGAGGAACACGATAAGATAAAATAAACTTTATTGATCCCTGAGGGGGAAGAGGCTTGCAGCAGCAGCAGCGGAGAATAGAGATGTCAGTTCATGAAGAAAAGATCTAAAGATACTAAGAAATAAGAATGAAAATGCAGTGAATGATGTAAATAATGCAATAAAATAGAAAATATATTAAAAGATCTTCCTGATTTTTAATAACTATTGGGGAATAACTAAATATAATGGTATGATGTCATGTTCCACTGAATGGGTTCATATGAGGAGACATAGGATAGAGAGGAGGAAAGCGAATTTAACTGTACACTAGTTTCTTTTCCCTGCAGGATACTAACTCAGGATATTCTGACACTAGTCAGAATGCCACAGTTGGCTCCTCAGCCCCTCTTTTCAGCCACACTCTCTCATCCCCAGCTCTCTGCATTGCTCTCTGTCCCTGTCTCCAGCCCCTGCTCACTTCTCCCTGGCCATGTACTTTCCTCCAACTCCCCAGACCTGCCATCCTAAAGCTGTCCACAAGATGGCCTTTGACTTTCCATCCTTTTCCCAACACCACACAACTGGCTAAAATATGTTTCCCGCTTTGGCTGTTAAAAGCAGGCAATAGGCTTTCTAGTGGGAGGGGCAGGATAACCAGGATTGCCATCACAGGCTTTCCCCATAGAGTTGTATTGAGGATGTGATTGAGTAGCATCCCTCCTCTATAAAACGTATCTGGTTTAAACAACTTGTTTCTTTGAAACGGTGTGCAACTGTGAGCAATGGGCTTCGAAGTATGTTTTCTCTTTTTTGGTGGCGTGTCAGAGGTGTTACCCAAGTATGTACACAGATGTATGAAATACATTACATTATGGGCTACATTACATTAAAAGCTGACGCCTTTATCCAAAGCAACTTACAATTGCTATTTATGTCAGAGGACCCACACCTCTGGAGCAACTAGGGGTTAAGTGTCTTCCTCAGGGACACAATGGTGGATGTGAGAATTGAACCCAGGTCTCTCACATCAACAGCATTTGTCTTACCCTCTCTGCTATCACCACCCCGTTGGAAGTAATAGGCAGTAAAGTGCGTACACAAGAGGTTATTCAAGGAATCAGCGTTTCCTTTGAAATACAGATTTTGCTACGTTTTGTCAGAGCTGAAATCAGCCCTGTCCTTCTCCGCCCGCTCCTTACCTGCAACTCATTCCCTCATCGTGTACACTCAACGGCCACTTTATTAAGTACACCTTGCTAGTACCGTGTTGGACCCCCTTTTGCCTTCAGAACTGTCATTGTCATGTTCAAGAAACCAGTTTGAGATGATTTGAGCTATGTAACATGGTGTATTATCCGGAAGAAAGTAGCCATCAGAAGATGGGTACACTGTGGTCATGAAGGGATGGACATGGTCAGCAACAATCCTCAGGTGGGCTGTTGGGTTTAAATGATGCTCAATTGGTACTAAAGGGCCCAAAGTGCGCCAAGAAAATATTTGTAATATTTCACTATTTTCAGACATACATTATTCTACTCGGCAGCCTTTAAAGGGCCATTTTCTGTTTCCTCTGTGTAGAACTAGATTAATACACAGAACAGTTTGAGCAATGGTGGCATGGATTTCATTATCATCCATCCATCGTCAACAACTTATCTTGCGTACAGGGTCGCGGGGGGGCTGGAGCCAATCCCAGTGTACATCGGTCGAAAGGCAGGGTACACCCCGGACAGGTCGCCAGTCCATCGCAGGGCCACACATAGACAAACAACCATACACACTCACATTCACACCTAAGGACAATTTTGGAGACACCACCAATTAACGTAGCCTGCATGTCTTTGGACGGTCATTTCATTACCATATGTTTTTATTTTTTTATGTTCTTAAAGATGTGATATAGATGTGGAGAGCTTTCAATCCTGCTTCTATTTGTGATTTGTGCATGAGTTGTTAAGAAATCAATTTTCTCAATTAACATACCTCTGATCTCTGACATCATTCATTCATCCCAATCCACTCGGCCACAAAGGACATTTAGTGTAGAAGCCTGAGGATATTTGTTTTTTTTGCTTGTATCTTTTCTTAGAAGTAAATCAGGAAAATGCAATTGTTGATGATTTTCAGAATAAATATTGACTTAAAATGAATGTGAGTTGCTTGGAGCAACTGCTTATGCATCTAGCACTATGCAGGCTAGATGCAACTCAATAGCAGAGAGCAAAGGTTAAGAATTTAATTCACTGTGTGAACATATATCCAATTTGTGGACGTCTTATGTGTTGTGCAGGAAAAAGATTTTTGCATTACAAAAATACCAACACTCTTTGAGTGTAGATTTCAGGGAAATGCAGTGCAAAACAACAACACAGAAAAGAGTGCCTAGCACCAAAAATAGTCAAGAACAAAAAAAAGTAAAATAAGCAAGTTTCTGGTGAGTTTTGAAACTTTTCTGAGTCAGCACTGTTTCTTACACATATCCACAGTTTGTAGCTAATAAACACAGACTGCAAAAACACTAACAGGGTTCCATTCACACAAATAAACTGATATGCATGTGGGCTTTGAGCCTTGTCACACCAGAAATGGCTCACTACAGTACTAGCTACATAACATCATTAGAAACTGAGGAAACAAGCTAACAAGCTCAACTGCAAAAGAGATCACGGTAACACAAAATTGACACACCTTCTAATTTACATATCAGGACTAATGACATATCAGGGTACAGGGTACATACCCTGTACACAGGATAAGCGGTTGACGATGGATGGATGGATGGGTGGATGGATGGACTGATGACATTTGTGCACAGACTGACCTCTCACAGAGGTCAACAGTGGCAACACAGTCTGCTGTTTGTTCATGTTATTAGAATATGTGGAATAAATGGTCAAAAAGATATACTTAATTTACCAATCCTCTGCATGTCCTTGAACTTAAAGAGGTCATATTATGCTCATTTTCAGGTTCAAAATCTTATTTAGGGGTTGTACCAGCAGGTTTACATGGTTTAATTTTCAAAAAACACAATACTGCACATTGCTGCATCTCCCCTTTTCACCATGTGTATTGAACACTTCGCTTTAGCTATGGAGTAATGCATCTTACCTCTACATGATGTTTGTTAGGAGCTGCACATGCACAGTTCCCAAGGGGGTAAGCCAGAGATCAAACAGTGAAGCCGACCAAAGCCTGCATGGAGGGATTAATGTCCAGTAATATAATGTCTATGGCAGTTCCTAGTTATGAACTACTAGCCAATCAGAAGCAGATAAAGGTGGGTCATGAGAAGCCGGTAAACACAGCTTCGGTTCAGCTGTATATCCCCTTACCAGCTTAGCCACATGGACTGGAGCAAGAGTTTCTAAGTGATGAGTTATTAACCTGTAACAGAAGTATTTTTCATCCATAAAGTTATAACTGAGCTCTGTAGAGGTGTGTGCTTGCAGCTCAGTGTTTTCCCACCAGTGTGTTTCAGGACGTCGGACAAACTGCTTGGCGAGCGTTATATGACGGGCTTTTTGCTTTTCATGAAAGGGAAACTTTGGGCTCTTTCACTTTGCAAACCTATTACGTCCACAAAAAAGGTCAATAAAGGAGAGGGAAAAGCCAAAAAGTATAATATGACCTCTTTAAATCAAAAACATGTTAGGTTTCTTCAGTCAGTGCTTTGACGCAGAGGATGAATATCGCAACATGTATGTGTATGTGACAAATAAAGTACATTTGATTTGATTTTTAAATGAAGGCTGACTAGTTGATGGATTAGTGTTTATAGAACTGTAAGGCACATAAGATAAAAAGCATCCACTTAAAGATGGGTAACTGAACATATTTCAGAAGCATTTTTTGTTATATTTGTAGAAAAACAGCAATCAATAAAGAAATGCTTTCACAAAATTTATCTGTCACAAATATCTCAGGACTCTAATAAGCACAGCCAATTGTTTAATTCAGCCCCATTGAAGTGATTGGCGGGCCAACCTGCCTACCTGTGCACACTCTGCCCGTGCTCATGAGTCTTTGGAGGGAGGCCTGAATGGAGAGGGTGGGATTGTTTTGGTTAAATACTTTCTGAATCTAGGTGTTTCTTGCTAGTTCTTCAGTGTTGCCTATACCAGATTTAATGACTTTGTCTAACAAAACATTAATTTAAACTTTGAGATATTTTATGAAGCTTTAGGCTGATTCTGTTTTTCAATCAGTAATTAACATTCATGCTTCACAAGCTTAAAAGAGTGCAGTCTGATCCAACCATTTAAATAGCTGGGAGCCAAATGTTTATGCATAAGAAACTTTTTTTTAAAATGATACTCATGCTTCTCATGACATCTGTTTCACCACTCACAGATCACATACTGAACCCATACATCCACCTATGACTTTCATTTGATTGTTCTGTTTGTTCTTGCTCTGGGGGGGGGTTAAAAATCACTTATAATCTCTATATCTTCTACAAACCAGAGTTAAAAATCGAGGGCATGTTTCCAGTGAGCTATTTCATTCCCCTCTGCCACAAGACATCTGAGTATTATAACCTCTCACTTCAAACAGAGGGAGAGCCTGAGGATTTATTTTCCTTATGCCTCTTTTCAAGTAAACTGGGAAAATGGGATTGATAATGATTTTCAGAATATTGACTGAAAAGGAATGTGAGTTTTTTAAAGCAACAGTTTGTGCAAAGAGCAAAGGCTAAGGATTTGATTTGCTGTGTGTAATGCATATCCCATTCGTGAACATCTTTTAAAAATGACTGTAGATAAGTGCAGTGCAACAAAAAACACAGGAGGAACACAGGAGAGAAATTCACAAACATAAAAAAAATTATGAACAGGATTTCCACATCAGTGGTTAATATGCTATTAGAAGTAGTGTAATGTGATGGTATAGTGAGATCATGCACTGATGAATGGCTGCAACCTCCCCAGCTGCATCAGACAGCTGTGGAGGATAATACTACATGATGCTGCAGCCGTTGTCTTTCTCCTCACGTCCTGCTGATCACTCTCCCCTTTGAAGCTCAGCGATGGGGTTGGGAGGGATTGACGGTGATGCTCACACTCGGCTTCCTCTGCTTCACACACCAGTCCACCTGAGCACGTGCATGTGTGTCTGAGTGCGAGTGGATGCGCTGGAGAGAAAAAAAAATTGCATCTGTGTGGTTGTGTCCATGTTTTTGTTCGCAGATGTTTTCTATGCATCAGTGAGCATTCACAGCAAAGAAACGTGTTTCCTTCAGTCAGCAGGTGATTTTTAGATTTGTGTTTTTGGCATATTACTGATGGAGAAGCATCATATGAAAATTTTTAAAAACTGACAAAGTGACATTTATAACCTTGATCAGTGAACAGCAGGCCATTGCTGTGCTTCTGAGGAGCATGTTTTTCAGGCTTTTCAAAAATCAGAAAAAGGTGAGTAACCACTGATTTTATGTTTATAGCACATAAACCCATCCTCTGCCCTAGAAGCTCTAATGTCAGTTCAACTCCTCAAGAGGTAAATATCGATTTGTTCTTAGAGCGTCAGTTAAAATGTGTAGTTTACACAGAGTAGCACTAGAGGAAAGCCCACCTAACTCAGCATTAAAATCAAAGAGCATGAATACGCAGTGTGAAAGTACATCCTTCAAATAATTTATAATTTAAAGGTTATGTACGATTAGTTTGATAAAATTTGAAACTGATATGGAGTGTGATTGATTGGCAACTTTTCCAGGATGTAAATGGCCTTTGGGATGTTGTAAAGTTCCAGATACCTGCAACCAGCAAAGGAGAAGTGTATATAAGAAATGGATGGATGTATAATACACAAGTAGCCTAAAATGGTATGATGGTACCAATAAAGGAAAGACCAAGGGCTCACCTTACATAAATGTCAGGAATTCTTAAGGGATCGTTAAAATCCAAAATACAGTCTACTGCAATCTGCACAGTAGGTGCTGAGATATGTTTACGACAGATTTGTTTGGACAGTGTGACAACGACAAGGGACAAAATGCTTATGATGAAAAAATAACATCACAAACTTAGGGTCCTCTTAACTAGGTGTTTCATAACTTTGAACCACATAACCACATGTTACTGTTTGACACCATCTGCTGAGGAAGACCATGAGATGTGGTTGAAAGATTTACTATAAATGGAACGCCTGTTTTTATGACAATGAAAAATATCAAAATAGTCAAATAACAAAAGATAAGTAACACATGATTATTAAAGATAATAGTGCCTGCAATACAAAGAGGACAAACTTAAATGTGTGTTGGCCATTCTGCGGGATTATAAGTGATTTAAAGTGGCCATGTGTGCAGTTGGTGAGGTATCAGATTGAAACCACTACTTTGTGTTTGTGCAGTGCACGTCCTCGAACTAATGACCAAGCCAAAACAGAGACCAAACACAGGAGACTGCATTACACAAAATGCTGGAAAACAACATAACTTATCTCAAGATAATTATCCCGTTAAAACAGGAAAAGAGAGTAAGAAAAATATTTTAATGGATGGCCGCTTAGGGCTTCTGTTGTTTTGTTTTCATTTCATGTGTCATTACAGTTTACCATTGTTCATTTTAGCATGGCTAAAAAAACATTACATCATTTCTTGCAGGCTAACTTATTTCTCATGACTTGCAGTAACGTTAGCTTACCTGGCCAGTAGGACGGAAGACAATTCTGGATCGTTTTTTTTTTGTTTGTTTTTTGTTTTTTTTTAAATATCCAAAAGCTCTCATCATGACTCAAATGTTTATCTGATCCTTGCTTTTTTGTTTTTTATTCTTACTTGGAGTTTGTTCTTGTGTCTTACTGGGAGCTGTTTATTTGGTGTTAGGGGACTCCAACTGCACTGGTGACGCTTTGTATACAGTTCAGAATCAGTAGGCAAGAGGCTCTGGATCATGCATGAAAATAATTTCATCTTATGCTATCATGCATCATAAATCATACATTTAAAATGCTGATGTGAAAAAGGCCATCCAACTCTCATTATCAGTCTGTGACCTTTGCAAATGGGTTATTCCCTTACTCTCATTGAATTGTAACATCCAGAACCATTCCTGTAGGGACAAAATACCACTGAAAAAGTAATGGAATACAGAGTGGTGCTATAGGACAGATGAGGAGAGTCAGTGACATTTCAGATTTCTTGTTTCATTTCTGCAGTCACCCCCCATGAAAAACCCACCAGTGATTTTCAGCCAGATCCAATATTTGGAAAGGAACCACGCCTGCCAGTCTTGTCTCTGCAGATGACAACTACCATGGGACACGGGGCCTATTATTTTAGTGTGAAACTGGCTCCATGTTGGATTATGCTATGGTACAACAGTGAAAGTAGCCTCAATCAGCAAATAATGAAAAGACAAGGACCAAGTGGACGGTTGACATGTATGCTGACATGCTATTTTGTATTCGGTGCCTCTTAAAAATGTAAGTTAAGGAGGAACAGAGCGCAAAATAATCTCCCCTGTACATTAGTCTGTTTCTCAATGAAGGGCTCTCATTGTCTTTATTTGAGTGTTTATATCCCATCAACTAGCTTTGTTCCACTCCAACAGCTCACGTTAATTAAACCACCACGGATGAATTTATTCTATTATTGGATTCTCTCTGCTGGAGAGTATCCCAAATGTGTTTGAGTCCCCTTGCACTTCATTCATTGGTGCAGCACAGTGCGACGTATTGGGACTGTACAGGAGAAAACAATACAATCATAATCCCTAACAAAAGACAGGAAAATTGGATCTGAATATGTTGCCCTCTTCCCTTTAGGACTGCATTTCCTTCCGTAGGGACTGACAGAGGATGGATTTAGTTATTATCGTGCATGTGCATGCCAATGAACGAGACACAGGGAATCAATATACCCCCCGGGAGGAATGTGAGGCCAATACAAATGCATGGTCAAGCCAGGTTAGGAACAAGACAGTCGCTCCAGTAAAGGTATCCGCATTCCTTCTGCTGTATAAATTATTAGACAACTACTAAGATAATTACCATGTTAATTAACTGTAAATAGCCTCCCTTTGTCTTCGATGTTTTGCATAATAACCTCATTTCAACCTGCTGGATCTGCCAACTCTGTGCTCGGTTGAATAGGTTTTTGAACACAATTACGTTTTAATTGTGAGCCTCAATAAAATGATCAGAGCCTTTTTGTGGCTCTGCACCTTTGAGGATTTTACACTACCATTAGGAATATGCTTCTCTAGTGAAGGTAGTCAGTCTGATTCTTTGAGACTGGTTCGATGTTTAGAGCAAGAAAAGCAAACATGTCCCTGTTTACTCCAAACGTGGAGCTGCTTAGCAAGTGGTTACTGTGTTTTCAAGAATGGTGAGAAATCCACAGCTTTCTTCATACTGATTACATTTATAACTTTGAACTTTACTCAACGACCAACCAGGCAAATTTTACCTTCACTCTCAAGCTCTGTTTCACAACTGCTTGTCACTTTTTTGAGTTTTCTGAGCCATGTACAACAGCGTGAAGGCCTTAAAAGGGAGGCTGCATCTGGGATCTGGTCATCATTACATTTCGACTACAAGGGCATACAAGGTTCTGTGAGTGACATCTTGGAGGCAGCGGGATTCAGCCAGGAGACTTTTCACCTCATCGTTTTATGTGGTCATCCCGAACAGACATAAAGACTTTTCCTTTAGACATAGCCAGACAGATCCCCCCCAATATAGTACCATATAGGTTGTCTGTGCAAGCAACTTATCACAACCCATAGTTGTGGTTATTGTTAGGCTAATAACCAGTGTTGGGCAAGTTACTTCCAAAATGTAATACATTATAAATTATTAGCTACTGTCATTTGAGAGTAATTAGTTATATTACATTATTACTGATCTAGTGATGTTCACAGTTACGTCCGCGGATCTTGTGGGTCTTTGTCATAAAAAATGAACCTTCTGATTAATTGCGATTAATTGCATGGGGTGAAATAAGATGAATCGTCTCCCCAATACGAAAGATGCCGTGCACATTTACGCACCAGGTACAGCAGCATAATATCATTCATTATTTGAATCTCCGCCACTCCGACAGTACCGGTCAGGATGAACTAACAGCAGCCTCTGTAATCATGAAAGTAATTCGTTAACACATAGCTTATAGAAATCTATTTACGCGTGATCCATCAGGGGAGCTACAGTCTTGTGAAGAGGAGTCCAGCGTAATACGTCACTCTTTTACTCATGGATTTGTTTTTCTGGTGCGAAATGTTTCTCGGTGTTGGTGAATAATTCAAAAAAACAAAACACCACTTCAATTCGGGTTAAAATGCATTGTAACGGTTTTATATTACCGATTGTTTAAAGTAATGCCTCATATTACTGCGTAACAGCAAAAAGCAATACATTACTGTAACTGCGTTGCCTTTGTAACGTGTTACTCTCAATCCTAATCCTAACTATGACAGAAGGAAGCAAAGAAGGAAGTCAGGTGAGGCATAGAGGTGGATGGATGTGTCATACACAGTATGTAAGTCTTGTGATATTACTTAACTTTTGTACATAACTTTATTAAGGGTCTACATAACTAACATACTTATTTTAAACCATGCCATTATCTTTTCCTAAACCAACCAAAGTATTTTTGGTGTCTAAATTTTACCAAACTGCAACCGCTGCACAACATGAACCACGTGTTTATAATTGTTACCATAATGATGAAGGTCTGGTATGCCTCTTGTTGGTACTCTCCAGCTGTCATTCAGGTATGAGGTCTTGATAAACTGAAGCATACTGAGGACTTAAGAATGTCTTCAAAGTATTGATAATTTTTGCAGCTTCCAATAAAATAAAAGGAGTGAGAAACCCTCAAAGCTATTCCTCTTTTTCGAGCTTTTAGTCCACACACTACTCTTTCTTTCTAACTCATAATGCCTGCAACGCAAGCTTTTATTGCACCTTTAACAACTAAGTATTGACTGAAATCTCACACCTCAAAGCTCATCCTAGCCAATGCGAGCCTTCAAAAGTCTCCCAAAGCATGCTTTTCATACCCACGCCAGCTGAAAACATTTTTGAATGTTGCATGAATGTCCATATAGCCCTCCAGTGAATTCCCAAATAACCTGACAAAAAAGGATGCCTCAAGTTGTAGATGTCAGACTTGCACAAATTCAAGCGCTGGAACAAGCAGAGATAGACCAGTAATTGAAAAGAGAGAGCTTACCCCACTCAAAACCATCCACTTGTGTCAGCACTTTGTGGGTGTTTTTTTTTCCTTCTGTAAATACAACACAGCCCTGGGAGCTTTTCAGCTGAGGAGAGGCAGCGGTATTCACCCGGTAAGTAGATAGCCCCTATTTACATTGTCACAGGTAGCCCTGCTGCATACCGCTCTTATTCAGACTGCTCAGGGACCAATATATACAAGTTCACATGTGCACCCCCTTGTACAACGCCTTACCAACACAATCCCATTTCCAGCTCAGTGCTTTATCACCTTGATGACCTGTAATTTATCGCGGCCCAATCCAAGCTGCTACAGCATGAATGCACCCATCTCTGTATGGGTTTGTGCACCTCCTCTCTGAATGCAGCTCTGCAGCTACAGTGTGGCTCCTTTTTTTCTGTTTTTATGTCAGAAAGATGGAGAACATCAATAAGTGAGTCCCTAAATGAGTCCTCTGAGAATAATAGGCATGCCAATAGGACTGACACTCCTCTACGATGGACGATAACCCCCCACCCCCCACCTCTACCACTACCACCACCCTCAGTCATCAATACCTCTCACAAATACACACACCTCCCAACCTCTAGCACTCGTGACTGAAGGGTTGACTGACTGGCGGAGAAATCAACCATTAGCAAGGAGTTGTAAGTAGATTCTCTGTAGCAAATTAATGGACCCTTGTTCATTGTGTTCGGCCACAGGGTACAATCAAGGGCAAAACTCTTAAAGAGACATAAACAAAAACCAAACAAAGCAATGAGGCTTTGTTGTCTGACGGGGTTTTTTTGTTTGTAATGTTCTCTGAATAAGCTGGTTGTCTGGAAATGATGTGAAATGAGCGGTGCATGGAAAAGCAAATAGTTCACATAAAAGAAACATGATACAAAATAGGAATAGTTTGATGGATGGGTGAATGTTTTTGTCCAACAAATCAGATTTCAGTATCCAGCTAATGCTAAAATTAGACGTATGTCTCCTCCTACAGCATCCTGCTTGTTGTCTTTTTATCTGTCTTCAGCAGAAAAGCTACAGTATCAGTCATGAGTTCTACTGTTTAGGATGACCTACATATGTGTAATCTTTCCTTCCTGTTGTGTTAAACAAAGAAATGTCACAAACATCTTAAGGAAGGAGAAAGGAGTGATGAGCATACACATTGTCTGACTTTGACACCAGAGACCTTAAATCAGTAGATTAAGTTGCTTTAATTTAACCAAACCTTAATCAGAGAGGCTGCAAAGCAGAGTTCATATGTGTTGTTTGAGGGTATAGTGTTGATTTGTAAAGCACTGAGATATTTCTATTTCACTGTTTAGGTACGAGGACTTCTTGCTTCTTCCAGTGGACAGTTAAAACACTTACGGATGGAACACGGCTGCAGAGCTTTTGGACTAAAATCTATTTCTTTTTTATCCTATTTAAAGCATGTGGTCAAGTTTCCTATTGCACTCGTAGTTTGTTTTTGTTGTTTTTGTTCACATATTTAAGTTTACCTTCCTTGACTTTACCAAAAATGTGCCCAAACTATTAGTGTCTTTTCACGTGTTCAACACATGTGCTCAGATTAAGGAATCAGGCTGCAGATTTGTTGCTCTCTTGGAAGTGACAAACCTCTGATCATTCACTGATCAATCCTCTCCCTTCTGTCATCAGTGATGTACTCTTGAGGTACATCATGTAAATGCTCCATTCTAGCTGTTCACAGCAAACAACTCAGTTCACACTGCATGTTGAAGTGCCCGAGTCCAACAATCAAAACATTAAAAGTAAAATGAAAATTTTGCATTAATTATCATTTTTCTATTCTGATCTAGATCATAAATCTAACATCTAATCCTAAATCTAACCATCAATATAAAATTGTGTTTTTCTTGGAATGTGTATTTCAGTGTTTGGTAATTTGCAGTGTTTAGCTGTAAAGCAGCATGCATGCAAATCATGCACTTGCTGTTCAAATCTCAGAAAAGCCAGCGCATCCTCCTCCACCAGCACACCTGTAATCTCCTTTTTAGCTGACAAGACATCATAAAGATTTACTATTATGCGTAACTTATTCTTATCTGGTATTATCCCTATTAAAAAGTAATTCTGCTGAATCTCAGCTGGCAGGTATTCCTATTTCCCATGTGAGTTTGTTTGCATTTCTGTGTAATTACTGGCACACCCAATGGCTCTCAAAACGAAAAAATACAACAACTACAGGAGGGTAATCATTACATTCATATCTTTCTTATGTCAGGACTGAATTTTGTATATAAATGAAACCTACAACCAAGCCTACTATTAGAGTTTTCTAACTCAAATCTGTGATGCTTTCACGTGCTTACAGGCTCTATTATTTTGTGTTTTCACTAAAACTGGTCACTTTCTGTGTTTATGCATCCTGGTGTGCATTTTGTGAAGTGCATGCTGTTTCTATTGCCCACGCAACACAAATATACTGATGTAACAAGTGTACACATCTGCCCATTTCAGTTATTTTAGGGCACGCTGATTTCAGAATGGAGTAAAATTTGAGAAAGTGGGACAGCTGTCTGATGTCACAGTAAGAGATTTAATCTGGACTTCTGTCATAAGATCGTATCCAGACCACAGACAGCGTTCTCACTTTCCGTAAAAAATGGCCTGTCATGACAGATCCAGCCCTGCACCAACCCCAGGGTGCTCTTCTTTCTCCACTTCTTCCTCCCCCTCATCATCCTCTCCCTTTTCCTCACTCAGTGGCAGTGTCACCAATTGATTAATTCATCTATATATCTTTCAAACAAGTTGCCCTTGGCTGAATTCCTTGACTTGTTATTGTTGGAGTATTCAGTGTGACCAAGTGGTCATTTCAGTTTAACATTTAAAATGGTTTCCATGAGAACACAGGCAATTGGGATTGGGTGGATCGTGTCTGGAATGTTGAACTCTGCAAAAAAAAAATGTGATTCAGAAGCTGTAAATTGCAGATATATTTATATAGAATATTATATATTATAATATTTTACAGAATACAGCGGATTTGGCCATTTTAATCAGAGTGTAAACAAATGACAAACTGTGAAAGTGCTTTCTCTTTTGCCTTTTTTGGCTTAAAGAACATTTGGTAGTGTAATATTTTCACGCCAAACATGAATTCATAGCACTGTCCTCTATCACTGAACAGGTGGAATTTGTGTGTATGTTCTCACAAAGTGTTAGTTTCCTTCCTGACAGACCAAAGAAAGGCTACGTTTCTTTGTGGTGGTAATGAGTTCTAATTATGATGGAAAAGGGTAACTTTATTTCACAGAGAGAATGGCACCTCACATAAATTTAGAATTTTCTTTGTTTTTCTCGGAAAGGATAAAATGATTACATTACAGCCTTTTGTGCCACTGTCATTCTTCCAGTGTGGTGGCGTCTCCCTCATTGGTACAGTAAGCATTCTCAAAACAGCCTCTGCTTTGTCATGCCAGAAGACAGCAACATTTTATTGACATCTTTCTTCTGCTCTTCTGTTAGGTTAATATATTCAGAATCACTGCGGTTTTGTTGGTATTGTGTGAAAATACCACTCCTCCCCTCCCCATCCTCTGTATTTCTCCTCATCGCTTCCCAATATATTTCTCCATCTGCAAAGGCAAATGAAACCAAACAAGGTCTGCTGTGTTCTTGGTGCCAAATTCATTTCCAATGTGGATGGGGCTCATAGCGGGATTATGTCATGATTGCCCAAAACAATCAAACCCAGGCCGCGGGACTGCAGACTGAAGTGGTGCTGCACTGAGCATCATAATCATCATAACCTTGAAAGACCTTCACTGGCAGAGAGAAGAGAGTCAAGAGGACCTCTGAGTGATAGCTGTGCAGATAGTACCCTCTGTTGGTCATCTTGGAGAAAAACTACTAATGGCTATAAAAACAGGTGGGGATGGCTGTGCACATTAAGATTAGCACAAAAGGCTCATCGCGATACATGCTTTGACATCATATAGAAGGAGACAGAAAGAAAACCAGTCCAATAAAAACAATATTGACAAATAGTTGTCCTGGTACATTTTCTTTGTCAACTAATTTCAAGAAGAAAAGTAATCCTGCTGGGGTCCATTGACGCTTCTTCAATGACTCTTGTTGATTCGTGGACTCGATTTTAAACATGATCTTAGGTGTTTATTAAATCTACTATAAAAACCACCGTGACTGCTTATTATTGTGGATGGATGAATGGGTGGAGTTTAATTAAACTGAGAATATAGACAAATTAAATTATATTTGATAGGTAGAAAGAAACTTACTTGAGATGAAAACAATATCTCAGACTGAAATCAACACTTGCAGTGTATCTGCTGGTTATTATGTGATGGTATACTGTGTCGATCTCGTGTTTATATAATATAAACCTGCCTTCATTTTGTAAGCCTTTTTTAAAACAGCTAAACATTTTTTCCAGTTAAATTATGTTTTTGGTATAACAAATTCAGAGGCGGTGGCTTATTTTGAACCTCAATAAACGTTTTATTTTGAAGATCTTGACTCCTCCCAGTACTTCCGCGTTTGCGTCGTTCTGTCCCTACAGTCTATGGTCCTGCGTGTTTCTGGCATAGACTGTGTGGTGTCTTGCTGCAAACTCCAGAGCAACTTGTGGTTACTGTTTTGACATAAATAATCATGTCTTTGGAGGTGGAATCCGCAGAGTAAGTAGACCAGTTAATTACCCTTAAAGCAAAAATCGCCAGCTAATAACTCCACATCTGATCGTATTGTCTGTTAATGAGGCCTGCCTCATCCTTGCTGCAGTCCACTAGCGTTAGCGAGTCAAGCTAAGCTAACAAGCTAACTTACGTTCAACCCCATGGATGTTATTTGCTCTTTAATACCGAAGTGACGGTACTATCACTCTGACGTGTTGCTCCGTTATTTAATGTATCATTACTTTGCATTTTTAGTTCTTCTGAATGGGGTAAACATAATTTAAAGATCGTCAAGTTGTGTGAATTAGAATAAGTTAGCATTAGCTAAAGCTAATGTTACACTGCCACTTGCCACCATAGACGGTAACGTTAGCAACAGATACTGCCCTGACCGGAGAGGTTAAGTTTAATTATTAAAGCAAAATTGAGCAGCAAACAAATTATTAAAGTGACTAAATTTGTTTTCATACTAAATGTGCCTAATATAGCTCTTAAGTAATTTATGTGCTTGCGGAAAGTAACTGCAGGGATGTTTGGCACTTCGTTAACTGAAAAGCTGATGTGTCCATGACCGAGTTACTTGATTCCTTCCAGAGCCCGATGTTTGAGGTTGAAGTCAGGGTGAAAGAGTTCAAAATCCATCAGCAATTTATAGTCTGATAGTCGTTTTTTTAAGCATAAATCTATCGTCAAAAGAGTCGGCACATTACAAACTAAATGTGCAAACAATGCGCTGTTTCTAAGTTTCCACAAACCGATCTGTGGCATTAGAGATAAAACGCTATAAAAATTTCATATCACTATTACAGTGACCATAATTATCATGTTATCAGTTTTATCACTGTAGTGTTCAAATGTGCTGACTATTTCACCAAGTTTTATATTTAAACTAAATAAACGTAAATAAAATTATAATAACAAGAGCCAATTAAATCAAATATGTTATATCATCATATAAGTAAATGCAATGACTCCATGCACAATTACGTGAATACAAATGAGTCTTTAGAAGATGGTGATAGTTTCACCTAACTGACATGAGTGCAGAGGAGTCTGCAGCGTTTGTCCTGTTCAAACACTTTTCCAAGTTATTCAATGACTCTCAGATTGTACAACAACAAATGTCGTTGGGGTGATTAAACTGCATGTGTTCTCATGTGCAGTGAGCGAATACAGTCTGCAGACACACAACACAGCAGCAGAACAACGTGTAGTGTTTTTACAAGAGTAGCTACCACTGAGAGCTTCAATTTACAAGCTATTAGCAAGTCAGTCAGACAAACCAAAGTTAAAAGTGAACTGACCCTGCATTCGCTATAAGGCAATTTTCTTCCATCAAGTTTCCCTCAACGCTCTTATATGAAAACCAAAATACAACCAGACATCTGACAGGCTGTAAAAATCTCTGCAGTGCTGTGAATTGTCATTGACCACTTGACCACAAACTCACTTTGCGTGCTGCTCATGCACGCCTGCTTCTGGGAGACTGTTGAAAACTTTGCCTGAAGCTGGACAGTATTAAAAATCAAACACGGTTATTGTGGTAATTAAAAAGTGTGCGGTAATCCCTAGTTGCATTTCTGTTCTTCAGTATTCGCTGATAATATTGGCTGTGTGAGTTCTCAGTTGGGCTCTATTTCCTACAACCAGGGATGTTCCTAACCTCCTAAGTATCTTTGGAGGTGGCAGGTGGAAAACAAATGTTGAAAAGTCAATTATTATTTATATTACTATTATTAAAAGATCCCCTAACATCTAATCATGAATCATTATTCAACACTTTGTAATTTAATTTGCTTCAACTGACCTCTCTTCCAACATATGTTTATCCAAATGACTTGTGTTTTCCGCAGCGTGATCCGTCTGATTATGCAGTACTTGAAGGAGAATAATCTGCACCGGACTCTGGCCACCCTGCAGGAGGAGACCACAGTGTCTCTGAACACTGTGGACAGTATAGAGAGCTTTGTGGCAGACATAAACAGCGGCCACTGGGATACAGTCCTGCAAGCCATCCAGTCCCTCAAGCTGCCAGATAAGACCCTGATAGACCTTTATGAGCAGGTGAGCTTTGGAAATAAAATTGTGGTCTACAGCTTATCTGTTTGTCAACTTTACAGCTGACCTTACTCACGCAGGATTTTGATATCCACCTGCATTCCCAGTGTGTCCATAAGAAAGGGGAGAGAAGATGTGTTATTGCTTTAATTATTTTCTACCTGGACTGCCTTTTCTTCCACTTCATGAACTTAATTGACCAGATGTTTGATTTTTGTTTAATATTTCCATTTTTTGTAGCCATAGAACAAGAGGTGGCCCAAAAATAACATCATGATCTATTAAATCTCATTCACAATCTAAATTGTGAACATTTTTTAAATGTTGTTCTATAGCCAGACTTGAAATAGCCTTTGAATTTCTGCTTTTGCACCATTTGAAATACAATTTTGCAGTAAAGATACTTCACAGGTTTAAAAGTGGTGATTATCACCTAAGTTAAATTTCAAGTTGTAAACAGAAGCCAAAAGACAATAAAATAAAATAACATGTCACTGAAGGAAGAGGCACATGGATTCATCCAATCAGCATAGACCTCTAGTTGGCTACATCACTCTATAGGTTAATTCATGTAGCTCGAATGTGTTAGTCAGTGAGGTTATATGAAGTTTGACAAAAGAAGACAAGACATTAAATACCACAAACTATAAGGTTCGACTGAAAGGTTGACTGCTGACGCCTTAGATCACTATCTTATTCTAAAATTGTCACATTGTCCAACCCTACATGGAACTCATACTTGTCATCTAGCTGATCATCTCTAGTCGTAAATAGACTGTAATAGCGCCATTTGCACAGCCTTCAGTGGCAGGTTCAGGTTTCAGTATCGTGTCCAAGGTCACTTCGACAAACGCGCTGGTCGAAGCCTGGAATGGAACGACTCTACCTTTAAAACACAGCCACCTGCAGTGTTGTCTTTTTGTTTTGTTTATTGTGTAGTGTTACAGTAATATACCATATTCTGATGTCTTAAACTTAGTTTCTATTCAAGGAAGCCGTTTGTTTATTCTGTTGTTTATGCTGATCCTTTGTTATCCATCTGTTAGGGATGCACCGAATGTTCAGCCATGGAAATTAATCCAAAATAGCAACAAAAAAAAAAAAGCAATTTCTGTGAAGTCTTCATGTTACGCCATGCGAGTACCACATACAACATTATTTATCAAACTGGGTCGGACTGGATGAACTTAGCATGCGGATACACGTGTGACAATGTCCGTTTTTCAAAATAAATGTCTATACAGTATGGAAATAAGATTCATTGAATTATATTCATAGAAAGTATTAACATATTACATGTATTAAAAGTAAAAGGACACATGTAATTTACTTTACTGGACCGTCTCGGCCTCGGACTCCAAACACCACCACCACCACCACCATAGTCTCCAAATCCTATGGGAAACAGAGTAAAATGCAAATTTTGACTACTTAATTTATGCAGTGGTTTAAAAAAAGGCAAAATGTGAATTTACTTGTTCGGTGTTCAGTATTTTTCATTATATTCACTTTCGGCCAAGAATTTTCATTTTGGTGCATCCCCACCATCTGTTTTAGTGGATAATTTTTCAGATACGTCAGTCAATAACCACCAGGTGGATCACGCCTAAAGTCACGCTTTCTCTTAAATCTACGTGTTTTGTGAACAGGTGGTGTTAGAGCTCATCGAGCTGAGAGAGTTGGGTGCAGCCCGTTCACTCCTCAGGCAGACCGACCCTATGATCATGTTGAAACAGACGCAGCCAGAGAGATACATCCACCTGGAGAACCTGCTGGCTCGCTCTTACTTCGATCCCAGAGAGGTGAGTCCAAACCAGATGTGTAACAAGATGCAATCTATGTTCTTGTATATTTCCATCCATCCAGTCATTTTAGGATCAGTTGGTCTGGTTGATCATTTTGCTTTTGGCTTCCAAATACCAAACACCCTTCACTAGATACACAGGTTCGTTGTTGAGCATTAATTAAGAGTGACTCCTTTAGCTAATTAATGTTAGTAGGATTCTTCATCCTCACAAGAACAAATGATGGAAATGTAATACACTACAATATGTCTAAATCTTCAAAACTTAGATTGAAATTCTGAATGTTGCAGTAGGAGAACATGTGAAAGATTACTGGAGTTTCTGATGTTTGTGTTTGTCATTGTCCAGGCGTACCCAGATGGCAGCAGTAAGGAGAAGCGGCGGGCTGCTATCGCCCAGGCCCTGGCAGGGGAGGTCAGTGTGGTGCCACCCTCTCGTCTCATGGCTCTGCTAGGACAGGTAAATGATCTAGAAACCTGTAGGTGTAATTTGCACCATTCCTTAATAATAGACATACCATAAAATAACTCATTTGCATAGTTCCCCATGCATACAAGTTATGCTGCCATCACATAAGCAGCTGATGATAATTTAATCTCTGTCTACATTCTCCTCCTTTAGTCTCTGAAGTGGCAGCAGCATCAGGGCCTCCTGCCTCCTGGTATGACTATCGACTTGTTTAGGGGTAAAGCTGCCGTTAAAGATGTGGAAGAGGAGCGCTTCCCCACCCAGCTCGCCAGACACATCAAGGTACCCACACTGTCCCAAAGTATGGATCGTAGAAAGCAACATTAATGAGCTGTTTCACTGTTCATTCAGCCAAGCATAGTGTCATTTTAATTTTACACTTCTAAGAGTTATGGTAAATTTCATTAAGTGTTCTTACGTGACTTGTTTTTCATCCCTGCACAGTTTGGACAGAAATCTCACGTGGAGTGTTCCAGATTCTCCCCTGATGGTCAATACCTGGTCACTGGCTCTGTGGATGGCTTCATCGAGGTCTGGAACTTCACCACCGGCAAAATCAGAAAGGTATCTTATGCACCAAAAAAAATGCTCATAAAACAAATTTTCTTACTGGTTGAACATAATACAGGACTTCTGCTGACTTAAAAAAATGTGTGTATTGCGTCCTTAAGGATCTGAAATACCAGGCTCAGGACAACTTCATGATGATGGACGATGCTGTGTTGTGTATGTGCTTCAGTCGAGACACAGAGATGTTGGCCACTGGAGCCCAGGACGGAAAAATCAAGGTGAAACACTCCTTCTGTTCCTCTTCTCTTCTATTGCTCTTACATCTTTTGTTACTTTTACCGTTAAAAACACAAATAGTTGGATGGATGGATGGATGGAACTTTTAGACTCCAATATCAGCCTATCAGGAGTTGTTTTATTGATGGTGAGAAAACATGAAAACAATATTGTTGTCATGTTAAGCACAATGCATGGGAGTTCTTTTGATGAGGTGTCTAAAGGCTCTAAAGTCAGAGATAAACAAAACTTTCTCTGGGCATGTTCAAATTGATGAAATCCCAAAATGTTAATGGTATAATGAAATGCAATTAAACACAGCGCTGTCCAGCAGGAACATGTTGGGAATCTACTTATTCCCAACATGTTCCTTCAGCTTTGCTTTTGAAAAAAAAATTATTTCTTTATTGATTATTGAAATGTAACTAAGAGAGTTAAACATTTGTATAATTGAAAGGCAAGGCTTGTAGTCCAAATTACAATAAGGAATCATATTATTCCCAGTAAATATAATCCTCTGTATTTGCATAGTATGAGTTTCATGGTACTCTGTTATAGTTGCCTGTATGTGTCATGGTGCAAAAACAAATGAGTCCCTCTGTGTGTAGGTGTGGAAGATCCAGAGTGGTCAGTGTCTGAGGAGGTTTGAACACGCCCACAGTAAAGGAGTAACATGCGTGAGTTTCTGTAAAGACAGCAGCCAGCTCCTCAGCGCCTCCTTCGACCAGACCATCAGGTAAACTCATATCTAAACAGAACACCCTTCATTCTTTGTTCTTCCAGTTCTTCCATTTTGTGAACATGCATTAAAGTCTTCTATTTGCTTAAGAATCCACGGACTGAAGTCAGGTAAAACCCTTAAGGAGTTCCGCGGCCACGCCTCATTTGTGAACGAGGCCACCTTCACTCCAGACGGCCACCACATCATCAGCGCTTCCTCGGACGGTACAGTCAAGGTGAGACACACTAAATATTTTGATGGAATCTATGTGTCTGTGTTTTTCTGCGTGTCCGACTGTCTCATGTCACTGTGTTCGACCCGCTTCAGGTGTGGAACATGAAGACCACCGAGTGCTCCAACACCTTCAAGCCTCTGGGCACGTCAGCCGGCACCGACATCACAGTCAACAACGTCATCCTGCTGCCCAAGAACCCAGAGCACTTTGTAGTGTGTAACCGCTCCAACACTGTGGTCATCATGAACATGCAGGGACAGGTCGGTTCAAATTATGACTGCGCTAAACAGTCCAGCAGGAAACCAGAGCTGAAATTGAGTGTTATTTAAACCCCTTTCATACATGCAGTCTATAACATTTTCTGCGTTGGGTCAAGTGTGAATGGGAAATTGACATTTAGGAGAATCTATATCTCCAGTTTCCAGTTTAACATTTTATTTCAACCAATTGCTGCTGATGTATTTGAATCCGTGACTTGCTCACAGTTGCCTTCCTTGTCTGTGCTTTCGCAGGTGATTAGATAAACAAGCACTACAAGTTCAACAAGCACGACTTATCTCGCAGGCTTAATGAATATTAAATACATTACAAGAACACCAGGCAAGAACAGCTTCTCGCCTGCTATATTTTTGAAAATAATGAGATACCTTCCCGTTCCAACGGCGCCGAGTTCACAAAGTGTCATTTTGAGCTCTGTTTCTTCTTAAATACTGAGTAATAAACATGGATTACTGCACTTTTTTAAGGGTTTTTGCTCATGAAGCTGCGCCTGCCTGCCCTTTTGTGTGTCTGAATGCACTTGTGATTCTGGCTGTGCAGATCGTGAGGAGTTTCAGCTCTGGTAAGAGGGAAGGAGGAGACTTTGTGTGCTGCACTCTGTCGCCCCGCGGTGAGTGGATCTACTGCGTGGGAGAGGACTTTGTACTCTACTGCTTCAGCACCGTCACCGGCAAGCTGGAGAGAACGCTTACGGTATGTTGCTGCACTCAGAAGAAGAGATCAAACTGTTCACTTCTGCTGTGCTGCAAAAAGTTCTGACTGTAAAGGTTTGACGGAGAGGGTGAAGCTTGTTTGTTTGTCTCATTAAATGGCTTGATAAATAAGTATAGTAAAAAAAAAATCAAACCTTTTATGATGCTGTAATATAACACTATACTGTACTTTACAATGCACCGATATGGCCACTTTAAATTGACACTGTGCATACAAAGGCTTGCTTATTGTCTCATTTGTCTCTAGAGCACAGAAGTAACGCTGCTCTGAGTTGCTGAGCGATTAGTGTAGCTAGAAATGCACAAACGAATGCTTTACTTAGGTTAAATGATGAGCAAGTAAAAATAATCATCACAAGAAGAATGTTAGGGTCTAATATTATTTTTGTTTTGATGCTTGGCAGTAATTTAATTTGTATTAAATTTTATTTATTTACTTGAGTTCTGATTGATCAATGAAGGTATGGTGGGGTCAGGTTTTTTGTTAATATTGTAACTTAATTTAATTTTGCTTACACATCTTGCTCCTCCTCACTTCAGGTCCACGAGAAGGATGTAATCGGCATCGCCCACCACCCCCACCAGAACCTCATCAGCACCTACAGTGAGGACGGTCTGCTGAAGCTCTGGAAGCCTTGATGTGTTGATCCCAAACTGGGATTGGACGTTCTCACACAGTACCTGCTCTCCTCACTCTGGACACCGCCCTGCCCGTATTTGTTTTTGTGATTTTACATCACTAGGAGGGGTCATGGTTTTGGTATACATGTTAATGATCTCAACAACACCAGCTGGAAGTTTATTGAAAATGTGTACAGGAGCTGTAAGTTTGTTTTGTTTTTTTTACATTGAAGCCGTACAGCTGAATATTATCAACTAATGTCAGTTTAGGTGTTTTGGAGTGTTTGCACAGTAGAACCTTATTTACTGTTGTCAGTTTGTCCAACAAATAAATGATTTACTGTGCATTCTGCAAATCAACATTGTTTGCTTTACAAATATGCTATTTATGAATCTGTAGGAGTTGGTGTCATGTTGTTTGAGTAGTGGATAGGAATTTGGTGGGAAAGAGGTGCTTCCATGTTTGTCCAGATTTAAAAAAAAAAAAAAATCTGTTTCATTCATTCATCCATGATACAATAAATAAGGTTCTGCTGTCCAACACCTGAGCTTTACAGACATTCAGTAACTTCTTTCTTCAAACGTCAGATAGAGGAGGGGAGTTGTCAAGTGTTCGCAGTGAGAGACTCCGTTCTTGTTTTGAAAATTCCACTTTTTTGTAAATATATTTTTTATTAGCAGTTCTGTTTTTCCAAGAAGACCTGGTTAAATAGTTTTGTTGTTTGTGCTTTTTCCCTTCTTTGTAAGTTCCAACAACAATTGAATGGCATTACACCCAAATTCCTTTTATATATACATATTTTGTTTGCTGAAATAATTATAATAAAAGTTATTTCAACATGATAACATGAGAATCAAATAATACATTGAATTTATTGTCAGGAATTTTTCAGACTGAGTACATGCATAGAGCGAGTCTTTCCCAGCTGAAAGTATACATTTCCCATTAATGTCTCGTCTGTGCCATTAAAGCTTTTTAACCAGAACAGTGAAGTGAGCATCTTTTGAGTTGTGGTAACCTGTGGTGTTGGAGAAATGGAATATCTACAGAATTTTTATGAGAATACAAATAAAAGACACAAGGACACCAGATGTCACTACAGCTATTACTAAACATTGTATGGAAACATTAGGGACTTAACTAACTATATGTGCAGCTATGCATGCTGTCTGTGTGTAATGGAAAAGGGGGAAAGTTGACTGAATTTGATCCCTAAACAAACTCTGGTCGGATGGTTGTTGGTACAGCAGCTCTGCAGAGAGGAATGTCAAGTCAGCGAGCAAGGCAAATGCCAGGGTTTGGAATACGCCTTCAAAATAAAAGCATGCATTCACAAGCGTTAGCTGCTGACTTTGCATCTCTGCCACCACCATTTTTAAACTTGCTCTTTAAAAGTAAGAAGAACATCTAACAATCAGAAGCAAATGGAAATGTCAAAAATTACCATCTTTAATTAGCTGAAGGTGTTAATATGTCTTATATGTCCTACATATAAAGAAAAAATCTTAATTTAAGTCATCTGGGGTTGGTGAAGTCTCCACCTCGCTATACCCAAGATTGCAAGCTTGAGTTTTTGAGCAAAATAATGACTCTTGTACTTTTTGTACTTGTACTCTTGTACAGTTGTACTTTTTCTTAGGGCTGCAACCAGCAGTCATTTTCCATATTGATTGATCTACCAATCAAATACCTACTGGTAATAGTTTTGTCAATAAAAAATAATAAACATTTTTTAAAGGAAAACATTTGCCCTTTGGAATCTCCTAGAGCTGAAGGTGGAGGTTGATCTATCCAACCATTCATCTAAAACCTAAATGTATTCACAGTTTGTTTCATATATTTGTATCATATGAGAGAAAATAAGCAATTCTTCACATTTTAGAAGCTGGAAGAAAAAGATTTTGGGCAATTTTGCTAGAAAAACTATATCTAAATAACTGCAGATGAATTTTTGGTTGATCAACTAAGCGTTTCAACACTACATTTACTTGAACACTGTTTTTCCTCACTACTGTTTCACCCAACATACTGTCCATCAGCTTTTATTTTTTAAATCAGTGACTGGAAGATGTTTTTGCACTGTGGGTGACTTGACAGACCTTAGAACGGCAGGTCAGGGAGGTCGAATGAGTGTTTAGTGTTTGAGGGATTTCTGCAGGGAAGAGCTACTATGGAGGGAGTTCTGCAATTCTGTTTATTTCTGCAATGTGGATCATTTATACTCATTTTAGCCAGACCTGATGATGACACAAGCACAGTGAGATCCGTTGTGGATTCAGATGCAGCTTTTACTGTAACTAAGAGCCTTTTTCCTGCAGGGAAAACCAATGCCACTGAGGTTCCCACCACAAGATTCACAACAAGTTATAGTGAGGCAACAACTAAACTTCCAAAAACAACCACAACTACTGAACATCTGACTGAAGACACTGGTAAAGCAGTGGAGAGAGCAGTGTCCAGAAAAGACACTGAAGAAGAAGAAGGTCCTTTGGAATTAGGTGAGTAGACATTATTATTTATTATTATTATTTATTATTTTATTTTATTTTACTATTTTATTATATTATTATTTTACATTTTATTTGTTGGAATATTGTTGCTGTTTGGTTTTTTTCCCCACTGGAAACACAATATTTCTGTGGAACTTTTCAGTGTTTTGTGGTATTCAGTAATGAGAAGATTCAAGTCAATGAATCTCTAAAAGATTCTTACATTATTATTTTAAGGCCTTTATAGTTTTTTAATTTGATGATCATATTGTCTAATGGAATTTGTCAGAGGACTCTACTAGATTTAGAAATCGTCTTTATAAAAACCTCAGTAATTATTCACTTTTTTCCCATAACTTTTCCTAGAGACAGCCATGCTGGTAAAGTTTACAACATTGTACATGTGTACATGTTTCAATATGCAAACAACCATAACTTCACCTGAAAACAAAGTAACCAGAGCTTTAAACTAAGGAGTAAAGGTTTTTTGTTTACGTCTTTAGAAAACATGCCAAAAAATCGACAAAGTCTGAGCTGGTGGGGATTTGGAATTAAGAAATGTTCCTCAGGTCCCTCAGATCAAACTCCATTATGTCAAAGGCTCAAGTACGGTTAAATATCTTTTCGGGGTTTAAAGAGTTCCAGTTTTTGCATATCTGTGGTCAGAGAGTCATTGTCCGAGAGTTGGGGGAGGATTTTTGACATTCTATCCTGTGTGCAGTGAGACATTTCTACTGATGAAAACCAGATGGACTGTGTGATGTCTCAGACCAAAAAAAAAGAAAAGAACAAGACCCCTCACACTCCTCAAAACCAATCTTGTGACGTTGCTCATGCAGATGAAGAAGAGGTCATACTTGATAGATGCATCTAGGGATTTTACACACACAAGCCTGAAATACACACTTGTGCAAACAGGACCTATACTCATGTATGGAGAAATGTCAGAGCGAGGGGGCTGCCACATAGTAAGGAGCTCTGACCAGTTAAGAGTTTGGTGTCAGGGGGGTGAACTGGCACCACTCTAGCTACTCACTGGTCCATGCTGGACTTGAGCTGGATATCCTCCAGTTCCCAAGCCAAATGCGGCAGGCATTAATTCAACTGTGAACTCACTGAAGCAGTGGCTGCAGCCAAATGGCTATAATGTAGATGTAAACACATTTACATTAATCCAGGATCAGGTTTGAAAGCTGGTTTGCAGTGTTTGCTGTGCCTTTCCACTGTATACTCTGTTGGTGGTCAGTGAAACCATAACTTTCCAACCAATGTTAAAGGAGTAGTTCAAAAAAACCCTTATACGCTTTCTTGCCGAGAGTTAAATAAGAAGAATGATGCCTCTCTTGTTAATTTCCATTAAATATGAAGCTACAGCCAGTTAGTTTAGCTTAGCATAAAGACTGGAAACAGGGGGAAACAGCTAGCCTGGCTTTGTCCAAAGTTTAAAAATCCCCCGAGCAGCACATCTAAAGCTCACTGATTAACTTGTTTGTTTAATCCCTAACAAAACTGATTTGAAAAAATGACAAGTTGTGGTTTTACTGGGGTTATGTGCCAGACTGTTTCTAGGCAGGGGCAGTGACTTACTTCTTCAGTCAACGTTAAAGGGTGTAGAATTTTTCCCACTGCTTACCTTCTTTGTGTTAAGCTACTGCTGGTTGTTTCAAATTTAACAGACAAACACATGAGAGCGGTATCAATATTCTCCTCTAACCCTCAGCAAGAAAGTGAATGAGCTCATTTCCCAAAATGCCCCCATTTTTCTCCTTGTAAAGTTTTATGCGGTATGGTTCTGCCTGGTGTACTCTACATGTGTGAGTAATTCATAACATCTGCATGTTTCCTACTATGCATAAAATGGTTTGCATTTTTGTAGAAAGGAGGTCCCCCAGGAGTGTTCCGGTAGCAAAGAAGTCCAAAACGATCCTGAAGAAACCCAAACTCTTCACCAAGAAGACAAAGGTTGTTAAGAAAGCCAAACCTCAGACCAAACAAAGTGTGAGCCAGTCAGGGGCCACGGAGACAGTCCTACGTATGTATGGGGATTAGCCCTGATGGATACAGTATGTCAATCAGACAAGGGTCAGATATTAGTGGCAAATAGTTTTGAGTGCTTTCATTAGCTTTAAACATGTCGGGTTTACTTTGTTAAGACAGTTCAAGTGGTCTCTGGTAATGTTTTGACCTAATAATAACTTCTACACCAGCTTCTGTAGGAAAATGAAGCTCACTGAATTGTCAGTTAAGGTAAACCCACCCAGGAAAGCATCAAACAAACCATAAACTATTTGCTAATTTAGCATTAAATTCAGACCCAGATCTGATTCAGGTGGTTCCAAGCTGATGCATACTGTATATCTAAATCTAAATACTATAAAGACATTTATTTACTCTGCTGCTTCAAAACATACACTGATCAGCCATAACATTATGACCAGGTGAAGTGAATGACACTGATTATCTCGTTAGCATGGCACCTGTCAGTGGGTGGAATATATTAGGCAGGAAGCAGGAAAAATGGTCAGTACCTTTCAAAGGTGATCCAAGGAAGGAACCGGCGACAGGGTCAGGGTCGGGCAAGGCTCATTGATGCACATGGGAAGCGAAGGCTGGCCTGTGTGGTCCGATCCAAGAGATGAGCTACTGTAGATCAAACTGCTGAAAAAGTTAATGCTGGTTCTGATAGAAAAGTGTCAGAGTGAATCTCAGTTTGTTGCGAATGGGGCCGCATAGCGTTCCCCGATGGCAGGATTCAGCAGGATAAGGCGCCCTGCCACAAAGCAAAAATGGTTCAGGAATGGTTTGAGGAATACAAAAACGAGTTGAAGTGGTTGACTTGGCCTCCAGATTCCCCAGGTCTCAATCCAATTGAGCATCAGTGGGATGTGCTGGACAAACAAGTTAACGTATGGGTGCCAGATACCACAGCACAACTTCAGAGGTCAGGGCTGTTTTGGTGGCAAAAGACCTACACAGTATTGGGTAGGTGGTCATAATGTTATTGCTGGTCAGTATAAGCTTCACTACTGTCTTGAAGGAAAGAACAGACTCACCTCAAACAAATCTCTGATAAATTGTTGACGAGCAGAATGGTAATGTCTTTCTGATATGAGTTCAAAGAAATTTTAATATAAATTATACTAGTAAAGTTTTAATATGCTTATTTCATGATGATGATGTACTCTTTTCAGTTGCAGTGAAATTGGTTTCTTTCTGTACATTACCATCTCCAAATTGTCCAATGCAGCACACCGAATATGTGACAAAACAATCTCTCTTTACTCCTGAAATCTAATCCCATACGGATTAAACAGCTGTCACGCTCTTTGATACACAATAGGAAGGGTAGCAGACATCTTGCTGGTCATTAATGTCCCATATCTTTATTTTCTGGCCTCTGCGGACATTATAAATGTCTCATGTACTCTAGTTTGAATTTGCTTCTTGTCTTTCTTCCTTTCAAACACACATTTGAACTAATACCCTTGTAGGGACATTCATTATGACCTTAAACCTTAATCCATGTCCTGAACTTAGAATACATGATTGACATTATGAGGGAAGAGTTTTGTCCCTACAATTATTATACAATCAAATGCACACACACATACATCATGCTGTTAAAATTTGGTCTAACAGTGTGATCTGAATTTTCTTTGAGTCTGTGCGCTCTGTTTTAGCCTCCTGAGAGCTGCAAGTGGTCTACCAGCTGCTTTGTGTATTTGCCCTTTTATATATGTGTGTGTGTTTGTGTACATAAATCATGTTTTTCTCATTAGATGGATGCAACTTTGTGTGTGTATGTATTGGACTAGGAACTGAGCCAACTGAGGAAGTGTGTGTGTATATAGAGCATGTCTATATATAATGTATGTACAGTAGAGGGAAAAGTCGAAGTAGAGATTGGCTTCTGAAGGCCGGGCAAGAAATAAATGCTTAGGAAGCAACTTGTCATGTCAAATCAGAGCTGATTCTAAAATCTGTTCAGGCCTGTCAGCCAGTGCTGGAGTTTCATTAACTGTGAGTGAAATGCCAGAAAAATTACCATGTTGGGGAACTCAGTAAAAGTGTAAAAGTAGAAAGATGTCTGTGAGGTTTCTCAGTCATCCAGGTCATAGTTAACCAAAGAAGCTTAAAGTCAAGAGCAAATGGACTTGGTTGAAGATACTATTTATTTAATGTTTATTTGACAGGGACGAATGCATAGAACATTGCTTCAGAAAGAATACAAAGTAGATGCCATGAACGCAGGTTTCTAGCCAAGATTAATTTTGCAACCCCTGTCCCCGGGCTACTAGAAGACGTTTCGTCTCTCATCCAACAGACTTCTTCACTTCTGTGGGGTTGTTTGCCAGGATCATCAATACCGCTGGTTCATTAGTGCTCCTTGCTGTGGTAACGACAGTCGTTATCGTCGTTAGAACCACCCCTGGCCAAGTCTGAACGACCATCGTTGGCATCTTCCCCTGAGGCCAAGAGGAAATGCTTGTTCGGTTTCCTGGGAAGTGATGAAAGGACAGCATTGTAAGTGGTGGCGCAGACACCCTCCTCTGATCAGCGACGACTTTTCAACCTGGGTGTAGATGCTTCCTTGACATTTCTTTCAACCCATCCATCCTCTCAGTCTAAAATGTGCACCTGGTGGTCCTCAAACGAGTGTCCTTTATCCTTCAGATGTAAGTAAACTGCTGAGTCTTGACCTGAGGAGTTGGCCCATCTGTGTTGAGCCATGCGTTTGTGTAGAGGTTGTTGAGTTTCCCCAATATACAGGTCTGTGCATTCCTCACTGCACTGGGTCGCATCCACTAGATTGCTTTTCTTGTGCTTGGGTGTGCGGTCTTTGGGGTGGACCAGTATCTGTCTTAGCGTGTTCTTGGGTTTAAAAAAACACATAGATGTGATGTTTGTTAAAAATCCTCCTGAGTTTCTCTGATACTCCAGACACGTATGGAATCACTATGTTGTTGCGTTGGACTTTTCTGCAGTCCTGTCTTTTTAAGAATATCAAATCACAAAAGACAGTTTCTTGGTTATTTCGTGAAAGAAGTTCTACAAACACTATAAAAGTTTCCAAAAGAAGATAAGTGTCCCGTCAGTTTGCCATGTACTGAACATTTCAATCAATTGCTTGGATTTTAATGTTCATCATTTTCTGTCTGTGTGAATGGTCCACTGTTGCTTTGATTGAAGAAAAATTGCTAAATTGGCCAATTTGATGTAATGGGTGGTCACATAAAGCACAGCAGGTAGACTAATTTCATCTCCTGTGAGCATGAAAGGAATAAAATGCTTTAAATATTGCAGTATTACATGAGGTGCTACTCACAATCCATGTTCCAAGCAACTTGAATAGTGTTGAGCTTATCTTTTACTCTTCAGGTCAGGGTTCTAAACAACTTGAGCGTTTAGAATCAACTTCAGTACGAGATGCTGACATTCACTCCCTAATCCAAGGAGACTGTTTTGAGTCCCAAATGTTTGAAACAAGATTTACATATAAATAGTGGAAAGTTTGGCATGGAACAAGTGATTTGTTTTTAGCGGCAACATGTGGCCATTTAGAAAGCACTTGGGGTTATGGCCCCTAACTCCTGAAGCGTCAGGGAAAAGACCGTATTCTTTGAGTTCTGAATCAGGATCATAAAGCTGGCCTGGAAGGTCATGTTGAGGAAGACCTCAGGGTTGGGGGGAACATTTCTCGACGAGGCATCTCAGAGCTCCATCTTCCCCATGTGATTCTTTTTAAAGAGAAATAAGAAGACTACAGGAAATAGAAGAGGGTTTTGGTGGAGCGGATGCGAAAACTGAGATAGACAGGAGATCAGGTTACTTAGATATACCTAGTGTCGGTTTGAGCGTGAGTCTCTGGGTCTTTGTTCCTCATAAAAAACATGTAGATAAAAGAGAACAATTAAAGAGACTGAATGATGCTCGTCTCCCCACAAAACCACAGTTTGCAGAGTCTCTCTGGCTCAGCTTCAGGAGTTTCAGTTTGTGGTTTGGCAGGATACCACCGGTCAACAGCAACAAAGGGATGTTAATTTTTAGAGCTCACAAGCTGAGGTCCAGCAGGACTACAAGGCAAAAGGAGAAAATGGTCTTTAAAGGAAACGCCACCTTCATTTAGCATTCATTTAAACTGCTCTTATACCTTGGCCTAAGACTTTTTAGCAGCCAAAGCTTCCTGGCAGGAAGAGGCAGTTTGAACTGAGCTGAACCCTCCAGACAATGAGAGTCTGTCTGAGGCTTTAATACAGCAGCAGAGGACGCGGGACTTAAAGAAACCGTCCACAAGTGTTGTGCTTTCTCTATTACCTTTTCTCCTTTTTACTTCTCAGTTTGCATCTTTAGCTGGATTTGCAACTCCATCACTTTTGGAAGATTTTACTGAAGTAAAAGAAATTACCTGAATTTGAAAAATTAGAAGTGAAAACATAAAGTAATGCATCATCTGATGTTTTTGGGGTTCAGTTGGAGTGAGAGCTGGTGATATATTTACATAAAGTTCATGCTCATCACGCATTCAGTCAATCTTCATGTATTTGTTTTGCTTCTACACTAATTTAGTCAGCTTCTTTCTTTAATGTGTGACCTGTCATTTCCCAGTGATTAAATGTGAGCAGTTTCCTTTAGTGTTATATCTTTCATTAAAATATCCAGACAGGCAGAAAACCAGAATTAATTATAAAAAATTTCACAGGAAATGGATGCATCTTTGATTTTTTTTTTTCAGTATCTGACTTGTAGCTGGCTTCTCTCTCAAAGTGCTTATGAATACAATCTTGTAACATTGACTTATTGTATTGATGACTCAACTGAATTGCATGCTATATAAGCAGGTCTTTTAACACTGCAAAAACTAAACAACACCTCTGGAACACTGGCTTCATCTTACCTCGCTACTCTTTCCTCTCCTGTGATGGTATACTGATATTCAAATGGTAAATAAATCCTTGTTGACTGTGTCAGAATGTCCTCCGCTGGGTCTGGAGTCCCTGAAGGTCAAAGACACTCAGCTCAGAGCATCTTCCTACCAGCGCAGAGGCCTGGGCCCTCACCGCGGCCGGCTCAACATCCAGGTAACAACACAGACTTAACAGAAAATCAAAATCCATTACACATTATACACTACAGAGCAACAATATGGCCGCGTGTTTACTGTGTGTTGCAGTCTGGGATAGAGGACGGGGATATCTACGATGGAGCCTGGTGTGCTCAGTACAGAGACAAGAAGCAGTGGCTGGAGGTCGACGCTCTGCGACTGACTCGCTTCACTGGTGTGATCCTGCAGGGTCGCAGCTCCATCTGGAGGTCAGTACTGAAGGTTAAAGGTCATACAGTTTTTTTCCTGCATTGTATATTTTGATATGTTTTAAGACACTTAAGGCCTGTGTCTTCATTGTTTTCTGTCTTAGAACTCAGGTAATATTTTATGATTGACCCTTTAAATCTAATTTTATATAAATGTGTAATCTTTTAACTAATGGTACTTGCAGTATTTTGTATGACATGTGGTGTGATATGTAATGAAGAACTACATGTGTCTGGCTCACACACAGCTGGAACTTGGTGTATACCTACAAGGTGCAGTTCAGTAACGACTCTCTGGTCTGGAAGCCGTGTATGAACAGGACTGAAGAGGCTGTGAGTGAAAATATTATTTTCCTTTCTCAACATACAAACTGTAGTCCTGTCTATCTGGGTTCCTTTTCCCTCGCCTTAACATCTCCCTTTCCAAGGTGGGGAGGTGTTCAAACCAGCGACGTCCTGGTCACAGGCTCCCTCATCTCTGTTTCAAGGCTGTTGTCATAATGGTGGTAACACTGACACATTGTCTTATCAAAAAGTTTGCCAAATAAAGCAATGTTTCATATATGCTGGTCATTTTCTAACATGCTGGTTGACAGTAAACTGATCATTTCAGGACATTTCCTGGAAAGGTGTGGGCTTATAAACAAATCTAATTTAAGGGAAATTGGAAAGTGTTAAGTTTGTTTGTACTTGCTCATGGACATTTTAGATAGACATGGGAAGTAAGATGGAAAATAGTTAGATTGAAATTCTATTTAAATTAAATTATATATTAGATTTCAAACAACCCCTAATAGCCTTTATGAACAAACCACAAAAATACTTAGGCTATTAACTTAATTTAATTGAAATCCAATTAACCCATATCTGCCCTTTTCGTTCTATACGTTTGAATAAAGCAAAGGCTGGACAGGTTACCCACATGTGCCTTTGTCTTGCAGCAGAGTGCCAGTAAAAACAGGTCAGACAGTAAATCAGTCGGCTTAATTGAATCAATAATGTTATATAGACTATATATAAAAGCAGCCATGACCAATCAACTATACACAAGACAGGTGTTGCTTTGAATTTAATTATATGACAGTTGCTATGGTTCAGGTTCGGTGAGGTTAAGGCACAAAGTACGGCAAAGGTCGTTGTTTTGGTTAAAATAACTTGGACACCTTCGTTGCCATGGTTTGAATAATAAAGACGCGGTTATCACGGCCATGTTGGCCTCACGATTTAAAAAACAACAACGTTTATTGTGACAACCGCAGTCTGCCGAGGTGAAATTCAACATTTCGTTCACTTCTCCGTCCACCACGACCGTCTGTCTCCTGGCTGGACAGTGTTGATGAGATGATGGAGGGCAGCGGTGGAATAAAGACAGCTGTGACTCGGGGCACCTCCGACCCCGACTCGGAGCTTTTACCAAAATCCCGTTATGAGCGACGGGCGGCGGCGTTGCGATATGTGGCAGAGACGGTGCTAAGCGAGGAGGAGGAGGATGAAGAGGAGGATCTGTGCACTGACATCCTCTCCTGCTTTATTAACAACCTGGATAACCGACAGTGGGAGACCATACGGGACAGGATGAGAGAACCAGTAAGCCTAACTTTAAATCGCATTTAACCGCATCTGCACAAATAGACTCAACGTTAACTTACACCCTTTGTTTCATTGTTTTTACATAAAATCTGCTTTGTGTTAAAATCTTTAAGTCATAAAGCGTGTTACGAAGTAGTTCATAGCTTTAACTGCATTTGGTTACCGTTTAACAGAAGCTAATTTAAACCAAAATGTCCAAAGTGCAGACGTTCTTTTTCTTTTTTTGAATCCATTCATCAGCACGACCCACTGCTTAGAATAAAGTGATCAAAAAGCACAGGTTGTGGTGTTGAATTTAAAACAAGATTGACCCAGACTCTATAATTAAAGTCACTGAGTAAACTGATTTTTATTTTTGTAAAAGTTAGAAAACAGAAGCTGCCCTTGAATGTGTCCCTAAAAGCTGATATTAAACAGCCTCTCCTGTGCATTTCCCCCCAGCTGACGCAGGCTCACCTGGCCCAGGTGTCCAAGAGGATCATCAAAGTGGTGTCCGAGCTGGTCTTCCAGCTGCTGGTCCCGGCCCTGGTGGTCCGTCTGCAGGCTGAAGACTTTTCAGAGGACTCAACCGGCAAATCCTGCAAGTTGCACAGCCAAAGTGCAGAAGAGACTCAGAGCAAAGACAGCAGGTAGGAGCCCTAAATGTAATCTGTTGTTTCAGAATCTTCGTTTTGAATGAGGCAAGTAGGAAGATCCACCTCTCACTACAACTGCAGGGGCAAACTTAGCCCTTTGGCGGTTCTAAGTGGGACTTTGCTTCTATATCTTTGTTGAAGCCTTAGAAAGAAAACCAAGCAGGATAAAACAAATCAATCTTTACACGCGTTTTTACAGGTTCCCAATATACAATTAATCAAATAATCGAAAGATTAATCAATAATGAAAACTTGTTTATTGCAGCCCTAAAAGAGAATTTGTTTTTGCATATTTTTATATCAGCTGAGGCTGTGATTTTTACTCATATGCAAGTAAAACGGTTACTGTTATTGGTACACTGGCTCTGTAAAAAAAAAAAAACACTTATTGGTAAATATGTGATTTGTACTATCATTAGGGAAATTGCCAAGTGTGAATGAGCTAATCAATAACTGTTTGTTTGCAGATCCTCCCTTGACATGCTGGGACCCTTCGTTGAAGATCGTCCTCAGAAGTATTTTGGAGTTATTGACGACGACGAATCACTGGGCAGCTCTGCCTCCCAGGTTTCTGCCGGGAGCTTGCCGGAAGTAGTGCAACAGGCGGACCAGGGTCTGTCTGTGCCGGCTGCCTACACCCCGCCTATTGAAAGCTCTGCTCAAGAGAGTGCAGAGCAGGCTCAGGAACAGTCCTTAACATCTGCAAGCTGGGACCTTACTGAGGAGGCTTCATGGCAGGACATCGAACAGTTTTTGGAGCCTGCAACAGAGGAGGTGATAACAGCTCTTATTAAAAGCTTGGACTCCTCTCAAGAGAAGACCGAAGCAGGCGTGAAGACGGAAAGCAATGCTAAGAAAATCCTACACCACCTGGTCATCAAAATGAGGCACTCAAAAAGCACCATTGAAGAGAGAAAAGAAAGGTGTTTGGACAAGTTTGACCTGAATAGTTTGGATGAATTTGGAATGAGTTGCTGTTGCTGCTGCTGGTACCTGCACAAGAAACTTCCGAGCTGCATCCGCAAAATAAGAGCAGCCTTTGGAAAGAGCCAAAAGGCAGAAACACCGCAGGAGGAAAGCCCTGAAGTCAGAGATGTATTACCTCTTCAGGGCGGGGCGATGACTCTGTCCTCTCAGGAGATCGTCAAAGTCCTTTCAAGCAGGAGGTTTCGTCGTACCAGCCTGAACGAGCTGAGGGAACTCCTCATGAGGTCGCTGCTCAAGGTTTCCTTGGAGAGCTTCAGGTTACTGACCACTCAACCTAAACCCTACAGGGCCTCGCTGGACCCCGTGGCCTCAGAGATGCTTGATACTGTAGTGGACAGTGTAAAACAACTGTGCCAGCCCCAGCCAAGGAAATTTACCTTCCCATGGCAACGGAGTGAAAACACCACAGTGTTTGAGGACCAAATAGCCTCCACAGCAATGATGCTAAAACAAAACTTGCGTGAGAAACTGCGGAATTTTTTAAACTTCTACAAGGAGGCTTTGGAAAAACTAAAGGAAGGTGAAAAGGAAATGGAAAGGAGGGCTGGCGTTCTATTCAGCAAGAGTGAGAAGAGAGCTGACATCCACAGCACAGCGCCTAGTCCATGTGAATCCAGCGTCAAGAGCATGACAGGTGTGGTGAGGTCTTTCCTGGACGACACAGAGCAGTCATTAAAACAAGAAGGTAGCAGTAGTGATGAAGCACTGGCCAGACTGGAAGAGCTAATCAGCAAGGATAAGTTGTCTACCTTCTCTAAGATGCTGGCTGACAAGCTCACTAGCATGTTTCACCAACAGCAGTTGAGCCTGAATGAGTCGCTATACGGCAGCAGAAGGGCTTGGTCTGATTCAGAGCTCAGCCGGCCGGCAAGATGTCGTATTGATTACATTAAGCCCTCTGAACAGGTGTACTTATTCGTTGAGGAGGCTGTGAAACGCCTGCTGTCGTCGCTCATCTTCCCTCCGCCGTCCTGGGGAATGGGTCACATGATCCAAGTCCAAAGCGGCGCCTCATCTGCTGCTAAATGGGCAGAGTCAGTCAAGAAGTATGAGGTCGTCATCAGTGTCTACAGTCAACTGATGGCCGACCAGGTGATGGGAAGCATCAGAAAAATGCCCGCTGCCTCCAGGCTCCGGCAGGAAGTGGGAGGTCAACGGCCTGTGGACACCAAGGGCAAGGACACCCAGGTTGAGGGATGTTCTCCAGATAAAGTACTTGAGCCAAAAGCAAAGAACGTCATCCATTTCTTCCAGGAAATTCCAAACATCAGGAGGAGACGGAGGAAGCACAACAAAAGACGTCTCCAGAGGAAAAAGGACAAGTAATTTTAACAGTTATTACTAAAGACTTCCCCTTTCACCCTAGCCCCAAACTCCCCTCACACCGTCCTATCCCCTCATCCCAACCTTCCTCATCCCCCCGTCCTCCCACCCGAGTAATTGTTAAAATGACTTGCCATCTACACCCCATAGACCGCAGCTGGCCCTCACCCATCTGTGGAATAGCACCACATTGCAAATAAAGAAAGAAAGAAATTATTTCAATGTCCTCTGTTTTTCCATGTATATTTGCTTTTGCCTGTGTTTATATATAATTTATAAACAATGATGTGGTTCTTACTAAAACTGACAGGCTTGGTGGTTCAACAGGGGAAAAAAGATTCAGTAAAAACATAATAGGTTGATCATTTATAGTTATTTGAAAATACTTTTTTGTAAATGTCATGAGGAAGCATGAAGATGAAGAAGAATTACTCTGAGAATGACTGGCTTTTCCCGTGGAGAAGGGAATGTGCTGAGTTTTGAAGAGTCTGGCTTTGCCCTGAGTCCTTAAGTCGGTACTTTAACACCAACCTGCTCTTGCTGATAAAGCTGCTATGAGACAGGCCCATTCCAACAAGGGCCTGTAAAAGAGAGTTTGGTCACCAGTGTTTATTGAATGACCTATGAGGAAGGAAATATTTTAAAAGAAGAAAAGATTGTTTTTTATACAAATTATTTTAAAGCATGTAGCAATGAATGAATATTTGACATTGTTTTTGTTCAGAGGTATTAAATGGTAAAAATGCATCATGTTGTTTTGTTATCTCCAAAGCCTTGGCAACAGGGCTGTATGATTGGTCAGGTTGGAAACACTGAAGCCTTGGTTAGGTTTGTTTATTTGAGCGGTCTTTTAGGCATGTGTGCCTCAGCCACAGCTGACCATGAGGTGTCAGTCATGCAAAGATTTTTTCCATGGGGCATCAGACTGGTTTAAATGTTATCTGGAGACAAAGGAGTGAAAATAAAACACATCTTTTCACAAGTCAGTTTATAGGTCCTATCTTATTTTGTTGAGCACAGTGCAAGCATGCCCAAGTGGAAGCAAAAAAATCATGTTTCGCAGCGATATAAGAGTAATTATTGAGCACAGTGTTTAGCCTCACAGCTAAATGTGTCTTCTCAAGAGCCACAGTGGAGATGGAAAGGAAAAAATAGGCGGGCAGAAAAAAGGTATGACATCATGATAAAGGTCCCTGGCTGGATTTAAAGATTGTGATTTCATGTTTTGCATCTTACTCTACTTGTCCCAAGATTCTCTCCAGAGTCCTTGTATTTCCCCACATCTCCTTGTGCTGCAGGTATTTGAAGGAAACCAGGATACAGAGACCCCTGTCCTCGCCCTTTTCAACACTTCCACGGTGGCCCGTTACATCCGGATCAACCCACAGACCTGGTACCAGAACGGGACAGAGGGCGACATCTGCCTGAGAGCCGAGGTGTTGGGCTGCACGGTCCCAGGTACAAGAAGCCAACTGCTGGAAAAAATGTTTTTATACAGATTTAATTGTCACCATGGTTGCTTGCTTCAACACCAACCTTTCTTATTTAATAGATCCAAATAATATCTACCCGTGGCAGACTGAACCCCCACAGTCTAAAGACAAACTGGACTTCAGACACCACAACTACAAGGAGATGAGAAAGGTAAGACAGGATGCTCTGTCATCTGCTCACTGAGATTTGACTTGTTTTGGCCTGTACAACAAAACTTTGCCTTCAAGAAATGTTTATTATAAATAAAATTCAGTCCCATGTTGACCTACCTGGTTTTTGTAGAGAGTCTAGGGAGCGCCCACAATGTGTGTGGTCTGGGCCCTGTTTCAGAAAGCGGGTTTAGTGAGTAAGTTGAGCCTGAAATGAGGGAAACAAAAAAATAAATGTAGTTTAAAAGTGAGTTTTTCATTATCTGCTGATAGTCTGAATGTGTCTTGACAGCATTTCATAAAATATGAAATGAGCAAGATTTTATTAATGGAACAGACGTCTAAAACTTCACGGTCAGTTTGAACCTAGACACATTTTAAAAAATCATTAATAGGCATAGGCCTACTGAGTCAGGCTCTCACTTTGCAATCTCAGGTCCAACAGTAGCCTAAACTATGTCTAATCTGTTCGATTAATATTTTCATCTTCAGTTATTGCCACCGGCATTTTGTCCCGTCAGGTTACAGCTGAATAAACTGGCCTGTAGCTATTTAAAATGAATAACAGGCTGGAGGAGAATTCCAGCACTTTATTATTCATTAAGGAAATTCCAGTCCGGTAAATGATGAGAGAGCAACCCTGTAAAAAACACTGCCCTGCACCTGATGGTCAGAAAACAACCCACAGACAGAAACTCAGATCCACTTTCCACATGTGAAATCCAATTCGGCACTATAACACAACTTACTGTAGGAAGGTCCGACATAAATGCAAATCTGTAGGGGACTGTTACGCACAAAGGTATCAAGAGTGTTTACGACACTTCTGAGCATGTTATTGTGCATCCTTCAGGTTTATGTAGAAAGGTTTTTTGTGGCTTTAACAGATCATTTTCATGTGGGGGAAAAAATGTATTTTAGACCCACTGCTGGTATTCAATCCCACACTTCCATGTTCTTCTGCAGTGTATTTTCCCGCAGACTTATCTTCATCACTAATGACCACAAACATAACAAATGAGAGAATACATATCAGAATGAAGAAGAAAGCTGCAGAAAATCCTCTGTCATGAATCTGTAAAGAAGAAACAGTACAGTAAGTCAGGGAGTCCCAACTGCAAACCACACATGCAGAAATTCAAACCTTGTTTTGAGTCTGAAACATGTTCGTACTGCCAAAAGACAAAATGTGGTAAAGTTTAAATAATTAATAATAACAATCTGGATTTTTGATGCATTTAAATGAATCAAATAAATGAATCATCTGTGATTTTAAAAAAAGTACAGCTCACGAACTCCTTTCTTGGAACACTGTTGCTGTAGTACCTTGAGTAGTTTTTGGTAGATGACAGTCACCTTCTTTTTCCAAACAACCTTTTGTTCCCCAGTTGATGAAATCAGTAAACGAGGCGTGTCCTGACATCACCCGCATCTACAGCATCGGGAAGAGTTACACAGGTCTAAAGCTCTACGTCATGGAGATCTCCGACAACCCTGGAAAACATGAACTGGGTGAGATACGCTGGAGACAGATGTGAACAGTAAACTTTCAAAATGTACCAAACCTTCCGAAAAGTAAAAATCTCAATACAAGGTTCATTGTGGTTTATCTCTAAAATGCAGAAGATCCAACTGGACGTTTATTGATTTTCATCAATGAGAGGAATAGTTGAAGTTAAGGAAGGACAGATGCTTTGCGATCACATGGTAATCTGAGGGGTCAGAGGGTTAGAGGGGGACTCCCACAGTGGCTGCCACTGTATCCCAACCCTCCAAAACTACACAGACAGTCCAGCACTGTGTGAAAAATAAACCGATACAGACCAGAGTTGTAGCTCAGAGGTGTGTAAATGTTTTCTTTGGCCTCCTCAGCTCTGCCCACATGGCAGCAGAGTGGAGAGGTTTTCCCGCCAACACACGTGGCAGAGAAGGCAGCACGAAGGAGCATCTGTGGAGTAATCTGGGCAAAAAAGTAGATAGATAGAGAGATTTGTTAGGACTTCCTGTCTTGTGTCAGGTCTGCAGAAATTTAGTATTTCCCTCCACTCTGTTGAGTCTGTGACCTGATTTTTGTTTTAACCACATCAAATGTTTCATGTGTTGGAACGATCTTATGTGACTAATGTGAGTTTTCCAAATTTTCTGTTACAGTTGAATCATGCAAACTGCAGGTTCAAAGAAGTCAGATATCCTCCTCTGCCCCTTCCCTTTTTTCACAGTTATGTAATGTGTTTATGAATGTTGTTCTCTCTATGGTCGGCCTATATAATGACTATATGGCACAAACAAAGTTGTAGGCAGAGACTCAGAGCTACTGATCCAGGCTTAGAAACTCCTCTATATAAAAGGATTTTGTGCTTTTTTTAAACTCCAAATTGTTAACAAACTTAACACTTCTAAATCAATATGATTTCTTTCGAGTGTACCGACCTCATTAATTAAAGATGTATCATTTTGTGCACACGTGCTGATTGTTATATGCAACAAAATCTGGACAAACCCAGATCAGCCAACTCTCAGAACCACCGTGTGTGAAACTCTTCTAAGAGGGAGATGAAACGCCTCCTCATAAACAGATGTGAGGAGGATGTGTGAGATTTCAGAGCTGCCTGTCAGTCCAATGTATGCAGACCACACAGGAAACAGATCCAAGAGGTATTTTGAAAGCAGAGATTGCGTAGCAGTATTACACGCTCCTCATCCTGGCAGAATAGGATGATGCAGATATGATGATCTGCAAATATTGGGTTTCTAGCATTTTAAAGTAACAAATAAATATGTGATGTTGCTTGTTCTATCCAAATTACCTCACTCTGACTTTGGTAAACGTATAAAAGAGCAGTGCTCTTAACTCTGTTCCTGTGTCTGTGTTTTGGCGCCCTCTGCAGGAGAACCAGAGTTCCGGTACGTTGCAGGGATGCATGGGAACGAGGTGCTGGGCCGAGAGCTTCTGCTCAATCTAATGCAGTACATGTGCCAAGAGTACAAACGGGGTGACCAGCGCATCGTCCGCCTGGTCAAAGAGACTCGCATCCACCTCCTGCCCTCCATGAACCCTGATGGATATGAGATGGCCTTTAAAAAGGTGCCTGCAGATGCGTTTAGAGTGTGTTGTAACGTGGCTCCAGACTTGATAAGATAACAGCAAAGTCTGCCTTTCTTTAATCCGCAGGGCTCAGAATTAGCAGGTTGGTCTCTGGGTCGTTACAGCTATGAAGGTATCGACATGAACCACAACTTTGCTGACCTCAACTCAGTGATGTGGACCGCCATCGAGCTGGAGACAGACCGATCCAAACTCATCAACCACTACTTCCCCATCCCTGAGCAGTACACCTCGGAGGAAGCCTTTGTAAGTTTTATGTACACATGTCACACACACACACTATGTCACACACACCATCCTCTTTCTTCTTGCGATGTTTTCTCTCAAAATAAAAAAAATAATCCTGCCTACTTATCTCTTTATCTTATTTCTGGTCTTAGAAGCAACAGGGTTTGTGAGGAAACCAGTCTTAAATTTCAGAAACACCGGTGCTGTTAGTACTGCTGTTGAGACCCTTAGTAATATTATTTGTGTCTTTATTTCTCATTTGTTTATCTTTAGATTTTTTTTTTTACTTTTAGCAGAGCTGTGCTGAAATGATGTAAGGTCATTGAACTCACCTTAACATGTGTAACAGGAACAGGAGGATATGCCAGTCAAGCACAGTGTGTACACACACACACACACACATGCAGAGGTCCAATCAGGCAAATAAGTTAACTCACTTATGTGTGTGCTGGTAGCGTGGGTGTGCAGTCTGTGACTAAAAACAATAATTTTAGCATTGTTAACATGATGATGGTGCTCAAATGTGACTCTAAAGCCCAGTTGGAGATACTCATGGACAGAAATCCACAGGAACATGTTTAATGAACAATAAAAGAAACTCATTATACTCAAATACGTTGTCTGACTGAAGCTACCAGAACAGAGGCTACGTTTAAAACGGGTGTGTCTTCCGCTCTTTTCTGGTCTGATGTGATGAAAACATAAGCTAAATATCTACAAAGTAAAAAATGTCTACTTCTGCTGTCTATCTTCTGGCTGTACTTATTTCACTTTATCTCAAACTCCAACTTTAGGTGGCGTCAGAGACCCGAGCTGTCATCAGCTGGATGCAGAACATCCCATTTGTTCTCAGCGCTAACCTCCATGGTGGAGAGCTGGTGGTCACCTACCCGTATGACATGACCCGCGACTGGGCACCTCGCGAGCACACACCCACTTCTGATGAGAGCTTCTTCCGCTGGTTGGCTACAGCGTACGCCAGCACCAATCAGGTTAATCCTCCTCCTCCTGTCACTTCCTGCCCGCTTTTTTTAAAAACATCCTCTTCAGTAAAGCGACTCATTGGATAGCAGTGGCACCACTATGGGCTTAACATGTTCCTGTATCTTATTTAATCAGGTGATGTCCAACCCAGACCGGAGGCCTTGCCACAACAAGGACTTTCTAAGATACAACAACATCATCAATGGAGCCGACTGGCACAACGTCCCAGGAAGTACGAATGTGTGCTTTTCAAAGTAAACTTAATTTGATCCAGTATGATTTAAAGCTGTAATTTAAAAGGTTTATCATCTGATATAAAATTATTTTAGTCATGTGTACAGTTACTTTCCATATTCAGGTGAGAGTTGGGTCTGTCCTGCATGTGACAATCTCAGTGCCCTCTAATTTGACCTCTTTATTAACACTCAGTGCCATTGTTTTAGTGTGACTTGCTCGTGAACCAATTGGTTTATCCAACTGTCCATCAACAGATCAATACTCACTCACTCCCAACGAGTAAAGTGAAGTGTCACGCTTAGTCCTCGTGCAATGTTGTTCTGAAAATCTAAGCAACTTGTGTCCTCCAAGGTTTGCAAGGTATGAAAAGGTCTGACAAAGAAAATGTGCAATGCATCCAAATTTGAAGCTAATAAGAGACTTTGAGAATAAGCTAAATGGAAGTCGTACAAAAATTCCAATTTATGGCCTTTGGTCTGAGAGATCTGATCATATGCTTATCAACTTCATCACAGTGAAATAGCAATGAAATAAAATGGCATGTGATGTTGTTGAACGTACAGGAAGTGACAGATTACAGCTTTAAATCTAAAATGAGATAAACACCTTAGCAGGAAACAGAGCCTATAATTTCTGGGGGTTCTTTTCTTTCATTGCAGGTATGAATGATTTCAGTTACCTGCACACCAACTGTTTCGAGGTGACGGTGGAGCTGTCATGTGATAAATTTCCTCATGCCAGTGAGCTTCCCATTGAGTGGGAGAACAACAGAGAGTCTCTGCTGGTTTACATGGAGCAGGTCTGGCTGCTTCGGTTGACTTCTGCTAAGATGTTTTGGTTTTGATTGTTTTAATCATCTCTTCTTCTTTTCATCTTCAGTTCTTCCTTATTCTCACTCCCTCTTTTTTGTCGTTTTCTACCACATCTTAATACCCCTCTTCTTATTATTCTTATTACTGTTATTTTAAAATGGTCAGGTAACATCCCCTTCTGACAAACGGAGATGCCTCATCTTGTTGCAGAAGCGTCTCATATACTGTATGTTGCTTTTTTCAGTGCATTGACAGCACAATTAAATGGTAACAGCTCTTCATTTTTATTTTTTTAGGTCCACCGTGGAATTAAGGGTGTGGTTCGGGACAAAGATACAGAGGCGGGTATAGCAGATGCCATCATTAAAGTTGATGACATTGATCATCATATTAGATCAGGTACAGTCTTACATCTCATACAGTATCAGATATGAAATGAAAACAGGGTCTTGTGATTAGAAAACTAAAAAAAAATCCTTTGTAAATATGGAGCTAATATATGAAGTTACAGGTATTTTACATTTTACTCCTCTTTCTCAATTGTCATCCAAAAAAACACTTTATAAATGGAACTATTACGAAAGAAATGTCTTACAAGAAAATTTAATTCATGCACTTCTTGGCACACTTCTATATACATTTTGCAGATTATCCACTTTAAGTTTAAGCTGAATAAAGTGCTTTAACAGTCCAAAGGCCAAGGATTTGGGGATGTACTTCCACCGTGTCATTTCATTTAACAGTATTTTTTTAAATTGTTTGTTTTCATTGTAGCCTGGGTGTTACTTCAGTGGATGCTCATCTTCACAGCTCACAGTCAGGTTCTGCTTTCTTTCCTTTTTCAGCTGCTGATGGCGACTACTGGCGGCTGCTGAATCCCGGGGAGTACCGGGTGACCGCCAGCGCAGAGGGCTACTACCCCTCCTCCCGCACCTGCCATGTCATGTACGACCACTATCCCACAATCTGCGACTTCCGGCTCACCAAGATGCCCAAACAGAGGCTAAAAGACATTTTGGCGAAGGGGGGAAAAGTCCCTAAAGACCTGCAGCTCCGGCTGCGACAGCTACGCATGCGGAAGCTCCGTGTCACCACCAAGGCCATGAACCAGAGGCGTGCTGCTGCGGCTGCCAAACGGGCAAAGAGGGTGTGACGATGATGAAACATAGTACGAGAACAAAGCAGGACTTGGTTCAGTTCACACTGCGCTCGGACTCACCCATCTTCGCTGGATTCGTGTCACCTTTTCCTTTTTTTTTTTTTAATGTTGTTGCTCCTTTTCAGCAACATGCTATTTTACACCTGTACGCAAAGACACATGCCAAACCAGCTGTTTCATCTTCTGCTGTGGAGCAGCAGAGCAGCTGAAGGGACAGCTCCTTTCTTAAAAAACATTTGTGGCTGTTGATGCTTGAAGTCACATTACACGTCTTTTCCATGTTGCAGGCTCAGTTGTCATGCTGTCAGCAAGGTCACAAGTTCAACTCTCAAAAATACACAACAGGCCACACAAGCCACTTTACTGAAGACAACTTCCTTTATTGTCAATATACTGTATATTATTATATGTGAAAAAATTTTATACGGTGTTGTTGGGTAAAGTGTTGACTTTCAGATTTAAATGTTTTCACACCCCATTTAGGAATTATTTGTACACTGTAACAGAACCTCAGCGTAAACACTCTTAAATTATACATTCAAGGTCAAAGATTCAATTCAAATTTACAGGGCAGAAATGCTTTAGGACCATACTGTATCACTTTAATGTTCACAATATACTGTATGTTTGATAACAACCAACATTATGTAATGTTTGCGGAAAACCTTGTATCGTGAAAAGGAGTTATGTTTTCAAAGCAATACAAACTCCTGCAGTAAGAAAAATATTATGTAGTGTTAACATTTGGCCCATCCTGCACCAGAGTGGCAGCGGGGAGCAGTAGTTTTATCCAGACCCAGAACCAGTGTCCCACTTGACTCCTCAGCATAAACTCGTATTTTCAAAAAAGATTTCTTAGATATGCAACTGTGATGCAATGAACAGCTATGCTTCATTTCTGATTTTAAAGTGAGCATAGATATAGAAAGCCATTACAGGAAGTCAGATAGTTTGCAGCAAATTAATTTGTAAACAGCTAAACTTCTGTTCTGAATGACTTCTTGACATTGTGACAACCTACTTTAATTTTGAGACATCGATTGAAACTCAGCCCTGTCAACATTAATTTTCACTGTAGAAAAATATAATGACTTGCTTGCACTATTAACCCAAATCTAAAATATAAAACATCAAATCCTGTAGGGACTCACTGTATCTGTTATGTATTGCATTGCTGCCCCTTTGGGTGTAGAAAGCAGTGGGGGGAGGCCCTCACTTCTTGCACTGGTACCAAAGCCTGCTCACATAAGTCATCAAAACTATCAAACTCGATTGTAAATTCTGGAAATCCCTGGATGTGATATCAAGTCATTATGTTTCTTTACTCCAGACAATGAAGACATTTGGCAAGGAGACATTAACAGAATCTTTATTCATTACATAATTACTATTTGACTTTACAGGTTTAAAAAAAAAAATGAAATGAAACTTTATGTAAGAATAGAGAGCTTCCACTTGACACCGTTTCTCATCTTTGGGGGCGCCAGGACCTCAGCAGCTGCAAAGACCGAAACACAAAAATCACCAACCCATTTCTGCGTGTTTGCTGACATACGACAGACAAGATATGCATTAAAAAAATAAAATAACATTGTACAACTAGTGTTTATGACTTAAAAAGGTGAAGACAACGAGAAAACATCTACACATTCTGCTCACCTTGTTGTGAAGCTGCGGGTCTCTGTTGCTGCTGCTGCTGGAAAGAGGCCATGATGCTGTTTGCAGTCGCGTTCGGCCCGGTCAGCTGGAAAGTTAAATTACATTTATTCATTTAGCTGACGCTTTTATCCAAAGTGACTTACAACTGCTTTACATGTCAGAGGTCGCACGCCTCTGGAGCAACTAGGGGTTAAGTGTCTTGCTCAGGGACACAATGGTGTCTCACAGTGAATTTGAACCCGGGTCTCTCACACCAAAGGCAGGTGTTTTATCCACTGGGCCATCACCACCGTAAAAAAATCCCAAAAATACAAAGAATATTTGAAAATCATAATATGAACTAAAGTGCTCTCTCCGAGCTCACATCCACACAGAATGGATGTAAGCACGTGTCTTTATTTGATTCTCATCTCGTTTTCTTTTTCATGTGCACTTATTCTTCTTTAGTTATAGAAAATGTTTAATTCTGTGTGTCATATACTTCAAAGCAACAGACCTATAATTAGATTAGTGTAATAATATTAGAATAAAAGAGTACAAAAATATCATAATATGGTTTATTTACCGGAGCTTGACTGTTCTGCAGGCCTTCGGGCCAGACCTCAGGAACTGCTGCCTCCATCATCTGCAGAGCTTCCTCGTAGGCCGGCTGAAGCTTCTCCGCATGTTTGTCAAACTGGAACAGCACCAGGGCCTTCAGAAGGTTGTGCACTTCCTCTGCAAGTGGGGGTGGGGGGGGCAAATGTCATTCAAACTGGATGAATTACCGCTGTGATTGTACAGACAACCGCTTTAAGAAGGGAGAATTAAATGGTTTAGTATAGTTAGATTTTTGGGGTGCAGGGGTCCAGTAAATGCTGATTGAATGCTTCTCCGGAACAACACATTTCCCATCATCCCTGGCTGCTTCCTACTGTGTTTACTGCTGGCTCTATACTGCACACCACAGAATTGTGGTCATCATTCAACAAGCAGACACAAATTCATCTTAGTTTTTGGAAGCTGGTGGGGAACTGCCACATCAAACATGGATGTTCTAAATATTATCAAAGTGGAGGAAATATAAATGTTTGAGAGGCTTTGTGTGCTGGTGCCCCTACCTCTCATCTTGTCCACAGTGGTGATGATCTCACCCAAAGCGTACATCAGAGCTCTGTCCTCCATCGGACTTCCTTCCTTCAGACTTAACTTCTTCCGCTCTGCTTTCCGACGGTTCTTTGATGACCTCCTGCAGGCAGAGCATGATCAAATACACATTGAACATTATACCGGTTACCAAAAGTGTATTATTTACAATGTGGAAGTCACCAGAATGTGTGCAAAACAAATTTGTGTGTGTGTGTGTTTGTCTTACGAGGAGATGCGGGAGTTACTCTGGGAGTATTTGGAGCCAGTCATCACACTGCTGGCTTCAGAGTAAAGCTCAGCATCAGGACAGTCTGGACCATCTTCATCTGATGGAGAACACAGCAAAGGTTGTTTTTTATTACGATTTCAAACGCAGAATATAAACATAAAATATGTTTTCTACCATGTTTCCCTCCTGACCTCTAGTCAATACTCTTTAGCAGGTACAAGTGGTTGGTCAAGAAATGAGTGCTACGAATTCACAAAGTGCATTCAGCCATATCGTTGTAATAATATGAATGAAACATACTGAGCATCCAGATGGTCAGACTGAACATGTCGTCCTTTTTTAATATGAAAAAAAAAATCACTAATGCAATTCTTTCCTAGTGAGACTGAGCTTTTTTTGCAACTTTCTCTGAAGGCAACAGGAGGTGAACACTCGACATTACAAAGAAAACGGAAACAAACAAGCTCACCCAGCATGTCCAGTCTGGCCTTCTCTTTCTGCTCACGAACTACAGCCAGTCGAGTCCTGTGCCGAGTGAACATCGCTACTTGAGCCTCCAGGAAGGCAGTCTGGGTGCCGACGGCTGTCGCAAGACAACATCGTAACTACACAAGATTTTGTTTCTCTGTTTAAGTTTTCTCTAGAAGAACAACTGGCCGGTAAGAATTATCTTTACCTTCCAACAGAGCAGGCTTGAGGTTGGTTTCAGTGATGTCCTGTCTGTTGTGCATGTAAATCTGAAGCAGACAAATATCTCTTATAAGCCTCAAGTAAGTCATGTCAGAGCCGACCACATGAAAAGTCTGTGCTGTAGATTAAGTATTTTTCACATTTTACAAAACAGTAATGTCAATTTAAAAAAGTAGTAACTTTTTTCTTTTTTTTTTTTTTACTGACCAACCGGAGCGCCTCCTCCCAGACTGAACCATTGATGAGAGCCAAGATGGCCTCCTCACAGTCCTATAGGAAACAATGCAGACCTTTCAGACTCAACAAGCAGCAGCAGTAGTGAACAAGAAGTGGTGTGTTGCTGCCGGGTGGTTCTTATTTTATTAATGCTTCATTAAAAGACATTTTGTCCAGCAGCACCTTCCTGCGCAGGGTCTTACTTTGGCGTACTGGTCCAAGAGCAGAGCAGCTTCTGAGTACCGTCGCTGTTCTGTCAGCTTCTCTATAAAGGAAGGAAGGAAGGAAGGAAACAGTTTCAGGATGAACACGCACTGACACCCTAATGGGATAGTACAACCAGCTAACTGGCTACCTGTCTGTCTGACTGACCGTCAACCTGCATTTCCATGGTTCAGTCTATCTACCTGTTGTTGAGGTTTACCTGCCAGGTCTCTTGCCAGCAGAGCTAACTGGTCCGGCGGTAGAGGGATTTGCTGTGCCACACAGATTGCGTTCCTCCAACTGGAGCTGCTGGCGAATGCCTGCAGGGCTGACTGGCTCTCCGCATCGCCATAGCAACAGGCCGGCCTGCTCGGCCTGCTGCTGCTCCACAAGGTGCTGGGCGTAAGCACAGCTTAGAGCCTAGAGGTCAGAGGTCAAAGTTCAGGGGCCCCGTTTACATTCAGTGTTACTCTCCAAAAACGCATTTGTGTCGAGTGTATTTCCTTCCTCATAAAATGAGTATTTTAAATCAAGCATTGTTTATATTCATGTTCAGGATAATCTTTAAAAAAAATCTGAAAACTGGGGAAAAAGTGTATTTAACCACCTAAACTATTGTCACAACCAACCGTACTGTAGATACATAACTGCAGAACACTACTAGCAAAATAAATGTGATTACATAAATACATTTAATCAATTACATAATTAAACTAATAAAAATTCTAAATAAATTGCCCATCACAAGTTGATGAAGCCAAAAGTGATTAAGTAAATATATATAGCATTGAAATAGTCTGACCACCTGTTAGCCGCCCAGTAACTTCTGGTTAAAAAACGTCCTCAGCTGTGTTCGTACCTTGTAATGAGGACTGTCGGCTGTGTACAGCCGCAGAGCTTCACTGTAGAGTTTCTGCTCCTTCACAAGCTGCAAAGCCTCAGGGAAATGTTCCTCTCCTGAACAAAGCAGGCAGTCACAGTCACTGTATTCACTGAGTACAAACATGCATATCATTTACAGCCTACTACTAAAATCAACAAACATCACTTGACAGATCAAAGGACTGATTAATGGTTGGTTATTAATAGAGCGCATTTCAGACTGGGAATATCTTCTTTCATAAAACATTTACACAGGATAACAACTTTAGAATAAAAGGCCAATAATCTTGAGGGACATCTTTAAATATTTCCACATTTTGATGGATCCATTCTGTGAAAGTTTTCATCAAAAGATGGGGATAGAGCAGATTTTTCTGGACATTCGCATGGCCATTACACAAGGCAGCACCTCTTGTGATTGGAGAATCTCACAGCGAACAGTGGCTTCTTGATATAAAAAGGAAGAGCGGTAAGAAACATTCAGACTGACCACACTTGCTGAGGTGATGCAGGGCCTTCCTGTAGCGTTTCAGGTGTCTGTCGATGGTGTAGCGCTGATAGTTTGGCTCCAGGCTCTTCAGCATGTTTAAGAAGGGAAGGTACTCTTTGGGGTCCTGCAGGGATTGTGGACAAAAACGAACTAAGACACACTGACAATTTCATCCAACAATCACAGCTTAGTTATATAATGAGTGTAATTTGCATTTTGGGCGTCTGGAATGTTGGAAATCTATCTAAAAATTCTGAATATGGAAAAAGTAAACCATACACATCTTGTGGTTCATTCTAGCTAATTGTATTTCTTTTATAATTAGCATTTTTATGGTGCACTGATTCTTATATATATACACACTTTTCTTTCTGGATTAATTAATCCATCAAAGTTTACTTCATGGCTTCATTTCACACAACATTTCCCACTGATAACAGTAAAGAAAAGTAAAGATGCAAATAGAAAAAACTCAAAACTAATACACAACAGAAATCTCTTTCTCCCGTCAGAGCTGATTATTTAATTAGATTTTGCCGTGCCTTGCGGTGTAACTTAACATATTAATGGGATATCTGGCAGCTTAAATGCCTCGTTTAATTTTGACTCTGTTGTGGTGTGTGCATTTGTATATTCATGAGGACAAAATGTTTTCTTTCCCAGACAGAGAGGTCGTAAATATCATGTATTACTTAATAACCTCATTACCATAATTGATTGTGTTTGATATACAGTGTCATGGTACTTTGGATTTCCATTTTTATTTGTGCTGCAAAGCACTTAATTTGGTAAGTCAAGTAAAAGAAGATAATGAAGAAGATGTTTCCTCTTCCTCTGCCGTCTTGTACCTTCTGGGATTTCTCAGCCACCATGAGCACAAGGTCGAAGTCGTACGTTCCCAGAGAGTGTTCGTACAGGTCGTTGACATTGACAAGAAAGAGGAGGTACTTTAAGGCCTCTTCAGCCCTCACAGCACCGGGCCCTTCAGGAGGGTTCACTGGACAAATACACAAACGCAGCACACTATGACAAACCAAAAAAGTATCTGCTCCCAATCCCTGCATGTGGAACTGAATGAAAAACATTTAAGCTTTATCACAAACTCCTGCAGGTCATCTGTGCGCTCACCTCGAAGCTCGTGGACTTTCTGCAGAGCGATCTCCAGCTCTGGAACTGTCTTCTTCACATGAGCCGTCAGTATGGGCAGAAAAAACCTGCACGTTTGACAACATGAACCATCTTATATCACACAGCTTCAATATCTAATGTTAAACTGACACCACATGTGTGGATCACTGCAGAGCTGTTTTAAGTCAAGTCCTAAAACAATTGAGAGAAAGCCTTTTAAGGCTTGTAGGACAGGAGCATATTGTCAAAAAACTACCAAATACTTTCTTTTTTTTAACTTGAAGTAGGTTATTTAACATTCAGCTTAATCAAAGCCTCTGTATACATCAAATATCTGAAAATTAACACTAAAATGAAGGTGCAACTGTGCCAATTCTACCTAAACTAGGTGTAATAAAATATTTATGGCATAAAAACATCCATAAAATATATACTTCAAATCATTTAGCACCTTTGATGAACCCCACAAAGATTATCATATCGTTTTTAAACAGTACTTGGAGGTGCTTTCGATTCTTGGCGAGCATGCAGAACTCGGCTCAACACCGGTGTTTGCACACAGCTCTGTAAATGAGAACTGTTTGTGTGTGAGGTAATGTTAAATGACTTGCTCACAGACATTCAGCTTTCTCTCTGGTTTGCAAAGACATGCTGTTGTTCTGATGTTATCTATCGTAGCAGGAGTGTTGTGAGTATTGCTGTTTGGAGCAGGCGTTCTTGCTCAGGGACCAGCTCATCCTCTCTGCATGTTAGCTTCATGTTAGCTCTGCAGCAGCAAATGTAATACACTGTATGCTAACCCCCACCTTTGCTAGCGTTACATTACTTGCTGTGTCTTTGTTTGTGTGTTGGATTTCTCCAGAATCACTTTATTATGTTTCTCTTGACTTCCATTTAAGATTGTAAGTGGACATTTATAAATAAATTTCAGTATCACTAACTTGTTTGGACCCATTGACTCCATGGCGCTCCGTAAAGCATCACAAACTACATCCACCTTCTTCTTTCCAGAAACAGCATGGGTCTGTACCGGGCTGCTCTCAGGACGCGGGTACATGCTGCTAGTCGTATCCTCCTCCCTGGGTACAGAAAGATTTGCGGATTGTTAGCAGTGAAATATCTGTTAAAAACAAGAGGTGTCTTTTTTTCTAAACTGAAGCAGCCGCAGATCTGGAGAGTCTTACTTGAGCTCAGTGAGGAAGAGGTTGATGTGGTTGATGGAGTCGAGTTGTGTGATGAAGGTCTCCATGTTCTCCAGGAAAACCTGCCGGAGGAAATGGAAACATGATTATTCAGAAAAGCACATGGTGTCAAGTGTTTGGTTTTATGCTTTAATCTTTATTTATGCTCTCTCAGAGACGGAAACAGTCAATACTGAACAATATCTATTGACACACACTTTTTTTTTTCTCCCCCTGTGACATTAAGACATTTTTATTGAGGAATTTTAATGAGCCTGTCAGAAACCTGACAGAAATTTTAGTTTTCAAAACTAAAACCCATTTGAAACCTCATAAATTTACAATTATCTTGTTGATGTTTCCCAATATTAAATATCTTATTTAGATTTGCTAATTTATATTTATGTATTCAGACTGTGATTTCCAGTCTTTCCTTCATTTTGTATTATTATATTAGGTCACAACTCCTAATTCCTTCTTCATCTTTTAGAAGATAATCACATTTAAAGGGTGTTCTGGTTTTGTTTGGTCCCACTTTTACAGCTTCTCTTGTTAATGAAGCTGTGAACAAAATAAAATGCACACATGTTCAACCTTTTATGTACCTTTGGGTTGTGGTCATAAATTAAGTTCAGGTTGATCCTCAGCTTCCTCATACACTCAAAGGCATCTCTGAACTTCAAACTGGAAAAAAACAACGAAACAACATGTCAGACTTTGATGATTTTACAGCATCAGGCTACAAATCGTGACTCATAACGTCAAGCAGATTATGTTCAAGTATTAAAAGGTTTGGATAAAAAATAACTATATAAAAGATAATAAAGGTGTGTTGGGTGTGGTTAAGGTCTGGGAGGACAGAAAATCGAACTCACCTGTCCAACCACTTCCTGAGCTGAGCCAACACCAGCTCTCGATGATGCACGGTCTCCAGGTTCCCCCGAGGCATCTGGGCACATACAAAAACCCCATAAAATCAGAATGCAGATTCATCATTTGTCACAATAGAAATGTTTAAGAATCAAATTTGCAGCGCTGCTGTGATGTTTACAGCAGAAACAGTAAAAGGTAGCAACGTGTTTTTGTTTCCGAGTGTGTTAAAACGACCTGTAGAATCACTCTGGTGTCTTGTGGGACCACTGTGACGATCCTGGATCCCCTCTCCACCCGCCGCAGCGTCTCGTCATTCTGAACGCCATCTGAGGCCAAGGCCTCCTGCAGCCCTGCGGGGTCAAAGGTCATTCAACTCAGCTGCCATAAAACATACCCGTCGCCAACCTTACTACTCATTTCAGGAGGACAAAAGAAGACAGCACAGGTACCTACAGGAGCAGCTAGCCAGAGCAGAAGAAAGTCGTTTCTAACATTTACTTTAATGTTAGCAGCTACTGTGTTTCCAAAAAACATAATACTTCAAGCTAGATACCTGATTTTTTAAAATTGTGTGTCAAATAATTTGATTTATTGATAGCTGTCGGGATGTAAAGAGAATTTCACGCCCTGACACTCCAGGTCAAAGGTCAAAGTTGCAAAAAGATATTTTATACACATGGATATTGACCTACAGTATACAGACAGATTTATGTTGATTAAAAATATCTATATTATAATAACTATATTCAATCTGAACTAACATAAACTTTGAATCTTTCCATTGTTGCATGTAACAGACTGTGTAATTAAAAGCATTTTCACCTGAACAGATGCACATTCAGGTCTTTTAATGTGTGTGTGTCATCCTACCTTTGGCACTGAGCGTGCTCAGTTGGAGGCAGCGGCAGGTGTGGGAGTGTGTGCTGATGAGGAGAAAGTCGTTGCAAACGGCAAAGGAGGAAATATTGGAGGCCAGCTGAGAAACAAACAGACATAAGTTATAAATAACTATATCTCAGTAAGTAGTATTGAGAGAGCTGGTTAGAGAAAGTTGACACACACCTCTGTGTCTCCAGCATACAGGTGGGATCTGTCCGTCAGGCCGAGTAGATATTCCTGAATGCATAAAGAAACACGGATTTAAACAAGAACTTGCTTATAATTAGTGATTTAAATATGAGTATGTGTGTTTCTACCTCTCCGCCGATGGTGCAGAGCGCCGTCTGAACGCAGGGAACAGGGAAGTTGACGCTACATCCGCTGGAGTCGCGCCAATCCTCCACCGACGGCTCAGAACAATCTGCACAGAAATTATTTATTTTTTTCTGCAAACCAAATGCATTTTAAACGCTTCTAGGTGACATTTTTCTCGACAATGAAGGCAAGCGTCAATATTGGTTTGAAAAAATTAGCTTAAAAAATGGATACATTTGAATTTCCGAGAAAACATCACTCAACGAAACACAGAATTCAGCAGCAGAAGAAAAGTGTTGGTGACTGACCCCAGAGCAGCTTCTTTATCTGTCCATCCTCCAGCTGTAGAGCCACAGTGCCAGTCTGGGAGCAGTGAACCATATTAATCACAACACCTTCCACTTCTATCTCAGACCTGAAACATAAAAAAGCTGAGTCTTAAACTACAACACGGCTGTAGATCAATTCAGTTTAACGGATTCAATGCAATTCAGTTCATTCTTAAGTTTAACAGGAGAACGACGAGGATAAACAAGACTGCTGCTGCTGCTGCCACCGCAGTGTTCACATCTTAGCCCTGCTGACCTGACAGTGAGTGTGTCATCAGCATCGCGAGCAGGGCGGAGCATCAACAGGGTAGAGGAGGTTGGCAGAACACTGGAGCTCACGCCCACAAACAGCTCGTCCTCCAGCCACAGTAGCTGCCGCAGGGCCAGAGGCTCTTCCTGGAGAACCGTCACTCTGCAGGCAGACAGCAGGAAATATAAGAGGTGAAAACCACTGAGGGAACCTTGGAGAAATATTAGGATGCCATGAAAAAAAAAAACAAGGGGCTTTAATCAGATGAAACTCAGTAAATTAGCTGCAGGCGTCAGAAATGTGCATCAGCAGCACTGCAGGATGTTGTGTCACCTGAAGGTTTTCTGGAGGACCAGGGGACGAGACACCGTCCGGAACCCATTTGCTGTTTTGTCGGCCTGTTCTCCTAAATCTAAACAGATAATATAATCAATCAGATCCCAATAATATTTAGACCCATAAGAAGTACATATACACATCAGTGTTTATGTCAATTAAGAAAGAAAAAATGCAAACATGTGAACAAGACTTCATTTTGTTCTGTCTCTTTCTACCCAAGATCCTTTGGGTGGATTTTGTTCAGGTGAAGGATTCAAAGGATTCATTTTACTCAAATTTATTCTGATGATTGCCATCTGAATGGAAACCATTGTTTACCCCACCTTGGCCGTAGACGGAGATCTGTCCGTCAGAAGTCAAGGCTGCCAGCTGATTGGTCCTCTGAGGTTGGCAGAGGAAGGTCACCTGGTTGACCGGTGAGGTCAGCTGAAGCTCAAATGAGCACATGGGAGGAGGAACCACACACTGCCTGAAGGTTGTCACCAGGATTTTATCTGAGGGGGTTTAAATAAATATTAACATTATGCTGGAACCCTCCTACAGTTACATGTCCTCTCATCTTATTGGCCCTCACACCTCCATCAATCACAGCCACGTTGGCGTTGTCGGTGGCGTCCAGCCCGGGGCTCCTCTCAGTCGTCCAGCCCCAGTCGTAGGTGATGCTGGTCCAGCTGCGGGTCACCACGTGGAGCCTTAGGGGGTGCTCGGGGTCCCAGCAGACACAGACCGGAGCCTTCTGAGAGTCTCTGCCAAAGTCCAGGCTCTGCTTCAGATACCAGTGATAGTTCCCCACCACCCACAACTGGACTGCAGAGGGAGGGATGGGCAAATTTAAGGCGGATCATTCATGTACTTTCAACTCATTCATGCATTCATTGATTCCAGATAGCGTCCCTTCTAGCCACAAGTGAGGCTACAAACTGCTGACTGATCAATTTTATCTTTTTCATTTCCTTCACTCACCATCTTCAAGGACCAAATATTCTAAATTCTACCAATGTAAAACAATTATTTTATAGCAAAAAATTCATAGCAATCAGCTCAAACACAACCTTTTTGCAAACTTTAATTTAGATTTAGCTATTAACAATAACAATAAATAGCAAACTTCTGCAACTTCTACATTACTGAAGTTCATGTAAACCACCAGAGGAGGAATGATGGATATCCAGTTCTGTTTGACACTCAGGCAATGATTTATGTCACTGATGGGGTCCAACATGTTCAACGTTACATTGATTGGCCTGAAGGAGGGTTGAAACTGAGCTTACTGGAAGTGTTGACTTGTTTGTCTTCTCCAGGCGACATGTCCTCCAACCAAACAGCTAAAACAGTGGAGTCGCTGTTCCACAGCAAATCATTCACCTGAAACACACTCAGATCCATTAGTGTTTTATAGTGGCGCAGAAAGACAATAATTACTTGATTTTTTTTAAAAATCGTATTTGAATCAGCTGAGCGTACCTTGGCCTGGTCTTTACTGAACGGGAGGGTGAAGTCTCCATGGAGCAGTCCGTTCTTCTCCATGAAAACCACACTGTGTTTGTTGGGATGACGCTGAGTGCTCGCTATCAGGCTCCCTGAGGGTCTGAAAACCAGGACAAGATTGAACATAAATTTACAATTTCTAATATTCTTTCAGTCAATCCAAAGAGGTAATTTCACATCAGCACCCAGACAACTGCTAACGCTGCTTTTTTTTTTTTTAAATCTAAAGTATTATTTATCCTGGACAGAGACCAGAGTCTTTCACACATTTAACACTTCTCCACATGGCAAAGAGCAACACCCAAACTTGACTGAATTAATTTAATGAACTGAAGAAACGTAGCTTTGGCAGTGTTCTTACTTCCAGCAGAGCGCCTGTTCCAGGCCGTTGATGGGCTCGCTCGTGGCCTGCAGGACGCCCTCTCTGTTCCAGACTCGGACCTTCCTGGCTCCGGTCTGCAGACAGATGGCACTGACGGCAAACAGCTGACCATCACCTCGCCATGTCACCCGCGGCCTGCGGTCGTCCCAGGCTGCAGCCGGCTGCACCTCCTGTGAGTGCACATTAACATCATTCAGAATATTTTCACATTGGACGGATTATATATAACCATCGTATGGTTCACTGCTCCCATTGGTTCATCTTGAAGCCATGATGTTTCTGAACTTGAACACTGACCTGGATCTTTCTTTGTGCTGCCTGTTTTCCCTCTGAGCCATGGAACTGAGTCTCCTTCTTCCCCCAACCCACTGTGATGAACTTACCTGCAAAACACACAATATATAGTAGATTTACTAGAACTTAATATTAACATAATAATCATTCAATTTATTTTTCTAAATTCCATGAATTATCTCGAATTACCACTCATCTAAACAGGGTTCATTTGGAGCCACTGTACCTTCACCAAAGTCGTCCTGGTGGATTCCGATTTCAGTAATCGGCTCAAACTCTTTGGTCATCATGATGATCGTTTCCTGACCTGTCAGCACAAATAATTACTGTTATATATATATATATACAGTGGATCTTGACCATACTGATATTATAGAGACAAAAAAATTGAGAAGAATATAGATGTATCTAAATATCTGTGGTGCTTTGTTCTGTGTGTAGTGATGCAGAGACTGACATCCCACTCTGGGGTTTCTCTGACTGACGATTCAAAGCATTTAACTTCTGTTGGAAGATTTAAAAGATTTAAAAACAGAGAATTAACATTCTACACACTGACCCGTAGTGAGAATGACCAGCTCTTCATCTGGACTCCAACTCATCGAGGTCAGGCCGCTGTCCACACTGCCAACACACTCTAACTGTGGAACAAGATCACACACATTTTGTGAGAACCATCACCGACATAAAGCATCCCCCTTGCCCCTTATACTCCCCTTAAATTAAAACTAACTCCACAACCCTGAAGCCAACTCTTTGAAGAACCTTTCCGGCGTGTTGCTAACCTGGCAGGTGTTGAGGTTGAAGAGGACGACGTCGCCACCGGCTGTGGCCAAACATGCTGACTCGAGTTCAGCCAGGTCCTGCAGGCCAACCACCTCTCCGCTGCCGTCCTCTGGGAGGAATCCCTCAGCTGTCAGTGAGGCCTCACTGACCACCTGCAGAACAGAATGGAGGAGAGCTGAAGATGAGTGAACCAGCTTTCACCTCCACATGTAGTTTGTGACTAATATTACAAATTGAAATGGTGAACTTTTCCGTTATTACTTGTTTGAAATTCCAAGTATAGAGACAAGAGACAAGTATAGGATGTCATCACCAGCTCACCTGGCCAGTTCGTGGGTCATACTCTGTGATGGAGTAGGGCGAAGCGACCAGCAGTGAGCCGGTGTCGGCCCGCACGGAGAAACACTGAGGGGAGCCTGGACCATGCAGCTCTGAGCTGCGTAGACTCTTCAGCAGCTTCAAGTTCCGCATTTTACCTCAGGACACTGAAAACACACGAGCCCGAGTCTGAACCCAAAGGCTGCAAAATCACCTGAAACAGCAAAAATTCAGTACTGAAACCACTGATCTATATATCGGGTTGATACACCAGTACAATGTCATTCCCTAGATAAAAAACGCCTGAAATCTTTCTGGGATGGTTTCTATGTTTTCCTTTCTTGGAATTACAGTTTAGTGTAAATGCCTGTCTGAAATGAAATCAAAGTGAAATGAACATCTATAAAAAGGTACCCTTTCAGTTTTTCCTTGAAATGTGTGAAATATCTTCAATAAGCGCCAAGTCAAATATAATATCATTAGCAATAAACAGATTATATCTAGTCAACAGTCTATAACAGGACACTGGTCTTTGGCACAGCCCTGTTAATATAAAGTTAAAAGTCCTACCTGCACAGGCTGTATAATGTATTTAATGTAGGTATGTATTAATCGTAAACAAGCACTTGTTGACTCCAGATTAATAAATGGAAATGTATTAAAACCAGATTCACCATCACATTTTGAATTGACATTATTCATAGTCAATTTAATATTTTCTTAACTCTTTACCTGTTTCTTGCTCAGTGCTCATAACAAGGCATAAGTAAAATCAATCCGCCGAAGTTAGATAGGTAACATAAACCAATAATAACGGTGTAGTTTTCAAAGTACTTTGACAGTTTAATTAACTACTTTGTAAGCAGTTTAAAGAACCAAACTCAAGAAGGTAAGTTGCAGGGTGTCCGAAAATGGAACTGTACGTGCTAGCTTACCTTTAAACCAGAAGGTGCGGCAAAGATGTTTAGCTGCAATAATTCACTGAACTAAAAATAAAATGAAAGCTTGGAAACTTAAATAAAACGCAGTTCCACCTTAAAACTCACCGAGAAGAAACAGCGTGAGGTTATAACCTTTCAAATGCCCAACATCAACAACACAACATCATGCATGCGGCGCTGTCACACTCATAACCTTTCACCTCTGACGCAGCTACGTCAGGTAACGGCAGTGTCGCCCCCTGGCGCCGTGGAGGAAACATCCAAAACAACAACAACAAGAAAACCTTCATTTTACCTACTTTATCTGTTTAACTTGGTTGTTTCCAGTGGTGGAAGAAGTATTCAGACACTTTACAGGTTTAGCCTAAAATATTCCACCACAAAACATACAACAGTTCATTACAAAAGACCTGATTGAACATCTCTGAAACTAGCTGTGCACCATTGCTCCCCATCCTGATGGCGTTTGAGAGGTCCTGCAAAGAAGAATGGGGGAAACTGCCCAAAATAGTGTGCCAGGCTTCTAGCAGCATGCTCAAAAAGACTTGAAGCTGTAATAGGTGCCGAAGATGCTTACAAAGTATTGACCAAAGGCTGTGCATACTCAGGCCTACATGTGCTTTTTTCGTTTTTTATTGTTAATAAATTTGCAAATATTTCAAACAAACCTCTTTCTTGTTGTCATGTCATTATGGGGTATTGTTTGTACTATTTTGAGGAAAACAATGAATTTCATCCATTTTGGAATAAGGCTGTAACATAACAAAATGTGGAAAAAGTAAAGTGCTGTGAATACTTTCGGATGCACTGTAGCCTACTCTTGGATTGTTGAATCTACAGAAATGCATCATATTCTACAAAATCTAACATGTTGTGAGCAGTATTGCCCTGTGAGAATCATGAAGCCTATCTCTACAAAGTCTTTAGATGGGGTTAGAACATCAGCCCTGTTTTTAATAGTTCATTTATTTAAATTGAGAGTTTTCTCAGACACACTTTTAAAATCACATTCACTAAGACCAAAATTGGAAATACATGGTTGTCACTGGACAGGAACGATATGAAAAATTGTTATCTGAAAAGAAATTAGTAACTAAAGCTGTCAGACAAATGTAGTGGAGTAAAACGGATATTAGTTCCCTCTGAGATGTAGAAGTATAATGTTGCATTATATGGAAATATATGAGTAAAGTTCAATAAGTACCTTAAATTGGTACTGATAAGTACAGTATTAGAGTAAATGTAGTTAGTTAATTTCATTCCACCTCTGCAGGTGAGTTAATGTTACCTTTTTAAGTGTTTTTGTTGTTCGGCTTTTACTCTGAAAAACACACGGCTACTCCTGCTTTCATTTGGCTTTTATTTTGTAGTAGTGACCGGATGTCGTGATGGTTTGTTGTTCTTGTCGCGAGCTTGACCGTCTGCTGACTGACAACAGGTGAACGGGAGTTCAGCGGCAGAAACACAGAGCTCGGGACATCAGAGCGGGATTAAACGCGCGATGAGAAGTCGGTAACAGAAAGGTAAATGTTTCATCACGTTTTTTTGTCATCCTCTGATGTGTTTATTTAAAACAAGGCAGCAGACAGACCGAATTATTCCCCCTACCTTAAACCAAACGCGGCTTTCCATCCTGCTCTGCGGCAGTTTGTTTACGATATTCCGTTGGTTTAAAATCCACCGATGGGCGCTTCTAACGTTAATTTACCAAGTGATGAGTTACAGGTGAAAGCGTGAGTAAGAAATATCTATATTATTTATATAAAAATAGATGTATCGTGTTGATTGGTTTCGCCCCCGTCTCCTCGCCCTCCTAATGAAATCAAAACAGGTAGACTGCTGGTGTCACGTTACCCTCTAAAAGACACGTTATGCGAACAGATTAAGTCTAAATTAAACCAGGAACTTCAAACTAAGGTGTTGCTTTATGTCGGACAGGCTTCAGATTTTTTTTTTGGCTTGAAGGACACTTCATTCACACAAGGGGCTGCTTGAGAGTAGCCTAAAAATGAAATTCCTCCTATATGTCCACCTGTTGCACATCGAGCTGTGATAGTATGTGTGTTATCACGGCCAAAGAAAGACAAGAAAGCGCAAAACAACGGGAGAGGGATGAATTTATTTGGGCAGCCATAATAATCCAGCCTAGAAGTAACAAATGCATGGAGGAGTTTTCCTGCATCATAGTGAGACAGGATGGGCCTGGTTTCAGTGTGACCTAGGTGAAAAAAAGACAGTGATGGAAGTTAGTTTTATGTGGGAGTTAAAGGAAATATTCTAATCAAAGATAATCCCGAGATTGGTGCAATGCCATCCAGAGCATCTATATATTTATTTGTGTTTGGGACAAGTAACTTCACTTCAGTTTCAGAGTTTCTGCCACGTGAAGCTAAATGGATGCAAAGCTGTCCGTTGACTCAGATTGTGTGATTTAAGGCAAATGGGAGGAAAGAAGGGGGAAACTGTAAAGCCTCTTGAGAGATATGGGGCGGTTGCCCAGGCCAGACAAAGACACACTGAGAGATAAAAACATCATGCGCTCGCTCATGTGAAAAATGTTTAGTCTGTCTGAATTTGTTTATCTCAGCTCTCCAGTGATTAGGAAGCCAAGTTTACTATGATGTTTCCTTCTTCTGCTGCTGCTTCTGTTGTCCTGAGTGGAAATGCACTAAGACACGAAACCTAACGCACATAAATAATACTATTTATGATCAATTTATCATTATCGTTCTGGGGCACCATCCAGGTGGATGCAGTCATACGCACAGGTTAATAATTAGGATGCTAGACAATTTAGAGTCACATGAGTTATATTGACTGTTTATTAACTCTGCTCTTGTTTGATGATGATAGCTGATATATTTGTTACCAATAGTGTTACCAACTTGTGTCCATGAAGTACAGTACAGTGTAAAAAGTAAACAAGCCAAGGAAGACAATGTAAACTGAGCCGCTGTAGTTGAGACTAAATAAAACAAAGTAAAGGTGTGATTGCACCCTTAATCTGCTGTCACTCTCTGTCATCCTAAAATAAGTCCTCGCTCATTGTGGGAGTGAGGGTGTGTCATATGATGCGATCATCACTGCCTTCAGTTTCAGCCTTGCCATCTTTCCTCGGCTGTTTGTCTCTTAGCCTGCGGCAAGGAAACCTGTAATTGGTTATTAACAAAACTTCCTGTTCAGCAGTTGATAACGCTGGTTCTGATGCGGGGGATTGAAGTGTTCTGATACCTGGTAGCTGCATCACACATATAGGGGTTTCCGCACATGTCTGTCTTTCAGCACGCTGCCAAAGCTAAATGTTTTTATGTGAAGACTTAAGTGTACAGCAGCCAGAACCTTCACCAGCCCTGCAATTACAGTTAACACGGTTCTACATTTAGCCTTCTTACTAAGTCATCACTCCACCCTCTTGTCATTCACTTTGCTGTTTATTATTGGAATTTCCTTCCTTCTTCGGTCATGATGTCATGCTTATTCATAAACTCTTCCCGTCCAAGAAGGGTTTTGACGCTGCATGTGTTAGGCAAGGTTAAAGAAAATTTGTTAAGATGGCGAGCCAAGAAATGAGCGATTAGTTTCTAGTTGTGTATTTTTTGGGAATTTAATGCCCTTATTGATACTTAATAGTAGACAGATGAGCCAGGATTTTAGAAAGAGAGCGCAATGGGCAACGACATGCAACGGGTCCCTGGTCGCATGCGAACCTGGTGTGTTTGTGCCTCATGAATTTGGCGACTTAACCCCTATGCCACCAGGGCAGCCCAGGGTGAATCCAAGAGTTTTTAAAATGATTTATTAATTTTATCAGATAGGGCATTTTTGAAAATGATAACCTGCCTGATACTAGATTTTTGAGGCAGATACTGATACAGATATTTGAGAGTTCAAACACGGATAAACCATCCAACAGTAATTTTATATTTGATTTACTTATAACATTACTGCAAATTGTGAAATGTTTCTTTTACATTTGCTTTTGTATTTTCATACAATGTAACTTATACACAGCGAGCCTACAGGTGAAAACTTGTCAGTGCTCTCTGGTGGACTAACTACGTGATGGTTTCTAAATAAACTGAACCTAGTTTGGCATTTCTGTACTGTAACTTCTTGTTAGTTATCGGCTGACTCTCTGATAGAATATTTGCCGATTTATTGGTCTGGGTCTGTTGTCAATTACAAGAAGCACAGGCTAACAGCTTCATCAGTTTGCATACCCTTGTAAGAGAAACGCTGAGTGCTTTCTGGTAATGGAGCATTTTTTTCTTGTGTCTCTCGGGTCACTGTGAGGAGTTAGATAAATACCTGAACTGTTTTGTCACTTTGCAGAAGACCTGTTCTTCTGCAACCAGCCTTAAAGTTGTCGTCACGTCAATGTAAGTCAGCTGATAAAAGAATCCCGCCCTGCAGCATTCCTCCCTGACATGCCGGTCTAATGAACCCGTTTAGCCGCTGCTTTCCTGCCTCCCTCATTCCAGACTCATTGAGTCTGACTTTTATGAATTCCTTCATTGTCTCAGCGTTCATGCTAACATCCTTTTACCATCTTCCGGTTCTCCGGGGTCGATTTGGAAATGGCAGCCGGCTAAGAAGGGGATTCCAGACCTCGCTCTCCCCAGCAACATTTCCTGCTCCTCCTGGATGATCCCAAAGCGCTCCCGGGCCAGATGAGATATGTAATCCATCCAGTGAGTTCTGGGTCTCCCTGGGGTCTCCTCCCAGTTGGACATGCCCGCAAAACCTCCAAAGGGAGGCGCCCGGAGGCATCCTAATCAGATGGCCGAACCACAATCCGCCTTCATGTTGGCATATTATTCTAATTATTTTCAGGGCTTATTGGCACATGCTTTAATCTGACCTTTGAGTCTGTGTATTTGGTTTACTATTGTTTTGGCGAAATAGTGAACAATTGTTCTAAGTTGTAAATAAGTTTTTCAATATTTTATTGTGAATTCTTTATTTATAGGAATAAAATGCTCCATTACCAGAAAGCACTCAGCATACCTCTGCCAAGGCTGCACAAAATGCTTCTCGACCTGAAGTGCTTGCAGTTATCTTTTTTTGATGTTTTCAGTTTACTAAGCCCTCTAAGGTGAGGAAACACTTGTGAAGGAAAATAATAAAACGCTTCTACCTGTTGTAATAACACATCTGAAGTCAACCAGATGTAAAAATGAGAAGAAAGTTTGTATTGCATCCTTCCTCCTCTGTCAGGATTAAATCTCCACCCTGTTAGTTTTTGGATTTGCAGGGATATTGCCTGTCTGCACTCTGTAAAACAACAAATTTTCTGTGTTGAAGGAACACAGAGATGTGAGAGATGACTCACTGAGTGAAGCAGTCACTGCAACGCCACTACGTCTTAAAAGTTAAAAGCTTGTTTGAATGTGTTTTCCAGTTTGCCATCAGGTAAATGCTCCTTAAAGTAAATGGACTGGAGTTGCGTGCTACCTTTTTACCTGCATGATTCACACACACACTCACACACTGGCGGCACATCCGCATCAGTATCTTTCCCAAGAACACCAGCATGCATACTGGACTCTTTAGTCTTGTTCAGATGCGTTGTTTTAGCCCAATTTAAATTACATACTCTTCTGTTACATTGTGACGGGAGTTTTCTCACAGCTAGGAACCTATTTAGGGGAATTTTTGGGTGAACTCACCCTTTAATATTTGATGACAGTTAAAGTTACACTCTCAAAATACACAGTCCTTTAAACCTTCATTTGAATTCCTCTGTGCAAACTAGTTGCTGCTTAGTGGGCATGCACTTTCTTTAATAATTTGTTTAAATGTTTGAAATAAATTACAACCCAAATAAATCTTTTATTTCCGACTCCAAAAATCCGACGGAGTGAGCCGTAAATCTCTTTTTGTTACCCTCCACCAGATAATCCAGACAGTCCCTTTGGAATTGGAAGAGGATGGGACGTCCTACGGTGCTTTTGTTTCCTGTGAAAGGAAAACTTCAATCACTTCAGCGCTCCGTCGTCATTGGTCCGCTTTATGTTTCATGAAACCTCCCCTAGGTGTTGTCTGATTGGTTCTTCATTGTGCTGTGAAGACTTGACAGCCAATCCGCATCTGTCTGGGTGAGTGTCACTTCCTCTTCCCACCAGCTGCTGCAGTCAATCAGCTTATTCAGCAGATTGAGTGTGCGTGTGCGTATGTGTGTGTGTGTGGGTGGGGGGGTCAGTTTCCTCCTCCCCTTCTTTTTCCTCTACAAAACAGCCAGGCCACCCCCTTTCCACTCCCATCCCCCTTTCCTCACACACGCACGCACACACTGGTGAATAAACACTCACACACTCCTGCCACAAGAGTCCCAGCACCCGCCTGATGTGTGTGAGTCACTGGAGAAAGTTACACCAGCGTGCTTGTGTGTGTGTGTGTGTGTGTTTTCAATGCAGCAGCGCCTCTGCAGCAGATTTCTGCTTCAGCTGGGACAGAGCACAACAAGACAGAGACAGAGAGAGAGAGAGGGGAGATCGAGGTTCACCACAGCTGAATTGGGGGTTCTGCACAAGGTAATGATAGCCTGATCTCATGCGTATGTTTTTAATGATGTCACTGTTATACACACTGCTATCATCAGGATGGTGCAGAGTTTGCTTGTGGGCAGCAGATGTCTCATCCTGGAGCTCTGACACATTTGTTTTGGGGTGTAGAGAAAGTTTTTCAGTCAAACTGTGACTTAAAGTCTCCTGCTTTGCTGTGTGTTTGTGTGCCATAATTGTTTTAACAAAATGCTTTAAAAAGAGCTTACAGATCAAAGCTGAGTTTCGGTTCCTGCACCAAAATGGTTCTGAATGCTTTACTTTTAGCACTGTAAACGTGTTTTTCTACAAGTCAAAATTCGCAAATGTTTAATTATGTCTTAACACAAGCAGTTTGCAAAGAACTTCGCAAAACAAAATAGTTTTGAACATGTTTATTTAGATAAGAAACTGATCTGATCAAGCAGGGATTCAGTGCCAGCTTTTGGTTCAGTTTTCACCAAAAACAAGTATTGAGATTTGATATCCAGCTTAAGTCGTATATCTCAATTATCCCGAACTCTGGGTCACCATATGCTGCTAAACCCCTAAACCTTTTGTTGGAGGGAAAAGATAAATCTTTGTGATAGGATTAGATCAAAATGACAGTCACAATATCCTGTTTTGGTGGCCACCTGATAAACACAATGCCGTCCAGTGTAGCCATGAAGTATCACTTCTCAGTATAACTCTATACAATTTAAGTGAACCACAAACTGCAGCCTTCAATACAGTTGAAAAAACACCTCTCTAAAACAAAAAGTAAGTATGAATTAATGCAGGACTGTCCGTTTAGACAACAGTAGTTTTAGCTAAACTAGCAGCTCAGAAACAGTAAAATATACAAGGAAAAAGTCATTTTCAGTAAGATTTTTGATTAGATTATTTAAAACAGATTTATTTTGTGCACTCACTAACCCTCACATTTAATTCAAACAGACAGTGAAAGACATACAACTGTACAATGCACGTTTTGTTGTGTATGTTCATGCAGCAGGGTGCAGCTTGCAGCAGGTAAGATTTTAAAAATGCAAACGGTGCAACATGTTAATAGATAGTTGTACAGTACCAAACTGTAGGGTTACACATTGAACATGAAGTTAATTGGTACTGGCTTAAATGTCCATATAATAGTACACAGAGTATGTACAGTGTGGTGTAGTAAAACAGGTTCATAATTCTCAAAGTAAGGTGTCACAAAGGCATCAGAATTGAAATTCTGCTATCATACTGGTGCTAGTATTAAAAAAACCCAACCCTACGGACTGTGATTTATGGAAGAAACTCTGAGTCTTGTTACTGATGTTGTCACGAGCAACTCCTCACACAGACATTATAATTTAATCACTGAGTCCAAAATAAATCTGTCATTTGACTCTGTCCTTTAAAACCACAGCAGACTGTTCACCCTAACCACGGACTGGCTAATTGTCACAGCGGTGGCAACATTATTCGCTCTGTAAGCAGCTTGCCAGCCTCCCGGTGGGCCAGCACATGGTGTTCCACCTCAGAGGATCCGTGACCATACATCTCCCCTCTCTGCGTGTTTTGTGTGAAGTTAACACAACAAACAAAGCCACCTCATCTGCAGCTGTGCTGCCGTCAGCTGCTTTAAGAAGTTCTAAAAGCCTCCTTAATACTTCGTTGAATCAAAAGCAGTTACGTTATCGGCCTTGAAAGTTATGAAATTTCTTGTGGAAACATATCTAGCACCACATGTTTAGAAATACTTGAACTCTTTCTTCACTTTTGAGGACGATAACTCGCCTCACACTACTACTTCATACTGAAACGTTGTTTATATAAAAGTGAATGTCTGCAACAAATTTAACACGTTTCACGCTCCCACAATCTGTATGGCTTCACCTTATCATGAAAATGTGCCACTTCTGGCATGTCTCGTGCTCTGTTTGGACAACACAGCGGTGCTGATACAGAAATACAGGTGGAGCACTTACGAAAAGTTAACCTCTGCTGCAGTCCAGTGCTCCTGGCTGTTGCTGGTTATGTTGCTGGTTGTTTTCCACCGCTTCTGTATTGATCTTTGAAGTCTAACACACATTCATAACCCAATTCACTAAACAGAAGAAGTCGTCTGTGTTTTCTAGTTACAGTTTTGCCTTTAGGTTTTGACTGACCTGTTTATTTGTTGCTGTTTTTTTTGTTGTTATGTTCGATGTTAAACGTCGTCACCACAATAAGGTGACTGAAATATGTCTGTGAAGGTTCTCAGTCATCCAGGTCAGAGCTTGGTTGAACCAAGTCCAGTTGTCCTTGATTTTAACCTTCTTTGTGTGACTGAAATACTGCAACATTTTCTTAATTTCCTGGGGTTCACCTTTTTCCACATTCTCAACTGGATGTACAATCTATATGCTTTTACATGCCAATAAATTGTTTTTGTAATGTTGCAGGGATAAAGAACATGTTACTTATGAAGAGAGGTGTTTCTCTTTGACAGCGATCACCAGCATGGAGGTGCCGAGGAGGCCTCAGCCCTCCTCTTTCACACTGGCTTTCCCTAAACCGGCCTCAAATACCCTTCCTCCCCTCGGAGCTGTAGAGAAGCTCCAGGAGTCGAAGGATGGGACCGTAGAGAAAGATCAATTCGGAGAAGAGACGTTCGGTACAGGGGAGGAGTCTGATGTCTCTGTGACCTCAGAACTTGTAGAAACGAGTGATTCCACTGTGGAAAGAAATTTAAGGCTTTCCTCGCGGGATAGTTTCTCAGAGGAGAACTCAATATCAGAGGAGATGTTGGCGGAGGAGGCAAAAGAGGCCAAAAAGAGGTCTGAAGAGGAGGAAGCAGCAGCTAAAGAGAGGGCAGCCCAGAGACAGATGCTTTCTATAGAAGAACTGGTCCAGTCTGAGAGGAATTACTTGCGACTACTGCAAGTTAGCACGGTGACCATCCGGAGCAACCTAGAGAAACTACAGGTATGAATGAAGAGTTTGCTGCATTGAGTAGCATTGTTAAGTTAGGAGTGCAACTAACAACTGTTGGTTACTTACTATCTGAATCTCGTACTTAAAGTGAGTAAAAATGATTGACAGCGTGCAGGATTTTTTTAAATCTTTCTAATTGCTGTTTTTAATCTTTAATTAAGTGGTAGCTACTTTAAAACTCTTATCCCTCACAACTTCCATCTGTTACTGTGGTGCTCTGCCTCTAATTTACTTCATTCATTATTAGGTATGGTATCAAAACATAAACACACAACTACCACACTATTGGTTCATGGGGTAGCTATTTTTTTAGGATATCAAGTAAAATATTTTACAGTAGGATTGCGTCATATGTGGAGGATGGAGATTCATACTTACCTTTGGCGACACATATCTGTAGTAAGTATCCAATTCCAGGTCCACTTACTTAACTATTCTACAGAGCTTCTGACTGTGTCCCACAGCTGAAAATGTTTTCTCTTCCATTCATTAAAAATATTGTGAGATTCAGTCAGTTGCTCCTGAAGGAGCTAAGAAAGTGGACCCTGAGTGTAGAATAGTTATCACACATAAAGGTTTGTGTCCATGTAGTGTGTTTTTTTTTTTCTGGCAGAAAAGAGTTGAGGAGCTCTGGGACGAAGCGCTTGTGCGGTGAGAGAGGGGAAAAAAACGCTATATTAACAGAGGGTTGGTCACTAGTAGGGAGATAAAAGCAAAATCACTGAGCTTTTCTGTCTCTGTTATGATAGTTAGTCTCTGACAAATAGATTTAGTTCTTTAGTGTTAAAAGATCTGTCATTCAATCTTGGCGGTCAATCAATAGCAGGTTTACTTACTGTTTTTTGATGTATTGTGGGAAAGCCCTTTTCATTGTGCCTTTCAGTAAAAAGTAATCACTACATGCTGAATGGGCACTGCAGCATCCAGAGGAACTGTAATGTGGAGGCTGCTTGGTGGATTATTATCATTAGCTTTTCATTACTTGCAAGGTATTGCTTACTACTGCTAAATAATCATTTATTATCACAGCGGTAATGAATTGAGGCCTCGTAAAACATAATTGAATCAGGGTTTATGGGCTGGAAGGGCTGAGCTGTAGATGAGAAAAATGATAACACACCGAGGGATCGGTAGATGAAGGGAAAGGGAATGAAATGAAAATAGAAATGATTGGATGGGCTAAATTATGGGCTGATGACCTGTTAAGGGAAGGGAATTAACTGGTGAATAGGGGAATGGTTGGTGAAATAGACATTAGGAAAGAGATTTGTCTGTGTAATGTGGTCCATTAAATGTTTCCGTTGTTTATGTATATGAATTTGTATATTTTGCACACGTCTAAGCAAATACAAATCACATCATTTTTTCAAATGTACTGTAAAAAATAAAAAATAAAAGATGGAGTTGAATTAAAAATATGATGGATGAAGGACGGCGGGAGTTAGACGGAGAGAAGCGGCAGAGTGAAGGACGGCTGACAGAGAAATAGGATTAATATGTGAAAGAATGGTGCCATTGTCAGACAGGAAAGTTGCTGGTTTGTTTTCTGTGGCCATGTGCAGATTGTTCAGTCTCCCAGCAGCACCCACTGTTCTCTCATTAGAATAGAATGGAGCTAAACAAAGGGTCCTTCATCAGCTGTGCGTTAGCATTTTTCTTGTAAGCAGCAGACACACACGCATATGTTGCACAAGGAAGACATTTCATTTGAATATATATATATAAATCTTACTATTAAACTCTACAAAGTTTTAAAATATCCTTTCTGATGCTAATAATACTATGTTAGGTAGTACTTGCAGTTGTCAGAGTCATTTTTGTTGGCTTTGCCATTCAACATAATTATTTTGGTTTCTGTTTTAATTAGCTAAGTAACCTATTAAAGTGAGAACATAATGGAACCAGGCCTTTATGCATTAAGTATTGGGGAAGTCCCAGCACATCACCCCAGGGAATAAGTTATATGATTGTGGTGCATCTGAATGTAAATCTAAGCCAATAGAATTTTAGTCCTGCATGCATATCTGTACATGAAGTAAATGAATTGGTATTTTTTTCTTTCTCTCTGCCTGCAGCCACCTCTTGCCAACCTGGACAGCATGTTTCTACACATAGCAGATGTGATTGACGTGTCAAGTCGACTCCTCAGCCTGCTGGACCAGAAGCAGGTCCAGCCTGGAGAACCTCTCTTCCTGGAGACACTCTGTAAGGGACAAAACTTTCACTTTAATTTTTATTTTAATCAGTATTATCTCCAAATCTCCCATTTTATTTCCTGGGGTTGTCATTGCAACCTGACAACATGAGCTTGTTCAGCCTTCCACCAGGATGTGGTTAGATCGGTTGCTGGTCTCACAGAGGTTTACTCTCTCTAGACTTCTCTGATCACCCTTGTTGACAGGAAACAAATATAAGCTTCACACGTCTTGTTGTCAGAGATGGTTTTCACATTCATATGAGAATATAAATAAGTTCCCAACGACAAACTTACCGTCTCAGCGAGATTTCCAGATGTGATAATAGGTGCCTCTCCAATTTAATGCAAACACACTAGAGTGTGTTGTTAAGACTGTACCTGGACATGTATCTATACATTTGAATTTATTTGTATATGCTAAAAGCCACATGACAGAGATGACAGCTGAAGAGGAAAGTGTATTTTATGTGTTAAAACAATGCAATCTTCATAAATAAATGCAGAATGTGTGACTGCATTATTTCTCAGATCAAATAAACCAGACTTCCAGACATTCTTTATGTCCTTTTTACTGGAAATAACCGCTGTTCCCACCATCGGATGCTTTTCAGAAAGAATTTTGATGCAAAATGGGGATCTGGAAGGGTGTAGTGAGGGTGAAGAATGTCATTTATTCCGGCTCCCCTCATGACATGTGTCTCTTCCCATGACATTATACAGTTTCTCAGCATGGCGGCTGTTGATTAAATCTAGCTGTCTGCATGATGACCATGACGACACTTAACTGGACAACATAAGAGTCTTCTTCCTAACACACAGTCCATTATTTTAATCAGAATGGTAGTAAGGATACTGAAAGCATTTGCTGTCCTTTACATGATTTCAAAATGAGTTGTCTTTCTTATTTATATAGATTAATCAAATAAAGGATGGGTGCAGCTTTATTTTAAGCACCTGTGAGCATTTTAAAGTTGTTACTTGTTACCCTATTGGTGTCTTTACAAACCCCTGTGTTGTGCTCTGAGCATGATTTATGTATATAAATGAGTAAATATATTTTTTGTGTTCCTGACAGGTAATTCGTTCCTCAGCCTGTCTTCAGACATTGAAGCAGCCTATAAGGAATACCTGGCCAACTACAACAACGTTACAGTGGTGGAGAACAGCTACAAACAGAAGGAAGCGCTGTGGAACGAGATCGTCAAAGTCATCAAGAGCTCAGCGTAGGTCTAATAATCTTCTGTTGTTTCACACTGCGACCGATCGTGCTCAGTGTTGCCTAAAACAAAGAATTAAGCAAATTTAAAACTGGATAAACAATAGACCCGACGTGTAATGATTGACTTTGGTGCTGAAGTTACGGCCGCTCATTGTTGCCATTTATTATCTCCAGGCCTGAAGTAAACGCCACGTCTTTGAGTTTCTTCCTGGTGATGCCGGTGCAGCGGATCGCACGCTACCCCCTCCTCCTGCAGACCATCCAGAAACACACTGACAGAACCCACCCGGCGTATGCACTTCTGGAGGAGACCGCTCACACCTCCATCGCCTTGAACTGTCGCATCAATGAGTACAAACGCTTCAGAGAAGTCGGTGAGGCGGGTTACCATCCAAGTCCACTGTTATCATATAAGCTGATTATTCCCTTTTATGGTATGGTCCTTTGTGATCCAATTGGTGCAGCAAGGCATTGACACAGCAAGAGGCGAGGATTCAATTCCCTATGTAGAACAACAGGTAGAGGAAGACAGTAGTGTTTCTCTAAAGCTGTGTGGGTTGAAAAGGACCCACCACAGTGAATATGTTGTTCAGAGTCACAGTTGTATGGGATGGATGGTCTTGTACTCTAGATTTACTGTCCTCATACTGTGATTGTAGCGGACAAATACAAGAAGACAGAATTCCTGACCATTAAGGACAAGATCAACCGGCTCAACACCCACAGTATCGTAAAGAAGACAACGAGGATCAGCCAGTACATCAAACATGAGACTGGAATGGCACCTAAGGTAGGAGAAAACTTTATTGGCCCTAGTTTAAATAACACCCTCCCTGCTGAAGTGCAACACAGGATCTCTGCCAGCTCCAAGATCTCGCTCTGTAACTGGCCCCGGACCCACCGCTGGAGTTAGGCATTAGAAAGGAGAACTAAACCCACATAAATTGAAGAAGCAGCATGTTACAGGTACGGTGCTTGTACCTCGAGGCAGCTCTTCCAGACCTCTGAGCAATCAGTGATCTTCCAGTAAACACTGTAGCAATGCAGCAGGTAATAATTAACCAGAGATGTGACTAACCTGGTGAGAAAACATACGATATGACCGTTTATTGAACCTGCTGTCGCCTCTGTCCTGGATTAGATTTTCCTACATTGCCTTATGATCTTCTTACATTTCTCATGTTGCATGTATAATATATAAAGAATATAAAGGAGTCGGACTTTGAAGCTCTGCAAAACCCAGTTTTCTGTGCATTAACATAAATAACTGTACACTGTATGACTGTAGAAAAACAGTTAACGTTGGAAAGAAAAAAGGAAACAAGTTATGTTGACAAAATGCACCAAAATACCAGTGTTACTAACTGCACATGGGAATCTGTGTTTACAGGGATCTGAGGTTTGGAACAGGTGATTATAGTGATTATTTCAAACCAAACTACATATAGCATCATCCCACAGGTGCTGATCCGGCAGCTAAAGAAAGAAAGCTAACATCTTGCAACCAAAGCAAATAAGAGAGACTGTTTTCTACTATTATTTACAGTATAATTTTAAGCATTTAACCTGAGACTTTTTGAGTGGTTTATAATTCTACAAAATATGCTTCCTTAAACATTAAAATCACAAGCCAAGTCAGTTTCATGCTTTCAAGCGGTATTATAATAAGTAAAGGCTAAGGATGGAGAAATGAGAGCAATTACAGAGCTTAGAAAAGACTTCATGTGATCTTGTATTTGCAACCTACAGATCAAAGGCCCATGGCTTTTTGAAGTCCTGACGTACAGGGAAATAAAGCATCTTTTTATCTAATGGTATAACAGATATGTCTCCCTGTGTGTTGTGCTCTAGCTTGTGGATGAGGAGTTTGATGCCCTGCAAGGTTTCTTTGATGTCCTGGATCACGGGATCCTGGAGCTCCTTGAGAACGTAGAGACATACCTGCACCACCTGCAGGTAGGCTGGATTTGTTCTACATTTTGCTCACTAAAAAAATAAAGCCTGCCATTTAACTTGTTGCTGTTGATATGTTAAAACGCGTTACTAGCATATTTATTTGTTATGGCTTTAAATTAAATCGAAAGATCAGCCAGTCTTTGCAGGATGTATTTTGTCAAGAAATCCGAGTCCTAAAATAAACCTGGTTTTCAATGCTGCTATTGTTTGTTGTTGATAAGAATGAGGGCGGACCATGTATGAAGGGCATTACAGTTCGACAAAGACCTGATGACATGATGAATATCCTCTTATCTGTCCGGAATACTTGAGCAAGGCGCAGGGTTCTTCAGCGTAGCTGGTCACTGGCAACTGTTTGCATTTTCACCTGGCAGACAGTCTATCACTGTCTACAAACTGCTGCTCGTGCATCACTTGAGAGGGATGTCTCTATCTTAATTAAGAACTGACCTGTAGCAGCAGGAGGATATCGAAGAGATGTTTGTGCTTCTTCTTATTGTAAATTCTGGTATGAGCAATCCATTTCTTGGGCATCCGGGAAATGTCATTTTCTAACTTTTTGCCAAATACATGAACGAGTAAACCTGTGTCACCTGTGTCACATGTGAGGAGAAAATCATACCTTGGATGCCAGGAGGATTCGTTTTACGTAACATACTTGTCAGCACTGTTCCCCTTCATGTTCATTATATTCCACGTATTAACTATGAGTACAACAAACAACAAGTTTGAAAGTTAAGCAGTTTGCTTAATAACACCTGTGGGTCGTGAGTAAAGAGTGAACAAAGTGCATATCTAATCATTAACCAAATTTCAGATTGCACCATGCCTGTCCAAATCCTTGAACTGTTGACATTCTGGTCACTAGTGACAAGTGGAGACACGGAATAAGTGAAACATAACTGGATATTTATTCTTGAACATGTTTATGAGTCACACTGTGTAAACAGAGGTTCTGAAGTCTCTGAGGTCAAGTGTCTGTGTACCTTTCCACTCTGAAAGTATCCTATGTTGACACTGTTTTTCCTAAATTCCGAGCCTACAATGATCAGCACTGTGTTCTCCTCTTTTTTCACGTTTTCCAACTAATGAGGCCAGTTATTTTTGCCAAACCAGGAAACTTGTCCTCTCGCTGGGATAACTGACACACAAAGCGACATCTTTTAATATTTTAAACATGGCAGCCAGTTTGAAACTCAAAAAGCACACACTTGGGAATTCAGTAATCCCACAGTCTTTTATCAAAATGAGCCGAATGGACGTCAGAGACCTGAGCAGGGTTTGACAGCTCCTTCTGTTTTGCTGGTCTGCAGGCGTTCCTGGCCTGCAAAACGGAGGAGTTTGACTTGGACATGGACGGAGAGAAGGCACCTATTTGCTACAAGGAGATCACCACCGCCCTCAGACAGTGGATTCTTCCAACATTTGTGAGTCTCCCTGACATTTGCATCCAGACACCTGTACGAGCAGGAGCGGATCCAGGAGCTTTCAAAATCAGGGGCCATACTTTACACAGCAGGGCTATGGTATGTATGTGTGGGGTCTGCGGGTTCACCGCCAAGAAAATATTAGTTTTACACTAATTCACTTTGTTACTTTGCAACTTTCAGTATATTATATGCATATATTATCTACACACACAAGATCATGTCAGCATTTTACAAAATTCAGCCAATGAAGTACTCGGAAGTGAACATTACAGGGGCCAATCAGATTTCAGCTGGGGCCAACGCCTGCCTCGCCCTGCCCTTCGTTCTACCCATGAGTAGTTGTGAAATTCTTTACTTAAATTAAAGCTAAAATGCATAACTTTTACATTAAATGAATGTCTTTCATATTCATGCTGAGCCTCAGCTGTTCTTCCATACAGGAGAAGAGGATGAGGACATTAATCCACAAGCCGCTGTGTGCACTCCGTGACCTCCTGGTGGGCCCGAGGAACCTGATCAGGAAAAGGCTGGACAAGCTTCTTGACTATGAAGTGATTTGTGACAAATCCAATCTGAGCTATGAGGAGCAGGCAGTGGCCAACACGTACAGGTAGAGAGAGAGGGGGGTTGTTTTAAATTACAGGCTGGACAGACGGGTGGAAAGCGGATGGCGTATTCTGAATGTCCACGGGAAGTCAGTGCATCTGTTCATACTGAAGTCTTGAGTGATACTGTGTGATAGAAAGGAGATGAAAAAAAACAAAACCACTGTATATTTTAAAACTGATTGTCCGAACAGTCTGAAATAATTGTGGCAGTTACCCAAAACAGTTAACTGCTTTCTGACACTTTAGTATTGTTGAGTCGTGTTACCTTCATTGTTTCTAGTGTTGTCACGATACCCGGCTTTTGTTACTTGGATACAGCTACTAACCTTTTTTGTTATTTTTTCCACTGTGGTTAGAAGCTTGTGATCTGTTGAGTTTTCAGATTTGTAAGCGACACTGTTTTATTTGGGGTTTGTCACCAGATTTATCAACCAGTTGAAGCAGTGTGGGAACCACTTAAATTATAATTAACTGTTTAGTGAAATATTTTCAGCTGTTTGACTCGAAACCACTCCGCTAACAATGCTCACACTGAGTCAGTGTGAAGCCAGACAGTAGCTCTATTTTTACAACTTCCTCCTTTTTGAAGTATGTCTATATGATCACACCCTTTATATATATAAGTGATATTAAAAATTAAGTTTGAGCTTGAAGCAGAGTTTTTTTCCCCCTCCTCTTCTTACAGGACAATCAACACGTTGCTCCTCAATGAGCTTCCTCAGTTTAACGGTTTGGCCCTGCAGATGATCTGGAGCATGTTAGGGACGTTCAGCTGTCTGCATAAAGACCTCACCTCGGACATGGAGCAACTGTTCCAGAGCTTTGCACAACAGGTAATCTTGTATGTACGATGTGTTATCCACTCAAGCCTTTATATTGATGATAGTAGCAGTAAAGCAGATAAACATTTGGAGCTACAGGTTGTGTTTTGTCCGAGACGGTGTTGAGCTTTCTTGAAAAAGTGAGGTGGAGAAATAAATGACTTCTTATGGCTAATCAATAATCCAAACAAGGAAAAAAACACACCGTGAGGTAGCGACGTACATGATGAGAACGTAAACATCTCGCCGTCTTCTTGCAGCTTCCTCACAGCTCTCTTGACCCCAGTGCATTCTGGGTGTGGGCTGAGTCTGCAGTGCTGGAAGGTGCGAGGAGGATGGAGACTTTGTGTCAAAGTGTAGAGGACACGCTCAAGGCGCCCTTTGTCCAGGTTGGTACAAACGCAGCTGAAATAGTTGTTGTGTCACAATGTGTTATGTTGGATTGTTAAACAACAATACCGGAGGATCACTTGTGTCGACGCATTGATTACTTACTCTGAAACCCAGGCCTAGTTTTTAAGACAAAGATGGATAAAATGTTACCAGAGAGACAAGTGATCAAAAAACTGCAACTTAATACTATTAAAACAACAAACTGACATTGGATACCTCCATCACATTTCCTTGTTTCACAAACTACAACAGGTGCACAAGAAATATGAGACTGACATGTTCGGTACAAAACAGTTGCACAACACTACATGTTCCACGATACATAAATGCCACAGAAGGTGCATTGCAAACTGTCACAGGAGACATCAATGTCATGTATGAAAGTTACTTAACATAATTCAATTCAATTCAATTCAGTTTTATTTATATAGCGCCAAATCACAACAGCAGTTATCTCACAGCGCTTTTCATAAAGAGCAGGTCTAGACTGTAATCTGTGATGGTATTTACAGAAGCCCAACCATTCCCACCAAGAGCAGCACTGGGCGACACAGGCAAGGAAAAACTTCCTTTTAAGAGGCAGAAACCTCGAGCAGAACCATGGCTCAGTGTGGTCGGCCATCTGCCTCGACCGGGTGGGGGTGAATGGGGGGGGGGCATCCTACACAGTATGCACACAGAGGTACAGACAGTAAAGGTAACGTTGCAGTAGACTGAATGAAAAATGGTGCAGATATTTATAGTAGTGTTAATGATAATAATCGTAAAAGTAATAATAGCAATAGGACTAGTAACAATAATTGTAGAAGTGGGTGTCGAGCAGGAACACGGGGGCAGCAGGAGACTCACAACCACAGATCCAGACTCCACAGCTCCAGAGCCAGAAACACCTGCAGGAAGTGATAGGAGGAGAGGGATGAGAAAGCACACAACTACGGGAAAGGGAAGAAGTCGAGTTAGTAACATGCATAAGACACTGCCAGCACATGACTTTACAACATTTTATGTTTGAGTAATTTTAGCAACTGCATACAAACTGCCTAACACTGATAGCGACAAATACCAACCTAAAAGTGACCAAATCACTTATAATATACATTGAATAATATCAGTAAAATAGCAGGAATCACTTTTCTGTTGTAAAATAGGTTTGCAGGTGATGTTCTGTACCAAATGTCACTTTTTTACATTCAAAGCTCCTGTGACTTAAGCTTCAAATGTCTGTCGTTATATCAGAATCCCTAATTTGAATTTAGCGATCAATCAGATTAAATGAGATTGTCTTAGTCGGTCAGACACACACACCTGACAGAGAGCAAGTCCCGACGTCACGCATTGCACGCCGCACAGCATTTGAATGGTGATTCAGAGTCTGACTGAGCGTCAACATCAAGGCTTTGAACTATTCGGTGCAGCCCTATTTGTAAGTAGAGTAATGTTTACCATTGTACCGGCTGGCATCACACCAGCAGAACCAGTTCATTGAAAAGACATTTAAAAATATCCTCTCCCTTACAGAAGCTCTTTGAGTTTACTTAACATAGCCCATAATTATAATTTGGATTTTGATTAGAACTAATTTAATTATTGACCTTGTTTTCTTAACATACTTAATTTCAGCTTGACTACCTGTCAGATGTCTCACATTGGGTCACTGCCAGGAAACCTGCACAGTCATGTCATGTTTCGTCAGAGGTTATAATAATAACCTTATATCAGATTCACCTAGATTAGATTGGAACAGCTTCTGACAGTTCTAATTTTGTAATTGTCCCACGTTGTTCAAGCTGCAAGAATTTGCAAGTCATAATCATATCTGTAGCCTTACGTCATTCATGTGTAAGTACTCATAGACGAGAGGACTGAATGTGCTTCGTCTTGTTCTGCAACTTCACAATCTTCGCGTATATTTCGTTCCTGGAAATGTTTTTGCTAAGCCGTCATCCTGCCGTGCAAAATTACAGTAAAGGTTTAATTCATTTTAAATGTGCATTACGCTTCAGGATAACAACCATTCTCTTCATAATCTTACCAAAAATATTTTGCTCATTCAAACCAGTATTTAAGTTAGAAATGTGAAGGCTTGGGGAAAATACTGTATTCTGATAAACAGCAGGATGCTCTCTAATTTAAATGACTTAAATCTTCAGGATTAAGGCTTTGAGCTCAAACTTTTCTATTTTCTACTAAGAAAAGAATTTAAAGCAGCCCCTAACTTGAAGAGATCAGACTCCAGTTTTTGTGTGTGACATCAGATTAACATGTGTCTTTGGTAAGAAATATAACCCCCACAAGTTTGTCTAACTTTAAATGCGTCTGCTTTTCAGCCTGGCATATTTTTAGATAATTCAATGCACACGATAAAGTTTGATTGACCTGTTCTAGTTTCTCGTGCTGGTAAGCAGCCAAACACAATTAAAATCACAGAGTAAATGATGACCTTTAATTGCTTTCTTACTATATTTTCTATTCTGCTCAGGCCTGTCTTGTCCTTTTTACCTAATGAATATTGATTTCCTTACATTTCACTCTTCTCTTGTGCCTCGTGCTTTTCTTCTATCAGCCTCTGAGTCCGTCCTCTCAGCGCCGTCTGAAGCAGCTGACAGATAAGCACGGCTCTGGAAAGATCTACCAGGTGATTGGGGCGGTGGTGGCCAGCCGGGACCTGGACCTGACCCTGGCCAAAGGGGAGCTGGTGGCCATCATCACTGAGGAAGATAGCCGCGGAGACAAACGAAGATGGCTGGTCGATGCAGGAGGTAAGATCCAACACCCAAGTACTGGGTAACTGGTTAAAACCTTTCCTGTTTTTCTTATTGGTTTTGTCTTGATCTTTGTTGCTTATGTCAAGTTATTATTTGTAACTGAGGCACTGTTGGCTGTACTGTGGTCTTCTTGGAAGTTTAAGTTTATTTAACAGGAGGTCTTTTCTTTGTCCTTTTATTCATTTTGGCCTTTTCTGTCCATGCTGTTTGTTTTTTTTCAGAAGTGCTGACATTACCTTTGACATTTGAATACAACTGAAAGTTATCTGTTGTTCTTGTTTGGGGGGAAATGTGTTTTCTGTGTGCACACAATGAGAAAGTGAGCTGGTTCTCATCATTAGCAGGTGGAGATTTAAGATATGAATGAACAATGGTAAGAACCACAGACCACAGTGAGGTTAAAATACATGTTTCTCAGCAATGACACATGCTGCTGATGCTGCTATAGAAAATAATGCAATGCCAGGACAGCTTTTCTGAGATGCTGCTCTTTGACGCCATCTATTGGGTGTTTGTTGTTGTTGCAGTTAACAAGCCCTCTAACACAGGAACACACGTTTAGTAAAGGCACAGACTGTATGAGTAAAGGTTAGGAAAGCTGGGACTTCGGCAGATAAATTAAAATTTTAATTGATTTAAACACTTAGAATTGATGACAAGTTAGGATAAAAACTGTACTAATATGTTTTTGAAATCTAGTTTTGAATGTTAACAAGTGTGTTATTGACTAAATGATACAAAAGTAATAAAATTTAATGTGAACAGTAATGAGAAAAATACATTTTTTACAACTGATTATGTAATTAGAGTAATAATTTTAAGCAAAAATTTACAATTTTTACTGATTCCAGTAACGTATCCATAGTCCTCTATGATATACATATAATAGTTAATTGGGGTTTTGGACTGTCGATTGACAAAACAAGCAATTTCAAAACTTCATCTGGCCTCTGATGAAAAATGGCATTTATTTACTGAGAAAATGTGCAGATTAACTGAGTAAGCAAGTTATTGTTAGTTACCACCCTAATATATAATTACATGATAACAGCTTTTACATGGACGGCACCTCCTTTATCTGTGTATGTGTGCAGGCAGAAGAGGGTACGCTCCTTCCTCGAAGCTGCTTCGCTATCACCAGGCAACAGAGGAGCCGCCCCCTTCGCCGCACGTGACCCTTCCTGAAGATGTGACAGCAATGAGAAGACACTCGTACACCCCAGAGGGCCGGCCACTGAGAGTCACGAGCCAGCTGTTCTTCCAGGTGATTGATTTGATTGATTGACTGTATTTACGTGATAGAAACTTCACAGTCACTACACAGACTCTACTGTGCAGAGGGTCTGATTAGATGCTGAAGCAACTAGTTGCATACATTTGCATATTAAGGAGGCAGAAAGCGATTCTTTTAAAACTCTCCTAATTCAAAGAACCTCAGTGCTTTAAGATGCATCGTTCATGTGAGCACCACCCAAATGTTATGTATAATAAATTGTATGACTTAACTAATGCATCAATCTTAGGGCCTTGTCAGTGTTTATTATATTTCAAGACAGCTCAAGTGCTCCTTGGACAGAAATAGACGATAGGCCACATAAGGACAATTACACTGGCTGTCAAATCGACCTCAGCTTGCTGCTACTGGTTTAAATAATCTGACTCCACAGTGTGAGTGTGTGTGTGTTAATCTCCTTAATTAAAAGTTACAATCTCCGTGTGTGTCTGAAGCTTTAACTGATTGATGTGACAACGTCCTGCTACAGAACCATCAATCTCTCACATGTCTGACTGTGTGTGAGCTAGAGAGAGATCGATCCAGTGTAATGTGCAAAATGCAGTGTAACCGTGTGTGTGTGTGTGTGTGTGTGAGGGAAAGATAGTGTGTAGTTCTGTGTATTTGTGCATGTTATTAATGGAAAGGTCCATAATTAGCTGTTTAACCTTGTAAGTGGGTTACGGTGTGGAAGCAGTTGAGAGTTAATTTATGCAATGCTGCACTGCAGGCTGAAACAGAGCGTGTTCATGTGAGTGTGCATGTTGTGAGATTGATTTATATTTGCAACACATGTGAATGTAGAAGGCGAGTGTCACGGCTTGTAAGTTTGCATTGGTTTATGTGAGTGTGTAAATGGGAGAGAGGGAGATTTAGGTTAGTGGATTAGAAAGCAGGAATGCAACGTTTGTGTGTGAGAGATATGCCTCTACACACTGCCTGTTAAAGTGAGTGATGGCTCCAGTGACCTTTTATAGAGGTGGCTTTTCATGCCCCTTCCTCCCCACGTCGATCCTTCATGACCCTGAGTCTGCTTATATACAAAACGCACATAAAACCAAATGCATCTTTTTCACTCCTTTCTGTTTTCATCCACACTAAGCTGCTGTTTTCCAATGAAGAATATTGCAGTTTTATATTGCAGGTGTCGCAGTAACATTAAGCTGCCAAAATTGTCACGAGTGCACCTTTCTCTGTGATCTGTGACAGACCGTTGAATTTCAGACAAAGTATTGTGCAGCACACGCCTCTCCTGTTCCCACTAGCCACCCTCCAGGCAGTCAAAGGACATAAAGTTGTTACTGTGATGTAGAGACAGAGCTCAGTTAAAGAGGTAGTATTATACTCATTTTCAGGTTCAAAATACTATTTAGGTGTTTTACCAGAGCAGGTTTACTTGGTTTAATTTTCAAAAAACAGCATTTTTTTGTCATACTGCACATTGCTGCAGCTCCTCTTTTCACCCTGTGTTGAAGGCTTCGTTTTAGCTATGGAGTGAAGCATCTTGTCTTTAAATGATCTTTTTACATGTTGCCGACCAGCTTGGCAACATGGACTGCAGCAAGAGTTTCAGAGCGGTGAGTTATTAATCTGTAACAAAAGGATCTTTCATCCATAAAGTTTTAACCGAGCTCTGTCTCTACATCACAGTAACAACTTTATGTCCACTGACTGCCTGGAGGGTAGCTAGTGTTTGGAAGGGAGAGGAGAGCTGTGTGCTGCAGCTCAGAGTGAGTAGCTGCTTGTTGAGTGTTAAATGTGGTGCATTGATCCCTGTGAAGTCACAGGGATGAAAGGGAAGTGACTGGACTACAAACGAGCTGTTTTCATGCAGTTCAGAGCTTTTTGCGAGAGCTTTCTGCGGGAGATGGGAACTCCCTTTGGGCTGGACTTTGGGCTTTTTCACTTTGCAAACCTGTTACATGCACAAAAAAGGTATATAACTCAATAAAGGAGAGGGGAAAGCCAAAAAGCAGAATACCACCTTTTTAAAACTTTATGGATGAAGGATACATCTGTTAGAAATAAATAACTCATCACTCTAAAACTCTTAATCCAGTCCAAGGTGCTAAGCTGGTAAGGGGATATACAGCTGAACCAAAGGTGCCCTACTCCGCCTCTGTAATCCTTAACTAGGAACTGTGCATGTGCATCTCCTGACAAAGATCTTGTAGAGGTGAGATGCATCACTCCATAGCTAAAAACGAAGGCTTCAACACAGGGTGACAAGAGGAGCTGCAGCGATGTCCAGTATGATTTTTTTTTTTAAATGGTGTTTTTTTAAATGAAACCATGTAAGCCTGTGCTGGTACAACCCCTAAATAAGATTGTGAACCTGGATAATGAGCATATTATGATCTCTTTAATGCAGAAAGCTCGAATTTTGCAGATATATGTAATTTAAATTAGATAAGATCTTGACTGCCCACACAGTTGTAACGTAAATACTGCTTTTCTTTAAGAATGATAGTCTGTCTATATGTCTCAGCCCTGTGATAGGTGATCTGTCCCGAGTGTACTCCACTGCTCATCCAAAAGGAGGAAGATTGGATCATAGTCTCTCTTTAACAGCAAGTGAAGGTTCTTGTAAAAAAAAAAAAAAAGCATGCAAACTTATGTTATAGCAACAGTTTCTTGTTTTAATTTGATGATTAATTGTATATGTTCTTGTCATATGCAATTTTAACAAGAAAATAGTTATTGTTTTAACAGATACATTGATTCTGTTGTGATAAAAATATTTAGTTATTGTCACAGCTTAGCTTTAAGAATTTGTTGTAAAAAAAAATAAATCACATTTTGATCTCTCAACATGTCTGTCCTGAAAACAATAATCTCATTAATAAATTCCAGTCTAGCTTCTGTAGAAATGCAGGCAGCCTCAGCTAAATCTGTCTCTGTCTCTCACATTTGTGGCCCCGCCATGTCGTCGGCTCTTTCATTCCCATCAGAAACATGGCTGCAGCAAATATTCTCCCAGCTCTTACAACATGAATCACTCTGCAGCCCAGAGCAACGGCCACTTTACTATTTTTTTTCTTTTTTCTTCCCCTTGTCTTTGCCTGGCAAAATGCTAATTAAATGCTAATTGGTGTAGACCGTCAGGGTAGAGCTAATGTCGTAGCTGAGAGGTGAGCTGAGGTGAAGGGTTTGTTAATGACACCGAGCAGCCGGCTAAAGTCAGCTATTAGCACGGAGGGGCTCTCTGTCATACCAACACAGGCCTCATTAGGAAGCCTTCATTCTGTCGGCGTGCGTGTGTGCGCGTGTGCGGTGATGAGATGGGATTTGTTAAGACATAACTAGTGGGCTTAACCTTTTCAGAGAATATTACAATGATTTGTGGATGTGTTAGCGTGTGTGTGTTCACGTTTGTACCTTTTTTTTAAGCCTTAAAAGTTTCGCTGAGAAGTGGCCTCTCTTTTGCAAACCTGCTGTTTGTACCCGTGTGCATGCATTATCTCGTGCTTGCTCACTTCGAGCATCAGCGTGTAACTTACACCCTTACTTAGAGATGCCCTTTTTTCGCTCCTTTTAATATTGAGTGGTTGTAGAGTGGCGTTACAGAGCGGACTGAGTAACGGACACCAGCTGCAGTGAGCACCTGAACCCTGCAACAGAGACGTTTCATTTGGCCTGTTTTCAAGTTACTCAGGGAATTAACATTAATTAGCGACAGCTCATTATCATTAGCAAACAGTAACGTATGTATTTTGCCAACTTCAGTGTATAAATTTGGAGTCGATCTCCGGCGTGCCCAAATAATTTTTCATCCTCACAGACTCTAATTTTCACTTATACAGTTAAATGCTCACATTGGAGATCCGGCTGTGTTAAAGAAGAGCTGCAACATTAGCAGGCTGAAGTAGGCAAACTCAGTGGAGAACAGTAAACACCAAATGACAGTTGAGCCTGAGAGTCTTAAAATGGCAACTTTACAGAGGATAAACACTTAAGACGTTTCCTCTGATGCCTCTCTGAAGGAAGGATATCAGAATAACCGACAAGAATAGCTTGTCTCTAGATTTTCATTTTGTTCTCTGCTAAGGAATAAGCATTACAGCCTCACCTTGTACTTGACATGGCTGACTGTCTACTCTTGTTTTTGACTCAGCATCCTCTCTTCCAGGTGTTTGCGGCCTACGACTTCAAAGCCAGAGGAAACCACGAAGTGTCTGTCCGGTCAGGCGAGCCAGTTCGTATCCTCGAGCCCCACGACAAACGAGGGAACCCTGAGTGGAGTCTAGTGGAGGCGAGAGGTGGGCAGAGAGGCTACGTGCCCTCCAACTATCTCACAATCATGCCTATGGGGACTGGGCCACCTGGCAAATACCAGCCCAGCTGCTAGGAGCGAAGGACGGAAGGAGAAGACATACAGCAGCGTGAAATGTATCATCAAACAGCATGTATCTACATAGTGACCATCAGTTATTTTGTTTTTAAACCAACATTAGAGACATTAAATAAAATATTTTGATGGGCAACAGTGTTAATTTAACACTGTTATTTTTTTTTCTATATCCATTTCCTGTGCAAACCAGTATGGAGAGATTTTCAAAATTGCAAGGAAAAGAAAGTAAATGTCAAGTCATGTAAATTTTATTTATATAGTCCAAAATCACAGATTTGCCTCAAAGGGCTTTACGATTTTTACAGCAAAGAACACCCTCTGTTCTTAGATGCTGATTTGTAAGGAAAGAAGGAGAAAGTCTTCCCATTGTAACCTTCACAAGTGAGGGCTCTTATTGGCCTTTCCTAGGGTAATTTCAGCACTAATTTTAAGTTTGAAAATGATATATTATTATGATATATTTTTGCTTATCAAAAGTTCCCCCCCAAAGGGGAGATGACACAAGTCTCACACAACATTTGAGCTTTAAAAACACTCTAGCTAAACGTTTAAAAATAGCTTCGTGGTGCAACAGTGTGAAAATGTCAGAAAGCCACAAATGGCTTAAGAAAAAGATGTGCAAGAAGATATTTATTCATTTGGACGGTAAACCTGTATAGATGATTACATGAGGCGTTTTTATTCTGATTGGCTATTATTCCGATTATTAGTGGAATATTAGGGTCCATGGGAAAGTAGTTAGATCTACTTCATTGTGGACATGACTATACATAATCCTTGACCTTATTAATGTTAATATTTGTGACACACAGAAAAAAAATGAAGGAAGCTGTAGCTGGCAGTTATATGCTGTGCTGCACAGATTCTTGCTGAGATGGAATTTAACTCATTTTAAAGCTGAAGGACAATCTTTAGGTTGCACTGCAATTTTTTTTTTATGTTCGTTGTTTAAAAAGCACCAGAGACTATGGGTGAATAGTTTTTAAGGTGAACGGGGGCTGTCTGAAGTGAAGGAAGTTGACATATATCCCATGATCCTCAGCAGGACATGAGGACACTTGAATTGAAAATGATGAAAAGATTGCATGTTCTCATTAGTGTGCCCGAGTATTACCGAACTAACTGCAAAAAAAGTGTGCGCGTCTATTTGGATGATAAGAAATTGGGCTGAGGGTTGTGTGTGTGTGTTAAGACTCCTTCTCCTCACCTGGAGGCAGGAGCAGTACTATATCGAGACTGACAGGTACACAGCGCTCTCATCATCTCAGACTGTGTAATGTGATGTAAATGCAAAATGTCTCCAGGGCCGAGTAGCAGAGAGGGAGATGGAGAGGGGAGACGGAGGGGGCAGAGATGAGAAGACAGAGGAAGGTATTCATACGATAAACTGAAACAGTTGGTGGGAAATGAAGGGTAACAATAAGAGACTAAATTGCTGCTTAGATATAAAATAGTGTAGACCGGACTGGCATTTAATTGTTAGTGTCTGTTTAGTGAACTTTTGCCGCTTCAGTATCCTCTTGTTACAAAGAGGAACCACACTCCACGGGGAAAAAAGTGCCATGGTCATAGAAGTACTTCTGCATCTGACAGACACGGAAGTTGTTTTATTTTTACACTTTTTATTTCTATTTTAAAGTCAAATATGCATGTTTTTATTCTACTTCATTCCTATATCTTTAAGTTAACATATTTATCCTGCAAAGCTACCCTTTTAGATTTGGAGTCAAGTCTTCATCTCCAGCAGTTTGTTATGTTTGATGACTTTACATTATTTACAGCTAAAAAAAAATATTATCGACTGGTTAAAAGATCCTGATGTCCACCAGAATATTGAGCTGTCCTGTATGTGACAAAATAATTTCATGTCTCAACATGTCAGCATTAATGGAAAAGACCAAATCAGAGATGTAGAAAGAAGAATTTTTTTTTTCGTGATTAAGCCCCACCCCTTTCATTTTATACTCCAATCACAGCTGAACAAGAATTCAGACAACTTTCGTGGAGTAGAACAAACTAGACTTGTAAATAGCGTTCATGTCAACATCCAACTCATTGTGTTAGAGACACTTTTTTTCCCTGAAACTTCAGATATGGCCAACTTGGTATTTAACAAAATAGAAGTGCCTGAAAAACAAACAAACATGGACGCCTCACATCAGCTAACGTCTGCCTTTCAATATTATTTAACACTAATTCAATGGATGTTGTGTTATAATCTCACACGTCCAACTCTGTAACCATACAACCGTTTTCACGATATGAACATTCACAAGGGAATTTTTCCCATAAATCCCATCCGTCCATCCCATGTTATGTGAACACAGCACAGTGTCTCTCCACATTAGCAAGATATTGAGGATATTTTTGAAAGAGAAGCAACATTTAAATCTTTATGATACTTTTTCCAGCGAGGTGGCATCTGCTTGACTGAGTACGGCTCCTGAAAGTGTTACACGAGCATGTTTTGCATAAAATTGAGCCCTTTCCCTCTGGATTGTGCCGTATCAGCTGCTGTGCGAGTGAGGCAGAGGGAGGGAGGCTGGGATTCGGCTGCTCAGCTGGAGCTTAGCTGTTCCCATCCGTCTGAATGTCAGGACGGAGCGGAGCAGCAGGAGAGAGACTGTGTGTGTGTGTGAGATGTTACCAAAATACCAAATGTCCTCAAGGGTAGCAAGATGAAGGAAAATAAAAGACAATCCCGCAACCTGACAACATTTTACCTGCTTTCACCTCTTTAAAGCCAGTTTAGGGAGAAAGGAAAAAACGTTAAAACAGGTGACGTCATTAAACCTCGCTTTCTGGAATCTATTCTACTGTTAAGTATTTATTTTTAACAACCATTAATGGCAAACTAATGGTGTGAAGCTGCTGTTGGTGACGCTCCCTGCAATTTTGAAACCATTTTGTATTATTAATAGTTTAATATTTTCTTATTCCCTTGGGAAACCTGGCCAAAATGTAGATAATGTAAAAACTAAACTTAATTACTTCACCAACTACTCCGCCCTGGAAAAGATTTAGAGCCATTTGCTTGTGATATGTGACCATGTTTACGAAGCAGGGGGTGTATTTAAAATCTTTCTTTGTGATCAGAAACTATAATAATGTATGGACCACACACATGTCAGGTTAGGTGATATCCTTACAGAAATGTGTGTGTGTGTGTCCTTTATTGCCTAAAGAGACTTTCATTTTTCAACTCTCCACCACTAGAGGGAGTCGGAGACTCTGGTTGATGAGAGAACCTGTGTATTTTTCACCCTGTAACCGAAAAGTGTGTGTGTGTGTGTGTGTGTGTTTGTCAGTATTAGTTGTTGCCCGAGAGCAGACCCTGAGCATAATCCTGTACATTCTGTTCATATTGTTCAGTTTACCTCAGTTTTTTTTTTTATTAGCCCTCTGTCAAACCAACATTTGTGTAACACGTTTAACCTGTTGATGATCTTGTTTTGTACAGCCTTTTCTGTTTATAATTTATTGTTTTGTATCTGTGTTTACTCATACTGTTGTTTTAACTTATTTGACGCAGCAGGGCACACACAGTATTCACACAGCAGATGCAGAGTTTCTGCAGTGCAGCAGTAGAATCTGTCAGCTCGGCTGTGAACTGACTGAGTGGCTTCAATAAAACTAAACAGAAACCTGTTCAGTGTCCTCATGTCACTTCAACCTAGTGCAAAATGCAAAAAACAAACAGACATGTGACATAAATATTAACGACAGTTTATACCAATGGAAACCGGTGCAGAAAACTGATAAAAGGTGTGCAGCTGTCATCACATGTGATTGTGTGAAAATGTGAAATCATAACCTTACTGACATCAGATAATTTAATCTGGAACTTATTGTTGAATCTAATGTTTCAGCTTCAGTATTTTCAGAGAATGTTTGTTGTGATCCAGTTGAGGGAAGTTTATATCCTCTGCTTGAAATTAGGTAAAAACTATGATGCACTATGTCTCAATGTCAGAAAATGTAAAAGTCTAATGTTCATCCATGAGCTATACCCACTTATCCTTTGAAGGGTCGCAGGGGGCTGGAGCCGATCCCAGGTGACATTGGCCGAGAGGCGGGACAGGTCACGGATAGGTCGGCAGTCGATCACAGGGCTGACGCATAAAGTCAGACAACAATTCACAGCCATATTCAAACCTGCAGGCATTTTAGAGTCACCAGTTAACCGAAACTGTGTGTCTTTGGACACCCAAAGAGTCCAATGTGTTGTTTTAAAATTCCTTAGCTTGTCCAAAACTCACACTCAAACAGCGATATAAAACTAAGAAAGGTAGCAAATTAAGTGTTCCTACCTCTTTAGCTAACTACACAATTTTAAATCACATTGTTTTACTGTGTTTTTGCTTCATAAATTACTTTGTAATTTGTTGTAAATTAGTTATTGAGTGACTAATGATTTAAACACTAAAAACTTCCCTAGTAAAAATTGATTCGGTGAAAACTGGGTTAAAACGAGGCTACATTTGGTTGAAAAGTATACGTTTTTTTAGATGTGTAGGTTACAAAATTTTGATGACTTTATTTCACTGTGAAGCGCTTTCTAAAAAACTATAACTTTAGCCCAGTCTCTTGTTCTGCAAATATCAGCGGTCAATGGGTTGCCTACTCCTTTAAAGTATAGGTTCCCAGTATTTTAATGTCTTTAAAACAATACTCAGATGTAAACGTTGCCTCAAAGGTAAAACAGGTTTTACTTGCTGTAATTATTCCTCCTGTGTATACTGGATCCAAAGTCCTTGTTCTGTGCAAAGTGTTTATCAGAAATTGACATGAGTTATTCAGGTCAAGTAGATGTCTTCCAATGTTAGTCTTTTTAGTATAAATTCTATCAATTACTTATAAAACTCCTTCAAATCCATCTAGGTATTTTTCCATCCCATAGTACGGGTGGCCACTAGCTTGAATCCCAAACTAGCTGAGAAAATTTTGAGCTCCTCGATTCCTCAACAGCCACCACTGTGGCTCCCTTTAAGCTGGGCGCAGAACCCCGCAGACTTTGTGTCAGCTGATCGGTTTACTCTTTGTAGAAACTAGCTCTGGCAGATTCTTAGACACTGAACATGTTTGTAGAGTAAACACAGCTCCTCACAGGTTTCGGACCCTGCAGTGTGAACAGGCCTGCCGCCCAGATTGGTCGGGTTCTTTACACAGCAGCTGTCACTACATCATCTGCAGCTAATCTAAAATTGCGTTTACTTCAGCATCGCCTCTCTTCCTGTGTACTGGCTTTGTTCACATCCTGTCCTCAGCTCTTCATCTGATTGACTCAGCAGTCCACCATTACATTTCTTCGTCATTTCTTATTTTTTCACCACAGTGTATAACAAAACAGTTCTTCTTCCCATTTTGCCTGAGCTACCGAAGTCATTTTGTTTTCCCAGAGCAGCAGGTGTGAGTTTGAACCATTCACAGGTACCTCTCTCATCTTTATACATCTACTTGTGCAGTGGAGTGTAAAATAAATGCACAATAGAAAGCTGCAGTGAGTATAAACACACACACATTTATCTGCTGTGCTGTGTTAAACTTTGTTTCTGTTTCAGGTGAGTTCAGCTTTGCTTTCAATGTACCATTCACCTGCTGTGTGAATGTAAAGTAGCTCAGCAGCAAATTTCCCAGATAAATAAAAATGGAGAAAATGTTGTGACAGTGTTTTTACCTACCCCATAAACACTTAGTTTGTTTTTTTTTCTTTTCTCTGCCTGTCAAATGCTTTTAGCAACGTGTGCCTGAGCTGTTTTGTTCTCAGCCATCAGCCACACGTCCTAATGGCCCTTTTGTCGGTTATTAGGATGCTTTTTGTAAACATTTTGGCTAACTTTATTAATAAAAAGAGTAAATAAATGCAAAATGGAGAAAGTGAGACAAAGAACTCTGAGTATTGATTCATACTGAAAGAGAGAAAAAACACAAGGTGATGGAATATTAATGACATGAAAACACAAACAACATGGAACAGAAACTGAACCAGCAGTCGCAGGAAGATGTTTTGACTGACACATACACTGACGAGGCTCCAGCTTCATACTTAACACACGGACACGAGAATGAAATTCCCAGAGTCCCAACAAACATGTTGCACACACCTCCCTCATAAAACATTTGCAGAGCTAGTTTTGAAACCTACATTGTTAACTTGTGACATGTTTACATTGACTAACAGTCTTCTTCCTCCGTCTCTTGCCGTTGCATTTGCAGCATTTCTTGACACATTACATACGTAACTGCAACCAAATGTCTAACGTGCAAGTGCAACATTCTGCAGAGCGAGGCAATTATTTTCCGTAGAGGGAGCGACCTTCCTTTCTTGGGCAACTGTGCGAGGTATAAGAACTTACTCAAGGGCACCTCAGCAGTACCCAGAAGGTAATCTGGCACCTTTCCAGCTGCCAGTCCACACTTCACACTATGATCTGTGCTGACAGACAGACTTGCCAGATAAGAAAATGATCATTTTGATTGTTTACATTCCAAAGTAGTCTGTAGCGGCCCTGAAGATATTTTTAGTGATTGTTAAAACCTACTTACTTACCTACTGTGCTTTATTCAATGCTCTACCTTGTTGTGAAACAGCCCTGTTCAGTCGATTATTATTTTCTGGGGGGGGCGCATGACGCATGACAAAAATAAGCCACACAACGAGGGCCATTGTGATTACGTGATCAGCACCTTAAACCCAGAGGGCACCAGAGCGCCACAGAGCACCTTTCTAAACAGCCACATTAGTTAGGTATGTGTCCAACAGAGAACAACTTCACCATCACTCAGAGGGACGTGTCCATCTTCAGAACTTTGTGTCTTGGAAACACAACGCCAGTGTTGCGTTTTCTGCTGTTGCTGCTGCCTGAGATTTTTCTTTTATCTGCCCATCTGACGCTCATCTTCTGAACATGACTTAGTAACCAACTTCTTAAAAGCTTCTCTTTTACAGTAACTTCAGTCTGAAAATGGGGGTGAATATGGCAGCTAAGCTTTCACATCTTATATAACATTTTCACTTTTCATCTAGTATGACACTGAAATAACTCATATCTGGTAGGCTTCTAACAAATTTATTTGTGGTTTTTTGGGTGGGTGGGGCTGCAGCCTCCATGTTTGACTGCACTGCTGCGTGCTAACTGCAGCTGTAGCATCATGTCTGCTGTGTATTTTGTCTGTTGTGCTAAGGAGGGAGCTGCCTGTGGAATCTGAGTAAGTGTTTTTGTGTCTAATGGTATTCCAACATACTAGTGGGGTCCGACAGCTCTGTGCAACAGACTTTTTGAGGGTCAAGACTTGGTTTTTGAGTCCAGGTTAGAATTAGATTAAGTTTAGGGTTAAGGTTAGGCATGGTCATGGTGAGGGTAAAGGGCTAGGGAATGCTTTATGTCAGTGATGGGTACCCACAAAGATAGTGACACAAGGCTGTGTGTGCGAGTGTGTGTGCCGGGCGTCTCCACAGGGAGCATTAGCTGGCTCCAGCAGGCACTGGAGTGTGAACTGGAGAGGTGGTTTGGGGCCTTTTAGAGTGGCACTTAGCGAACAAGCGCTGCCTCTGTATTTGTGCTGAAGCGCGACAAGGCCTGCTCTGTGCATGCTTGCACGAGTGTAGATACTCAGATGGGTAGTCTTGTGTGTAAAAACGGACATATGCATGCATGAATATATTATGATTCTGTACGTTGTATTTGTGGATAGCAAACGTTTCCTGTGTGGATCTTCACTCAACATGTGTCCATTCAAGCACGTGTATTCACTTCAGTACACTGGCATGAACATGTGTGCGGCCGCGTGTGTGTGTGGTGGCCATTAATACTTACATCAGCAAACATTTTTTTTTTCCGTCAGCAGCAGTTTGATGCAGAAGAACACCTTCAGGCTTCTGATACCCCATTACATGTGTGTGTTGGAGCCAAATTAGCCTTGGTCTTAGTGTGTGTGTGTGTGAGTATATGCCTTCTGGTGCACGTGGGAGGATGCACATGCTCGTGTGTGCATGTTTGTGTGTGGCTGAGCCTCAGCAGTGTAACAGTGAACAGATCTCAGGCTATAAATAGCTTGTCTTCTAACTGAGGCTGAGCTAAAAATAGAGCCATGGTTCACATTGCAGCCTAGAGGAAAACAGAAGAACTGCATATTTACATTTACAAACTGACAGTTTGTAAACGTAAGCATTTTTGAGTTGATGTTCTTTTTTCTTTTTTTTTTACAGGGAATGAGCTGGTACTCATCAGTCATTAGGCTACTGACATATGTAAAACATGACTGTAACACATAATAATGAATAAAATATGCTTTTATATGCTGGTAAGTTTAAGATAAATTCTTTCTTTTTGATTATATTTGGGTATTTTATGCCTTTATTTGATAAATGACGGTAGTGAGATGAAAGGAAATGAGGAGCGAGGGGGATGATATGCAACAAATAAAAAATAAACTGGAGATTTTGCAGCTACTGAAGCCCCCCGAGTATAAAGGAATTTCTTAAGGATGGCACTCATTATTGAATGGACAGTCATTCTGGAATCAGCTCAAGAGATTTTTTAAATCAAATCAATGAATCAAAAGAAATCCCATAGCTATGTTTCTGTTGCCAATAGAAACAATTTTGAAATAAAATACATATCCGTATTTGGGCAGGGCTTCCAATTTCAGATGTTTTATGACTAGCCCCGGATATTTCTCTCAAAAAATCTATAATTATCACTAAATATAAATGATGTAATTCCTGACCGCTGCATTCTAGCCCTCGCTGCCGCCTGTGTGGATGTAGAGGGAGTGAGCGGAGCTGTGTGATGTCCTCTTGTATACAAGCTAGGTCAGTCCATCTGCAGGCCTCTTTTGGCATGGACGGCGTGCTATGCTGCTTCTGCTCAGCTGTCTGGCTCACACAGAAGCAGTATACTATATAAAGTCCCACTAGCAACCATACTGCCCCCAGATTTGATCACCGCTGGTTCACTGACTAATGTAGCTAAGCGAACCCTAACTACATGATCTGTGACATCTGCTGCTGGTGCATTCTGACATTTTACATACATCGCAGCAGGCTGCTAGTTTAATTTAATTTTAGAAAGTACCAAACATTACAGCAGTCAAATAGAAATGTGAAAACATAAAACAAGGTACAAGGTTGTTTATTTGCCATTATACAGTACAAGGCTGCCTAATGAAAAGAAATTTGGAGTTCTTCATGCTACACACACAATAAAAAATTATGTGTAGGCCTATGATAAAATATGGTAACATATAAAATAAAATAAAACAATATGTACAGTTACTTATATAAATATGTACAGACACGAAAACCACTCACACATTCCGCAGTGCATTTTTTGAATTTGCATCTTGGGTGATTGTAAACAGCAGCAACCACATGATAATATGGTTTCATCCTCAATATAAATTGTCTGACACCCGGGGAAATAGTGTCCATCCTGACTGTGTTTGAGCACCGAGCATCATCAAACACAGGTAGGTAGGTTTATTGTCACAGTCCAACAAGTTATAGAGTGAAATTACAGTTTTGTATCTCTCTTCTGCTACATAGCAGACAAAATACATTAATAAAGAATCAATTACTGAAATAAGATAAGAGAAATAAACTATCATCAGTGGAGCAGTGCTGAGGATGAATTAGAGTTTAAGAGTCTGATAGGTTGGTGGGAAAAAGCTCTTCTGGATTCTGCATTCTGGTGGTGCTGCAGCAGAAACTCCTATAAAAACAAACACAACTTTTGCTGTTTTATTTCCTTATCTAATGAAATGTATGAAATTAATTGTCCTTTATATGTAGCTTTGGCAATATTGTTGCCATCCCTTCATGCCAATAAAGCTAATTTGAAATTATATATCTCTTCCCAGAATGCAGCAGGGTGAACAGGCTGTGGCTGGGTGGGTGCTGCCCTTTAGGATCCTTTAGGCTCTGCGTAGGCGCCTCACCTCACCGACATCACTGACGCTCGGGAGACGGGTACCAATGATCTTCTGAGCAGTTTTAGTCACCCGCTGCAGAGCCCTCCGATCCTGGGCCGTGCACATCTCATCCCAGTTTGTGATGTTTCCAGTCTGGATGATTTCTGTTGCTCCTTGGCGTGGCCTTTTTAGGCTTTCTCAAGAAATACAGCTGTTTCTGAGCTTTCTTCACCAGCGTGGAGATGTGAGATGAATCAGCATCACGGAGAGTGATGGTGATTCATGTGTTCACCTGCTCCACCTCAGCACCACTGATGTGGACAGGAGTGTGTGTCTTTATCTCCTTCTTCCTATAATCAACGATCAGCTCCTGAGTCCGCCTCCGCTCATCTTGACGTAGTCTTGCACTGAAATCTCAGAACATGGACCGCCTGCCGAGCGCTCGATCCGGGATGTTGATGGGGCAGGTCTCTGTAACGATGTGGGCACAACAGGCTCTGAATTCCGTTGCTTGGTCGACATCAGTCCCATTTTGTCCAGACCGGAGCTTTACGAGCAGAATTAAGTCCGAGCTGGGCCAGCATGGCTCCTCGCCGATCACCGCACCCGCCGCAGGGCCTGGGCCGGCTGTTTGGGCTGGGAGGATCGTGGTCTGCTGCTCATTAATCCAAAAACCATATCTTGATCTTCCAATGACTGTGTTTATGTCAGAGGTAACGCATGTTTTCTCAATAAAGCCGGGAAAAAACAGATTTCAACAATTTCCAATGAAATGTAAGTTTTGCAGCAGTCATACAATGCAGTGAAACTGAATTAAATTTTGTGTTCCAAGGCAGAACCACAGGGGCAACCCTCAAAACATTTGGCCATCTGTACCCACCCTGACCTCAGCCCCAGATGGTCTGGGCTTAGCTGCAAAGGCCCCTGGACAGCACGCAACATGGCTGTGTTTTACTGCTGCTGGTAAAATGAGGCGATGCAGCACAGATCACCCCGTAAATCTATATTCCCAGCTACACTTTCATTGGGGTTTTCTTCAGCTCAGCTCTGCGCATCAGAGTTTTACTGTCAAAATTTGGCTTTACTGTGTTTGTTTTATTGTATACAGCATGTCTGGCATCAGTGTGTTTGTTTAAAGACTGTGGTTTGAAATCTTCACATGCTGGTGTGTGTGTGTGTGTGTGTGTGTGTGTGTGTGTGTGTGTGTGTGTGTGAGAGAGAGAGAGACAGATCAGAGCATCAACGGTCAACCGCACTGTTCATGTTGCTAATGGCAGCCTCAGGGTAAGAGCAAGCCATCTGAGCCTCTGCATGATAGTGTGTGTGACAATTGTGTGTGTGTGTTGCACAGTCACTGCCTCCTTTACAGCTGATCCTGATGGTCCCTGCGCTGTGTCTAAATTCAGATACCTTGTACATGTACATGTAGTTCACTGCGTACACTATGTACTTATTACTTGCGACGCTGAAAGAATTTTGATGGGGTCCTGTCGTCTCAAATCAAACACGCTTATCGGAAATGGCTACCGCAACACGGGAACTCCCCAAAACGTCTGCCAGCCTGTTTGCTCACTCGAGTTGAATCAGTTTTATTAAAAGTTAATAAATATGAAGAGTGCAAATTCACACAGCAATAAATTTATAGTGAAACAGGAAAGCAGGAGAGCTGACAAACACACACACACACACTGGATTGTTTGCAGTCAACTGTCACAACTTCACGACATATTTGTGAGAGTGACGTGTAAAGTGTGTAGAGTGTCTGTGTGTGTCTGTGTGTATTTGGGATAACAGCTGATGTCTGCAATTAGGAGCAGCCAAAGTCAAACCCCCTGAGGAAATGGAGAGGTGCTGGGCTGAGCCGACATGACACGTAAACACACATGAAAGCGCAGAGACACACATTAATATCCTTTCTCCCACATCTGTGTCACCAGGAATTAAAGTACCTCATGCAGCGATTTTATCTTTAATAAATCATCAGTGTATCACATCATGTTTTGTCTTGTTTATTTTATTCCCTATTCGCAGCTTATTTGCAAGAAAAATCGATTTCAGGTTTCAGCCGTAGAAGTTGTGAGAGGATCTGTGGGTTTAGACACATTTCAGAGTCTCGATCCATTTCAGAATCAGAATCAGCTTTATTACAGATTGAGACAATAGTGCAATGAGCAGAGAGCAAAGGATGCCGTGTTTGTAGGTGGATTTAGTTTACAGTTTATACAATATGAAAACATAACAATATGAACAGTATGAACAGCTCTGAAACAGAGAATGATGGATAAATGATAAGTGGTAACCAGTAAACTGGTGGCTGATCAGAGACAGAGTTACTGGGTTATTGCACTGGAATGGTTCCTGACACTGTGAGTCAGAGTCAGCTGGTCATCAGAGTGATGGCTTGTGGGAAGAAACTCTTCCTGAGTCTGTTGGTTTTGGCCTCCATAGCTCTGTTGTGTCTGTAGGTTGTGTCCGGGGTGAGATGGATCTGCAGTGATGTTTCCTGCCTGTTTCCTGACTCTGGAAAATGTGTAAGTCCTGAATGGAGGGCAGGTTGGCACCGATGATCTTTTCTGCAGCCCTGACTGTCCGTTGCTGTCTGCTCCTGTCCTTTTTGGTGGCAGATCCAAACCAGACAGTGATGGACGTGCAGAGGACAGACTGGATGATGGCTGTGTGAAAGTGGATCTTCAGCTCCTAGGCAGGTTGAGCATCCTGAGCTGGCACAGGAAGTACATAAGGACTATTTTGTTTACCTCCTACTTCCATATTACTTATATTACCTACATTACTAATAGTGGTGTAAAACCGACCCGCATAAAAAGAATTGTTCAATAAACAAACCACGGCTCGGTTTTTACATATAATCCACAATTTTCTGTTCCACAAAAAAAATATTTAGCACACAACCTTACACCCTTTGTCTTTTCCCTTGCCTGGAGAGTACCTGTCCAATGAACTCAGTATATCAATAACGGGTCATCTTAAAGACTTTCTCCAGAGAGCTACAGCCCTTGATCCAAGGTTTAAATCCCTGCCTCTCCTGGATGATGCCTCTTGCCACCAAGTCTACAAGGATCTCACAACACACATTCTAGAGAATGAACTGCAGGTATCTTTTTATGTTTTTTCTTTGCTGTTAATGTCAAACTAATAAATTATGTATCAGTTATTCTTTCTCTTAGGGACAAAGCAGTGAGGCAGGGGGAGCTGGGCCATCCACAGAACCACAGGAGAAATCCTCATCACCTCCCCCGAAGAAGACGGCTATGGCAGAGCTATTTGGAGAGCTTTTAAAAGCAAAGGAGCAGACCAAGCACCTTTTCCTAAATCGTTGAGCAGGAGGTCAGCTCATACAAATCAGCAGACAGCATTCATGTGGATGCTGACCCACTGAGATGGTGGCGGGCAAATGGGAGTAACTATCCTCCTGTTGCAAAACTTGCACCACCTCTGTGTCCCTGCAACGTCTAAACACACATGTAAAGCCCCTACAGACTGAGTTTATGTGGCCTATATGTTGTGAAAAATGCAGATACACTTGTGTGACAGCAGAAACTGTTCCTCTCCTTGCTTTGACTGGGACCGGCCAAGGCTGAAAGGGGAGCTTTTGTTACATAGAAACCCAGACTCTCATGCAGCCCTTTGCTCTGGGCCAGACGTCAGTGACTGTCCGGAGACAGAACCTCTGGTCCAGCTCATTTGTGCTGTAGTACTTCTCCAAAGACAACAGTTTGTTGTAACTCAATAATTTGCTAATGCTGTAATTTGTTAATGTTCAGATTGAAAATGGGATTTTTGCAGTTTATGAAAAACAAAGATTCGCCTATACTGAAAGTATTTTTGCTTTAAATAGCCTGAGTAACACAAAAATGTTGATTTCATATTATCAAAATGTCTGTATGTAGGACAATGTTATTCTTGCAGAGAAAATACAGAGGGAACTGAAACTGTAGTGTTTTTCTTTTCTTAATTTGCTGAACAAACCGAACCAAAACCGTGTCCCACAAACCGAATCGTGGGCTTGTTCTTCACCCCTTGTATTTTGCATGCTGGCTTACTGGGAATTATCATTATTCTCATTTTTAAAAATGTTCTTAGATGTATTCTTGAACTTTGTCTTAAGATAATTTCTGACAATGTGTTACGTTTGATTCATAATAGATACTCAGCACAAAAAGCTACACACCTGCAATCTATAAATCTCAAATTAACTTAAAATTGACGCACCTGCCTTACAATCAGCAATTTCTCCTTATATAATGCTAGCACATGGTTACATTTTTCTAATTTCACACACTATTTATAGAACATTGCATTCTGTTTTTATTTACACCTTTAGTCCGATAATTAATTTCTCACATCTTTAATTAATAATTTTTTAACTTTGTTCGTAAGTCTAGACTTTGCTCAGAGATGAGATCATTTCTATATCAACTGTCAAAATATGAGTTTGTTTTCATCCAAGTATCCAAAGCAGCTGTAGTGTGTTTGTTTAGCCAGTTGTTGTTGTGTCACAAACTGACATCAACGCCTCTATAAACGTGAGTTAAATTAGGTCAGTGGCTCCTACACTGTATTCTTGTACAGAATGTAGAGTAGTGTGTGTGTGTGTGTGTGTACACTCTCTCACAAACACACATGCAGACAACCAAAAACACACTCGCACAGTTATTCCTGAAGCTCTGCTCAGCTATGTCGTCGGTGTCCCTTCTGTGCTATAAGTAAATGTCTCTCTACTTTCATCTTCTTCTCTCTCGCCATCCCTGACATGTGGCACCGAGACGCCACAACTCGTAGGCTGAAAGTGTGTGTGTGTGTGTGTGTGTGTGTGTGTGTGTGTGTGTGTGTGTGTGTGTGTGTGTGTGTGTGTGTGTGTGTGTGTGTGTGTGTGCAGTGTCACCATTGAAAACTCAAGCTCATTAGTTGCATACTTTGCATACTTGCATATTTTTTTTGCATGAATGCAGCGATCATGAAATATACAATAAATACCTTACTAGTCTTTAGTAACTGGATTCTTCTGTTTGGATGCCCGTATTATGTGAGGATGTTTGGTATCAAAGACAACACTGCAGCAAGGTATTGTTTCCTTGACAGCACGTCTTTGACACTAAATATGGATGCAGCAATTTATCAGCATGTTGAAGAGTAAATAATTGATTTGCACGACACATGAAGGAAGAAAAACCGCAGTGTCTATTTCTAAAATCAATCCCTCTTCAATGGATAACCACGCTTTCTAAAAAAAGACCCAAATCTTATCTTTATGATAGCTTTGGTATTGATCTGTCCATCACTTCCTTGGATCCTCTCTAAGGCTTAGATGAGGATAAAGCTCTCCCAGTGAAATCATCACTTGACAGGTAACCAACAGTGTTAGGAAAGATCTGGTCCTTTGCTGAAAATTACACGAGACTGTGGATGTATAGTAAGTTAACTACAACTCCCAATTAGTGTTTTAGGAAGAAACATGTGATGAGCTTACAAGTATAGATATCTGATTGATCATTTATACATTTGAATAAATTTGCTTTATGTTTCTGGGTCATGTAAAATAAATTCATTAACTCTGATGCAGTGTCTACAATTCTGACCAACAAATGTTCTGAATTTGCTTTGAATTGTCTCTTATTCAAGTCTCCAACTGGCTTCTTCTGCATAGCAATCGCAGCTGAGGCTCATGGGCATCCTAGAATTTGTAGACGCCTGCCATTCAAAACTGACAAGATTTCTCAAACAAACATGATTTCTCAGAAACAAACTTAAATGATCAAAACTAATGGGCATACCATAAACCTGATACATAGATAAATTATCCAGGAGTGTTTGGCAGGCTGGCCTGGTGTCCTCACCTGTCCTGAAACCAGCACTCATGTTGGGGGGGCTGGATCTAAATCCTGATAACCTGCACTGCATGTACTGTACATTGATGTCGCTGTCATCTTGAACAGCTACTACCAAGCGCTGTCATTGCACTTCTTAGTTTGAACACTAAGAGGCGCTGCCATTTTGACTTGACCTGTTTGGCCACCCCTGATTTAGGTTAACAAAAACATGCAGACAGAAACTAAATCAAAATACTTAAGGGATGACGGTTACCACATGGGTTAAATTTTATGATTTTATATCATTTTATATTGTTTGTCAGTGTCAGTACTACGAGTCAGCCGCAAGATGGCGACAAAGACCATGTGTTCCAATAGAACTTGTTTTTTGTCCTGGCAGACTTTCGACAAGTTCCGCCCTACTGTGCTTTGATTGGCTAGTACTTGCACTCGGCCCTTGTGTATGGATGCTAGCTTTACACCGAACCGCTAACCACGCTGGGCTGAGCCAAAGTCCGAACATAGCCGCACAGCCCACCTCTGTCACTCGCCTAAAGGTGAAGATTCGGGGTAGTCTGGGACTCTTCGCATGTCTCAGGCCATGGTCGCAAGCTGCAGAGATGTGTTGCATCAACCCAGAACGGACTCTTTACCTACATAGCTTACACCCACTGTTCTTTGTAACTTAAACTTTGCTAACAAAACAATATAGTTAGTTCTAGTACAAGTACAACAAAACAAGTATAACAGTACAACAAGATCAAAAGTACAAGGGTTTAGCGCTGGGAGGAATAAGATATAATGGAATTATAATATTTAAATACATGCTGTTACCGTTTTAATTCCTTTCTGCTTTAGAGACTGTCGAATTGAGGATATTTTTTTTGTTTGAACTCTTTAATAAAGGCAAAAAAAGCAAGGCTTCATATCTGTAAATTTACATTCAAGATTTAAACCATTTACATTCATGTTATTTTACCATTATCTTCTATCAGTAGTGTCATCGAGTACTAGCCAATCACTTCACAGTTGGGCGGGACTTGTTGAAACTGGTAGGGGAAAAAACGCGAATGAAACAGCGGCTGGGAAGTTTTCAAGATGGCGGTGCACTAACGGAGATTGGATCATGTAAACAACACAGATTATTTGGGACAGCAAAGGTAAGACACAGATGTTGTTTGTAAATGTACATTTGTTGTTTTTGTTCTCTGAGGTTTAGCAGCCGTCTGCTTGACAAACCCTGAGCTCCATCACAGCTGTCTAAAAAATATATTTCAGAAGCTAAAAGTTTGGTTCTGTTTGAGAAGTTTTCTGTCAAGTTTATAACTACAGTTTTTAGTGTTGCTGCTCAAATGTCCCACGATATTTGTTGTGACACTGCTGCATGTTACTGAACATTTTACTGACAGCAGCCTCTCTAATCATTAAAGAAAACACTCCCACATCAATAAAACACAATAAAGAAATCACCTGGAAGAGACGCAGCGACAGATCATCATATTATAATAATGCAGCGCAGTGAGGATGCAGACATTTCATAGAGGACACAAGAGACTCCGTTGAAGTTCTTACACTTTAACGACAGACGATTCAACAATAAGGTTCAAAGAAAGTTTTTGTAGCACTTCTGAACATAATCTCACACCACGTCTCTCTCACTCATCCACATGAGCACCCCCACTAAATATCTGTATCACACTTTTTAAAAAATCAATTGATGTTTTTTTTTTTTAATGCCCACTAATCCGCCATTTCAATAACAATGCGACAGGTGCAGACACAGCTGGCTTTTAAAAGGAGTGAGAGATGAAACAGTGGAATAATTCATGTTACCCCCAAGACACATCTGTATTTAATTTAATTATTCAATACAAACGCTTTGTGCTTTGCACCTCACTTTTCACCCAGACCATGTGCTGTTTAACAAAAGTGGAGTTGGACCCTAAAGGCATTTTAGACCGTGAACTATAGATCATTCAAAGAGGTGAGGGCCCTTAGTGTCCATAAATGTGTGAAAAGTTTCTCTTTATATTTCATCTGCAGCTCTCAGGTGTCATTAGGAGCAGTGGAGAAGACACATGCCTTTGGTGTGAGAGACCCGGGTTCAATTCCCCACTTTGACCGCATCCACCATTGTGTCCCTGAGCAAGACACTTAACCCCTCGTTGCTCCAGAGGCGTGCGACCTCTGACATAAATAGCAATTGTAAGTCGCTTTGGATAAAAGCGTCAGCTAAATGAGTAAATGTACTCTCTTCCCCCCCTGGCATCTGCCCTCAGACCCGCTCATATTACATTAGATCCACCTTCTTCAGGTTGGCAACCAATCAAAATGAAACCAATCAAAAACACTACCAGCTGCCTTGCCATTTCACAACTCTATAGGACGTATCAAAATTCACGTGAGAGGAGCATCAACAGTGAATTTCCTGCTGAAGTATGTGGAGGTATTTGGAGACCAGAAGGTGTAGAGAAGAAACGGCAGTGTGTCATTTTTTACGACTGTGTGACTCCCCCAGAATAAATAGGTTAGAAAATGACACTCACGCTCTCAGTAAGCTGATCCACAGTGCTTCAAACAACCCGTCCACGCTCCAGAAGATATTACTGCCAGAAGATGTCATGCAGTTTAGGCATGCTCTCGCACATATCGAATGACTGTTGTCATTAAATTTAGAGTGTCCTGATGACACACAGACACACTGGGATTCGCCAATGCATGCAAACGAAACACAAATTTGTACCTACAAATATAAATTATGTACCTGATTAATTTCTTAGGAAATTCTGACACTTTCACATTGACACATTCACACTGTGTCAGTGTCATCTAGTTCAACTCGCATTCATGTCATTTTTTTTATTACAGATCGTCATTTATAAAACAAACTTACAATAATTAAACAAACAAACATAAAAAAACAAGTAGTTATTTACAATCCTCACTTTAATGTGGAAATGGTTTTATATCTAAGCAAAGCTAGACTTGACTTGATTTTCCTACTGTTTATGTAGGGGTATTGCAGTTTGGAATACATATGCGCCCAAGCCCATGGTGAACGTTATGCACAATGTGATAGGGATGATCAATTAAAACTTTGAGGAATTAATTGCTAAATTAATTAGAACAGGATGCGATGTTCTATAAATAGTGTGTTAAAGCAGAATGAAGTAATTATGGCTGTTCTTGCATTATTGGAAGACAAATTAAAAAACAAAAAGTGTTGTGTTAGATTTGTGTGTAGATTGTAGAGATATTTATAGATCTCAGATACGTAAACTTACTTCTTTTAGAACCTGAATAAGCAAGGTTTTATATGCTCAGTATCTTTTATGAATCAAATGTGACCACACTGTCAATAAGTTCAAGTTTAAAACTAAGAACCCAGATTTAAGAATCCAACAAATTAATCCTTGTAAACTGTTGGTCTGCATTCTCAGTAGCATTGTATTTTTTCTACGTTTATTCTAATTTTTAAAACATATGTATACATGCACAACATAAGCAAATGCAGCCATTTTTACTGAGACAATATTTACACACATAAAAGGTTGGGTCAGGAAAACAAATTTGAACAAATGACTTTTGTTTTTCCGGTGACGACAGTCTCACATGATTCGTTACGTGCAATCTTGTACCCACCGTGACCTTGCTCTGTTCGAGTCATCTCCAAGCTCCACGTCCACATGAGCTGTAAAAAAAACCTGAAATAAAAAAAGGATAAGTCGCTATCTGTCTTAAAGGGGGGAAAAAAGGCGGATGAGAAGATACAGTAAAGGATATGGCGGTGGAGCAGAGGGTAGAATGAGGCAGGAAATGTGAAGAGGAGCAAGAGGAAGAAAGGAAGATGAATATTAAGAGGAAGAGGAGGAGATGAAGGCTAAAGAAGAAGGTGATGGAGAGTAGGAATAAGGGGATTAATATGGACAGGAGAAATGGAAGAGGACACTGAAGACGAGGTGAGGATGGAAAATGAGTGGGGGTGAGCGGAGTTGAAGGACTCTGTGGTCAAAAGAGTTGAAAAAAAGTAAAATTAGGCAGAGAGGAGAAAATAGGAGAAAACAGTGATGCAGAACATAAAGAAGAAAGAAAAGGAGAAAGAGAGGAGGTCACGTTTATCACTGAACCCATAAAGTCCCTGTCAATGTAGAAACGGGCAGATGGAGGGCAAGGGGGGAAGAGGAAAAAGAGAGGTAATAGGTTGGAAGGCGAGAAGAAAGGGCAGAGGAGCTGAAGGATCCCAGTATATCAATTTGGAAGAGACAGGGTGAGGGAACATAAGCGATTTTGTCAATAAGATGTTCTTCTGCTGGCCTTGACTCACACAGCTGCCTGATCAACGGCCTCTGGGATTGTTTTTTATTCCTTAACCAGCAGCAGATAAATGACACGTTTCACTACTGAAAGCGAGGAGGTCAAACCATTTTACTGCGTAACATGCGTATAAACCCCGTGACTGCCATTCCTGCCTTTTATGCCCAGGTCTCTGCAGTGAACACACACATTACATTCTAATGTGCTTAGCAGAATGTTGCAACATGTAATTGAAAATGATCACCTAGTAATGCAAAAACAAAGATGGCTCCTCAAAAAACTGCTGTATTTTGGAACTAAAGATCTTAAAGGATAAGTCTCTTATGGGCTATTCATTCCTTTGGCTATCACGTCTGTTAATCGGTTATGATAACAACTAAAGCAGCCGCACACTATCAGTCTCTTAGGATCAGGTTACGTTTCATCATTCTGTATGTCTTTATATGTATTTAAATCCTCGATTTACAGAAATGCAAATACAAGCAGAAGAAGCAAGACATTGGCAAATGTTGGCTCTGCCGTGTGTATGACTCATGAAATGCCTGCGTTAACAAAGACAGGGGCAATGACAATAAAAGGATACAGTTTGTGCGTGAGAGAGAGGGAGAGGATGTGTCTGTTTTATTTCTGAGATTGCCAAGTATGGTGTCCATTACAAACTCAGTGGTTGTGGTGGAACTAATTTAGAAAGCATGTGCAAATGTACGCTGGCATTTTTGTGTGCACACCCACGCAGACAAACACAAAGCTGCGCACACTTGTAGGACGGCGCTCTACACACATGCTCTCACACACAACACACACACACACAACCGGTGTCAGCAGAGTAGACAGATGCATGGTGACAGGGCTGCAGTGCACTGGATTAATATGCCTAATGTTCCACATGTCAAACCGCATCACTGCAACCACGAACAGCCATCTCTGTCTCCGTCTCTCTCCGATCACTTCTAACACTACAGATAGCTGTCAAATCATCAAGCCATCTATTCAATCAGTTTGTCAACCAGCAAACAACAAGCTGCCAACCCAACACCCACCCACTCGTGTACTTACATGCCAACCAGCCAGCCACCAACATAACGACCCAGAATGCCAGTGCACCACAACATTAGCCGGCAAAACAGGCAACCAGTCAGCAAACCAATTAGCCGCACTTCCAATCACATTATTAAATACAGTCAATAATCCAAATAGCTAATAACTATCAACCCATACAGTTCATCAGCCAAGTAAAACCAGTTCCTTACATGACACTCAGCAAGGTTACCAGATAGCCAACCAGCCAAATCATCAATGAGCTAGTCAGGGTAAACAAGATAACATCCGTAATATACTTTAAAGTAGACATCCACGCATGCATACTGTGGAGCAGTTCTGAAAACACTGCGTTAGATGTCTGCAGTCATTGTACAGTGCATGTGGTCAAATTTTGAACAGCAGACGGTCATCTACATGGGAGCTTCCAACATTTCTGTCATGCAGACCCTTGCAGCTATGTGGACGTGGATATTTGCCTGAGAGGCGTAATCACACTGGTGTGTAGGGAAGAGTGACTTTTTTTCAGTAACTAAGGGGACTTTGAGTTTCCTCCATCTTGCATTTTTGGAGTTGAAGAAGTTCAGCTCTGAGCAGATAAAAGTCAAGAAATCAACCAGCTCGCTGGCAAGCATTCAGGAATCCAGTGCTTTACCAACCAGTCAGTTGTCAAAGAGCGAGCCAGGCACACGGACAGCTAATTGACATACAAGACAGCCAACTATCCACCTGCATAAAGGCCTTTTTATAGTTTTAAATACACCTCCAAAGTTCGCAGAGAACAGTGGAAACAAAAGCAGAACCCGTGACGAAGGCTACGGATTAAGTTACCACAGTGGAAAAGGCCCTACTGTAAAAAAAACTGTCCCATCCAACCAGTTTACCTGCCACCAACCCACAACTCGCATAACACACACCCAGTCTCACACATAAAAAGCCAACATACCAGTCAGAGTGCCAACTGTTAAGTTGGTCATTCACAGACGAAGGTCGAGTCAATAAGAGGTCTGACACAAGGAGAAAGCTTGTTAAGGTCACATGGCATCACAAAGCACTTTGTTTGCATGTGTATTAGTGCAGTTAGCTCCCTGCTGGTATGGGTACAGGTGCGCATGAGTGTGCAGGTAGGAGGTGTTGAGGAAGCTGACGGTCAAGGGGGAAACAATCGCAGCATCTGCAGTCATGCCATTTTAGGAACCCCCTGCTGCTGGTTATGGCCACTAATCACCTCCTGCCTTAGGTGGTCTTTATTTTGGCTCTCTGCCCAAGATGGCACCCAACAACCTGATACCACCAGTATATACTCATGTACTGGGACTCCAGTGATCAGTCATGATTGTTAAGACACCCTGTAGCTCCAGTGGCTACAACTGCCTGGTATACACCATAGAATTGTTTTTTGTTTTATCAGCAAACAACAACAGGCTCGAGTTTGGGGAAATCGTTTTATGACTGTAAGATTGCTGGGTTGAATACCAAGGTCAGTAAGGAGGGACGCTTCCTTCCTCCCTCAGCATCTATTGTTGAGTTGTCCTTGAATAGGACACGGAATCCCAGACTGCTTCGGCATAGCTATTAAGTGCCTGGTGTACTGTCCTACTGCACCGGGTAGCAATAAAACGTTATTTTTATCACACATTTCACACAGACAAGGTTCTTTACAAGCAAGACTACTTCTGTGAGGCATAGATGGGTAAGGATAAGCAGAGAGAATACATTCAAAAGAAAAATATTAAGAGCAGTGATGGCCAAAAGAAACAAAAGTTTTAAGAGAAACTGCCATACAGCTTTGCAGCTTTGTTCACCTTCACTATCAGGCAGACAACAGCAAGTGTCCTTTCTCCTAAAGCGCCCGAAATGCATCATGATGTGACCCACACTGTAAGAATTTAACAAACGCTAAAAAGCCTATTCCTTCCTCAGTAATGCACGAGATCGGACCCTTATTCCTGTTGTTGTTGGGTCATGGTCTACCTATTAAAAATCGAATCAAGCATTTTCCAGGGTTTTCCGCTGGGTCTTGAAAAGTCTTCAAAAAAGTCTTAAATTTCAAAATCAAAATTTAAGGCCTTAAAAAGTCTTAAATTCGCTGAAGTTTGTGTTGTAGGTCTTAAATAGTTTTAAACAGGTCATAATTTTCCAACATCCATGTAACGTTACCTCATTGAAATGCTCCCACATCGCTTTAGAAGGAAGAACTACAACACCATGGAGTAAAACTCCCGCGGTGTTGTAGTTCTTTCTTTCGCTAGTTTACATATCATTTGCTTGTTTACATTATAATTTGGATTGTACAACGGATTTATTCTTCAGCTGTGGGAAAGTGCAACCTTAGCGACTCTTGCCTGAAAGAAACTGAGCTCAGCGCTTGGTTCAAACCAGTTGCTAGCAACGTATTTTAAAAATCCACTTTAAACCTGTCTGCCTACAGTCCCGTTTACTACTCTATTTTGTAAATAAATAATAGAAATACATGCTCTGTTGCCTTCACCTGCCTTCGTGGGATTTCCCTGTTCCCTTATTCCATCGCAATATGGCACAAAGTGTTATTCAGCAAAATAACACTGACTACAAATATTGTTGTTTTGCTTTTTTTTCTCTCAGAAGGAAAGAATAGCTTGGATTTAGATTTTTTTCCCCCCATAGTTGCATAGCTTCATTTATAACCTCCCAATGAGAAGTTAGTTTGTAGGTCTCCTCTTCTCCCTGTGAAGAATCTTTCCAGTGAGGAATTTTTACATTAACATTTTTTTTTTTTTTACAATTTTTATTTATTATCTTTTGCTGTGTTTGCTGCTCATAGCTCTTATTAGCATTTTAGTGCTTCTGCCAAAATGAAAAACACATACTTCCCTAAAATTGACAAACCTGCTAACAAAGCATCACAAAGATTGCAGAATTTACATAAATCTTACAAATTTTACAAAAATAAATAAATAAACAGCTAGACCTTTATTAGTACTAAACCTACAGCAATGAATCATCCAACTGTCCAACCTGGAGCTGTTCTGGTTCACTCTCACGCCTCTCATACCGTTGATGTTGGCTGCAGCAGGCAGTTGTTTTAAGGGAAAATAGGTCTAAAAACCCACCGTACATGCACCAAACAACCGGCAGACCCACAAAACAAATAATGTTCCACCTCTACTGCTTTCTTAATAACATATTGCCTCTAAATCTGTTTACTACATGTTGATGTGAAGAAACACATCTATAGCTGTTGTTCCAGAGTCTGTTATAAAAAGCTTACATGTCAACATTGACTCAGACTTACACTGTTGTCATTAAACAACAGAACTGGTTATAGTGTAAGCAGCCAACATCCAAACAAAGGATTTCAACCAAAACCCAAACACTGCTGAGCCTTTTAGGGAGATGGTGATTTAATCAGAGTCCATGGGAAGCAGCGCTGCATTACTGACTCAACAATTTACTGTTACTTTTTTTTACTCGGCTAAATCCATGGCAAAATCACTTGGCAGCACCTGCTACTGTCAGTTTGTGTTTGGATCTGATTTGCGGCCGCCAGTTTTTTCCATATTTTATTCCATTATTCCTTTGTATTTACTTTCAGTAGAGAAACTGGAATTTGTTTTACAGTCTGTGATGGTGCTGTAACATCAGACCTACAATATGAGCTCTACATCATTGGTTTCCCTTCAGGTTGTGAATTCACTTTAACTCTTGCTCTATTTTAGCGTCAGCAAAACATTGAAAATCTAAACTTGATTCTCGGAAACTAGCCAAATGTTGCTGTATGTGCTGCCAAACACTTCTGAAATTATAATACTAATCCGTATGCCTCAATGGTCTGACTGGAGCAAAGATTATTTGTATAACGTTTTGAGTAAAAACACAGTTTAAATTGTGAATTAATGGCTTCAAGGCTTCAGAATTTGGATGTGTGACTTTGTTGTTGATGAGGCCTCGTGCCTCTCATCACACCAGTTTGTGGTTCTGACTCTTATACTTTTACGTGTGACTCCTCCTGCTAATTATGTGTCTAGCAAATAGGCTACATGTTAGCTAATACAGCTAGATAGCAATAGTTAGCAAACCAGCATAGCCAGGCTGTTGTAGCTACTAATACGACATGATAAACTCATCTCTCTTGGAAAAGTATGTGATACTAAAAAACATGTGTTTATCAAAGACATGGGCAGTAATTTAGAATTACAAATCAGGATGAAAATAATCCGGGCTCCACTTGCTAGCTTTTTCTGGTGCTTTCAACTGTCTGCTTTCAGAGAAAAAAGGCAAGCGGGAAGCTTCCTGTTTACAATATGAAGTGAATGTGGAAGTCCCTGAAAGCTGCATGCTATTGAAAATCCAGCAGGGGGCGACTCTTCTGGTTGCAAAAAGAAGTCCGGCTCCATTAGAAATAATGGGAAAATGTTTCTACTTATCAGCTGAATAATTAGCCCAGTAAACACTTTCCTGATGAGTTTATGGTCTCAGTCGCTAGTTTCAAGTCTTCTTCAATACAAAATGATGTTCATTTAGTAAATTATGGTCCCATTTATTTTAAAATAGACCACAAAGCAGAGAATGTTTCAGGGCGGGATTATGTATGATTGACAAGTCATTGCCAAAGCGACCTGTCAATCAGGCTAGAGCCGACTCGACTCAGCGCTGTGTAAATTCGCCGTTGAAAAAGCTTATTAGGAGTCGGCTGTTCACTTTCTCTGGTGAGTACATTTAGTTTTCAGACTGTTGCTTGCTAGACAAACTTATCAGCCTGTTAAAATGACAGTTAACGTGAGTTACAGTTGTACCTAGCTAAGCTAGCTAGCTAGCTCCGCCGTACCGTCACTTCCGTGCGCTTCCTGGTTGCAAAAACTCGACATGGCGGACGGACAAACTCGAGGCTACAAAACGCCGGTCCACAAACCAACAGGTTAAGTCACGATGACTATGTCCATTTCTTATATAGAGTCTATGGAAGAGGCACATGAATTCTGGCTAAAGTTATGAACAACAGACACAGTTATGAACAGAGACACTCCTGGACAACCCACTCTGCTTTTATGAATTAAAGGGGCACCTTTTTTAGTAATTATTTTTTCTGTTGATAGGTTCAAAAGTGTAAGTAAACGCAGTCATGACACCCCTAAATCCACAAGTAACTTCCTCCACCAATGAGCCACAAGTTGGCACGAGGTTGTGCAGCTTTGTTACATCTCTTTATAAATTTACTTTTTATTATAGAAGCATCTGCACTTTATCTTAAAGGTTGGTTTGGCGTGAGGCCATAATATTTGTCCAAATGTGCACATGGCTTCAAATGTGTAAATATAGCAAGTAAATAGGGGTCATTAATGTGACAACCATGCTTGCACTGCACATAAAGCAAAGGGCAGAGAATGTATTATTTCTCAGACAGAAAATTTGTAGTATTTGTAGTTTTGTTATCAAGCAGGGAAACAGTTGCTGTGGAAACATCATACCGGGAATATTTTGGATCCTGCGCTTCTAATCCCGTGTTTTTCCACATAATCAGCAGATACCAGACAAGACAAACATTTCCTTGCTTGGTATGCATTCGACACAGGCAGATGATGCTGGAGTTTTCTCCCTCTGTTCTCTGCCTTAGAGAGAGAGAGAGAGAGAGAAAGAGAGAGAGAGAGTTGTGGTGAATAGAGCACTAGTGTGTGTGCGTGTGTGTTTACACTGTCTCGACACTGACATGAGCTCATTCAGGGCCAACTTGAGTTCGTAAAACAAACTAGCTATATATCCATTAGTCTATCCATTTTTATGTCTGTACCTGCTGTGCCCAGCTGCCACCACTAGGGGGCTGTGGGGAGTTGTAGATTCTTTCAGATGTCCTCAACAATAGTACTGCCAGTAAACTGACAGTAATCTGTCTGTCTGTCTGTCTTTCCCTGATGTGAGACATGGAGCCATCATTTAATGTTTCAATCTCCTGCACAGACTTCCTATTAGCACTATGTGATGGGCAATTACACCACACACACAACACACACACACACACACACACACACACACACACTTTGGAGCTGGACTATATGCTGTTACAGTGAAGGTGGAAAATCCTGTTAGTACATTTCTAAAAGGTGAAAAGATGTTTTGAAGGGTTACGAATCTGTTGATGAAGCCATAGGTCACAAAGTGTGTGTTTGGAAGGAGAAACAAACATTTAGAGGGTCGATCGCCATTTAAAGTTTGTGTCATGGTTCAGCTCATGAGTCTGTCGGTGTGTCAGCATAAGTGACTAGATGTAGTCTGATGATTATTCTGTTTGTTTACTGTAGAAAGTAGTCTACGCTAACAGGCTGCAGTCTGTAGCCTTAAATTTAACTGCTAGGAAAAGAAATGAATGCAGTGTCACTATGTGAGAGGGGTCACGCGTATCGATGGACCTGGTTCTCACTGCTCTCATAGCGCCATATTCATCTACAGCAGGCAGCTGTTTTCAGCGACAAAGCTCTAAAAACCCACTGTACGCTTCCATCTCACAGCAGACAGAAAAAGAGTTAGCAACAAGCTGGTGAAGACAGTGGAGCTTTTAACAGCTAAAGAGTCAGGAGTTGGTGGAGACCTAAAACAGAGTTAAAAGAGAGAATATTGGACTTACAGTCATTAGACGGCCTGAAACTTGACTCCAACTGAATGATGGCGTTGCTCCAAAACTGCTGGACGTTAATATCATTTAATTACCCCTGCCCATTATTTAGGCAGACAAGGAAAGAGTTAGGACCTTACTTGGTAATCTCTTTTCACTAGGGTCATACCACGCGGGAAGCTTCCTGTTTACAATATGAAGCGAATGCGGAAGTCCCTGAAAGCTGCATGCTATCGAAAATCCAGCAGGGGGCGACTCTTCTACTTGCAAAAAGAAGTCCAGCTCCATTAGAAATAATGTTGAAATGTTTCTACTTATCAGCTGAATAATTACCCCAGTAAACACTTTCCTGATGAGTTTATGGTCTCAGTCGCTAGTTTCAAGTCTTCTTCAACACAGCATGATGTTCATTTAGTAAATTATGGTCCCATTTATTTTAAAATAGACTACAAAGCAGAGAATGTTTCAGGGCGGGATTATCTATCATTGACAAGTCGTTACCATGGCGACCTGTCAATCAGGCCAGAGCCAACTCGTGCCCTCGGCGCTGTGTAAATTTAACCGGCGCCGTTGAAAAAGCTTATTAGGAGTCGGCTGTTCACTTTCTCTGGTGAGAACATTTAGTTTTCAGACTGTCGTTCTCTAGACAAACTTATCAGCCTGTTAAAATGACAGTTAACGTGAGTTACAGTTGCACCTAGCTAAGCTAGCTAGCTAGCTCCGCACACGGCCGTTAGCTTCACCGTATAGTCACTCCCGGGCGCTTCCTGGTTGCAAAAACTCAACATGGCGGCGCCCTATCGGCCAAACTCGAGGCTTCAAAACGGCGGGCCACAAACCAACGGGTGACGTCACAATGACGACGTCCATTTTCTTAGCTGTTCAGCGACAATGAAGTTCACCCCTGACAAACACCATGCATCACATCTATCACATCTCTGTTGTGTATATATCCACCCATATATCAGTCCTGCACATGTGGACAACCTGTGATGTGCCAAACATTTTACCAAAGACAACAAAAAGAGATTTTCTTTCTCTCTCTCTCTGTGTGTGCGTGCTAACCGCTCTCCCGTCCCTCAGACTGAATTTATGCTGCTCCTCTTTGGTCATCTATTAAACATGAGCACCGGTATCTGGCTGGCAAGCTGCTGCTAGCTGCAGCCACGCTGTGTTTGGTGATGAGGTGATTCGGAGTTCAGAGAAGTGAGAAATTATTTTTTTGGCATGTAATGTCAAAACAGCAAGAACAAAGAACATGAACAGATTTCTTGAAAAGCCAAAAGAGACTTCACCCTTGCTACTGGCGGGCTGTGTCTTCTGTTTGTGACACAATCAAGTCACCTTTAAGTGGAGCTAATTAATAGAGTTTCAGGAGCAGGACCACACATTAGTCACGTCACTGCCGGCATTTCCATAAATACCCACACGACCCATCTCCTATTCTTCGCTCTCGCATTCTGCACCCCCACCCTTTTCTCTGTCTGGCCTTCTCATCTCATTCTTCTTCTCCATTGGGTTACAGGGGGTCCCTCGTGATTTCCCTATCACAGCTTCCCCACAACGCTTCCGAATGTCTATACAGCAACCGCAAGCCCCGTAGATCTTTCTGTTTTGATCATTAATCAGTTTCATTTGATCGTGTGGTCCTTGCTAGTGAATTTCCCATGAAACAGACCAGCCAGGTAAGTCTGCCTGATGTGGACAAAGCAAGTTTTTCACCTGAGGCAGACTTTGTTCACCTAAACACTTTTAGGAAACTATTTTGCTTGTCACATTTCACAGAATCCCCAGAGTTGAAACAAATGAAGCTACGGGAATACAGAATAGATTTATAACTGACTATTTTGCCCCATTGCAACAACTCCAGCCAGATCTACACTAGTTACTTTTACTTTATAACTTCACAGTTTTCCAATAAGGAAAGACATTGTACGCACTATTTGGAAACATGTTGATATTGCTAAAAATCGGGCAGATGGGCCAACAAACATGACTGGTCAGATGATCGTCTTTTATTTTTGTATTTGGTTACATGCCTGCTGGGTTTTTTAAGTTGAGGTGCTATTTGTTTTTATCTTAGACTTTTTTATATTTACTGTTGCACTAAAGTCCAAAAGTGAAGAATTTATGTTATGTATTACTTGATTGTTCGAGCTACCTCACAGAAGTGATCTGTTTATTGTTGAGAGTTGTTGAATGTTAAAATAAGGTGAATTAAGTAAAAAATAAGGAACATCCTGGATTTGTTTTTTCGCTCTTCTTTATTCTTTTTTTAAGTATTATAGAAGTATCGGATCGGGACTCGGTATCAGCAGATACTCAAAATCAAATGACTCGGACTCAGACTCAGACTCAAGGGCAAAAACCTGATCGGGACATCTCTAGTGGAAACTGCTCATGTTTTTTTATTGTAGCATTGTTTCCATGCTCCCAGAACTTGGTGTCATGTTATCAAAATAAGCCCCATGTTCACCTTCAGACATTACTTTGATTACAGATATTTCAGTTTGTCAATTTTCAGGTATGTCAACAATGTAAAAAAAAACTCCACTATAAAAGTCCTATATTTAAAGTTATACTCAAGTAAAAAACTCGCATACAAAAGTATCAACAGATGGTATCAAAGAAGATATCTTAAGTATAGAGGTTACCTTGAAAAAAACTGTAACCCTGTGACTGATATATACACATGTATGACCATAAACATGTATGTTTTCCGCTGACACATGTTGGTGTGTAAAAGAACAGATGGTGTGTGTGTGTGTGTGTGTGTGTGTGCGCGCGCTGCCCTACTTCCAAAAAGATCAATATTGTTATAAATTAGACTTGAGGGCTGAACGGGATGGTGACCTCTGGTTCAATATGAATTTATCTATACATACACACTGTGTAATGGGTTTGCAGTGTGTGTGTGTGTGTGTGTGTTTGGGTGTGCGCTTTGGCAAGTATGCTTCTGTACAGTTTTAAAAAATCCCTGTCTGTATTGAAGAGCAGGTGTTTTTTTTTGTTTTATTTACTGTTTGCATGTGTTTGTACTGGAGTTGTGTGTGTAACGGTGTATGCATGTGTGTTTCTGGTTAAGGGAAGGTGTAGGTTTGTGTTTTTATGTGTATGATAGTTTATTGTTGTGTCGTGGTGGACAGCACTAGTGTGCGCATGTTTGTGTGCATCTTGTTCATCGCTATATTTGTGTGAATGTATATCAGCGAGTGTTTGTAAGCGTGAACGGTAAATGACTGGGGACGAGGGTGAGTGTGTGTCTGTGTTACTGTGTTGAAAATGTGTGCTTGATGTCCTTTTTGTTGTCCTATCAGGTTAAACTCTGAGCAGAAACACTAACTGCAGAAAATGAACATTGTTTTGTTTCGCTGAACGGTCACGGTCAGCAGCCTTGGTGACAAATACATTGCATTTCCTCTGACTGCTTCACAATGAAAGAGACCTCGTGTTCAGCCAGTTGAAGGTTTTTAATGTGAACTGGCAGCAGTGGGAAGTTTTGTGTTTGCATAAGCAATAACAATACTTCTTCGAGCTGTAGGAGAGTGAAAGCTAAACAGTGATCAATGAGCAACAGTTGAGTTAGCCGTGATAAGCACTGCAGTGCACAGGGTTTGGATAATCCAAATGAGAAAGCAAGAAAAAATATGCAATAATAAACGTGTGCTGTCTGGATGGCTGATTAATAACCGTCTATAGAAATATACTTACAGTACAAAATAAAGAAAAAGTTGAATGAAGAAAGAATTTTAGAATAAATAAATCAAGAAAATGAAATAATGGAAAACCAAACGTGCAGACAAATAAATAATAAAGATAACTCCGCATTTCACAGACGAGCTCTCACTTAAAAGGATAAAGAAAGTGCCCTGAAGGACAATGACAAATACAAACAGTCAAATGTTTCTGTAATGCCGAAAAGGTCATGGAGGCGAGGAAATAAAGTGAAGGAGAGAAGGTGTGAAAGCTCGTGTCTTGTTGTGTTTCCTGTTGACAAGACGCCTACTGTGCTGATAATGGGTGACACATTCAGGGTCAAAGTTACAGTGAGTGACAGCGTGTGCACGGCCTCCGACCTGACAGCCGTGACAGACAGGTGGAGGCACTTCCGGTAGTTAGATATCTGGATATCAGGATCAAAGACTGAAACTGGGAGGTGCTGGTCTGCCGTATGGTGTGATGATGATGATGATGATGATGATGATGATGACGACACTTGCAGTAGCACTGCAGCTTTTGCAGCAGTAGCACTTATGTCATAACAAAAAGAGCATGGGTACAGCATACAGTATTGACAGTAACTACTCTAAAACTACTTGCAGTATGATAAAGTTGCAGTATTATACCTGTAACAGTATTAGTACCAGCAGTTACAGTCGTAGTACTATTAGTAACAGTACGAACAGTGGTGGTAAAAGCAGTATTAATGGTTTTCAGTGCAGTAGTGATATTAATGATGGTAGTAGTAGTGTTGTAGTGGTGATAGTTATAGTATAGTAGTAGTAGACAGTTATAGTAGGAGTTGTACTATTAAATAGACGCGTCTGTTAATCTGCTCTGCAGTGGTCAGATGTTGAACCTTCTGCCCTTTTTAGCCAGATGATAATGCTGTAATCTGAAGTCTGAATACACGTATGCACACGCACATGTACACACACAGTAGCCATAACTCATTTCGTGATTCCAGATAGCCTGATCATGTAGTCATTGTATTCGCTGCTTATTCAGCCTCCCTCCGTCTTTCTCTCTCACGTTAGCACTGTGGTAGAATTACAGTCAAAGAAACATAAGTTAGGAAACAAACACGTACAGTTGTACATTCAAACTGTGTTGGGATGATAAATGAAGTGGATTAAATATACTGTATGCATTACAGTGAAGCATAATCTTCATTTCTTCATAATCTTCAACGCCTTTTGTCTGTAGTATGTGTGTGCATGTTTACCTGCATAGGGGTTGAACACAGTTAATGAATAAACCGCCTCCGTTTCAAACACACTGTTGACCTTAATGACTCCTGCTCTCCTTCTCACCCTTCATGCCTCTGCGGCTGTGTGTCGCTCACCCATCGTACTGCTGATATGCTTACTGCAGCAATCTGTTTCCTCAAAGGCAAACCATTAACTGCAACACAGCATCATGACACGGTGTTTGCCTGATAACTGAGCTACACCTTGTTAAAACCCCAACACACACACGACTTTGTCAAAAGATCAAGTGTGGTCTTGATAAGGAGCTGTGACCGACCTGAGTTGCCTTTAAACAAGGATCAAAGTCACACAGAAACATCCAAAGGAGGCTCGCCACAAGACTCTTTGTCCTTTCATTCCTTTTATTCACATATTTGATTTATTATGTAAAAGAAGTGTGGTGATGTATCGGTCAACAATAAGGCATAAGTCCAAATCAGAGGACACCACAACATTACTTATGAGAATTATGGTAATCATGTCAGCGTATGTTGCCAAAGCTGCATTTCTTTATTAAGCTTTTTATCTATTGAACATTGTATCGCCAAACATAGCCGTTTGAACAAAGGATATGGACCATTACACCCATTTGTGATTGCTCAGTGCGATAAGGTCTGGCTGACACTCGATGTTCCAGTTCATCCCTAAGGTGTTGGATGGGGTTGAGATCAGTGGTTTGTTTGTGCAGGCCAGTGTTTCCAGACCAAACTTGGAAAACCTTTATGAACCTGGCTTTGTGTACGGGAGCATTGTCATGTTGAAAAATGGAACATTTCCAAACTGTTGCAGCAAAATGTTAATGGAAACTAAGGGGCCTAGCTGAATACTCAAAAACACAGAGAAGTATGTCATCAGTGTCTACATATTTTAATCTATGCACCGTCTTTAGTCCAAAAATCAAATCACCTTGAATGAATTTTCAAATGTTTTGATTGCATACATTAAAGCCTTGATTCCTGCTGTCACAATGGGGTTTTTGTTGAATGAGGATTTGCTGGCGCTCAGAGTTTCCATCACGTGACCTACTGTGTGTGATTATGTGTGTGTGGCTAGTGGGGCTGTCTAGTGGCTACCAGCAGAGTTATTGATGCTGGTGACCTTCAAGCCCTGAAATGACGGTGGTCTTCTCAATAATAGATTGGACTGCTCTTATGGGGAAAACTGTGTTTGTGTGTGTGTTTGTGTTTGTGTATGAGAGAGAGTGAAAGAAAATGACATATATAGTTCTTTAGAAGCACATTTGCGAGTGTGTATATGTGCGTGTGTCGTCCAGTATGAACTCCCCCTGCACTTCCTCGCCACCGTGAGGGCGGCGAGGAAGTGCAGGGGGAGTTCATGGCTACGGTACACATGCTGCATATTTATCTCTCCGCAGGAGGTACTGGAGAAACTGAAGAAGCAGAGCGATGCATGGGGAGGTGATGAAGATGCGAGAAGGGGAATGCAGAGGAGATGAAGGACCTGAGGTGAGGATGAATGTGTTAGGAGGGGATGCAGTCCGATATTTGCATATTTAATAAATATATAGAACAAAGTTTAATCTAACTAATTTAACGTGCCCAGCCCGATAAATTAAGTAACTCAACACTTTCTTTTTCTTCTTTCTTTTCACCTGGTTGTTGCTAATCTCTGATCTATCTGGTATTAAATCTACACAAAATGTATTCATGGGCACACAAAACAATACTGCATGAAAGCAGCCCGCATTCATGTAGAGAACACCCAGCGTCCGCACCAATCAACCGTTATAATAGTTATTGAAAAAAGATAAAGTCAGCCCCTCCCCCGACCCGTGCAGGGCCGCACACATTTAAAGGTAAAGATGATTGTTGGAGTTTAATTTGACTTTAATTATTTTTTAAATGCTGTATCACCATTTTTGTACCAGTGTTTCAAGACCCCCCCCAATACTTTTGTGGCTTTCTGTGGAGTTCAGGTCTCTTTTAGGGAAATTAAGCCCTCCAAGTCCATAATTCAATGGCTCACCAGGGTGTTACATAAGACAGGAAATCCGAGGTACTCGGCAATTAGCTTTGGAAATTCACAGGCACAAACCATTTTCTGTTGTTTGCCACTACTTCTGCAGCATGCCCACACACTGAACTGAAAGACCCACAGTCTCTTACATGTAAACAAAACGGCATGTCCAGATGAATAGAGAGCCAGCTTGGTTAGCAAGCAAGTTGTCCTGGACGAGGTCCGGATCCAGTTAGCTACACTCGCTGATCCAGTGGGTTGATTTCTGTTACATTCTGAAACAATGTATGAAAGTATTTATGTAAAAATAAAGTTTCTTTGGTAAGAGTTAGGAGGCTCCCTCAATTGTGCGTCTAGTCTGTCTGTCAAATTATAAACAAAGCATCCCTGTCATTGAGTGACGTCATGGACATCGCCATGTTGCGCCAGCATGTTTCTACAGTAGCCCTAATAGTAAAACAACTCTTCTTCTTCATTGAAGAAGAAAAATTAGAATTATTCTCACAAGTAGATGCCACTAAAACGTACACACTGAACCTTTAATACCAACAACATAATGGCATCAATCTATGGACACACTACTTTATAATTTGGCAGAAATGAAAACACAATGCGCTGTAGTAACGGAAGACGGAGAGACGCCCTGCTGTGGCTACTGTGAGTTGCGTAACTGCAAGGCCTAATGTTAATGTGAAGTCAAGGTTACTGGTCAGTCAGCTACAGCTATATGTCTCTCTGTGGAGGGACGGCATTCCATGCACATCAAACTGGAAGGAGACCCTGAAGCAGGAGCCACAAATGTTGCAAAGATAATATATCCCAGCTGGCACGGAAACGCTGTGGGACTCCCTAGAAGGTGGAGGAGGTAGCTAGGGAAAAGAGTGATAAGCAGCAGAAAATGGATGGATGGGAATGTGTGATCTGAGAGTGACATCCCTACATATTGCAAAGGGTGTCTGAAAGTCACTGTCGTCATTTTTTGACTTGCACGACAAAAAAACCCTGTTTTTCTTGCTGCTTTTTATTCTTATGGAACTTAAGATCTTCACTGTCTGCAGTGTCTGCATCATTTAATATATTTGCTGAAAAACGACTTTTTTGGAGGAAAAGCTTTCCCAGTACTTCTAAACACTGGAAATGAATTGATTTTTTGTGCTGCTGTTCATCTCTGTTTGTCGCTGTCAGTCTGAATCGGGCGTAGGAGGAGCGGAAAGGTAGAAAGCAGGTGACGGGGAGCTGAGGTGAGGATAAAGAGAAAGAGGAGGAGGTGAAGAGGAAAAACAGGGCTGCTATATATGTATTAGTCATCTGAGATGGAGAGTGAAGCTGTGCTTTACTGTGTGAGTCATGGCTCCACGGGAGAGAAGATAGAGAGGGATAGATGAGCAGTACCAGCATCTAAATGCTGCTGAGAGTCTCTACAGCTGGAACTCCAGAGTAAGTGAGAGACAGATGAAATATTTAGTGTAATAAAGTTGAGCTGTAATGGAAAGGAACTCACAGAGAGGAGGATACAGAAACATAACGACACGGTGCTCTGAAAGAAAGCACGAAATGCCGGGTGGCCATAACGCACACTCACAGTTAAACACGTAAATCACTGGTCTGAAGGACTCACCATTGGGTGATCGTAACAAAGTGTGTAGAAACATTTTAAACCCAAATAAATGTATTTTATATTCTTCTTTAGTTTACAGCGCAAAGACTCGTATCTCTGTCAAAATGTGCACAATCAAACTATGAAATTGTTTTTATTAAGTAGGGATGCATCGAAATGAAAATTCTTGGCCCGAAGCCAAATATATTGAAAAAATTTGCCAAACAAGTACATTCACGTTTTTGCCTTTTGCATAAATTAAATAGTCAAAATGTGCTTTTTCCTCAGTGTTTCCCACAGGATTTGGAGAGACTATGGTGGGTGGATTTGAGCCCGATAGGGTCCGGTAAAGTAAATTACATGAGTTAATTTACTTTTAATGTGCACATGTAATATGTTTTATACTTTTGTGAATATAAGCCAAGCGAGATTTGAAAACCGGACGTTGTCACATCCTCACGCTAAATTCGTCAAGTCCAACCCAATATCATAAATGTTGTATGTGGTTCTTGTGCGACGTAACATGAAGACTTCACGGTTTCTCTTCAGGTAGGACTCTCACACTGCAACACTTGACAGGATAAAGTCGCTAACCTGCCTGTCAGCTCGCTCTGGTCCATTTCAGTTACCATAAAGGCTTGTATACGTGTGCACTCCAAATGTAGGTGCGTCTTGCTTAATCGCCTTCTCAGAAACAAGTGTTGCCTTTTCTAAGAACTCAGCGCCAGATGGAGTGGATGTGCTCTGTGCAAACGGCAGTTTTTACGTCTTTCTCAGACCCTTTAAAATGCATCCACACTGCTGACATGTCAACGTAATTGTTCGGTAAAATTTATTCAGTCTTTTGACTTATTAGGCCGAATACCGCTATTTCTGCTATTTTCGTCCGATTCATTTTGGTGGCCTAACATTCGGTGCATCCCTGTAGTTAAGTCTAACTGTACTGTATTTTGCTGTAGCATCAGAGAGTGACAGAGCTTGGGGGAAAGCGATAAAAACATGGATGTTTATTGCGAGGGAGGGTGGAGACAGGAGGTGTGTGTGGGTTTTTCAGTGTCTATGTGATTCACCGTTCGAGCAACACAGGTTAGGAGTCTTCGTGTCTTTCGTGCCTGAAATATTAACTCGCACTGTTTTGAAGCAACAGCGCTGTGAGACTGGAAAGCACGCAGAGCAACATTGTGCATCTGTTTATGTGTGCATGCAGCAGCACTGCATCAAATTCTGGTGAGTAATACTATCCCACAAGTCTTCACTGTCTTTCATAAGCAATGCAGGGTTTTCACGCGCACACACAAACACACACGCACACACAGGATGTTATTTTGAGCTCAGAATTCCAACATCGTCATTAAAGATTGAATAGTGTATTTTTTGCAGCAGCTCAAGCAATGATGAAGATAAACTGTAAACTTATTTATACCCTTATTTTATCAATTTGAGCTACATTTTGTCAATTTGAAATGTGTAACTAAGCAAATGATTTTTTAATTCTTCAAAAAAGATATCTTTAAATATTAGAAGACATTCTCCATATAAACAATAATGTGACAATAAGGTGGTCTGTGAAATCTGCACCCTCTTTAGATTGACAGGTGTGTTTGCAGCAGCCAATCAGAGCCAAGGTCAGATGGTTAGATAAGCAGTTGGGTTGTGATGTGGTAAGCAGGGTTTGTAGTGTGTTTACTAGTTGGGAAGTCTGTGTGTGTGTGAGGAGGTGCTAAGAGTGCTGTCACAACTACCAAAGCATGCTATGTGTTTCAGTTTCATTTTAAGATTGTGGGAGTGTCTGACCTCTAGTCCACCTGCTACACACACACACACACGCACACACATACAAAACTTGTTCAAAGCAAATTTAAAACATCTTTAATAGAGATTTAAAAGAGGCCATGGAAGGCTACTCTAGATCATAAGAGGCCTCCTGCTATCTGTGTCCAGCCAGGCGCTGGTGACAGTGAGCAACAACTGGCCTTCAGATCAGCGTGTGGACAGGAATGTATGTAAAGAGAAGGTCAGTAATGTAGGAAGAGGCCAGGTCTGCCCCTGCCCTGAAAAACAAGCAGTAAAACTTTAACATTGATTCTAAGGGCCAAAAGAAACTACGGCAAGAGGTCTAAA